>OU015664.1:4260000-5510000 GCA_907165275.2 Zygaena filipendulae
ATAATAATCCACTTCACAACATTATTCTAAATGCTTCCTGAATCTGGTTTCAATGAAAAAGAATTCCGAATATAATTACGAGTGTGAACGAACATACAGCCCAGTATTAATTTATAACAAAGTTTTTAAAAACTTACCGATACCGATATTTAATACGTTAGCAGTACTAATTCCAATTTATATGTAGGATGATTCTACTCCTATTCTATCCTACTGATTTCTCATAGAACAAGTAAAATAAACAAAGGTGATAGAAAAAGAAAGTGTAGAATACCTTAGCTAGATGGCCCTTGCTTTTGTAAGTACCTACCTATGTACTCGTAAGCTATCGAGCTATCATGGACTGGTTGTAAAAAACACATCTTTACCTCCGGTGAAACTAATTTACTTTCATTGTCAGTGTAGAAATCGCTAGAACATTGTAGTTTCTTTTTACCTTATTATCAGCCGGAGCCTTAGGTGCTTTTACACACTAGCTACAATGAGATGCAATAAGGATATCAAGATTGTAGTCACTTGCAATCTAATCTTCTTATTCTAATATTCTTCGTATTTCTAATCTTTCGCATATATGCCTGTAGAATATAGACAGTGAAGATCGACCTTCTTCGTTTTTACCCATCCATCCATAAAGACAGGCTTGAGTGTATAAAATTTTCAACATAAATCTACCACGAAATTTCAGGAACCGATTCATTTCCAATTTAAAAAGTTGTTTAATAATGAAAAATATTGTTGAGAGGAAACCTTGGTATGTAGGTATATAAAGCATGTTACAATTCAGTATGACAAAGTAACCACTAGGTATTCTAACCTGTAATAATTGAATGTTATCATTGTACCCATCTAATGGTAAAGCATTTATAGTAACCGTGGGAAATCTGTTCAGAACTCATCGATTCTGCTAGCAAATTCGACCTATAAAATATTTATTCAATTAGCGTTTTTTGCGCAAACAGAAGACTTACCTACTTACTGAAAACTCAACCAGACGGTGGCAGGGTTAAGCAAATTCTCAGACCAAAGCAAGCTTACGGATTGTATTAATATTTTATACTTCAGCGTTTTACTTTTTTGCTCGGTAGGTTGCGTCTATGGCGTGTCCTACTTGGTTAAATATTCTCAGATCAAAGTCATTTTAACAAAGAACAAGATAATGTTACTTTCAATGATGATAAACCAAATTATTATGCAGGAGTTAACCTCCAAAAGCGTGTCGTAATCCTTACGTATCGTAAGGCAAGAGGGTGGTTCAAAGGGAAACAAAATACGAACATCCCTCCACTTCACTTAATATTTGTCTAGTATATATTTAATGAGCGTTCCGTTTTGCAACTCGTGTTTGAATTAATTCACTTGAATATGTTTTTTATCCATTTGTTTGCGACTTTTGAATTCGTTTTGATATCCAAAGATGCAGGTAAAACAATGTTGACTAAGGTAAGTTAATCGGCTCGTTACGAATCTAAATAATTATAGATTTAACATCGCAGAATACTTATCGCAATTTTAGTTCTGTTACAGTTCCATAAGAGTAGGTACTTATATACTACATGCTCCGGCGAACAATATATTGTTTCACCCGCTACATAAAGGTGTATACAGATTAGAGCGTTTCGTTCTTATCTTAAAAATATTGCGAACAAAACAATACTAATAATACGAGTAAGTACATAATAATATGGATAGCAGCAGCATACAGCAACAATTTTTTCTGAGTACCTACCTACTGACATTGTCAAAATAATTCTTTGGGTGCGATTAGAGTAAAATTATAAGATTTAAATATACATACGTATTACGTTGTACTTATAAACAAAACTAGACTCAAAAATTTTTTACTCTTGTCACCTACTGAGTGCAACTGCACTCTTTTTATCTGTATTTCTAGAATATTCGCATCATTAAAATAAACAACCTACAAATCGTGGTAGGTATTTGTGAAGTTAAAAAAGTTGCGTTCTATATTCATGAGAAACATAATTTGCTTGTGCTCGGACTGTAGCACCCATGGTAGCACCTCAATGTTTTTTAACAGACTTCCAAAAAGGAGGAGGTTCTGCAGTCGGCTGTATGTATGTATTTTTTTTTGTTACAAGAATGTGCTCTGATCTATGTACACCATATAACAGGCGGCAGTACCCGGTTTCTCCGCCAGAAGGCGCGCAAGAGGGCGAGACGGCGTTCTTGATTATAGTAATTTGTCTGTACCACTACCGCTAGACTAAGCTTCCTGAAGCTTAGCCACGGTTTACTGGTGAGTCACACAAAATTGATTTTAAATGGCCCGACACTCGAAGCAAATGTAGTTTTCTAGAGCGTTTTAACTTTTAAGTCAACCTTGAAAACTAAAAAATTTTAACAAAAAAATTAAAACTGACTTCCAAAAACACAAAACTAAAAAACTAAAAATAAAAAGCTAAAAATAACAAAATACCGATTTAATCCAAAAGACAAAAACACACGTAATATTATTATTGGTTTGTGCTACCACTGATCGGTTTGAATTCGGTGACAAGCCCGCTGGTGTCTGCCCACTTGGGTTGTTCTGCTCACGAAGAGCTGGTGGCGGGAGTCGACTTATCCCATCTTCCCCCTTTATATTTGACTTGTCACCGACTTCATACCGATCAGTGGTAGCACAAACCAATAATAATATTACGTGTGTTTTTGTCTTTTGGATTAAATCGGTATTTTGTTATTTTTAGCTTTTTATTTTTAGTTTTTTAGTTTTGTGTTTTTGGAAGTCAGTTTTAATTTTTTTGTTAAAATTTTGTTTATTTCTCGCTTTTAAGTGACTTAGTTCGTAATTTCTCTAAGTTACAATAGCCTAATGTCAACTGCTCATCACCTTTTACAAAATATTGCTTTTCCCGACGCAGGGACGTTAATTGTTGAGGAGTTCTCCTAGTATATCACCATCAGTTCCACTTCACCATATACATTGTGACGGGCATAAATTGTTTAGAAACCATATTAAAGTAAACGATTCGGAACCCGTGAAATACCCATTATTGAGTAGTTCCGATGACCATCTGTGGTCTTCATCATCAGTTCCACTTCTTCAAATTTTGCTTTCCAAAAGCAAAGAATCGATTTACTATAAAATATTACAAAATCGCTATAGGTGTACCCATAATTTTTGAAGAGTTCCCTCGATTACTCCAAGATCCCATTATCAGATCTCGACTTGGTGACAATGGAATCAATTTAGGAGTATCCCCTTTCAAACAAAAAAACAATTTTCGAAATCTCTTCAATCGGAACCCGTGAAATACGTATTGTTTTTGAGTTGTTCCGATGACCATGTGTGGTCTTCATCATCAGTTCCACTTCTTCAAATTTTGCTTTCCGAAAGCAAATGAACGATTTACTATCAAAAACACCAAAATCGTTATAGGTGTGCCTATAATTTTTGAAGAGTTCCTTCGATTTCTCCAAGATCCTATCATCAGATCCCGACTTGGTGGCAATGGGACCTAATTGGGAGTAAACCCTTTCAAACAAAAAAAGAATTTTTCAAATTGGTCCAACCGTCTTCGAGTAATCGGTGAACATACATAAAAAAAAAAAAAAAAAAAAAAAAAAAAAAAAAAAAAAAAAAAAAACATACAATCGAACATAGAACCTCCTCCTTTTTGGAAGTCGGTTAAAAACTTACAGTTACTTCATATATTTACATAGGTACTCATTTATGTGTGATCGTCTCACTTCCTTCACATATACTGAGTTGCAAGTACACTTCTTTATACATATAACACTTATTATTTTGCATTGCTGATAGGTATTCTATAAATAAAGAAACATGAAGTGAAAAAGGTACAGAATTATACCAGTCTTGTTCAACTAAGAAAAATTTATTATCTAGCTCACGTCGCGCCGTCCTTTTGAATTTTAAATGAAATCAAGCCGTGCGCTTACACTCCAACTATTTTAAAACTTTTCAAGACATTTAAATCTATTCAAACATGTCCTCGGTTCCTTTGCTAGTGCACCTCTAGTCTCTATACAATAAAGTTTCACCTGCACCATTTGTTAACCGATTGTAAACTCTAACAGTAGAAACATAAAGAACACACTATGTGAACAGCAAAATTTTGCAGACGACAACTCTAGATCGGTCTGGGAGCTCTGGGACGCGATAGGAGCATTTACGGAGTATTTTATTGATGCAATAAGGATAGAAGAAGATACGCGGTAATATCAAGTACGCGATCGTTCTCAACAATATTCTAAAAGAAGAAAAGAACAACAAAATATTCCGAGAGTTATTTAGAAATATATAGTTTCACGGATTATTTAGATTGATTGAAATCATATCTCTCTCTTATAAGCTAATCGCAGAGACAGAACAGACTTAGGTAACCCTCTGTGCATTCTAATTAAAACTAGAATTTCTGCTAAAACCGTTGAAGAGCACTTACTCTAGCATTTCAACTTTCAACCGAGCCTTCCGCAGTCTTCTCGTACATATACATATGGGATGTTTTCTCTGGTTTTGTCTGTTGTTATTGTTACTTACAATTACAATTATGAGATCAAAAATAGATTTTTCTTCAAAAAATCAATTTTAAGAAATTATAAATATTAGAGACGCGTGCATGTTTTTTTCGATTAAATCTTTCATAGGGGCCAGCGCGTATACAAGAATTTATAGTACTAAGAATTTAGTAAAAGGCTAATGATACAACTAAAAAGTTAATGAATAATAGTCTTATGGATTTAATAACTATAAGGTAGAGTTTTTGGAAATCAAACTGTGTGTAAGTTTTGTACAAAAAAATCTAAATTCTACGTCGTATTCGTCCCTACTTATACAAAATGAAAAGTTTTGCAAAAACCTCCCGTAAGGATATAACAACATGTCTGTACGAGTAAGTATGATGAAACGCAGACAAATGAGACAGCATTAATCCTCGCGTTATCACTGACCTAGTTACGTGTTGCCGAAAATTTGTTTTCTCTAACATTATGAATGTAAGATAATGCACATACGTGTCTAGATGGAGAGCTGGAAACAAAACAAAGCACACAAAATTAAATCGAAACTAATTACGTCCAATGAAATGAAATAACTTTATTGAATATCTACAAACAAATAGCTAGTATAGCTTCTATTACCTATGGCTATGAGGTAACAATGAGCGACCGTATCACTATTCAAATGTGATCTCTACCAGTCTACCCTATAGGTTAAAAGAGACAATGTTAATCATATGTGGGTGGCGTATAGTAACGTACTCGTATTTGGCTTTGGAATTCAAATTTTGCAAAAGAACTCCTGGAAAGATGTTGGTAAAACTTATTAAGTAAAGAAAGAAAGAAAAAAAAAAGAAAGAAAAAGGAAGGTAGGCTTATATAATATATTATTGGTCAACGTATAAGTTTTAATACCTTTTGGCGTGGTAAATCAAAGTGTTAATATTTATTTGTCAGGACAACCCGCCTTCATTTCAACGGGGGAGAATAGAAAACACTTTGCACTCTACAGTCATTTCCTGTGAAAGATGTACTGCGAAGGGATTCATTATCAGTCCTCGACAAATCCCCGACTTACTCGCAGGAGGACGTCGTAGCACTACTAAACACCACTATAGATGGTTATTGAGCAAAGAGCAAATTTATAATTTACAGGAGAATAATAACCAGTGTAGGTCCAATTTTATACGAGGTATTTCATCTCATAGAATTTTGAATTACCTATCTTAGCTTTTTATTTTTGGGCTATTTACAATTCCAAAAACTACTAAATAAAAGAAGAACCATCTTTAAACAATATTTTGGTTTGCTTTTATAATATTACCTATTATTTTTTCTCATAAATTAAATGTTTTCAGACAATTTTTTTAATCTTAATTTTTCTTAATTAAACACGTAGGTACCAACTATAATGTTTTGTATGTGATAAGCATTAACTAAAAATAACACTGTGGAAATGTAGCAATTTCCTGTTTCTACTTCGCAACAATAACAACTTTGGAGTGTTTTACTTCCTAATAAAGGGTTTTCCAAACACATTTTGTATGGAGGGCCTTAGAAGGGCTGCAATGCGTGGCTTCTTTTCACGGAAGCAAGGCGAACGGTGGGTTATGTGAGGTTTTAAAGGCCAAAGTAAGGATTTGGCTCAATAGACCACAGGGGTGGAGATACAAAGCTGCTTCTTACCCCTTGTCTAATGAAATACCTCTGTATAGTGCCGTGGTGTATGGGGAAAATATTATTATAGGATTGTTTACCTTTTTCTCCGTATTTACAATTTCGTAGTTTCGTTTTTCAAACTTGACTTGTTTTTTAAGGTTCGATCTTCCACTCTTTAGATCTTTATCAAAAGTATATTGTATCGCAAAAATAACTAGTTATTTTAACTTGCGCTAATTTAAATTAGTAAGCCGTATACGTGTGCAGGCGATCCTTTTGATACAATTTTAGATAGGTATATGAAATTAAATATTTCGTGAAATGTAATACGTTATAGCCCACGTTGATCTATGTAAAAAAAATAACATTTTTGCTTAGACTTGATAATAATACACAGTTCTTTGATACCAAACCGAGTGAAGATTCAACAACAAACAGTTCGATGCCGCCGCTTAGACCGCCGCTGTGTTTTGTTTGGCGAACTCATAATAGTAATATTTTATGATTTTTATAGCTTCACAAACCGTACTATACTCGTATAACCGCGGTATGAATAGGAACATTGTGTGGTGAGAATAGATCTGTAACGTCCGACACGTAACTAGTACAAATACTGATATTCTTAGATTTTACTTCCTAGTACAAAATGACTATGCTATACATTTGTCGATGATATTATTATACAGATTGTCCGAGGAAATGACGTCATGAAGACATCACATCCACATCCACAGGTAAAATTAAGACGCCTTACGAGTGTAATTGTATGGTTGATGCGCAATGCTCTACCTACTCACAATATCCATACATATTATAAAACAATTCCCGCTGGAACTCCGAAATTACCGTAGTTGAAACCGCGAGGCACAGTATCAGTATTTATTTACAACAACAAAATAAATAGTAGAATATTAAAATATATTGGTGTATAGTACAAGCTCTGCTTAGTTTGAGAAAAAAATGCCGTTGCGTGGCGTTAGGTTATTTGTGAAAATAATGTATAGTTTGGTGTTCTCTTTTAGTAAAAAAACAAATCTCTGTACTTTTATACCTATAAGTAGGCAGCAACAGTCAACAAGGCGAAAAGCTCGCAATCTGGGGCGCTCCCGCAATGCTGGCAACTCACGCTGCACTGACGTGGCTCGCTCTTAGTTGCAGCGGTGACATGTGAATAATGCAAGCGCGCTTTTTGTAGCGCTTTATTCGCTGATTCTTACAGACGTAAGCGTAGCTACGTATAAATGCGAAAACAAAATGAGTATTTTGCAAGCTTAGTAGATACGTCTTTATAAAAGACGAGTACGTAGGTACGTCTTTATAAAGACGAGTAGATAGGTACGTCTTTATAAAGACGAGTACGTATGTCAGAAGGTTTAAATAAGTTTATTCCGCTGATTTTTTGTTTAAGGAAATAAATATACAGTAAATAAAAAAAATGTGATCCCTCAGGTCTTTTCTTCAAATAAAATTAAAATAACAATATACTTACCTATTTTACAAATAATTTTATTTTCAAATTTATACGTACTAACTTTCCATTCCTAGAATCGCCATTATAAGACTGCAATAACAGACAATGTATATGAGCTACTATGATTAAAAACAATCACAAATAAATCACATAATATGATGTAAACAAATATGACCTTGACGACTTCTGTAAATAATTAATCTCCTGCCGCAAACTGCGCTATGGAACTTCTTTCCAATAAATAATATACAGCTTGTTTAAAAAATAAGTAGTAAGTCCATAAACATGAATTTTTAAAATACTCAAATTCAAAATAAATAAGTTTCAAACTCCATGATAAATATCAGTCATTATGTAACATCCAGTTAAACTACAAAAACATTGTTAATTGTTTGATATTTGAAACGACTGTCCCTAAAGATTTATTAGTGCCGTAACACATTATTTAAAGCGTTGGAAATATTTCATTCTGTTCCTTTTTTATATACTCGTAGCATACCACCGTAAATAGCGACAAACATTTAACGATTATCGTAAAGAATTTTCATAATAATATTATGTGTAGGTATATGAGGAGACCGCAACGAAATTGCCCATCTCCATGACATGGTATTTGAACAAATATGGGACACAATTTAGCAGGGGATATAAAGTCAAAAGTTTATGTTTAACCCCCCTATAAATGAATACATAGTGAAATTTATGTGCATGACGGTCGACCACAGAACAGACGAGGAGACATCTCAGTTTGGTATGAAAACGAATGAAAACCAGTGTCGTCGGACGATACTCGTACACAAAACTATTATTTTATTCATCACGCAAAATAACATTCAGTAACGTATCGAACTGTCTTAAACGCTATTTAGTTACGTTTTTAATTTGTCACTATTTATAAAATTTAGTTTCGGAAATATCTCGGCAAATATACTTGGTAAGAAGTAGCAAAGCTAGCAAAGGAAGTTTTGGAAAAGTTTGAACGTTTGCTCTTACTTCACTCGCAACCGTGACACGCCTGCCCGCCTACATTGCCTCTCTAGTTCAATAATTGTATAATTATGTATAATATTTATGTATAACTAGCTATGCTCCGCGGTTTCACCCGCGGTAATTTCGGAGTTCCCGCAGGAATTCCGGGATAAAAAGTACCCTATGTCCTTCTCTGTACCTCTGACAACGTGCATGAAAAATTTCATCCAAATGCATTAAGCCGTTTTTGCGTGATTGAGTAACAAACATCCAAACATCCAAATATCCGAACATCCAAACATCCACACTTTTACATTTATAATATTAGTAGGATTTTCTCTGTGCGGTCGACCACCACTAGGTACCTATAATAGGTCTACCTACAGGCAATGTATTGCCTCGAAATATTTGTCTGTCGTGGAACGTGCGCCTGGCCCGATGCCAGTGGGCTCACTTTCGGCCAACTACGAGTAGATAACACTAAAATATAATGGGATAGACTGCGATTGCGAAAATATGCGACGAACGACGGACCGGACCGCACTAATGACTCACTCACGGGGTGCGGCGATTAGGGGGTTAATGTGAGAAAGATCATGTCTGTAAATACAAACACACATAACCACAATTCCTTTTGTACAATAAAGTGCAATTAAGTTCTTTAAATAAATTATATTCATTAATATTTTGGCAAAAATAATTTAATTTCATAGTGTAAGTTTAAAATGTGTATGTGAACTTGTAACCTTCACTTTACATAACAATATATTGCACTAGGCTTGCCCACACTAATATTTACAAAGATGTATTTATATTTTATATCTAAGTTTCGATTTAAGTGGTAATCTCTAGAAGTAGGTAGGTACTAAACCAAAACCGATAATTTTTTTTTTTCTAGGAAGCTACAGTATACGAGTTTTTGTCTCGAATCAAAAGTATTCCGCGGATTTACCGAAATTCATGCAGGTGCAATCGTGGGAAGAGGTATATTTTGTTGTATGGTTTTGAATAATTTAAGTCTAGGAATAGGAGAAAGGACACATCTTTCATCCTGATATTATTACGAGTTCCTGCGGGAATTCTAAAAATGAAGAGATACCAAAACCGCGGAGGGAACCATCTTACGATACGACCTAGGTATACGTAGGTATACGTATAAACGACTCTCATCACGTTTTGCTTTATCGTCAAATAGAACTCCCATAATAATCTATGTATTGTTTACCTCTCGTTATCTTTGGTCAATGACATTGAAGATACACAAACAGCTCATACTGTGAAAATACTGATTATATTCATATCGTAATAACATAATATCACATACATACCTTAATGTAATGAGGAGAAACTGAGCACTGAGAACATAGGCAGAATATTTATACGTACCTACCTGTTATTTTCAATATAAAATTACTAACAAATAGATATGTAAACATTAATAAACAAGTAAACTAAATTCAAAATATTGTTGTTATTTGTACCATATTTATGGTTCCAAGAATTGCAAGTGAATATAATAAACTTATTACCATAATCACATACCTACCTCTACAATATTTCAATATAAATTTATGCAATATAATATTGCTGCGGTTTTTCGCAGACGATATTTTGCGGAAAAAATACACCTATAGGTATTCTATTAATGAACTTTTAAAAGAGAACTTTTGAAACGCTTATAGGACACTGAATACTTAGTGCGACGCCTTCAAAAGGCAATTTTCTTTGAAATTATAAATAAGTAGGCAGGTACCTAGTACGTAAAAACTTCCCAGACGTCGTGGAGACGTTAAAAAGAATCCATTCTGTCTACGCGCCGTTCGCTCGCGGCGGCGGCGTCGACATGCTGATGACAGGAAAACCAGTGTAAATAATATGTCAACCACCTTTACCAAAAAAGGTGTTTAGAAATGCCAGAATAGGTTTTTCAACACACGACTGTTTATTTAGATAAATAGGTGTTACAAACCAATGAAACCAAATTTATGTGCCGTAGGTATACAGTATTGTAAGAAGCGCTTCTTGGTGAAAACTAATTGAACAAGTAAGTATATAGCACTTGATCGTTCGCCACCTCAAGAGGCTTATAGGCTAGATAGAGGGTGTTGGTGAAAGGATTAACTGCTGAATCTATGACCACAGGTTGCTGAGTATAAACAACTTTTTCATATTATCCAATGTTGAATTTTTTCCGGAAATAGTCGAGTGCTATTCTAATGTCACTTTAGGAATTATAAAAATTCATAATCCAATGACAATGCATTCGTGTTGTAACATTTTTAATATTATGATTTTACGAAAACAAAATTATCACTTATGGATTTGATAGAAAATTTGTAAATTGAATTGTTTTTAAAAGGATTGCTAAGTGGTAACTTTAGACCCTTAGACATAAAATTAAAATATTAGGTCTAGTATTATTATAAACTAGCTATCCTTCGCGATTTCACCCGCTGCAATTTCGAAGTTACCGTGGGAATTTCGGGATAAAAAGTACCCCATGTCACTTAGGACTACCGTAGCTTCCTATTAGTGAAATAATTTTCAAAATCGGTTCCGTAGGTCCGGAGATTACCCCCTATGACGTCACAAACTCACAATTCACAAACTTACAAACTTTACCTCTTTATAATATTTGATTTAACATTGTCATTCACCAAATTATGCATTTAACGGCTAAAGACGCCATAATAGAAAAAGAAGTTCTTACAAGTCAACTCAAATAGCCTTATATAAAACAAGTGGAAAGATCTGCAAGTTGCTACTCATCATAAATTCTGAGATAGGCGCCGTCTTACTTTCCTAAATAGGGCAAGATATTAAAATTAATACATTCCACTTTGACACCCTAAATCTTTTGAGAAAAAGGCATGCAAATTGCGGTCGAGACATTAGCATTCCTCCGTTGAATATGCATCCAGTAATGGTTGCATACATCGTCTGCTATGAATATCTTCGAGGGGTGGCACGGTATGTTGCCGCCTGTTAAGCCACAACTAGACGCAAGGGGTGAGCTGAATGGTCCTCCGGCCAACAATAAATAAGGATACGAGGTGAACTGGCATATCATTGTTATTTCCTTAAAGGGCCGTCTTATGTCCCTCTTAATTAATTTGAAACTTTCCTTGGTCTCCTGTGGCATAGCAATTTGAATAATAGCACGGATAGGGCGCTGAAGCTTAATTTTAATTGCAAATATTTATGTTAAACGAGCTTCGAGGTTGCTGCGAACGTCTGTCTGTGTAGTACGTGATGCTACGATACTATTCTAATTATATTTTAAGAAAAATATTATAACTAATCATTAACAATTTTCCAAGATAAAAAATTGCAATTTACGATTTTTAAATAGGTACCTACCTAAATAAAAACTGGTATTGTTTAAAACAACTACGCACTCACTAATACTGATGGTGTAATTGATTGATTGCTGGATCATACCTGAAAGAAACAAAAATATGAGAACCAGAGAAGTAGTTGCAGTCGCAAACATAATAATAAATAATTTGTATTAAAAAAAATCGAGTTTCGCTAAGACGGCACGAATACGAATTATTAAAATTTCCCATCTATACATATATAAATATAAATAAAATTGAAGTGTCTATTTGTAATTCCAAATTAAAAGCTTTTTACTAAATGCATAGGAAAGTATATACATATATACATAAAAGATCAAGTTTTATTGCTATAATTTTCATTGAATTACCTTGAATTACGTAATCTTTGGCACACCAAATGTAAAAGTACTTTGTACCTAACACAAAAGTAAACTTAAAGATCTGCTCGACGTATATATGTACCTAATACCAAATATATGCTTTGCTTTTTCTCTTTTTAAACGATCACATGTGTAGATATCACACCGAGTAAAAACACTAGTAGACTGGTTTAGTATAGAATGGAGATTTTCAAAGGAATTTCGCACGACACGTAATCACCGACATCCCTCACTGACGGGTAATTAGGCGAGCCGCTACACCAAAACCAAAATTTTAATAAAACACACTTTATTGACACGTTTCAAGACCCATTTTTCACTGAACAATAAATGTCAAGTAATAGATTTAATAGTGATAGAGATGGTAGCGATTGGTGAGAGGCACGCACTCACGCAACGTTTGCTCATGTGCTACTGAGAAATAAATGATGTGATTTAAAATAAATTGCCAACTGTCAGAGTATTTTGGGGTTTTTTCGGACATGGATTGAGTACTTACATACACTTTAATTTGCAATTTAGAAATCCAATAACGATTAAAAAGTGATGATATCGTTCCACTATTGACAGAAATTTCTATCAAGGAATAATCTATATATATAATAAAAATGAATCGCCAAATGTGTTGCTAAGCGCATAACTTCCAAACGACTGCACCAAATTGGATAATTGTTTTTTTTTTGTGTTCGTTATTGTCAAGACAAGGTTTATACAAAAGAAGTTTGGAGTTCCTGCGGGAATTCCGAAACTCATGCGGATGAATCTCCAAAACGGTTGGACCAATATTGACGGGACTTTCATTGCTAATTAGCTGGTGTTATAAGGAATACATTAGGCTACTTTGGACTCACGCGTGTGAAACCGCGGGGCACAGCTAGTTATAAATAAAACAACAACAACATCGCTAGAAGCGTCATACTTCAAATTCAAATTCAAATATACTTTATTGCACACACGCAGTAAAAACATATTTTACAAAAACACAGATACCTACATAATACGTACTATTTTGGCGACCTATATTGCAAGAGCAATCTTTTCATAGGCAACCTACGGTAGAGAGAGAGAGAAGGAAATGAAAGGTAGAAAGTGCGGCATACTTGCTCTTTGCTCAGAATCACCCCCAACATACTCTACGGTCAAATGTCAAAAGGCAATACGATCAGGCATTTGAGAGCGGAGCTTTTGACACCGGAGGACCAACGTTTAATCATCAAAACATAGAGTATCAAAACAAACTACTTAACTTTTATCTTCTTCTAGTATCTCTATAGGTTCGCCGACAGTTCCTGTATCATTTTCTGCAAGACAAATCAGATCCTTGGGTTTCGGTGCGCTCCTATTTATATGTAATTATAAAGTTTTATAAGATTATTCGGGGGATTTCTAGCAAAAATGCTACCAGGCCTATAATTTTATACAGCAATACAAGATTCGGTGAAGATTGCTGAACCCGGCTAGATAAGAGTAGTGCGGGACATGGTTATCATAGAAATCTATGAGGGAGGCAGGAAAGGAGGAGGGGGAGGGAGGAAATCTATGTTTCCAGCAATGGACGTCGGTCGACTGTGAGAATAATGATGACTTTATTCCGATCAAGAATAGTTGAACGTCTTTTTTCTCATCAGAATAAATAAATATAAACCTATATCACATTCCAGTTCTAACACTTACTCTAGGTAAAAACAACAAATCACTCGATGCTGTATTCATAGCATTAGGAACAAAATACAAGTAAGTAATAGGTCCAGTATTCAACAATACTTTATACCACACATGCACCATAAACCATAAACGACAAACCACAAACTTTCGATAAAACAATACTATGTATTTAATTAATAAACAATGAAACAACAAGGGAAGCAGTCACATGCGTGGACGGTTGGCGACTGCGCCAGGTGGTCGACACCGGTGTTACTGGCGGCTCTGCTGCAGTCTGCACCCAACGGATACCGTACAAGTTAACCAACCGTGAACCACTCGGGACTTTATGGTTTTTGGATTCGGTGTAATAATACAGCGATTACAATGATTAGAGTGAATGAGTTGGTACCATCAAATTATTTTAGATATTATACGGCCATAGCTAAAAATCAGCGCTGAGTGCATATTCATGCTGCTGATCGGTATTTTTGCTGCTTCATTGCGAAGTGCGAGGTGTATGTATAAATTATAAAGGATATCCATTAACTTTAAGTCTTTTAGTTGTTCCTCATAGAATTCATATTCCAAGCACCATTTTGGATCTCACTTCACACAAATTGATTATCATACCAAAAAGATTTCGATGCGATGCAATCATCACCTACTTAGTAAACTTTTAGTATATCTACTATTAAATATCTAGCATGTTATAATTTATGTAAGTATATTAATTATATTTTAAACTCAGCATAGAATACATTATGGATTTTGTATTTGCAAATATTCCAACAAAGATTTAGCGCGTGCTTCAAATAACAAAGAGAAGCAATAGACTGCACAACGTGAATAAAGGTCATTGTTTTCACTCATTTTTATTATACCTACTGGAAAATGTAACCATTTCCATGGTATTACGAAAATTAGACCTTTTTCCAATTTAAAAACATTAAAAATTAGATTAGCAGTGCAACACAAACCTCCTTAGGTTTTGCAATGAATGAATGAAAAAAAAAAACAATCAACACATATTTTTTACTATTATTATTATTATTATTCATTTATTGTTCTTAAATTTAGGTTTTTTACAGTAGATATAAATTTACAAAATAATAAATATTGTCTGTACAGGCGGAACGACAGAGCGCTAGATCCAGAAATAGAACTGAGGATTCTTTATGCGTTTTAGATGCCACGCTTACGACTTTTAATCGCGGAAATATGTAAGTACCTAGCTATAAAATTCCGAGGGACACATCAGCTAAGAAAGGATTTCACAGAGTTCTCGCGGGAACTCCCAAATTTACATGGGTGAAAACACCGAGAACAACTAGTAAATCATATTTTATAGAGGATAAAACCTTTGCATGATGCAACTCACATACGATTTATGACGTAAGGTTTTATTATGACAAAGTTTTCTTTAGCGTTTAAAAATAACGTTTTTTGAGTGGATTTGTATGTTATTACATCATACTATAAATGGACAAGGATAGCTTATCGTAAAATGTGTAAGTATACGAAATTATAATTTTAAATTTTACCCTTTAAATAATGTCAGTATCAAATTTATTTTGAGTATTTAACTCAGACCAAAGAGAAAAAAAAACAAGCACTAAAAGTGTCACAATACTCAGTATTACCTAAGACTTATATCCACGATACAAAGAGGGCCAATGAGGCTGCTCGTTTACTTGTACCTAATATTTTGCTGTAAAAAGTAGGTACCTATAGATATATGTATGAAAATGTCGGAGGTATGATAGATATGTAGACGACGTTTCAAAATTATAATTCTAATTAGTCCGCCAGTTAGAAAAAAAAAACAATAGACACGTATTTCTTGCTTTTTCAAATTAATGAAAGTATACAGAGATAAAGCGCATTAAAGTAACCTAAGGCTTTGACGTCATTAACCCAAACTGCACCGGAAAGTGACGTCAGGCGAAATGTATCGCCGTTTTTATTTGATTACGTACAAAAAGAAAAAAATACTTGTCCAATATTTTTTATTTATCTACACGTACATTAGATTGTAGATGTAGATTAGGTATACCTACTTGATCCAATTAAAGGGTTTCCATTATTCAAACCATTAATTTTATTTTCGAAATATTTATTTTAATATTAAAAACTAAAAAAAAGAGTGAATATGTCAATAAATAAGCAAACTTTTAATATTATATTTTTTTAAACCGTGAGGTAACCGACGCGATGCCCAACCGGTTACCAGCTGCATTTGACTATACTTTATATACAAATACCTCAAGGTACCATATTAAAGAAATTAACCTACCTATCTACTGATTTATATTTATATACGTATATATGTATAAAAAATAATCCCTACCTATTTCCCTTTGTTCATGGCATTACGCGTGAACGGCTGGACCAATTTCGCTAAATCTTTTTTTGTTGTATTTGTTATTGTAAGAAGAAGAAGAATATGAATAATTTTGAAGTGGTGAATCTCCGAAACGGTTGGATCGATTTTGACGAGACTTTCACTGCTAATTAGCTGATGTTATAAGAAGTAAATTAGGCTTCTTTGGAGTTCCTGTGGAAATCCCGAAACCAAGGCGTACGAAATATACCTATATCTTTGATGATAATAACTGATATTAATCACAAGCCGTTTCCCACGGTTTTACTGGCGATAATTTCAGTTTCCGCAGGAATTCTGGTACAAAAAGTACCCTGTGCCTTTTTCTGTACCCTTGACAACGTATATGCAAAATTCTATGATGATCGGTAGTTAATGCATGAAAAACAAACAAACTAACATTCACATTTATAATATTAGGATAACCGCCAACGTGTACGTAGCTCTTTGATTAGAACCTGTAGTATAAAAATTATAAAAAAATCATGTAAGCAAGCAGGTATGATGAAATATGAATTAATGTCGTTGAACACAAGCAAGTAGGTCACGTTTACCCAGCAAGAGCGCATTCGTTTCGATATAGCCGCTGTTGATAAACAGTCGTCTCGCATGGCTTAAAGAGTTTCACTCATTTTTTTTTTTTACCTGTAATGATCATTGTTTTTACAGAAAATAATCTTTAAATGAAATATTTATTGCAAGCAAGTGTCGTAACTAAATGATTAATTATTTATTACTCATTAGTTACGACGACGCTTGGAATATTTATAGTGACAAAAATAAAGATTACCTAGTTGTTTTCAGATTTGCAATGGAATTAGTGTTCTTAAATACCATTGCAATACACATTAGCATTTACCTATCTGAAAATACTACGAAACAGCTGTTATGTATAATATAATACAATATGTAAGTATTTTGTGTATATGTATATTGTTTTATAACGCACTATCTGAGATGTTTATTTATAACACTTCCCCTCCATTTAGAACGTCAACACAACCTATTGTAAAGCATAAACTGTTAAACTGTTCCGATGAAACATTACTACGTTTATGGTTTATTCGAGCATTTATAACGAGAGTGACAGCTTTAATAGCTTTTTTTGCAGATGATAACATTATTTTAATCTTTAGCTTTACATCACTAGCAGCTAGATAGAGATAAACAAGAAGTAGACATACGATAGACTAGGTAAATGTCAAATCTCGATTGATAGAGCAAAATATATCGAAACGATCGTGAACCGATAAGTAGCAGGTATATTTTGTGTGATAAAAGTTTCACATGTTCTATTACTATAGGCATCGTATAAAGTAAGTAAAGATAGTAATATATGTATAGTAAATACCCAATCATAGACCACTCAGAAATGTAGAGACAAAAGAGTCGGGTATGAAACTTTGTAACAAGGAATTCACTGCTATTTAATAATAATTTAGTAATAAGTTAGTATAGAAGTGCGAATAAATGAAAAATCAGAAACACTAATTAATTTATTACGCTAAATCTTGAAGGGTCGTTAAATTTTATGATAATAATTTGTGCTATTTCCAACCATCCGTCATCACATCAGTCATAATCATCATCACCACGCAACATACCTATACGTAAATATTTATACGTAAATAATTATGTCGGCAATATTCTCACAGTTTCGAAAATGAACTTTTATAATATTATTATATTATTATAGCAGTATAATTATGGCTAGTATATCTTGTAGGCGACCCACATACAATACAAAAGTGCGTGTTGAACAATGGTGAATGACCGTATCAGTAAACAGATTGTTGGAAATCTCACATCGGCTGTCTTGCGCAACAACGAATAAGATATGCTTGTTAACGCAAATACGCTTTCGAATACGTATAAAAAGAATTTAAAAATACCTACTGTAGTCAAACACCGTATGGGATAGAGCTGGTTTCCTGATCAGGTCTTATTAGACTCTCAATAACCAATATCTTCGAGACAAGTCGAGGATTGAGTAGTTTGGAAATAGGTCAACTCAGCTCGCGGGCTGAGTTCGAGCGGGCTGACTTGACTAAAGAGCCTTAATAAAATAAAACCTTTAGGAAGAAAATTACCTGGTATGAAGTGAACCAAGTAGATGAACATTAATTTGAAAATATTGGAATTTTCGTACCATCCACCTATATACCTACTAATTTCTTGTTAGTTAAAACAATAGTTATTTGCTAAAGTGTCCGTAAATACGTATAAAGTAAAAACCTATAAAAATAGACATAAGGTGAAAGTCTTATGCTACAAGCACAACATTACGTAAAATAATAAACACTTAGCTGAATTCATAAACATCGTGGTAGATCCATAAATATTTACTATTCGCTTATTCCATAAAATTAATCTTAATACCTGTATAAAGAAGGCGCGTGGGCAAAATTGTGTTACAGGCAATGATACTTATATATATCATTGGTTCTAGAGGGAGGTTCAGTCTATAGACTGTGCGCAAAATTAGCATAGAGCGTTGAGCATGGACATATTGTTACAGCAAACGAGCGTGGACAAACAAGACAACTCCACCGCCAGTGACCAATACAATTTAAGCATAATAATATACTTGACATTTGCATTTTACGGAATACATAGTGTACATAGTGTGAACAATTTATGTATAACCAGTTTAATGCTTCGTTATTCCATTTGAAAAAATCTGTGACCATCTCTTATGTTCAACAATAAAAATATAATACAATACAATCTAGCAATAGATTATAATTAATACTGCTCCTCCATAAGTTTTATTATTTTGAACTAGCTGTTTCTTATGGTTTCACGGCCCAAGGGTGTGAATTTCGGGATTCCTTTGAAATCTTTGGGATTAAAATTGTGTAAATTTTTTTATTAATAAAATTGGTGGTTTAGGCTGTGCTTTCATATCTTAATCATTCAGTAAGTCAGTCAGTTTCTTCTTTTGTATACATACATAGATTCATGGAAAGCATCATAAATAAATAATTTTTGTGATACCTAAGTAAAATCTTACTTACATTATAAGTAATGCGTTCGTTTGTTTCTCATATACTCCAAAACCGTGTGTTAATGATAAATTCATAATGGCAATCCTCAAATCACATTTTTCATTAGATAATCTGCAGCAACAGCAGTAAAATTATTATAAATTTATTTTTTAAAAGAAATACAATTATATCTGAAATAGTGCATCGGATATTCCAATCAATGAATAGTAAACTCATTCAAAAAGCGGCATTTAGCCCGAGGGGATAAAAAATACGCTGCGTTGCTACTTTTCAAGGGAAAATTATATACACATCTTCTTACAAATAGATTGTAAAGGGTATGAGGGTTTGCATCGAATGACGGGGCTGCAACTTGTCAAACGAATCCGTGGGGTAGCGGAACCTCGGGGCGAAGTCGGGAGCACCAGGCTTTCCACAAAGAGAATCAAACCGAAGCACTCATCCGAAAGTTCAGATTTATAACGTTGTTAATGGCAGAGGGTCTTAGTTTGGTGCAGTCAACTTGTTTGTAGTTTTTGTACAATGCAACTTTTCAAGAGATTAGTATTTAGATCGAACAAAACGACAGTCTCATAATTTTCTGCTGAATAATACTAACAAATGAACAACATGAAGAATACTTCCGAACACTCACAAATGAGCATTTATTCTGAAAAATTAACTTACACTAGCTGTTTTCCGCGGTTTCACTCGCGATGAGTTTGGAGTTCCCGCTGGAATTCCGGGATAAAAAGTACCTTATGTCCTTCCCTGTACCGCTGATAACGTGTATGCAAAATTTCATGATGATCCGTTGAGCCGTAAAGGCGTGAAAGCGTAACAAACAAACAAACTCACTTTCGCATTTATAAGGATTTAAAAATATACAGTTCAACGGAACACAGACTTCAATTCAATTCAATTCAGACAGTCAAAAAATTACCACATATCTGACAACATTATTTTTCACTTGAGTTTGTCGAATAAAACGAGGTAAATATTAAATGAAGACCCGAATGGAGTTTGTCTAGCAATATGTAAGCCGTCGGAGGGTAGGGAGAAATTTTTGAGGCGAATGAATGAATCTTTTCAATGACGTACAGGGTAGTGGAACGTCCCTTAGGATCAGTGACACAATGAAATTTAACATGATAACAAAAATCTCTCCTTATTGAATACTGACTGACCCTTCCTTATGTAACATAATAAAAGCCTTGCTTTATGTGACTTAATAGTTTTATACAATATCACAGTGATAACAGATGTATATACCTACTCAGATATATTAAACAATCTTGATAGGATTGTAGATCCAGGAACTCTGGTTACTTTAAAAAATCACGAAAATGTAACTGAATTTTTTCATAAAATGCACACAAAACACCAAATCTTTTAAGCCCCATTAACACAAAGTAACACATTGAGTGACAAGGTTTTAAAAGCTTATGAACTTTAAACCATAACCTATAGTTAAGTGAGTTTTGACGTCGACATCTTTGCCACCAGCGATAGTAAATTAAATGACGACATGCAAAAAATTTATAAATAGTGTAAGTACAATAATTTTTTCATGACAAGAGCGTTATTTCGAATTCAAAGCTAAGCAAATTATTGTAGAGTTGAATCCAGAGCGAATTTTTCATAATAGTTCTATTAGCCAAAGTCAAGACAAGTAGGTAGTTGTAGGTAGGTAGGTAATTGTATTTAAGTTCTTTTTGACGTCTGTAAAATTACAATTACTATGACCGCACCTATAAAATATCCGCCCTCCAGTTTCCTAGCGCTAATGGCTGGAGAGAAGCTGCGCAACAAAGTCCATAATAGCACACTGTCAGTTTAATTATTCACAGTCAAGATATTTAACAAATTTAAGTTTTCGCAGCAAAGATAATAACGAAAAACAAAATATTACACAAAGATAAGCATCTCCCAAATAACCTTCTTACATTGAAAGTCGCTGTGTAGGAAGTGCTTATTTGAGTATTTTCTGCGTCACCCCATAGGGCAAGCTCAGACCAAAAAAAATTTGGTCTGAGAGGGCAAGTTGCGAGACTCCTCGCTGATCCAACAGGTCTGTTAGATTAATTTCAAACCTTATTCATAGTACACTACAGTACAATATTAATTATTCGATTGGATGAAGAACATATTGTTTAATATAAAATAAACATCGTTCTTTTAAAATAAGGTTTTTTTAAATTGCAAATATGCGACTGCAAAAGCAGCATTATAAAGAAAACAGCGTGCGAAATTACTGCGAATAATCGTATAGCTGGAGTTGATAACCTCATTGTTATTGTTTCTAAAATTATACGAGAGTTATGAAAATCACAATAAAAAGTTAGTATTCAAAAATGAACTGAGAAGAAAAGTATCTTAATTTTTGTAAATAGTCATAAGTAGGTAAAGTTCATTACGTAATTTAAATACGTATACAATTATCTCTATACACTCACCCGACACTATTAAAAGTGTAGCGCAGTAAAAAAGTAAATTACCTGTAACAGAAAAAAAAACAAACTACATTAGGTATACTGAGAAATTAAAGTAGGCAAGTATGTTATCAGAGTAGTGTTGCGTTAGACCGGTCGACTATTTGCTTTGGCTTATCGTAATGACTTTGCTTTGAAGATAATAACTTACTGCCTTGGACATTGATAATCCAAACTAGGACGTTGGGACATGGCAGACGCCAAAACTATTGTCGTATAGAGCTATAACATGAAAGGAACTAAATCGTTCGTGTCGAATGATACTATAGGATTAAAAATAAACATTCTTCTTTTAGAGTTGGATACGAATAGTTCAAACAATATTACATAAACATTTTAAAGAGCACGTAATTTAGATGTTTAAAAAGTCTCTTTCACAAAAGAAAACACTATACGTAATTACAAACATTAATCCGAGGGCGTAAACAAACATTTTCACAGTTTTAGCTTAACATCTGAGTTGAGACCTTTGATGAAACTCGTTCTACTTAAATAAGACAATTTAGCTTTAACCCGAATCCCTTTGAGGGGTCTCATGAGACTGAATTTCAACAGGTAACTTTATAACTTGTGAATTAATGCGGTCAAAGCAATTGCGTGAGTAGCAAAGACTTGTTAAGCTAATATCTTATTCGTTAAAAGGAAACGGTAATCTAATTTGAGTTCCTGTTTGAATACTATTTTCGTTTTATTTTATCGTTTCATATTTCATATCTTGCATTATAAAAACCATTATGTTTCAGTTATTTTAAACAGCAAAATTTTGTTCAATAATTTTCTTGTATAAAAAATGCGCTGCCAATCAATATCTAAGTAACGAGCATAATTATCATATTAAAGTTTAATTTAACTTTATGAGTATGGGTACCTTGGGGTTAACCCATTTATTTATAAAAAGATTTCGCTAAAGTTATTTACAACAGATTTCGCTACGTAAGATAGAATGACGAAACAAAACTCAGTAGGGCGGATCGGAGTGTTTCAACCATGCGTGAAATAGAGAGTTGGAGATTTAACTCTGGCACTTACCGTCTATAAGGGCACTGGACCTAATGGGACGTCCATTTCAAATCAATTCGAACTAAAAGGTGTAACTAAAACTTTCCAGTTTGAGTTTGACAAGGATTAATTTGAGTAGTTGTGATGTCTTGATGATGTCACTTTTCTTTTATGTTTAACGGCCGTTTTCTGTCTTACAGCCGTATTGTGCGTGCACACAATTTTAATAAATTTAATTGTTACCTTTGAGGCCCACCTACAGCTTACTTGAAACTCAATAGTACCATGTATAAATTGGTACCTCACCTAAAATAACTCCGAAAAGCCTAAAATTTATCCGAATAGCTCCGAGGCTATAATTATAACTAATCTTTGTCCGCGATAGTCGTTCGCTATTTATTATTTCCTATCATCTAACTAATCTCATAATTTGCTCGACAGCATAAGTTGCAGAATGGTTTTGCTCTATTAAGAACATCTGCTGATACCTTGGCAACACATCGTCGAGTGCATGTTCTCAAGTGTTTATCTGCGACCGGCGACATCCGATTAATGTCTCCAGTCTCCGCTCTGGGCACTGACTACCGAATTCGTAGCCCGCATCTTGCAGGGGTCACTGCCCTGTCGAGATGGTCGCACACTGGCACAACGGTTTTATATCGCCACACTACAGAGGTGATACGCTTCGTGATTCCCGCGAATGTTGGTGTGCTGTTTGTCTTTTACATGTGAACTGATAGTTTATAGTTCAGATAAGTAAAAACTTTTATTTGTGGATAATAATAATAATAACTTTATTTCTCACAAGTCCATAGGTACCTATTTTAACAATATTGTTAAAATATAACTTCTTACCTAGTTATTACCCGAAGGTTTCATCCGTGTGAGTTTTAACGTTCTGTTGGAACTCCTATCTACCCTTATTTGTATTTTTGTTTGTTTGTAATCGATAAATTTAAAAACTACTTAAGCGATTTTAGAAACTCCTTCATTTATAGGATGTTTCTGAGGAACAAAGAGTACTTTTTATCCCGAAATTCCTACGGGAACTCCAAAATTAACATGGGTGCAACAGTAGGTAGGGGATAGACAAGTTATAGATACATAATATACGAGTAATAAGTATCCTTAAAAGGTATACTTAAAAACAAACCCCTAACCTATAACCGATTAAGTCTTTATTTACTGTATACTCTAATGCATTTTTACCATTTCTGTATTTCTACGACATTGGGTGAACTAAAATAATAAAGATTGTTAAAAGTCGTAATTTAATTCTGCACTGTTTTTCTTTGTCTTTAGTGAAATATTAAATATTTTTATAAGTCTCATAAACTTATAGGCTCCAAGCAATGAGTCGGAGTTTGTATCCTGAAATTTCTGAGTCCATGATACAAAAGAAAAAAACAATTAGCGCAAAGTCTCTGTTAAATATTTACTGGATGGTATAAAAATCCAAAAGGGACGAGCAAAAAAGCTAAGCGTGAATTGAAATTCCCGAAGCGTTTTGCGAGATTGAAGAGGCTTTTATGGAAATGGACTGAGCGTGCATCAAGCGATAGTGAGCACCCACCCTTGCTACGTACGGGGCGGTATTCTGAACGAGTTGTGTACGCAACGAAACTGAAAAAATAAAACATAACCTCACGTTTGTCTCCTTGAGAAGTAGGTAGAGACTATATGAACCGTTGCCGCATTGGTTCCTTTTGCAAAGCAAGTGATAAGTGATGTTACGAAACGAAATGTTGTGAAAGCAAAAATAAGTAATGTTACGTTTAACGACGTTAAAGATGCAAATAAAGACAAAAATCATTTTTCCTACTGTGCTCAAAGAAGTTTTCATTACATTGGTTGCGTTTCTTTGGAATAGCGTTTAGAATATGGCCTCAGGTACTTTAACACCACCGATTTAAATATTTACGCGGCACCGTGCAATTTAGAAACACCGGATGTTCAATATATTTTAGGAGAGTTGTTCATCCGTGTGCATGACACGAATTGCACCGGTATTTTGTGAACGTGTGTTGGTTATTATCTTTATTCACCGAATATAACCAAGTATTATAAAAAAATTGAAATAAATTTCCGTAGGTACCTACTAATTTCCAGAACATTTTAGGTTACCTCTGTAGATATATCTAATTTTATTTTCGCGATAAATACCTACTTAATTTAGATTGAAGTTCTTATAAAACAAAACATTTTAGTGTACCTAATCAAAGCTTGAAAAAATATGTTTCAAGACTAAATTGATCATATTACATAATAATATTATTTTCTTTTATAAACAGTTTATAGAAAGTTCCTATAACTTAAAAACTCATTCATAATATTGTACTTAAACACAATTTGTTTTATCACATACGTGCATAGTAAGTTAGGAATATTCTTACTGTGTATAATATTACAATGTTAATAGGAAAAAAAATCAATCAAATATTTGAAGTGTTTAATAAGGAATATTGAAATGCAATCTTGCTTCACCGTTTGGGGAAATGTTCAGATTGGCGGCACGTTTGATTTAGAATTGTGACTTCCGGTCGGATTGGGTATGAATTAAGGGTATTATTATATTCGCTGGGAGGCATTGGCACTCAGAATATAAATTATAGCAATGATAAATTTTATGATCATCGCAAAGAAGTAAGTCTTAAGTCTCTTTTTAATATTATCTCTCAATTGATATATTATCTACTGTTTTATTTTATTAGTATTAATAAAATCAAGTGAAAAGGTGTTCGAAAATCGGGAGAGGTGGCGAGCTCTTGGAGAGGCCTATGTCCAGCAGTGGACTGCTGCAGGCAGATGATGATGATGATGCGTAAAATCGAATGCGTAAATGTGTCGCTGAGCGCACACTCGAAAACGGCTTTTTCCAACATTGTAGATATTCGTTGAAGTCAGAGGAAAGTTGTTTTGAAGAAAATTTTTTTAAAATTGCACGGAAAATGCGGATGTGTGTTTGTTCATTTCTTTACAAGCCTTTCACGCCTTAACTTCTCAATTGAACTGATGATGTTGAAATTCAAGGGTACAGGGCCTTTTCTGTACACAGGGTACTTTTTTATTCTGGAAATCTCGCAGGAACGAAATTAAAGCGGGTGGAATCGAGGGGAACAGCTAGTACAAGAACAAAATAAATAAAAATTGAATCTACATTCTACAACATTAAATTAAGAGATCAGAACACTATTAAAACAGGTTCTAAAAATAATAATACAGTACCTAAATAATGCTTAGATAGTAAATTATAACGAGTAGTATACAAGGAAAACAAGGTAATTTATATGGCCTTAAAAATAATGAACCACATAATAATATCGTAAAATAATAAAGCGTTTCAATACATTTTGTGTTCACTTATTTTTTAAACGTGTTTATAGGTTATTACCTACTTAAAATTAAACACAAAGTACCTAATAGCCTACCTAACCTTCAAAAATTTTTAATACCTACTCAATGCTAATAATAATAAGTCGAAATAATAATAATTAATAATAGTCGAAATAACTCGGAATAATTTAGTTTAGTAGTAATTTTGTTATATACACACAATTGTACTCACACGAAATTTCCAAAAAAAAAATCGATGTACTGAATTATTATTAATTGTTATAGTAATTGTTAAAGAAAAGAAAATAACAAAAACATCTTATATTCAAAATAAAACAGTAAATACGTAAGCAACTAGGTATGTAATTAGTCACCAATTATGCTTTAAAATTAAATTATTCACCATTCGTAAAGCCTTCGTAATCGTAATCAATAGGTAACCAACAACAATAGTTCATTATTAGAACCTCTTCGTGGGTGATAACCCTGCACGGAGAGGTTTAACGGTATACCTACCCACCTACGATTTCTTAACTGTATAATATATTACGTTGTAACTATTACGCCCATACGGCATACAAAAATAATAAAAAAAAGTTAAAGTATAATATTAAAAAAAAAAAAATTAACACAACCGTGAATGGTCATGATGACGGGGTATAAAAATTATGTAAAAAAAGGAAAAATACATGTCCAATATTTTTAATATTTTTGTCTGCATCTAGCCCATTGTAGGTATGTATATTTCTTTATTTAGAAAGAAACGCATGGGTGTTAGCTTCTGTTAGGTAACAAAAAAGAGGATTAAGATTTCATATACCTATACCTACATTTACCTCCTATCTATCTTTGTGTAGGTAAACAAGCTGGGCCCTACGGTTTCGCCCCCGTAAGTTTCGGAATTCACGCAGGAACTCCAAAGAACCTAATTTCTCCTTGTAACATCAGCTTGTAACATCGTTTGATTTTTTTCAAGCCTATTTATATATATCTTTTTCTACTTTATAAAGATGCAGTAAAAGATTGACTTAAATAAGTCATAAAAAAAATATCACGCAAATTCCTTATTGCCAGTCAAAGTCCCGTCAAAATGATTTCAACCGTTTGGGTAATTAGCTGTTTTCTGCGTACATTTTGGAGTTGCCGCGGGAATTCCTTGATAAAAAGTGTCGTATGTCCTTCTCTGTACCCCTGACAACGTTTATGCCAAATTTCATGATGATTGGTTGAGGCGTTAAGGCGTGAAAGCGTAACACACAGACAGACAGAGTTACTTTCGCATTTAAAATATGGATAACAACTAAAAGTACTACTTAGAATGTCTAATAACTTTTATTGTAAATCAATGCCAGCAATTCTCTGATATTTTTAAAAATACCTAGCAAAATGGGGATGTTGACTACTTTTGAAAATCAAAATTCTAACTAGTCCGTCAGTTAGAAAATAAAAAAACAATAAACACGTATTTTTTGCTTTTTCAAATAAATTAAAATATACAGAGATAAAGCGCATTAAAGTTTAGGGTGAGGGGGTCGTGATGTCACTAACCGCTAAAACCGCCATACAAACTGTCCGGATAATGACGTCACGCGGAATTTCAACTCAATGTATCGCTGTTATTTTTTGATTACGTAAAAAAAGAAAAAGATCGTGTCCAATATTTTTTATTAATCAACTAGACGGACTAAAAAAAATTAGTCAACATGCCCATTGTACACAATATTCATAATACGAACGGTTCTTCGCTGTTTCACCTACGTTAATTTCGAGTTCCCGCGGGAATTCTGAGATGAAAAGTATCAAATGTCCTTTAATGTACCATTGATATAGTGTATGCATTTCATGATAATCGGTTGAGTAGTTAATGTTTAAAAGTCTAACAAACAAAAAAACTCGAATTCACAATTAGATATTTTTTTAAAGTTCTTTATGTAATTATATTACAATGTGAATAAATGAACTTATTCTAAATATACACGGCATATTGTAAATGTTACGTAGGCTAATAAATTCCTTTGTAAACACATAGAATCAGTAACACAAAAGATTAATAGAAAACAAATTACTTACTTACACTCACATAAGTTTACATAGCAGGTTTGATAGTTATCCACTAATCACATTATACAGAACACTAATCACAATTAGATAATCATCGGATTTGATATTTTATAAAATAGTTAGGTACCAACTTAAACTTATAGTGGATAGTAATACCGGTTCCCCGTTATATTAATATTTGGCACACTTCCTTATAGTATAGTATAATAATATTATGTGAGTATACTATAAGTATATTAACTCCACAACCCTAGAGAATTTACCAAAATACCAACACACGTGTGTTCTGCGGAGAAATTCAATATTCAGTTACCAGTAATGAAATTGGAGTTTGAATGCCACAGTGATTTCGATTATTGGATCACAGTTCAACACAATATTATATCAATAGGTGATACACAATATATGTTGATATAGATACTTATTGTTATTGCTTCGACTACTGACTAGATAAAGGTTTCATGTTATATCATATTACAACGTTATAATATTATTAAGCCACAACATCTCATAAGGTACTTGATACAAATAAGGCCTATGCTCAAATAAGGCCTATAGTGCGAAAAAGTCGTTTAATGTATTTACATCAAATATATATTGCACGAACGTATAGACTACACCTCCACAACTCGGCAAATAGTGCGCGAGAGGCCCGCTCATGCTCACAGCGCCCGTGTTCGTCGGTCGTTCGTGGACGACGGCCGTTTTCATTGCGTGTTATTAATTTGTCGTAATTTCTATCGTATTTAATTACGGTATTTTTTAGAGTTTTATTTCAAGTTATGTACACGGTTTACATTATAACTCATCGAAAAGGCAACTATGACTTTATTTTGTATTATTTAGGATATGTGAATTAATTATTGCGTATAACATGTATGAGGTATATGGTACGAAATAAGGCCTACTATTATATTATATATTATATGTATATATATAAATAATATATATTATATATTTTATATTATATTTAATAATATTTTTGAGAAAATATGTTCATTTTCTAATATTTGTTTGAATAGATAATATGTTGTTTTTTATAGTATTCTTTATTTCTTGTTAATATACGACGTCAAGTCTGACTAGCAATTTAAGTATAATATTTAGTTACATAAATTAAAAAGTTGCACAAGGATCTCATGAAAACGTGATAAAAAACTCAGAAATACATAATTTTATAATGATTGATAGTTTAATAACAATATTCCTATACTTTAAATATGTAGGCTTAATTAAGTCACTAGTTTTTAAAAAGGCCTAAAGCTAAGGTTTTACAATTATCTCATTTTAGTTGATTTTCAATTGAAGATTATATAATGTTTACTTAATTCATAATAAAATATTAACCAAAAAAGAAGTCCACGCTTTTATTTATCACCTTCTTCGAATAATTTATCAAATTTTGAGTGTTTGAAATTAGGTAGGCCTTATTTGTATCACTTACCTTACAATATTATTTATTTATTTATTTATAACTTTATTGCCTTACACAAATTATTTTGTTAGTACCTCGTTCTTACAGTTAATTATAACATAAATGATTCGTTTTTTTTCTTCTTAGTTGATGTAAGGACCGCCTTTAGCGGCGAAAGCCTCCTCCAATGTTTTAAATTTTTTCCTATCTCTGGCAGTTCTACTCCACAATTTCCCCGCCACTTCAGTGATGTCATCGCTCCATCTTTTGTGTGGCCTGCCTGGTCTACGTTTTTTGTTTATGAGGTACCAGTTTACGACTTCCTACAATATAGGTCATACAATATAGGTACTAATAACATTCTCCATACTAGCTGGCACTCGCGGTTTCGTTCGCACGATCTTAAGTGTCCTACGTAAGACAAGGTAGACTACAACCCCATCTAATGTAAATATTAAATAATAAAAAAATGTCATATCTAATTATACGTCATCGCGTCGGTTACAAAATGCTCGTGGTTTCGTTATATGGTACCGATTTATAAATTAAAATCATTTTAAGGGAGATGAGCTATTACCTAATACTTTTTCAAACGGTCATTTTTTGTTATTTTTGAAATTGTTAAAGAATAATTAACATTTTTTTTTTAAATTGTATAAACAACTTAGTTACGGTAATTTAGGAATTTCTGCGGGAATTCCGGATTGCAATATAGCCTATGACACAAATAACGTGGCTTTCTATTGGTAAAAGTATTTTACATTTACCAATCCAGAGATACAACCTCATAAACTTTACCTCTTTATAATACACATATACTTGCCGCCTCCCGCGGTTGTTACAAGTTAATTTGGAAATAATAAATAGTATGTGAAAACTTTTTTTGTCGGATAATTTTACAAATTAATTTAAATTAGTATATAGTAAGAGGTTAAGACGTAAGTCGCAATTTACCCGTTTTCCCCATGAGGGGTAAGTTTTGTTAGTCAGTAGGTACCCTATGCAAATATTCAATCGGAGCTCGTTACAAAATAACGTTGTTAAATCGCATGCACTGTGGAGCAATGTTTATTAAATTCCTAGTAATGTGGGGAGGCAGACAATTAGGGTTGTACGGTGAACTGAGCTGTCTGTCAATTCAGAGGCCTATTCCACACGTTCATAATATATTTTTCATTACTCATACTCGGAAAGTAGGTCTGAAGTTGCCTGAGAAGCGGGTTGAAAGTAACCCTTTTCAGCCCTAGGGAGAATCGCTTTCAACTGACAACTGTCAAATTATTAAAAAAAAACTAGGTCTATTTTCACATTTCTATTGAACCATGTTTCAACTTTCTATACAGCCAGCGCGATGTAAAATTGAAATAACGTAAAGTTTAAGTAGGTATTAATTAAAATAAAATTCACTCACTTTTTCTTAAGCTAATTCCTATTTATATTTTTTTATTTTCTTTAATTAATACTTAATAATTAGAGAAAATATTTTTTTTAGGTCGCCACAATGTAAATAAAAAATACTGGCTGAATAGCTAGCCGGCCAAAGAAAAAGAAATAGGTGGGAAAGTGTCAAGCGACTATCCGATCTTCACTCATTTTTTCTTTAGCTAATTCCTATTTTTATTTTGACTTTCCTTGCATTCGTAATGAAAAGCACAGTGTTACCCTCGGGAGAAAGACTTTTTTAATACAGTTGCTCAAAAAGTGGCGTATTGCAGGGACGTTTAGCGTTCGGGATGTGGGCTATTACATACTCGAGCTTTTTGTTTACCTTTCCCGAACTCGTGCGTTCTCTTTGCCAACTGTCAAAATGGCGACACGACTTTGACACACTTTTTGCATTGCGAAACGTTTCGCATTACTAATACGACTAGCGCCATCTCTTGATCACAGTTGGAACTTAGTTGAGTTTGTTGTGTTTTTGATATTTTATTAAATTGCTTAATTTTTTCGTAACTGTATTAAAAATAGTTGTTCAGTACACGTGCGGAACCGTCATTGCAACTAGTTCCGACTGTCAACCCTCACCTTCGGCTGCGCCTCGGCTCGGGTAGACATTTGTCGGAACTCTTTGCAATGACAGGCTTTCCGCACTTATAATGAAATATACTATTACTGTTACTTTCACCCCTAGGATAACAATGTACTATTAAGGCTTTCATTTTGTCAGGGATTTTCCATTACCTACTTAATAGTGATTGTGTAAAAATGTAGTCCGTTGAAGTGCGAAGCATTTTATCTATGGGTGTCTTCTGTGGCTTATTAAACTGATGGACTGCACTTCATACAAGTGCAATTCCATGTTAATTGCGGGTCTCCTACGGAAGTCTGATTAACTTTTGATTTTTGGATTTTCTTTGTTAAAATGTTGTATTTTATTTTTCTATAGACATACTTATTGGCCAATTTTGGTTTAAATTCATTTATATGATGATGTGTGACCGAGTAACTAAAAAAATTGAGCATTTAAGCATGTGACGTCACGCCTTATACTTAGTTATGACAAGATCCCATACGTGTTCACTCCTAAACTTTTTAATGTATTTCATTTTATCCGAGTATTTTTAAATGACTTGAAAAAGTAAAAAATACGTCTGTATTATTATTTTACTATCTAACTGACGGACTACTTAAATAGAATTTTGATTTTTATACCCTGCATCATGCCTATTCTATTAAAAGCTGCTAAAGTTCTGTGGTCGTCTTCCGTCAATCTAAGCGGACGACATGTTGGCGTGACACCAAGTCAGGCACAGTCCCAACGGCCGGTGGGTCGGTCGGTCGGTCGCGCCGACCCGGGCTCGTTCATGTGACAACATTGTTACGGTCCGCAAAAGGTCGCCATTTAAATTATATTGGTAGGTAACATTCGGAATTGCCTGATTCATTGACATGGAATGCTTGGAATAACGAAGCTCATTTTGTTTTGCCTAGTAGTTATAAATTTTATTATATACGTAATTTTATATTTTATTAAAATGTGGCAGTAAAAAAAAAACATTTATTTGGAGAAGAAAAAGAGACAGGACAAAATTAACTAAATAATATATAATTACTCATTAAACTCACTACTCTGTTTTTAGCCATCAGGACTCCAGAGATTCACAATAGCATGTAGATTAAAATATGAATGAACAAACAAAATTTGCAAAAGACATCGCCCCCAATACGCTCCAATTAAATTCGCACACGGTCCTCAGATCCATATGTAATCCATAAAAAAATAAAAGAACTTTCCGATAATCTATATAGCCCTCGGCGGCGGAAACCTAATACTGTATGGCAAACTAGGGGGCGCGTTTCCGCAATAAAGTAGACTTTAAACACATGGGCGTTAACGGTAGGTAAATGTTTCAATGCCAGAATGGATTGGGAATATAACACATGATTGGTTTTGTTTTGAAGAAAGTCGGAACGCAATGCTTTCGTTTTAGCCGATTCTATATTCTTTATTAGGGTTCCATAACCAAATTACAAAAACGGAACCATTACAATTTCGTCATGTCCGTCCGTTTATCGATAGGTCCATACCATTTTAATTCGAAACTACATATTAACATCTATACTAATATTATAGAGAAGAAAGATTTGATTTTTTGTTTGTTTGTTTGTTACGATTTAACTCAAAAACTAATGGACCGATTTCAAAATTCTTTCGCCATTAGAATGCTACATTATCCCTGAGTAACGTAGGCTATATTGTAATCCAGAATTCTCGCGGAAACTCCTAAATTATCGCGGGTAAAACTGCGGGGAAAAGCTAGTTATACAATATAATCAATCACAATTCTATCATTAGTTGAATCTTATTAGGTACAATAGTATCAAAGTTTAACGACTGACAAAAGTGTTTGCATATTATTTTACGCTCTTTCCTACTATATAGAACCTTTCAGTGTGCGTGGTCCGATAATGCACATGGACGGTTTTCTATTTATGAAAAAGCTTATAAAGGCTTTTGAAGGCTTAAAACAGGGTGCAATTGTACCTTTATAATACTTGTTTGTTACAATCAGCAATGATAATACACTGAACAGACACACTGAACTTTTTAGTTAGAAATCACAGTAGATATATTTCCTGAGTACCGTCGACCGTAGATCTGTGTAGCTGATCTATATGAAAATGGCTTTTTTCCCTAAGCAGGTACCTACTTACGTAATTTCTTAATATTTTAATTTGGTTTATTGAAGATCAACTTTTTCCTTTAATCCTTTAATCGCCAAGCAAAATTATACTGTTGTCATATAAAAGGAATTTTATTTTATTAAAACGCAATTACTGTAGATAAAATACAAAAACAACATTGTACGTTACGTATTATTAAATAAACAAATCATCTTTGTAACTTCGACATTGTACCCAAAAGTTTCTTTTAATAAATTATTACCCGTTGATTTTATGAAGGGCTTCGGGCGGTAATTTGATCGGCTCTCAAAATTAGCCCTCGGAGCTTTCCATCAACACAAAGGATTGGATAAAAGCTGACGATCAATAGTCAAGTTGGTACCTACTGTAAACTGAGAGGCTGAACAAAAATCAATTAGTTCGAATATAGAAGAACAAAGTTTTAATAATTTTTTTGATAGATATGGAATATGATTATCTACTATCTTTAAACGAGCAATTCTTTATATATATACATAATCATACATATATTATGTATAATCCGAATCTCGGAAACGGCTCCAACGATTTTCATGAAATTTTGTATGCAGGGGATTTCGGGGGCGATTTATCGATCTAGCTAGGTTTCATTTTTTGAAAACGTCGTTTTATCCGTGTTTTAGGTAATGGAAAATGAGTGCTGTTTTGCTACTTAACAACAGATGGCGTTAGGTTTCATTTTTATCCACAGAGAAAATAAAATTGACGATGTTCCGTACAAAGATTTACCAAAAAAAAAAAAATACCGAGCAAAGCTAGCTAGTATGACAAAATTGTGTGTGAAATCAAGCTTTTTTGATTATTATCATAAATCTTGTTTAATTCTAATAAAAATATAAATAAAGGGAGCGATCGACAGTCGAGTCGCCTGCGCTCGGCCACGCTCGGTGCTCGCTCGTTCGCGAAATGTATAATAAAAAGTCTAACATAAGCCGGACACCGTTTATTTTGCCCGGACACACAATCAAAAATCCTATGTCCGGGCGCATGCCAACCCCAGTTGAAGATATATTAGTTCAAAGATGATGACGTAATCATCGAGATAATATTAACTTGGTATCAATATCATTGCAACATGGAGAAACTTCTATATAACCTTAAAATATATCTATCATTTTCAACTGATTACAGAGTTTATCGACCTTCTATGATACCTCGTGAGAGACAGCTTACTGACAGAGTCAATGTCAACGTTACACCCAAGTCCAACACAATATCGGCATGAAGTATCAAGCGCTGTCTGCGTCGATGGCGTCAATCCGCTTATACCACTCGCTTTTAATTAATGGTTACTGCTATAAGCCTTTATCGCTTGATTGACCTGACTATCGAACCTAACAATCTCAATGCAGCACCAAGAACAACGTATGAAACTCGATAGATCGTATAAATTTCTTACTTAGGAACAGATATTTGGAAGAAAAATTTCAAAATCAATATTTTCTTTTTTTTAAATATCATGCTCAATAAATAAATTATTTGATTAAAACCCTACGATGCGGGGAGCCTTCAATCACAGAAGAAATTCCCTAATGACTTCGCAGTAATAAATAGGCTCACTAGTAAAGTAATAGGTATTTTGTGTGAAGGAGGCGTTTAAAATAAACCAATGTAAATCAAGATAATGTTATCGAAGTGTTCTCGGTCTGATGGAAATCAATAATGATAAATTTTAATGACCGTATTTGTTGTGGAATAGTATTACAGTTTAGAATTGCAAGAAGTAATTCATAGTTGAAGAAAAAAGCGGATGAAAATAATAAGAAAAGTACGTAAATAACTGTGATAATTATCTTTCTGTGAACGGAATTCATAGTATGAATATAGGCCTGTTTTTTCACGTCATATGAGTAAATAGGGAATTGATGTTGTTGAATCATTGCAAAATATACCTAACAAGTCAGCAGACATAAGGAATCCTTAGTAACGTGTAAGAACATCGAACTAATGATGAGTCAGACAAACGAAGGCACTGTGGGGTGATCCGATTTCCAATACTTTCCAGTAACAAACGTATAAAACTAACAATAACGTGAAAAGTAATGAAATTTTCATGATTTTATTTTATTACTAGTTGTGCCCCGCGGTTTTACCGGCGTTAATTTCAGAGTTCCTGCGGGAATTCCGGGATAAAAAGTACCCTATGTGTTAATCTGATGTTAAGCTGTATTATTGTAAAGTTTCATTTAAATCCATCCACTAGGTTTGCGTGAAAGAGTAACAGACATCCATCCATACATACATACATACTTACAAACTTTCGTGTTTATAATATTAGTATGGATTTTTTCACAAAAAATTTAATTTCGTCTAAACTCTAAAGTATTTATCAAATAAATACAATTCTCAAAAAAGCGCATAAAACGTCATCCTTCAATATTATGAAACAGGTCGTCCGCGGCGTCTGTTTGTCTGTTCGCGATAAACTCAAAACCTACAGAACAAATTTTCATGCGGCTTACACCAATAGATAAAGGGATTCAAGAGGAAGGTGTACATCTATAGTTCAACCTAGAAATTATCGCGGGGGACAGCTACAGCTAGTATATTATATATTAGTTGGATTTTTTTGTTTGTTGTGAACCAAAGCAAATCTTTGCACAAAGTGGAACAGCGGTACGCACATTAAAGTTAAGTGGAACGCTCATATGAGTGGTTATTTAACAGGCACTTTGCAACAATTAACACTGGCGCCAATTGTGAAGCGTCAATGGACAGAGGCATGCAAGCACTGTGAAGCAATACGCGTAAGTCGTAACCATTCAAAGTTTATGGAATGTAATGTGTTTTTGATACGACCAACTATATTCATTAAATCGGTTCAAGGCTTCAGTTTGAGCTATGAACAATTTATGTAGTAACCAAAGATAATGTTTTTCTTCGTAGAATTTTGATAAAAAAAAAATTAGTCAAATAGCCTATTGTAGATATAGGTATGGGCATCAATCGCTTGGAATTAAACCTGAAAAAACCTGCCATTTTCGGGTTTACACTCAGGTTGATTGCCCATCTATAATGAGAAAATTATAATGTGAATCTTTGAAAGTTTATATATTCTCTTGAACGATCACTAAAGTTTTTGCTTAATAATTCTTTCAACTTTCTCGCTATGTCGATACCAAAGAAGCGACGAGAAAAAAATAACGACGAAATCCTCTCACACGCACCAAAACTGCGTAGGCAGTAAAAAGATACCAACTAATGACCATTTCACTGTTGCCACGCGCGCGACTCGTGAGTAATTACTGCAAATTATCGCATTGCCCACGACGCATCGGCGCGGCGGTGTGGTCCGGCCGGTGGCTCATTAGAACAGTTGAGTGGAATACTCGAGCTGTTTTATTGTGCAAATCAGTTGGGCCAATTAGCATAACAAACAGCGCGGTGTACGCGCCAGCTCTAGCGAGGGTTGCTTGGTATCGAACACACGTCCAGAGTCCAGACCCCTTAGTCAAGTTGAAACTCAGACCAAATAAAAACTAAAGACGGAACGTCTCGAACAACGAAGTGAAGCCGGCTAATGCATGTGGTGCTTAGGAAAGTGCCACAACGATTCCCAGGTATGGTGTCTTTTTCTTGGAAGTGTGTGCGTGTTTCTGTGTACGTGCACGGCAAAAAGACACCAGTCTTTTTCCTGGCTTCACTAGTTTGTTCTACGCGTTCTGTCTTTAGTTTTTCTTTGGTCTGAGAGTTGAAAATCAATTATCGTTAACGCATAGAAAGCTAAGAAACGCATCTACAAGTCACGTGATAACGTAATATCGTCCAATCAAAAGTTCAGTTTTGCGTGACCACGTGACAACGATTCCGTTCATTAGTTTCCTATCCGTTAACGATTGTAGATTGTCAACTTGGCTAAGAAGGCTGGAGCGACAAGTCGCGCTCACCAGACCGTATATTTTTTAGCAACACATAATATTTATTATACATTGACTTTCGTATATGGAATGGATACCTACATATTGCGCAACGTTTACGTAAAAGAAAAGATAGGAGTTTTATTATATTTTGAGACATATGAAAGCATGTCAGTCAGTCAGTAGCCTCGGTAGGTAATATACGGAACATAATTACCTTGTTAAAAAATTTACATTTGTGTTATTTGCGTAACGTATGATGTTAGGGGCTAACGATCCACTTGATGAAACCCACTTGAGTGACCAGTGACTTTAGTTTGTTATGTTTAAACTAAGCATGAGTTCGTATTGGTGTACCTATAGGTATAATTATAGAATTTGATTAATCACAAAAACAATCAAAATAATCTTGCAATGTCTACAGAGTTCAATTTATTTATTTATTTATTTATTTATTTATTTATTTATTTTGCACTATTCGGAAAACTTACAGCTAGATAATATACAAAGTAGATTACAGAGAATAGTTAAAAATAAGGCCAATTACCAGCTTCCACATATTACTACCAATAATAAAAACTTGAAAAACAAAGCTTTTGAGGAACATAAGTAAATAGAATAAATAATACTAGCATGAAATTTATAACAAGAAACTGCGTCAATATTTCAAAAAAAGAGCCTTAGAAAAGCGTTATCAATAGCTTCCAAAATAATCAACTTTTAATTTTGTGAAAGGAACGTTGCAACGAAACACCAATCACAGCCAAGCTTTACACATGACGTCACTTTTATTTTTTTTAGGAAACATTTTTCTATTTCAGAGAAGGCAAAAGAAACTAAGTGCGTGCATACAGTCAACGCATATTTTACATTTTCTGAAGTTTTTTACTTTAAAATGCATCAGATTTAAAGAAGTCATCGGCAATGTCTTTTTTAAGCTTATAAATGCTCGTCTCAAATAAGTCCAGGTCAATTCTCCGGCACACTGAGTTGTATGTACGACATACTCTAACCAGGTACGAGTTCTGCCTGTAATTGGTCTTGCTTAATGGAACGGAGAAAAGGAGGCGATACGTGCAGCCCAACCTTGCCAACGAGTTCGGGAACGTCTAGGGAACCCTGCATTAGACGAAATAAGAAGGTCAAATCCGCAATCCTTCTTCGCTCGCATAGTGGCAATATGTGAAACTTTCTGCAACGGTTTACGTAGTTAGACAAATGAACACCTGAGCGAAACTGAGTGTACCTAAGAAATTTCTTTTGAATACGTTCTAAGCGATCAACGTAAATATTATAATTTGGATTCCAGATTTGCGAGGCATATTCAAGGTGACTGCGAACGAAAGCACAATAAAGAATTTTCAAGGTTTTAATATTTTTAAACTCTGATGAAATTCTGAAAATGAAACCAAGTGCCTTGGATGCTTTATTTATTATATTATCAATATGTGCATCAAAAACAAGTTTAGAGTCAAAGGTGACACCAAGATCCCGAATAGCGTTTACTCTGGAAATGTGGGTATCCGACAGTGTATAGGTATACCTAATTGGTTTCGGTTTGCGAGTGAACGAGCAGACGTAGCATTTGGATACGTTCAAGTCCAACTTATTAACCACGCAATAGTCCTGAAACCTATTAAGATCGTCTTGCAGGTGATGGGCGTCTTCCTGAGATGTCACATTTCTAAGGATTTTCATGTCATCTGCGTATAACAAAATTTTTGAGTTGCGAAAGCATGCAGCTATATCATTAATGAAGACGTTAACATAAATTAACATAAATTGATTTCTGAAAATACTGTACAAAAAATATAGTTCGAAAGATAAGAGTCACGAACTCACGGCTGATATCGATGTGGAAACTTCATTACAATAAGTGAGTGAAATCCCGCGGGATGTGGCATCCACTGCAACCACCGAGGACGTCCGAAACAGAGCCCAAGTTATTGTAATGAGCGCGACAGGCATATTTATGCCACGCCACGCGCCTCGAATATCAAATGAGGCCAAGAGTGGTTCCACTGACAGATATTCTGATATTGAATAATACAAGGGACACGGGGAGAAATTTCACTATTGGCAACTTTATTCACTCAACAAACAAGTATTGCTGACAGGTGCTGTTATTGGACCCTTCGTATTGACAAATACGTCCGTTCAATGTTTACAATATGAATAGGTATTGTACGTAAATTGATACAAATAAGACCAATATTCTTTTATATATGTGGGTACATATATTTTTTTTTCAATGTAAGTAATTTTACGATGTTTTTCGTTCGTTTCGTTTCATCAAATTCATATTTTTCTTCATATTTTTTTCTTTTCTGTATTCTGACATAATGACGACGCGCGACGTTAAAGTCCTATTATTATAATAAATAGCTGTTCTTTCATTTAATGGTGAAAAGTGGGTCGTAAACAAAGAAAATAGATGTTCATTTATAGGTACATTGCTTCAAAGGTAAGTTATCTTTAATAGCTCCCGGAAACTGTGAAAAGGGTCTTTCAAATCCTTTCACAATAGTGCAAGATGTCCTTTCCCGAGAAAGAAAATTATTTTTCCAACGTTCTTTTGTGCTCGAGTGTACGTTTAAAAGTAAGAGCTAAAAGAAATCATAATCGCAGTCCATTGTTATATTTTTGACGGCAAAATATACCTACGCCCTTTAGGTTATTTTATTTATTATTATTATTATTATTATTTAGTTTAGCACAAGGTTAGACACTGATTTAGAACTAATTCTTATTATGTTATAAATCCTTATAAATGCGCAAGTGAGTTTGTTTTATTTTGTTTGTTTGGTTGTTACGCTTTGACGCCTCATCATCATCATCATCGCATCATCATGAAATTTTGCACACACGTTGTCAGAGGTACAGAGAAGGACATAGGGTACGTTTAGTCTCGGAATTCCCGCTGGAACTGAGCAATTAACACAGGTAAAATCATATTAGGGGTTGAATTTTCAAAAATCCTTTCTTAGTGCACACCTACGTCACTTAACGAATATTTGTGCAAAATTTCATGGTTTTAAGCCCAGCGTGCAGCGGTTTTAGAAATTTGATTTATTTATTTATTTATTTATTTATTTATTCTTTATTGCACAGTGTGTACAAATGGCGAACTTAATGCCTTGCGGCATTCTCTACCAGTTAACCATTGGGTAGACAGAGAGATATAGAAGATGGGGTGTGCAAACAAAACAATAATTAATATACTTAATACTAGACACTAATAATTAATAACTAAAACATAAAGATGCAATTTACTCACAATACATACTAAAACACATGCATATCCTACACATACCTACACAAAATACATACACACATAGTTACATATAGTATATATATATATATATATATATATACACACACATACACATACCATATATACATACATCATACATACATACATACATATACATACATACATACCATATTATACATACTGAGTGGACATACATAAATATCTAATAATATACCTAAAAAAGTTGAGAAAACGGGAGAGATAAAGACGGACGCAAGTTTTAAATCGCCACTCAAGGCAGTCTGCTGGACTCCAAGAAATGATTCCTCACTCTACTCTTAAATATAAATTTGTTGGGGCATTTACGCAGCTCTACAGGCAAGTCATTCCAGAGTCGTACGGCAGTTACAACAAAATATTTTGAAATGAATCCGGTATGATGAGAAGGAATATAGAGAAGGAGGTTATTAGAGGATCGTAGTGAGAGTGAATGAGAATCGGAAAGAAATTTAAATTGAGACTTTAAGTATTCGGGACAGTGTGGATCACGTAAAATAGAAAATATAGGGTACAAAGGACACGGACATTCCTGCGATCTTGCATAGGCAACCATTTAAGTTATATAGTTATATAGTTAAGTTATATTTGATGATGTTGATCCAACGTTGATCGATTAGTCAATCATTTTTTTTTGTATATATATGGAGATAGTTATTTTTTTATGATGATTTTTGATTATAGTATTGACGATATTATGTCAATTAATATTTTTAAAGGATTAAGTTTTTTTTATTCGTTTCGAATTTTTACAAAGGTGTTTACAACATAAAATACATCTAAACAGTAAACACTAATAAACTTGTCTAAATTACTCTTAAAAACCGTATTATAGCAAGATTTGTAGCGCAGTGAAAGTCGATGGCATCGTAATTGGACCAATCCGTCTTGAAGGGACTCTGCGTAATTCTCCGTTATTACATGAATTCTTTTTTAACAGCAAAATGATCATATTTGACTATCTGATAACTACGTGAATTGAGGGATTTCTTCGGGAACTCTTTGATAGGTACCTACAGAAACAAAAATCATAATGTCATGTTTTATTGAAATCGATCCAGTAGTTTTTGCGTCATATACCTTCATATAGAAAAAATACCAAAAAACAGATGCAAATTGAGTAAAGCTTTCAGTTACCTATTTAAAAACCATCTATTATGTTTTTCCTTTATTTTCAATAGACAGACGCCGCATATTTATAGTTAAGTATGTTTAGGTATAGTTAAGTATAATCCTTAAGACATCCATATAAAACATTTCCTCTATGGAAGTCGTAACAAGTAACAATAGATTTAATCCTGTTTCTGGAATACATCGAGTCAGCAAGCTATATGATATTTCGTAGTAGGTACCTAATTATTATAGGCCTACGTGTAATGGGAATTAGATTGAAGTTAATTGAGTATTAAAAAAAACATACATACAATCGAACATACAACCTCCTCCTTTTTGGAAGTCGGTTAAAAAAACATATTAAATAAAACATAATTAATACGTTTTTGATGTAAAGAAAGTAAGAATAATGGTTGACTGATTTGTTGTTCTGGGAGACATGAATGCATTCGTAGGCACCTAATTAAGTTCAACAAAACGAACAATTGTGGCATGTAGCAGTAACGGACAGCAAAATTCATCTTCATAATTGTCATGTATAAAAGAAGCTCATTCAAAAATGCATTGTTCGTCGCTTAAACGCTAAGATGACTATAACGCTACAGTATTATCTGTGACGCTACATAACGGGATAGACGTACGACGTACGTACCCGCTGCTATAATTTCTGCATTTAAGAAAGAAAAGCAAGCCTTAACAACAGTCATCTGATAAAGTAGATTTATAATAAATAAGGACAGCCTATTGAGCTAGATCATTTTACATTTTTGTAGATATGCATTAAGCATGTCTCAGTAGAACATTGTATTTAAATAATTAAGTTTTACAAAGATAGTATTAATTAGCTCAGGCCATTTTTAACTGACGCATATTTAACAATCCGTGTAAAAAAAAGTTTTTTTTTTTTTTTCATGGCAAAATATGTGATTCTTCTTTGAAAATAAAAAATAGTTATCTAGTTAAATTTATAATATAATGAAAGTAAACGAAAACATAATTTACTTAGAATTAATAAAAGTTGATAGGAGTATTGCTAAATAGAAGTAAGATAAGATTGTGATCTTATTAGTGACAAGGAATCATGATGCGATAAAATTGGCCCCCAATAAAACGGCAAATAAGCGGCCGACTCAGATTATTCGACGACGCCTTATCAAGCGTCTCTGTCTGCCCTAAATTAACTGGGAAAGAATTATGGAAAAACTCTCTACTGAACAAGAATAAAAGATAGTAAAGACCTCGACCAGAGTAAACGCGGTAAGCAGTTGGATAGTTTTCTTAATTTATTTTATGTACCAACTTAATGGGAGCAATCATGTCTGTCATTCTACAGATTGAACAATAAATTAATGTTGGTGGAACTGAATTTTTAACCGACTTCCAAAAAGGAGGAGGTTCTGCATTCTGCTATATGTATGTTTTTAAAGCATGATTTTTTTTTGACGTACCATGTTAAAATTACTTACTCTCCCATTCAATAATTGACATGTAATAATAATTCTTTCTTCCGCTTGGACAGCGACAGCAGATGAAGCGTCAACTGTTACATTGGCAATACTTAAAAAGGAATCCTTCATCTTTCCTTTGATATGAAATTCGATCTTTATTGGATTCCCATAGCAAAGTTCGCTTACCGTTTTGAGATAATAAAAGCAGTAGGTAGGTAATAACCCCAGGCTTGACGAACAAGAGGAAATGAAAGCAAAGAGCGAATGAAATTGGAAAACTTGTTACAGAATTACTTGAAATGAAAAAAAAGATGAAAACAAACAAGGCCTTATTCGCCTGAGTGCTTTTATTTACTTAGAATGATTGATTTAATAATACGAAATTCCTGTTGGTTATTGGTTAGGATACATTATTAAGCATACTTAGGGGCAAAGATATTCTCTTACAATGTCTTTGCTAAGGGGTATAAAATAATTTATGTTTTTCTCGTATGACTGGTCTCAGGACTCACCTTTTACTCCAGTTTCCAATCTCAGCGTACCGCCGGCCGTTAGAGCATCCGCTCTTCCTCACTTCATTTCCTTTGAATATTTGAACAGAATTACCGTTCAGCGTTAATATTCCATTTAGAGCACTGTTGGCGTTCCTCTCCTTGTTTCTTGGGAATGTCCCCGTTCCGGAACGAAAAGTTGCGAGAGGCGGAGTCTGTTCCGGATCTGGGGTGAATTGTTGGAGTGGTAGAGTCACGTTGCCGCTCCAACTCTTTCGATTTACGGAAAATGTTTTAAAAGTTCCATTACCATTTGTCGGTGATGGAACCACTCCGCAGAAACTACTCCGATTATGACTGTTCTTAATGAACGCACTGTTCTGTAAGACTGCTTGAGGCTTGATAGGCACCAGCGGAGATGCCTGGTCAATAGACATCGTACCTGAACGCATGCAGATATAACTATCCAATCTATCTACATTTTTGCCTGCAAAGGAAATAAATTATACTGTTAGGAGCGAAACTATCTATGATATCCAATTTTATAAATCATCAACAGAGTCGTGTTATAACATGCACATTAAGATGTTTTCTTATACCAACTTAATACTTGAAAACGTATCAAATCATTAAATTAATAAACAATAGGTCGAACCGCATAACTGAGTAACTAAATAGCAAAAGCGAGTGTGACAGTGGACGGGAACGCGTCGAAGAGGCCTTCATACAAAAGACTTCAATTAAGGTTAATGGACATTCGAACAGTTCCGTAACATTTGGGCCACTAAATGCTCCTAACAATGTCAGTTGTTATATGATTTTACAGAAGACCAATTGATATCTAATTTTAGTTGCAAAATAATAGGCAATGTGCAAATATTACAAATCTAGTAAGTTGCTAAATTTTAGTGAAGGACATGAGGAATAATAGACGAACTTAAAATTGTAGTGTCAATGCAATGCGTTGCTGTGTAGTCATAACAGACAAGCTTCCTGCGCTTGTCTATTGTAATCAACAATACGATTTCAAGGAATTCTCATAGCTTTTTTACTTGCACCTTGACCTGCTATTATTTCCACTCAAGATATCTAACTAGTAAAAACTTTGTTTCGTTGTACTTCAAAATAATAATGGAAAGAACAAAATGTATGAAATCTTTTACAAAAATAACACGATTAATTTATAACAACATTTGTAGCTGACTTTCAGATGAAACATCCACAGATGTGGATGAAGAATCGAGATGTTTTTTTTATGTTGCCACAAAAGAATCCCTGAATAGGAAAATCATGAATTGTGGTGACTAAACAAGTTTTTTTCGAACGTGTATCTAAATACTACAACCGGGACCAACTTTTATATAAATATCTATACCAATTCCTCTTTCCCCGACTGCAATAAAACACTTAAGTGATTTTTAGTTTAGTATACGGCAGATAGCTCAAACTGTAAGGAGTTCGCGAAACGGGGTCGAGTCAACATGACTTGACCTGCTCTCCGGACATTGGTGATTTGCATCGGCTATCCACAGTCCACACACATTAACCATCTCGGAGCCAACCGGTTACATAATAATTGCGTAAGGCACTCGTTAGGTTCGTTACATCATTGGCCATTGCCAACATCGGTCTCGGTTTGCAGTTTTTTAATGAAATTCACTTTTTAAATGGTTAAAGAGGTATCAGAATACAATAAATAATTATAAAACGAAAAGAAAAAAGTTATTGGCTATTCACGTTCCTCGTTCCTATTAGACGTTGGACCCATTATAGTGGTTATATAAGTTGTCTGAGAAGAAAGTTTATATTTGGACTTTAAATGTTTAAATTTAAACCGCCAATGAGTCAAGTTTACAGCTAAGTGATTAAAACTTCATATATTCGAGAGAAAAAATTGTAAAAGTTCAGTTAATCACTGGATTAAAATTTACACAACTGTTTAAAATATCATATATTTTTTATTTCAAATATTTGAACTTTGATTCAGAGTCCCCTGTAACAGTTTACTCACTGTCGATAAGTAAGGATTGTCTAAGCGTAATTGATATGAGTCTACTGAGTTTAAAATAAAAGAACTTAGAACAGCATTTTTAAGCACCGTCTTGACAGTGAATTAAACTGTTTTTTCGGTTAATAGTAATTTTCGAACCAGTAACTTTTACTATTTTAACCGGTCGGTTCATATTTACGTATTGAACAAAACAGTTTTGTTTACCACTTAATTTTTCAGAGTAGGTATCCTACTGTCACTTCTTCGAGAAAGTAGACTATGAATATTAATTAGCGAAACAAAATCAGCGTTCAAAGTTTTACTTTTAAGATCGATATGCAAACTCTAAACATTAAGATTGTGAACTATCGCTTTCTCATTTGTAAAAATGAAGTACTATTATAGCACTACTATTAACGACCACTTTCTCTTTCTAATTAGTGATAGTGATTTATGAGAATCTGCACATTTTTTTTTAACAGTAAGATCAAAGATGGCAGTATGCGTGGGATGATAAATTAAATTAGACGCCAAAATATACAATTAGCGTTATCTATCTAAAACACGGTAACGAGTAGGTACATGATAGGAACATACTTTTTATAGTATTTCTGGTAATTTTTTATACCTTTTCTTTAGGCCTTCACAGGATGTTAAACATAGATTTAGTTATTAAGAATCAAAAAATGTATATAACTAAATCAACGATTTTAACGGTGATTTCGATGTGTTAGTCATTCCCAACGGTTTTGCAATACGCTACAAACTTACAAATATAAGCTACGAGTTAGTGCCCAAAGGCCAATTGAGTCATAGACTCAACTCTATAAATTTCATAGATTTATTTGTATAGTTGTGTCGATTCTGCTACCCATACTAATAAAATGTAAATTCTCTGCACATTTGTGCTAAAATCAAATTTAAATTTTCAAAATTTAAATGCTGTTTTCTTTATTTCATACATTAGAAAAATCTGTCCGTTTGAACTACTGGCAAGACGTCACAACTTTTTGTAACAACACTAATAGCGTATGAAGACTAGGTATAACATTTTAAAAGAAAAAAGTACCTACTGATTAAACGCAATTTTAAAAATTAGCGGGTGATCGACCCAATCGCCACCAGTATCATTATAGATGTATCTGTGTATTCTGATGAAAAAAAGGTATTTGACAAATATGCTTTTTTTCATATACCCTACTGTATGCTCCTGCAAATATTCGAGGTATTTTATTTTCAACTAAAAGAATGTACTCTCATTTTAAGTTTGACGTTTGAAGTTCATTATAAGAGATTGTTAAAGTATAATGTACCTACCTACGAATGAAAAAAAGATGATAAAATTTGCCCAAGCGATGAAAAAAAGAAATGCAGTACACTGTCGTTTCTAACGTGAAAGTCGATTTAAGTGTAAATTCGGTAATTACAAGTTAGAATCAAGTGGTTAGTATCATCTGCCAGAAAGGTGTGTACGGTTCTGCAGGTGAAAAGACACACGCCAATGACGTTGTATTTTAACGACCCGCCCGTTAACTACGTAATGACACCTGCAATATAAAAACAAAATGCTTGTCGCTAATGAAGCCATTCTTTGTAGTGCCGTTGTTTGAATTTTTAACTGTTAGTAAAACGTGGACGTAACGGCCGATATTTCGCTACACCCATTGAAATCATATGACAAACTTATTGTTGTAGGTAATAATCGAAATTAGAGGTATATGAAACACTATGATATGTACTTATTCTTAATATAGATTTATCACTTGATTTTCACATAATAATATACTAATTCACAGTTAACCTACACTGATAATAATATTAAGAGCTAAAGTTTATAAGTTTGACGTAATCTACAACTTTTAACTTTCATCCTGCTACGAGAATTCCGAAATTGAAGTGAGTGAAATCCTGTGGACATCAGCTAATAGATTTAGCTATAATTTAAATTTGAGGAACCATTCATATTTGAATCATGTCGATGTGAAAATCAAAGCACAAATAAAGGGGAAAGCTCATTTACAATGAACGCAACATTTGTTGTAGAATTAAATAAAGTAGTTCTAAGCTCCATAGCCAGCTGCTTCACAACAGCTGAGTGCTATTATTATAAACTTCATTTCTGCACGTAGTGAAGCGTGAAGTAGTTGATAGTAACTTTAAAACAATGACTGATAACAAATTCTCTATGCCCATGAGTCACTGGTTGCGGCACATCTACTACCGTTTGCTATGAACTATGATAATTGATCGGTCGGAACGATAAATTAGCATGAATACGTTTCCCTACAAACAACGGTTTGAACACTTTTAATGTTTTTTTTTATGGAGTACCTAATGAAGCAAAATTCTAGTTTTGTAATTATTTTAATTACTGCAGATAAAGTTCATTATATAGGTCATGTCTCGTCACTTATACTATCAACGAGTTTCCTTGTTTTACGTAGCGCACGTGTTACATATTTTGTTATCAATGCGGTATTATTTTATCCTTACTATTATAAATGTAAAAGTGAGTTTGTTTGTTACGCTTTCACGGCTTAACGGTTCAACGGCTCACCATGAAATTATGTGTACTCGTTTTCAGGGATACAGAGAAGGACATAGGGTACTTTTACTTTTACTTGTACCGCGGGGAACAGGTAGTAAATTATAAATGCACCACAGCACAGATGGACATAGATAAGCAATAGTGTGTTAACCCACACTGGAGAAATTTTGATTAAATTTAAGTTTTAAAATTATAATGCCATTTTGTGTCAAATTTTTTATGTTCAATGTTTAGTTACATATTTAAACAATGTAATAAGGTAAACACATAATTAAAAAACGTTCTCTAACTCTCAATAAATCGTTCTGAATCAATAACTTCATTTTGTGGGTTAACATGTTATTGCTTATCTGCGTCCAGATAATATAATACTATACTACTACAGCAAAAAAATGGACATAGATAAGCAATAGTGTGTTAACCCACACTGGAGAAATTTTGAGTAAATCGTGTTTTAAAAGTATAGCGCCATTTTGTGTCAACACTTTTTATGTTAAATATTTAGTTGCATATTTAAGCAATGTAATAAGGTAAACACATAATTAAAAAACGTTCCCTAACTCTCAATAAATTGTTCTGAATCAATAACTTAATTTTGTGGGTTAACATGTTATTGCTTATCTGCGTCCAAATAAATACATGAGAGTCTCCAGAAAGTATGAAAAGAGGTTGCCGCTACAATTTCTCGCTTTTTTAAAACAAACAAACAAACAAACCTAAATTAATGAATTTTTATTAATAGCCATTATCGCGGTTAAGTCCGCGGGGAATGAAGTGCATGAGCTTTTTTCTGCCCATGACAACGTGTATGCATAATTTCATGATGATCACATCAGTAGGTAAACCATGAAAGCGTACAAACATACAAACCCACATTCACATTTATTTATTTATTTCTGGTACCTAATTCTGGAACGAAAATCCGTTCTTGGCTGACGTACTCGTATGCTCTCCATAAGGACCTATCACCTAGCTGTCAAAGATTAACTTCACGGATAGAGCAGTTTCAGTAAATTTTATTTAAGTAATAAGATTTTATTAATTACCTACCAGAAAAATATTTAAACATTTTTAAATTAATAAAGACAAAACTTTTTAGGTACCTACTCTGCAATGCTATCCCAATTTATTCGAACGTGGCAAAAGAATAACAATATCCGTAAATTCAATTTGAAAAAACAACAGACTCCGCCAAACTAAAGAGTGTTAATCAATGTTACTTTAACAAGATGAATCAGTATTCAAGACATCATGCAGGAAGGCGAAAAGTTACAATGTGTCAGAGACTTCCCGAGTTTTGGTTTATGTTTATTACTATTTCACTGATGTTATCCATCGACATTTTACTGTCATATAACGTACATATACGTGATAAAACAGCGTGAAATATTAATAAGCAACAAGTAAATCTAAGTATTTTTTTTACATTCGCTTAAGGTAGTGTCTCACAATCTGGAATACCTACATACTTCGTTTCCTGATTTTTTTAAAATCTATTTTGTAATAAGACAATGTCAACTACCACAATAAAAGAACGGAAAGCGCAAGAAAAGACAATCATTATTGTATTAGGTAAAACGTTGGTTCACGCACCGCGTTTAGCGATTGCCGAGTAAGAAACGAAAAAAACATCGTTTTTTATACAATAACAAAGCCAAGGTCGGATTTTTTTCTTTTATTATTATCTGCATCACTAAAACTACTTCAAAGTTTTTGTGCAAACATATCTTTACAAACACTCAATTGGTAGTCTCTTATCCTTTTTTTTTCTCAAATATTTAATCGTCTTTCTAACTTGATTTTATTTTTAATAGTAATGATTGTTTTAAACTTTAGTATATTTAGAAAACATTTCAAACGAATTTTGTAAATGTTTCCTCTGGAACCCAAATAACAAAATATTCTACACATACATTTACGTTATACTTTTAAAATTATGATAAAACTAGCTGTTCACCGCGGTTTCACCCACGTTAATTTCGGAGTTCTTGCTGGAATTCCGGGATAAAAAGTAGCCTAAGTTACTCCTTATAACATTAGCTATCTGCGAGTGAAAGTCCCGTCAAATCGGTCCGGCCGTTTCAGACATTAGCCGGAACCAACAGACAAAAATTTTAAAAATTGATCGAAGATTAATTGATCGAAAAAATATATTGAAAGTCCCGTATATACATTTGTATGCATTTAGTAAAAAGCTGTTAAATTACAACAAACAGACACTTCAACTTTATTTATTTGTATAGATTAGCTACTGATTGAGAGTTCCTTGTCCTCACATTGCATTGGTGCTGTTAGAATTTATCAGCAAAACATTACCTACTTGATACTGCTATAAATTATACTCTATTTCTTTCTTTTCAAATGTGGTAGATAAAGACAAAAACAAATGCGTTCCGTTTGATGCTTGTCAAGGGCATTGAGATGCAACTCAGGTTGTGCAAACTAACAACACGTGTTGACACTGGCAAACGATGCGGGCTGCTTCGGCGTGGTATAGTTACAAACTGATGACTTGAATACTGATCAAGAGATGATCTCAATCCCATCCCGGTGCTATAAGACTGGTCACATATTGCGCCGAGACCCAAAATTTGCATGAACCATTGAAACGATGAAAAACAGGTATACAAGAGCCGAAGGATGAAATATTATATCGTGTCCAAAATAAGAAACTACCAAATTAAACAGGTGGCAAGCGAGACGAACCAATCTGATTGTGATGGTAGTTTGGCTCACATCGAACCAATTTTGTAATTTATCAGTAACTCCGGACGCAAACGAGGGATGTTATAAGTTTAACGAATTTATATTTTGATCTGTTTGTATGTCATAGTTCCCAAAAAACTTTTTCTTTTGGTCAAAAATCTGTTCAGCTGTTTGGAGGCCGTTTGCTTCCACAGGTTTGAGCGAGTTGAAATTTCGTATTCTGTTACGTTAATTATACGAGAAAAACGTAGTAACCTTGAACTATCGGGGATTTTTAAAATTTTTAATTTATTAATCCGCCTTGCAATTTTGGTCAAGCTTTTATCTTTTTCCATATCGATATGAATGATGAAATAGAATCAAATTCGCCTGATAAAATCAAGTAAGTAAGTAAGTATCTACATATCCGTTCCCTTGTGAGTTTTCTCGAATAGGTAGATATGTCATATTACGTTTGGGGTCTGTCAGAATAAAACTTGCAGTCACTGCCAGAATCAATGACTGCTTTCATGGATTGATATTGATGAGCCTTGATATCTTTATGTCAAGAAATTGTAAAGTGCGCGTGACAGGAATATAATAATGAATAGTATTAAATAGTCAATATTCAATTAATTTAGTACGTTTTATGAAAATTTATTACTTATGCTCGTTTCGTGATTATTGTTAGTGATAGTTTAACATCTAAAGTAGTGGCGAACTTAATCAATGAAGGAACATCAGTATTCTAGGTTCTATTGACCTGCCAGTCCGTCTATCTGTACGTATGTCACAGCCAATTTATTTAGAGAATATTAAGAGTTAGCAATATAATGAAATATGTTGTGAAATTAAAAAATAATAGATTTTTTAAATAAAAATCTAACTGAACTGAACTGAACGGTGAATGTTTTTCCCTACTAGGTTTAGACACGCGCTTGGTAGGCTTTTTGATCAAAGATTTTTGCAAAACATCGTTACTAAATGCGATGGTCATTAATCAACGGAGAAAAAGCCTGAGAGAAAAGAGTTTAGGGAAAGATAACGGAAAAATCGTTTTTTCCCCCTAGAGAGAGAACATGTGCGACTAATATTAATTTAGCACACGCTCTTACTGTTCTACCCATTTATGTTTTTTCAATGATTTTATCGTTATTTTTTTAAACTTTGCACTTATTCTTTTATATCTTTACCTACCTTCGAATTCCACTTCGAGAACAACTAGGTAACTGTCTGAGGTTAAGCGTTAATAATCGTGTCATGGTCGAAGTGATTAAAATAATAAAGATGTAAGCGTAACGTGTTATGTTACAACCAAATTGCAGATAATTGAGGTATCTGATTTCGGTACAATAAAATCTATACATAGCAAACTTCACCGCATAATATGTAAGAGAGTAAATATAAAACAACAGAAATGTGTCGCACAACGTGACGCTGATTGATTTCCTCGTAGGAACAACATTCCCCACGAAAGGGCGTTAAAACCTCTGGGACTTTAGTTTAAGCCCTATTACAAGTAGGTCACTATAAGCACACGAAAAACATGACGAATCACTGCCATCAGTCTTTGGGCTACTGTAAGTGAGGAGAGGTAAGATAAGATTTAAGCTTAACCATTACTAAAGCTAAAGATGGACGGTTCTTCTTATTAATGGAAGATATCCCTATGTCCGACGCCGAAATATTATCCAAGCAACTTATTTATCATCAATAAAATGAGTTTATACTTTATGTATTTATATCACATTCAACGAAAGTTATATCATCAAGTATATGGATGTCACAAAGGAAGCAAAGACACCGATTTCAGACTGAATTCAATTAACATCAAAGATGAACATAGGCGAATACTTATAATTGAATTCAGTAGACATTCTAAGAATTTTGGCGCACTGGAGCCACTGAAGGCTGTGAAGTTGGACCGCTATGCGCAATATAAGGAGCCACTCAGAACAATGGGCTCCGTTGTGTATTCCGGAGCAACCATAACCGTAGAACCATTAGCAAATGTTCCGCCACACACATATATAGAGGTAATTAAAAAGCTATGAGTAGCGGTGAAACGGAGCGTCGCACATGCATTTAAATTAGAATTACTTAAGTTAATTTTAACTATTGATGATAATTAATTTCTGAGATAGGTATAATTTCTGTATATAAATTAATTTAAGTTTTGTAATATTTTCTGCATTTAGACAGCTTGATGAATTTGTATAATTGATAACTAAATGGTGCGGCAGAATAATTGCGTATTCCGAAGAGACACACGATTGTGGAGTCTTGGCATTTCGAAACCACGATCGGGCGCATTCCATCGTGGCGATCGACGCCGGCCAGTGCAACGCCCCTAGAGCTACTGAAGTATGGATGATACTAGAATAATAGACTCTGATCTAAAGACAAACGGATTTAGCTAAAACTGAAGTAATTAATTTAAAGGTTAAAGATAAAATTTACAAATTAAATATGCTGATAAATTTCATCAATCCTAACAGTTGGGTATTGTAAATATTCAAATAAAACTGTTGTAAAATGACGAATTTGAATGAAACTTTGTACGCCAGTACGAATAGCTTATGTCCTAGGGTTCAAGTTATAAAATAATTTGTATTTCGATAATCACCAAAATGGTAAGTTTATTGATGGAAGCAGGAAAAATGAAAAAATTATTATAAGTTGAAAATTATAAACCACTACCGAAATTGCGAAACCATTTGACGAACACGTGTGCAAAAAAGGAGGCCGCTTGCGCAACACCCAACTAGACAAGCGAGTCGGTAATCAAAGATTGTTGACCTCGCTAATGTAACTCAAATCTTGAACTTACTTGCTACTTAACGTCCATAACGGTATATTATGTATATGTGAGTATTATATGATCGCATTGTTTTAATAAGTTCAATAAATAACACGTTGCGTACTGATTCCTGATTTAAGAGGAAACGCAGGCTAAAAGACAATTGAAGATAAAGTTATGAACAGCGGGCTTACTATGAGCTTCTTGCTTAACCTAACTTGAATTACTCTGCTTTATCGTACGATAACCACCTTTAAGCAGGCCTGCTTAAAGGTGGTGGTCTTAAAGCAATTCAATTTTGGTTCTGCTGTAAGAGCTCATAGTACAGGAACTGATCTATTGCTTTCACTCTCCCTTTAATCTCCCTAGATGTGGCTTGAGAGAGACAACAACAGGTCGGACGTAATCAATTTTTTTTACAAGCATAATTTAAGTATTTTTTTTCCTATAGGTAGTTGTTAGATTTTCTTATGTTTTCCTTTTTTTTAGTATCGTCTAATTATTTTCTACAATTACTATTACTACAATTGCCTCAATTCCTACATATACGAGTAAATAATTAATTTATTATAATAAAAGTAAGAGCATGACTTTGATAGATATAAAATGAATGATAAAAAAATGAGAGAAAACAGAAGAATACCTTTGTTTCTGTGTCTTTTATTTAGGTAGGTAGCTATAGTAGGTACGTATTCATACATATTATGGCAATTTCAACGGGTAGGTATTTAAAGAAAGAGAAATAGTCTCTTGCAGTAACGGAAATGGGTAAAACATTATGTGCAAACAGTTTGTGTTTTGCAACGTGATTTAGTACCTACGTAGTACCTACTTATAGCACACATCAAAGAATTTCCGTTGTGCCAAAAAATGTCAAGGACATTATATTTCCCAACTTCTTTTAAATCAATAACATTTGAAATGTTACAGTTGTGTGTATTCGTTTTATGTAAATTAATATATTGAAAAGCGCACCAACGGTCATATCCACACATGTCAAAGATTATGAAATTTATGGACACCATCAGTACTGTGGAAGTGTGGAGTAATAATAAAAAATACGTTTACAATGATATATTGCTAATCCGACAAACGATGAAAAAATATCGTTGCAAATCCAAAAAATGAAAGGGGATTGCTAAGGTTAACGACCCACACCCTATAGGCGGCTATGGGCACAACAATGAGACACATCGAAAATAAAAAGGGGTCTAAGTCATTATGTGGGACCAAATTATCGGTTAGACTGAACTTTGTTAGTGTCATGCTCGATACATCTGTCACACGTGTCATTATCGACTAGATATGACCAGTCCCCTTTCTAAGCAGCAAGAAGTAAATACATAAGTAAATTAATACAAAATGTTAATATAATGTCATTTAACAGAGACTTCCTTTTGAGTATGTAAAGTAGGCTAGTACTCGTGTTCGTTATTTCACTCAGTACAGGTAGGTACTTAAATGTGAGCTCATAACGTAATCAAATTTGTCTCGCATTAAATGTACCTAATGTCTCCAAGGGCTCGGTTAACCAGAAGCTGGGGAGTACCACGCGATCAATTTCACGAGCCCCCTTGCCTTATATTCAAATCCCTTCTTTGTCTCCCATCTTTGCGTAGGTATTTCATACATTGGATGATTCATAATAATAAGAATGTTTTAGGCTAAATATTATGTTACTGAGATTTATGATCTTCACGAAACGCTGTAATGAATGACGCTTTGATGAAGCACTTAAGTAGTAAGTATAAATGGTAAGTGATAGAACTCTGTTGAAGACAATACCAGGTAAAATTTATAACAATATAAGTAAAAAGTGCTTCAAATCTTCTACATATTACATAAAAATGAATATGAATATCAATAAACGAATATATTATGTAGGTAATGATATAAATGTTTAAAGTTTTGCCCTTGCATTATTTTTTACAAATAAATATTTTTTAAAAATTAACCATTTTCAAGGCAAGTAGTAATAATGAAGAAGAAGTAGCAGTAGAAGTAGAAGTAAGAAGTATAAGTGATGAAGATTACTATATCGATTATGATTATTGATATACCTCTGCATTAATATAAGCAACATGCAATTCTTATTGAGACATAGGTAGGTACAATTAGTTTATTAAGCTCGAAGAGATAAGTCTTATCAGCACACCTAGTCAAGTGATAATACGACTCTGTTGGTGACATCATAACATTTTAAATGATAAATTAGTAAGTAACATAACAAAATAGATACAAAATATATTTACAAAAACTATTTCAAGAAAAGTTAAACAATATACGTACAACACAAAAACAACTGAGGAAAAAATCACTGAGCGAAACCAAACACAATACGCCAAAATAAGTAATTAATACTCCAAACACAAAATTAAAGAAATCCGTAAATTAGGTACTGGCAACTTTACCGTTTCACACGTGATTTCTCATTCACTTCAATCAAAACACTAAATCGACGACTATATCAAATTTTCGCGTGAAATTTGATATGTGTACAAAATGTTGCGATGTTTCAAAATATGCGCGATGGCAGACGGCACGACACGCGACGCGGCGACCGGGCTTCAACTGACGTTTCTGATTCGACCGCTGCCGGTTATCGCCGTCTCGCTCCAATACGCATGTCCGGAACTATTTTTCACCATCATTCTCACATTCTACGGTCTACCTCTATTGCATCACAATGTATTTCTTTTTGACACTACTGGGTTTACGCAAGATTTGTAAATTTCATATGTCCAAAATTCATCCAAAGTTGAATTGTTTAGTTTACGATTTAGAATGAGATACATACTTATAAAACTACGGACAAGGTCGAACGTGATTGTATTGCAACATCGCCCACAGCGAAAGCTAACTGACAAGTTATGTATACCTACAGTTCGAGTTAACTTAGAAGCTATAAGAATAACACTAGGGTCTAAGCTAATATTAGCCTTCATGTTTGCGAAGTTTTTTCATGATGAAAATTTAAAACACACAATGGTTGAATTTACATTCAACTAGGTATTATTAATTTCATAATGGTAAACTAAATGTAATAATTGATACAAAAGGAACTTGCACCTTGCACTTGTTGATGTGGCTTAACCTGAAGCGAAACCGTCAGTGCAAGATTTTTTTTTATTAAACCATGGATTAAAAAAAAACTTGGAAATAATTCCAAAGAACTAACACGACAAATATTCGTAGAATATTAAAAAAAAAATAGAAAAAGGAAAAATTACGACGTGACATTCCACAGTTATCTAATTTGCAATACGATTGTGGTACTGTTCCTAATTACTGTTCCGCCTCCAGTCCTTTCATAATTTGATACAAATATGCTTTACTTTCACTATGATGACACATATGGACCTAATAATGAAAGTGAACATTGTCATAGATTCATACAATGCACAATAGAAGTAGTATCTTGGAGAGCACATAAAATGCATAACCCACACTTTCAGAAAAGAAGAAATTATCATGTTGTACTCAAAGAATAATAATAAACGTCGCGATGAATAAATTTCTTTATTTTACACCGCAATATTCGTTATATTTGAGATACCTACTTATTACTTATACATTACATGTATCATAAATGAGGCAATAATCATTTCCGTCAATTACAAAAGATCTCATTAAGCGTCTTGATGTAGAATGAAAGGTATTAGGGATAATTAATGGGTAAGTGGTGAAAGATTATTTGGTGAATTACTTACTACATCTCTACAATTAGAGAATAATTAATATTATTATGTATAATTATAATAATTATCATATAGATGTCTAAATAATATTATCGTAACGTACTATACGATATAATATTATAATATCAAAGATCAATGGGAGGAAAAGAGACCAGTTTCTTGTTTATTTGCAAAATAGCTGACCTTACAGGGGTCCAATTAGCGCCAAATCAGATAATTAATTTAAAAAGAAATCGATTAGTATTTTTTTCCTAGCTGTTCCCTGAAGTTTCACCCGCAGTTGGGAGTTTGCCGCAGAACTATAAACTATCTAAGTACTTGAATAATATCAGCTTCTTAGATCAAGTAGTTTTCGAGATTTCATACATTGGTCTTACATTGGTAAGGTTAAGGTTGGCACAAAATGCTTTCATAGATTTCAGCGATTAGTATGAAAGTGCCGACTCTTAAAACGTAATGATTATTGCTCAGTGATTTTGAGCCTGTGATAACTAAGTTGTATTGCTCGTAAAGATGGTTTGATTTCTTTCTTTTCCTCTTTTTTGATAATATTGTTTGAAATCACGGCCTCGTAAATAAACTGATCCACCCGGTACGTATGTATCGCTGTCATCCTACTAATATTATAAACGCGAAAGTTTGTAAGTATGTATGGATGGACGGATGTTTGTTACTCTTTCACATAAAAAACTGGATGGATTTAAATGAAACTTTACAATAATATAGCTTAAACATCAGATTAACAAATAGGGTACTTTTTATCTCAGAATTCCTGCGGGAACTCTGAAATTAACGCGGGTGAAACCGCGGGGCACAACTAGTTGAACAATAAACTAATGCTAATAACTATATTATCTATGTTAATACCTAATAGATATTCCACGACAAGTGCGGCCAACTCTACAACTTTGGCCATTGTTTCGCGTGTTTTTAAACAAATGACGGACGTCGCTATTACTAGTTCATTGAAATAAAGTTACTCATCAACGTACCGCCGCATACACAATTATACATACCTACTAACTTATGAATTCAAATGCGATGCGAGTTATTTATTTGTTTCTTTTTATGTTTTCCCGTCTCAACTTCTTAACTAATCATCATGAAATTTTGCATACGCATTGTCAGGAGGCTATAGTGTATTTCCCGAGGGATAAAAAAATATTGACAAATTTTACGTCGGAATACTATAGAATTCTGGTCGTTTTTAATTTGCCTATAACATAGGTATGACTTATGAAATTATCATTAGATTTCATATTTGTAGGTAGGTACTCACTTTTTTGGTTTAATTTATATATCTAGGTTATCCTTGACAAAGTTTTCAACAGATTCCTACTAGTTTGTTATCTTATCACTAACTACATAACTACAAAGTTTTTGCCAAAGATCAGTGTTATTCGAAAACGTTCTTTTTGTATATAATTTTAAATATATGTATTTACATGCACTAAACCTTCAACTCATCGGAATCAGTGATATGGATATCATTATATCGAACGGTAAACAAACGCAACAGTCTCGAAACATGGCGTAATCTCTTGTATTTGCATTGGCACAACAAACAGACGCGGTGCGGAGAGGAAAACCGGGAACCGTGTAACGAATCAGGGCCCTTATTCACTCTGACCAAAACACGCCGCGCTAAGATAAGACGCCGCAAAAACTGTATTTCCCGCGTAATCAAAGAAGTTTTACTCCAAAAAAATACATTTACAACGTTTCTTATGGCATAGAAAATAATAATTTCTAATATTGTGGCATCTAGAACGTTTGGAAATACGTTTTTGAGACGCGCGTTATGAGCAAGGAATGTTGTTGGTCATAGTGAATAAGGGCCCAGCATTCGTATGCTTAGTTTGCGTGCCGCAATTATACTCGATACGATAATTTACATTTACCTTTTAGTATGAGGTTCTATTAAAGATTTTGTTCTCAATGAATTTTGTTACAAAATATTGTGAAGAAATAATGATTCAAAATGCCTTATTTTTATTACCAAATACGTGGATACAAATAGAATGACGAATAGCTAACAGTAAAAATTACTGCCCCTTTAGCCGAGTCGTATAGTATTATAATATTATCTGTGGCCGAGTTGACAATCTATGATCGTGAAAGCTATGTAGAAAACTCAGAAAGTGTGGTCACTGGTCACGTATAACCGTCCAATTAAAAATTTTTGTGACCACGTGACACGACGATGCGTTCCTCGAGAACTCCGAAACTAACTCGAGTGAATCCGTGGGGGATCGGCTGGACACAATATACATATTGTACAAAATATTTATGCAATAAACATAACTATATGTAGGTACTTACGAGAAATTTAAATTTTATGTACTTAGTACTTACCTACCTAATTCTTCGTAGAGCAGCAAAATTTCCATACTGCAGTTGGTAACAGAGCGTCAATTTTTATAATTTTTTCAACCATCCGCCTAAAATAAAATCTTATATTCATGGCAATACGATAGTTTTTGTTGCAACATTGAACTGGAAAGCCTCGTGCCTCTAGAACTTATCATAAATCCCTCTATTACGTCTTCCAGTAATAAATATGTTGTAAAACCATAAAGAGAGGCGAGGGCCGATCCAACCATAAACTATATTTATAGAATTGGCTCGCATTACTATAACTTTTGTTAGCTCGTTTCGGGATGCCAAAAGTTCAACATAGCTTGTTCAGCTTGTTGACAAGCCAAACGGGTGAAGTTTAACTGAATAAAACGTTTGGATAAGTAGGTCAATGTTTTAAAACATAATTTGGGCACTAATTTTGGCAGAAATGGAAATCTGCATGTACACAAATTACTCGTATTATTAAATGTAATAAAACAGTAGAATCCGCGTTACCTAAAACTACGAGGCGGCGATAAATAAAAGAAGAGCAACAGAACACAAAATAAACTATTTTTAAGAAAGCCTTTATGTTCACGCGAATCTCTGAAACAATAATAATAGGTACTGAACGGATTCTCATGCTGTTTTTAAAAGTAGATTAAGCTTAGCTTCAAGCAACTGGGTTTAATAAAACGGTAAATAAAGTCGGCGTCAACTGTACATCAATGATAAATACAACAATATAAGATTGATTAACCTTCGATCAACAATACCAACGCGTTAACATTTAAAACACTTAGTAAAAAGTTCTCGAAGAAATTACGAAGTTCACGCCATAAGTAATGCACAACATTGTGTTATAATCTTTAGTCTTTACATTTCTATTATGTTGTATAAAATGAAGTCACTTCCGCTCTGTTCGCGATAAACTCAAAAACTTCTGAACGGATTTTCATGCGGTTTTCACCAATAAATAGAAAGTGATTCCATAGGAAGGTTATTTATAGGTATAGTTTATCCTGGAATCATCACGGGAACTCCGAAATAGCTGCGGGTGAAACCGCGGGGGACAGCTAGTATAAGATAAAGTAATTTTTTTTTAGCTTCAAAGCACCATAACTAACAATGCACTGGCTCGAATGTGGTGTCAGAAATCAGAATGTACTTATACAACTAGGTTCCTACTTATGATAAGGGCTGCCAGTTTTTTTTTTTTAATAGTACCTTTCCAAAGAAAGATGCAAAAATTACATACCTACCTACAGTACCTACTTTTGGGAAATGCAGGGAAAAATAAAGTAGACATTATCTGGCAGAGTTCATTGACAAGTTATTTCCAGTTTGACAGTTGACGTTTTGCTGTCGCGAATGCGTTTCTTACTTTCAGATATAAAGAGCGAGACAGTTAAATTAGGGATAAAAATATACTATTTTTCGTACTATATATTGACTGAAATATAATATATAATAATATAGTACGATGCTATATTATGCTAGTATCGTAATTCGTACTATATTTCAGTAGGTAGTATTACAGTATGCGTGGCAACCCTACTTACGACACCCGTAGAAATATCCGCACACTTTGTTTACCCTGTTTATGCAAGAACACTCGGCCGATAATATATTTCGTGAAGGCTTCATAAAAAAATATTTCATACGCACCCCAAACGTATTTATATATCACCTCGACAGTGCGTTTGTCACAGACGCGGAATGTTTAATGCGAAACTTTTGTGACAATATTAAATGAAATAAAAGCAATATATTGTTATAAACATCTTTTTCGGACAGGTTATTGAAGAATAGAATAGAGGCGTCTTTTATACTAGCTGTGCCCCGCGGTTTCACTCGCGTGATTTTTGGGATCAGCAACCTTTGCGGACGCAGGCAGATCAACCCGCCAAAGTTTCATCACAATTGGACCAATGGTTTCGAAATGCATAGAGGACAGACATACAAACATTCAATTTTATTTATAAAGATTTCTGCAAAATTTCCACGTTTCCGGACTCCTGTAGTAATATGAAAAAGTCCAAGATTAATTATTATTAAAGATTAAACATTGTGAAATAGTTAAAATAAAAAAGTAAAAAAATATAATATTTTAAGGACACAAAAAGTCCTTGAGGTTAATTATTTACTTTTCTTTCTTTTTTAAAATCGCTGATTTCTCGCTTACTGTAATTTTTTTTCAAAATCTGTAAATGCCGATAGCAACAACTTAAAAAATAAGGGATGGTCTCCTAAGACCATATTCAGATTCACGTGGGTTCAACCCGTAAGGTAAGACATCCTGTATTCGCATGTTGTGTTGTATACGTGGTGTATTACCTATTTGTTATTTTACTTAACTATATATAGGGTAAATAAAATAATAATTCCATACTTACATTTACTTTACACTAATCACTATGGTAAGTTGTCACCAGCCTGCCTTCCAGATTAATTAATTCACCATACAACACCATAAGGTAATTAATTACATCAACGCGTTCGCGTATTGTTCGGTATTAATCATTATTTCACATGCTTCTCACAAAATTATGTCAAACGAACGAGGTATTAGTAATGTTAGATAACACAATATGTGCACAATTAATATGACAAAATTTTATACGTACTACGTACGTATTCAATAAATAGGTACCTGCGTAGGTAAGTACTAGAAAAGTCTCTTAAAAAAGACGAGTAATATCTAATTGATTGTCGTTGAAATAATCAGCGCAGCATTTCCATTAAATTAACGCGCTTTTAATAAAGAGGAGGAAGTTGTAAGTATTGATTTCATTTTGAATCATCCCTATTTTATTCCGGATCATTTAATTAAACAGAGAGAATTTACTTTTTATTCCCAATTAGGAGAGCTTACTACCTCCTCCTAATTCCGCGCTGTACATAATATTATTATTATTATAACTATTTACCTCGAGCCCTTCGAGGAAAACTTGAGTGTCAGCTATTATTTACCTGAAACAAATAAAAATAAAACCATATACTTTTGATATAAACATAAGTTAGTAACGAAGCCGCTATATGCCACTCGTTACGATATCCCGCAATATTTTTTACTTTTTTTTGTAATCTGTTCTTTTTATATTTAAAATATCTTTTTTGACAGGACTGGATACAATTTTAACAATACAACAACTCAAAATACAAAAATTATCTTTGATTTATTATTGAGCTAGCCGAAGGCCTTAGACCTACCACGAACCTCACAAGCTTAAATACAATTAATACTTAAATATATACCGAATACTAGCGTGGGAAGTATAAATTAAAATAATACAGGATGTCCCGTAAATCGATATCAAGCCAGAACCAGGCTAAGTCATAACAGCTGTTAACAGAAAAATATAAAAATCTTTGCTATGCCTATTTAAAAAAGGACAGTCATTAAAAACTGACAAAAGCAATAATTTTGATAATTTCATGACAAAAACTTAAATTTTAAGCAGTGGTTTTCAGAAACACTATTCAGGATTACACAATAAGTAGAAAATTGAAAAAAGTTAAGGTTTGTAGCAACAGCTGACAGTAACTGTCACTATTTACTGACAGGTGACAGTTACTGTCAGGTGTGCATTCCGTGGCTTCGCACGAATGCACTCGAACGTGCTCGAGCGCGCTCTGAACCCGTTCTGTGGATTGGTGAAATTTTACTCTGACAACTGTCAGAGCGTAGTTTCACCCGTTCCGTGGCTCAGAGTGCAGCAACCAAACAATCATCTCCGAAGCAGGTTAATTTTCACTCTGACAGCTATGTATTGTTTATGAAGTATCAAAGTTTGCGCCAAAACAGGATTCGTCGAAAAAGAAATCAATCTGAGTTCTTACGAAAAAGGGGAGGTGTCGTAGTCACAAAACGTTTATAATTGGATCTAAAACAGTCTTATTTGCAATATGAGTTGAGAGAAAACAAATGGCGCCTGAAATTTCAAATATTTTGAGGTTATAAAAACAACTCGATCGTTCTGTGGCTTGGTTGCAACTCAAACGAGTGAAATTTTAACCGAACAACGCACCCAAACCCACGGAACGCACACCAGCGCGGTCAGTAAATAGTTGTCACACGTAGATTCGACATATTGTGTGAAACTTTCCTCGGAATTTACCGAGTGTTAGCGATTCATATTTTGTATAAAGTCTAGAGGAGTGATGGCCACATCACATCCCTCTTGACAGGTGACATAAAACGTCATGTGACGCGTATTTGGGGTGGAAGCCGTCAACGGTGAGTGAGATCGGCATTATCGTTTGTGGAATTGGCGCGAGGGCACGCACGCGCGCATTTACTTTGTGATACAGTAAATTAAACAGTTGCTTAATGTATTAATCGAGTATCATTTCCAACAGTTCAGAAGTGCGGTAAAGAAACCAAACACCCATGGCCAGGACTAAGGCGCTCCGGTGCATCACACCAGGCGCCAGGCGCAGACCGGGTAAGCGACGGTGCTGCCCTGTGCATATTCTCAAGGTGCGGCCTGACGACGAAACATAAGACCAGAAAACCAAGTTCAATCTGGTATGTACTTACCTAGTGTCTTCGTTTAATGCTGAAAGCGAGAAGATACAGCGGTATCTACTGAATATGTGAACGCTGGATGAGTCTTTGTTTAGCATACAACACGCAACATTATGCATAGTTTAATATATTGATATACATATAACGGTATTTACAGAATACGTAAAGGCTGGTTTATTTCTTCTTTTAGTTGTCATACAAAATAAGTTTCAGACATTATATAGTTAAAATTTATATCTACCCACATAGCAGTGTTTACTGATATAAAGGTTGTAATTTTCCCTTTTCTGAAAGCCATGGTGCAAGTTTACCCACCTAGGTAGGTGTGTAAAAAAGAAAAAAAAAGTAACTAATGTTTATCACGAAAGGTGTAACAACACCATGGACCAATTAATTAATTAGTTCAATTGATCCATGAACAACACGAAAGTTAGCTGAGTTGCATAGTTTTTCTTTTGTCTCATAGGATCTCCTATGCAAGTTAATAGTTCCCAGCTCTGATATCAAGTTAGTTAGCATGCCTACCTACTATTTGAATGAAGTATCTAATAATCATGCAAACAGACAAAGCTTCATTGAATCATTTAGTATAAATCTGTGGATGCAGTAATGTTATTTTGATTAAAGAATTATCTAATCTTACAGTCTAGTGGGTAATAATATTGTACCTACCTGTGCTTTAGAAATAATCTCTTATGATTTTTCTTATGATAAAAGACTAATATTAGTGACTACCTTCAAATAAAAAAAAAAAATAGAACATCAATTTTGTGACCGAAGTATTCACTCATAATTTATTACAGTGCCTTTCCTAAGTTTCTTGTATGAGGGGATTGCTTCTATCTGAAGTCGAGATCTAACTTTAGCTGTGGTTAACCTTAATTAGAAAAAGAAATTTGGTAATTCTTTCAACTTCAAAACTAGCCAAATTTTGAAAACGTGCAGCTACCTAAACAGCTTAGTAAAGAGTCAATCAGTAGCAAATATCGCTTAGTGACTAGGGTTGTAACACCGTAGTAGGGGCTTGAGTTTTATCCCTAGGAGATGTAGCAAGACTTTCAAAAATAGCAGTAAAAAAAAAAATGAGACTAGCAAGCAAAACTAGGTAAATTCAAAAGAAAATCATCAAAGCTTTGAGATACTCCGCGGTTTCACCCACGTTAATTTGAGGAAAACCCTACAAAATATATTTATTTAGGGACGACAGTTTTGATGTGTATGGTTCTAAATCTAGAATAGAAGTCCGTCAAAACCATAATGAAAATACAAATCAGAATATACAGTTTGAAATTTATAAAAATAATTACATTAGAATACAAAATATTATAACAGTTACAATAAGTATAGGCCATAGATAAGCAATGGTGCGTTACCTAAACTGGCGAAAGTTTGAGTAAATTGTATCTTAAAATTGTAGCATTTTTTTTGTAGCAATTCTTTTGTGTTTAATATTTTGATGGTATTTGAACAATGTAATAAGGTAAACACATAATTGAAAAACATTCTATAACTCTTGATAAAGCGTCTTGTATCAATAACTTAATTGTGTTGGTTATCGTGGGCCAATTGTAACATAAAGTTACCTTATAACATCAGCTATCCACCTGTAACAAATGTTTGAACTTGCTTCGGTGTACCTGCCTCAAAGATTATTCGGAGCACAAAGATTTAAAAATCATCTTCTATTAAAACGTAATGACCATAATACATCATGCATCTGGTAGAAAGCTGTTTGACACTAACTGTGTCCGGTTTCACTTGTGCGAAACTCGTTTTGTAAAAAGATTCCTTTTCTTGACGCCCATTTAAATGGATTAAATCCCTTATGTTACTTCAAGCTAAGCTTGATTTACCTGCGGAAACCGCGTGGTAATCCGTTCATTAGTTTCGAAGGTTAGCGTGAACGGACACGCAGATTCTACTCTTTTATTGTGTTGCCTTTATGTTGCTTCAAGCTGAGCTTGATTTACCCGTGAAGACCGCATGGTAAGCCGTTCATTAGTTTCGAAGGTTAGCGTGAACGAACACGTAGATTCTACTCTTTTATTGTGTTGCCTTTATGTTGCTTCAAGCTAAGCTTGATTTACCTGCGAAAACCGCATGTTAATCCGTTCATTAGTTTCGAAGATTAGCATGTACGGACACGCAGATTCTAATCTAGATAATAATTAGATTCTAATTAGTGTCGATAGATTACAAACAGACACTTCAATATTATTTAACTGCAAAAATGTAGGTAAAACAGAAAATTAATAACGCAGGAAAGTAATTTTATAGTGATTACTGAATCGATGGTTTAGTAAATCAGAGAAATAATACAATACCTAATACTAAAGAAAGGTATAGTTTAAAATTGAATAAGTACACTAAAACACGACATAGAAGACTAAATAAGTCCCGTGAAAAAAAAAAAAAAAAAAAATCTCTAAAATAAAGTATAAAATAGAGATACTACCAGGGTTTCTTAACCTTTATAATTCATATGATCTGAATAGGGCGTCATCACCAATGTAGTCGTTGATTGACTAACATTCAATAAAGGTTATGATATATCCATTCGTTGTTTTAATGCATTGACCAAACGTCAATATCGAGGTTTAGAATGTAAACTTACAATAATCGTACATGTACTAGTATAGATTATTGAAAGCCGCAGGTAGGTACCGAAAAACGCGTGTCGAGTTAATCTTCGTTATTTCAGTCACCTATGTATTTTGAACTCATCTATTTTGTACTCCGAGCTGGTGGTTTTGTAGATAATTAACCGTAACCATGTTTGAGTAGGGATCAGTGTAGTATTATCGTTGGCGTTTCGCCAGAATTGAAGAAAAAGAAGAAAATATTGTCATTTTATGTGCAATAAAGGATTAAATAGTAATAATATTAATAATGATATAGTATAACTTCAGTACACCACTTAGATTCACCACGAGGATTACTTAAACCAAAAAGGACCTACATAATAGTGGATTCCCTAATAGAGTAGTCTGAACTCTCTCAGTTTTTTTTTTAAAAAATCGCCCAGTGTTCCGTTTTCACTCAATGTGATAAAGGTATTAGAATGTTGTGTTGATGCAAAAGATATCATGAGAGTATCACTTTGCCGAGTCGGCAATGGAAGGCACACTCTTATAAACAATTAATTTGTCAATCATTATAACAGTAATTTCCAGAATAAATCCAAGTATATTCTCATAGTGACAAGAACTAACAGTAAATTGATAATATATATCGTATACTTCAATTACCCATAATATGAATATTGTGGAGGACCAAGTAGACCCCCTGTCTAATAATCACCCTTTTAATATCCATGCTATTCTTCTTCGACTACAGCTCTGTTAGAGTATTGCGCTAAGGTGAAGAATATTTGTTTATCATGAAGAATGGTATGGTATTAGTATGGTGTTCAATAAATTACAAACAGAACGAAGAGAGTCCTAACCAATATTTAGTAAACTAGGTACCTATCCTTGAAATATGACAAAATAAGTTATCGGCTTTAGCAATCTTCGACCATATTCCACAACTTTATAGAATATCATGGCATAGATATTAGGGATAATGTTTTAGAGAAACTATTTAAGACAGTAAACAATACTAAAATAAATTCAAAGGACTTTGAGCTTACCCTAGTAAAACTTATCTTCGCAAAGTGTTAATTATCCAAGATAAATAGATACACATCACACCAGTAAGTGACATTAAGATATGTTAAATAAACTGAATGAGACAAAGCCTTGTAATAATGTAATAGATAATACCAAATATAAAATATAAGAGTTGATCAGGGCTTAATTGCATCAGTATGATACCTTGTGTGTTTACGATTTACTAGCAAAATAACGTAGTTGCCCTGTTGAGCACCCTGTATCTTGTAAGGGCCTCCCTTAGTGAAAAATTTATAGACATGAACGACTACATAATCTACGATGCCTCTTTGGATAAATCATGTCACTGGATTTCGTAGAAAATCGAAAATCGTAGTATCGTTAGATCTATCTTGACTATCAAAGATATTTTGTATAGCTGTTTTACGGCTAAAACGCATTCCGCTTAGCAGAACGCGAACATAGTCATGTTATGTAACATTAGTAGAAACTAATAGTACTTACAAAGAAGCGTAGAAAAGTAGACTTAAGCAAACGGGTAACTTTGGACCTATTTTCTTCGTAATGGTGAATTTTAGTAAAAAGAAAATACGTCTTCATTATTCAGTCTCATAAGACACAGAGAAAATAGCATGATAACTAGCGACCATGTAGGCGGTGTAGGCGCATTACGGTCGCAACGAAGCAATTACTCTAACTTTCCCGAAACTCCCCTTGCTGGCACCTCGAATGTATTTCCCACAATATTTCCAAAACTGAAATTTTGAAACAGTGACTGGGTAGAAAAGTGACCGAACGGCGGCGTTCTACCTACATTCATTATGCCAGTAAATGTATTTGTGCACTATGGTCTTGTGCACGGGAGTCACCCGGCGATACTAGTTTTCATCCTAAACTGAGTTGTTGCCTCTTCTATCTATTCTGTGGTAAAAGGTTTGCGGTCAGAATTTAACAACTCTGTCGAGTTATTGAATTGCAATAATAATCCCTTAATATCTGGGTCACCGAGCTTCGCTCGTTGTGTATAGCGCCATCTGTTTTTAAGTAGAAAACAAACACTCATATTTCATTGCCTGAAAACACGGATGAAGCGACGCTTTCAAAAATGAAACCTAGCTAGATTGATTAATCGCCCCCGAAACCCCCGGCATACTAAATTTCATAAAAATTGTTGGAGCAGTAGTAACAGTAATAAAATTGAAGAGTTTGTTGTGAACAGATTCTTGAAGTAGGTACTTTTCACAAGTAGAACTATTTAAGTTATTTAATTTACTGATAGCGTAAATTGAGGCAACGAGCCAATGAACTGGTTTATTTATTTATTTATTTGTTTAAGTACACAAAACAGATTGTAGTCATTACGATTTTTACTTATTGTAGTGTATTATTATATGTTCCGACCACAAACCAGAGATATGCATACCTAGAAAGACTAAAAATATCGAGCGAAGTACAAAGTAATATTTAAATTTATTTTGATATTTATGGATCTCAGAAAAATAGAACCACAATTAGCAAGTGCGACGGAGGTAGTCGTTGATATTTTTTAAGTATACCCTAAAATTACAATTAAAACGTCCACATCTGCACCTTTAGCGACGAGCTCATTATATTGGCGACACATCCGTACAACTGGATTGTAAAAAGATGTGTTGTTAGTGAATATCCGAAGTGAGAAGGTATTGGGACGTCGAGAGCGATAATTGGTGTTGAAATTTAAAAGTGATAGGATGTAAGGGCTACCGATCTGGTGGTGTATTATTTTATGTAGCAGGATCTGGTCTCTACCCTTGCGACGGGTTTCTAAAGAGATCATACCGAATCTGTTCAACCTGTCCCCGTACGTCTGAAGCGATCTTGTGGAATTTTTATACCTGAAAGTAATTAACTTTAGACAGCGTTTTTGAACTCTTTCAATTCGGTCAATGTGCACCGTGTAGTAAGGAGACCATACAACCGAGTTGTATTCGAGAGTACTTCTGACAAGGGTGCAGTAGAGATAAATGATGCTAGCGGGTCTTTTTTTTAAAACCTTTGGTGGATCTGGAGATGAAGCCCAACAGACTGAGGCTTCTATTAATTACATGATCATTATGGTATCTAAATGTAAGTTTTTCGTCAAATATTATACCTAAGTCTTTAGCTAACTGGTATTGCTTTGGAATTTTTCTTGTTGTTTATGGTCAGACCATGGAGCGAGCGTGCTGCCGATGGCTACCTGCTGACACCGCAGTGAGCGTGCTGCCTGAATGTGAAATAATAAACCCCGGAGCGAGCGTGCGTCCATCGATCAGCATTGGAGCGAGCGCGCTACCTATCGTGATGACAGGACGTTGGAGTGGGCAAACGGCAGGTTACGACTTGGTGGTGCAAGATTGTGCTGAAAGAGTCAGACCGGGTCCCTCGGTGGGCAAACGGCAGGCTACATCTTGGTGGTGCAAGATTGTGCTGAAAGAGTCAGACCGTGTCCCTCGGTGGGCAAACGGCAGGCTACAACTTGGTGGTGCAAGAATGTGCCGAAAGAGTCAGACCGTGTCCCTCGGTGGGCAAACGGCAGGCTACAACTCGGTGGTGTAAGATTGTGCTGAAAGAGTCAGACCGTGTCCCTCGGTGGGCAAACGGTAGGCTACAATTTGATGGTGCCAGATTGGGCTTAGAGAGTTAGACCGTGTCCCTCGGTGGGCAAACGAGAGGCTCGGTGGTGTTGTGTAATATTGAATTAAATCCGATTGTGTCCCTCTGCAGGCAAACAAATTTGTGAAGAGGCGAGTCTGATGTATTCACATGATGGAAGAATCTACAAATGCTTACTTTGATGATCTTAGAACAGTTTAAATCAATAAATTGTTTATGAATGTAACAACAAAATATGTTTCAGTTAAGTATTATTCTGATGTTTATTTTGTATAGATTTCGTTTTGGATTATGTTTATTTTCAAATTGATTTGTACTTTTGTACCGTTATTAATATTACTTTATTTAAAATGAAAATTTATTATATTGATAATTTTAATTTTGCTTCCAGAAATATTTACTTGCAAATATTCTATTTTCTTTTTAGATAGATATTTTGTTTTCTTTTCTTCAAATCATGAATTAAGTCAAAAAAATATAAAATCTTGTATTAACACATACTTTAAGGCTATTTAATGTACTTAATTAATAATGTTGACATTTAGATATTGTCTTAGTCAACGGATAAATTTGTGTAATTTTGTTACCATTACAATGTTCCTAATAATGTTCTTCATAAAATTACTACTTATTGGAGATGTTGTTTAAAAGAAATTAAGGTATTTGATTGTTTAGTTATAAATTTAATTCTTTGTATGGGGTCATACTTTACTGTAGAATGGCCGAGAGACATTTCTTTTAGGAATGGGGACATTCCATTAACAGAATGGCCGTCTGTTAGCGATTCATATTTTGTATAAAGTCTAGAGGAGTGATGGCCACATCACATCCCTCTTGACAGGTGACATAAAACGTCATGTGACGCGTATTTGGGGTGGAAGCCGTCAACGGTGAGTGAGATCGGCATTATCGTTTGTGGAATTGGCGCGAGGGCACGCACGCGCGCATTTACTTTGTGATACAGTAAATTAAACAGTTGCTTAATGTATTAATCGAGTATCATTTCCAACACGAGGAACTATCGCGTGGTATAGCAGGGTATGAGGAAGCATGAAATTGGTGGAAGGCGGAGAGTGTCGTTTCTTTTTATGTATATTCTGTATTCTTTGCTACCCATTTATTATTATAGGATCACTACTATTATAGGTAGCAAAATTTTATAAAATTAGATAGGTGGGTAGGTATATACCTATTTAAGTATTTAAAAAATATATCCAATAAATATTCTTACAAAATAACGGTGAGCTATTTCAAAATTTGTTTATTATTTAACTGCAAACAATAAATACAAATAGAGATGTCATTTAGTAAGTTATTAGGACGACGACATGAAGCAAACATTTTCGCGAAGTGGGTACGCTAGTGTGTGCTAGTGGCTTATAAACCTCGGCGCCTGACCATTTGATCATAGCAAGAGTAGGCGACGCCTTGCTATGAAAAAATTGCCGGTAAAGACGTGTAGTAGGTTTAGGTACATGACATGTACCTATACCTAGTACATATGTGAGTACTAGCAGTTGCCCGCGGCTCCACTTGCGTGGTGATTGTAATATAATTACGCGTCGAAACCACTATCGCACAAATTCAGTATTCACCGATTGTCGAATGATAGGTAGACTGTACCTACATTATTTTTGTTAATACATAGTGAAGGTTGTTTATAATTAGATACAGTAAGTATACATACCTACTTGGACTATTAACTCTATTAATTGTAAACCATAATTATTATTATGAGGCATAAAGCGTACCTATTTTAAATTATTTTCAGGTTAATATTACGAGCTTTTAAGATCAATGTTATTTTTTTAATTTAATTTAGTTAATACGTGGATAACTGGATACTAGATACTGTACAGCGTACACTGTACAGTCAGCTTAAAAAGTTATGTAAACACTTGTCAGTTGTTGAACTTTACTACTAGGTATTGCAATAAGATTCAACGACATTCAAAAGTGATTGGCTACATATTTCTGTAATTTAAGTATTTATTTCATATTTTTTATAGCGTCCTCTCTTTTTTGAAATTGATAAAGTATGCCTTGGACATTATCACACAGCGCCATCTAGTCTCAAACTAAGGAAAGCTTGTATTATGGATATATACTTTTTTTAAATAAATACATATCTACTTACGCTATAGGTAGGTACACTAAACAGAGACTAAGGGTAAACACAAATTTCCATCACACAAATGTTTTTCCTGGTGCGGGCATCAAACCCGCGATACGGCGTAGCAGTCCGGTTCGCTAGCCACTAAACCAACGGTGCTGTCAATTCAATTGAGTTTCCTTTACATAGGAGAATCGTACTTAGCAACCAACAAACAAACAAATACACATACACAATATCATTGTGTTAAAGTTACTCCCGTAGTGACGATCATCATTAGTTTGACACGAATAGAGAGGAGGGTGGCCCGAGACGCCTAATTGAAACAAATATTTGCGCGAAACCTCTTGCTTGCTCGCGAATAACTAGAGGGATGAAACAGATTAAGAAAATATTTGTCATCGATATAATAATAGGTATACAAGTACCTACCTATTGTGACTTGATATTTTTGTCTTGTCGTTCGCACTTTAAGCGGTTGAAAACGATACTGTTATACCTAACAAAAAAAATATGTATAATCATAATCACATGATATCTCATAATATTTTCATCTTTCTATTGATTTTTTTTTTAATTGACTGTTCATCTATTTTTTTTTTAAATGACAATCCACATAACATTATTTTCTAAGTCATATGGGTACGAGTACATAGGTGCTAGAGATAATAAGTTAATAAGTATCTATCTATTCATAGCTTCATTGATGTGAGAATGCACGTGCCACTTCTTCCTTATAATCATTGTCAGAATTTGTGTCTAAAAGCGTTTTCATTTTCTATCAATATCAAATGATCATTTTTGGATAAATAACACTCTCAGTTTTTGATATGAAAATTGAAAATTATTACAGATTGGTTGCTGTCGATATCAATGGTAATTGATGAGACGGTCGCTTTTAAGGAAAACGATAAAGCCTCGCGAAACTCTAAGATTGTTCCATTTTACAATGTTTACGTGATGGAAACAGGGAGCGTAGAGGCTAAATTATTATAATAATAATATTACCATAATAGCCATTACACAAACACAACTATAGAAAGAGATCTATAATTGAAAAATACGCCGATTTAAGGATGATGATGAATAAAATATAAAGTGTGTTTCAAGAAAGGATCGAATCCACGAAACATGCTTATATATATTGGCTTCGTTCATCGATGGAGGTTATGCAATCACTCAGGACATTATAGCACAAGTGCTCGTTCCGTTAACAATCGTTTTGATATTGATTAATTAATTATTATTTATTATGAGAAGAGGATGGAGATTTGACATCCATACTATACATATATATGTACTGGCAACTTTGATAGTAAAATGTGTATAATATAGAGCGCCAGAAACCACTCTTTATTTAAACTTATCCGTATGTATACGTATTCTTTCTGAACCATAATTCGTTGATTGTACCAGTACCTTCCGATTGTAAAGTAAAGTAGCCTTCCGATGTTGGTTGGTAAAGCCCGTTCGTTTGCATCGTAATGGACCGTAACCTATTGAATCGATTCAGGGATCGTATCAGATCGACATAATATTTAAAAAAAATCATACACTAAAAGTTCCTCAGTTTGTATACTGTAATTTAGAATTCAATTTAAGAGTTAGGTTAGGTTAGGTTAGGTTAACGAAAAAACAACAAAAGCTTACACAATAATAAAATTAAAATTCAAAATTCAACACCTTAAGGGGTTAAGAAGGTATAAACACAGGGAATAGAAGGAACAGTTTTCATACGAAGACATAAAGTAGCCTAGCTGCACTACCTAAGTACATATACATAAATAACTTTAATGCCAGCTTGAAAGTTTAGAATAACTTAGTCGAGTTAGTGCTAGAAACTTAAGGACTCTAGGGCCCAATTTGACGTGAAAACCTTCAAACCTTCATTAAGAGCCTCTCCTAATCAAGTGTGTGCTAATGAGAATGAAACTTAACGCCCTAAACCCTATATATAGAGTTAAGTTATTCTTCATAGATATGTAGTATAGTATTTAATGTTAAGCTGTATACTATTTAAACTTCAATTAAAGACGATAGGAGATGACCAACAGTCACTTGGTACAAAAGAAAATAGCAATGTGACAATTTGAATAGTTTCATAGAGGTTTCATATCACAATGTTGGTAATGAAAAGGTTTTACTTTACTCCACCTCTGACAGAGGAGTTCCTAGTTATATGAAAAATATAAAGTAGGTATATCAAGCGGATACAGCCGCAGGAAACGTGTAGTATTACGCACGTAAAATAAAATATGGTGGCTTGATGCTTAGCCAACGTTATTGCGAAACCGTGAAAAAACTGTTGTCATCAATTACCAGCTTTGAGGAGTTATACTAAGTACCTACTTATTATACTTATATAAATATCGGTCAAGCCAACCAAAACACATATTATACACCTACATATACTATAATCTTGTTATTAAACTACCTTCTAACTCTTCTTACTTATTTTAATTTTTTACGACACATGCAGTGCTATTTAGTGGGCAAAAAAAAAATATAAATATAATCATTACGAAGTTTAAAAAAGAAATCTAAACCAGTTGCCTGTTTTTTAAACAGCCTTTGTACCTTTACTTCTTGCCCATCACTATCACTACATAGTATAGTCACTACATAGTATAAAACAAAGTCGCTTCCCGCTGTCTGTCTGTCCCTATGTATGCTTAGATCTTTAAAACTACGCAACGGATTTTCATGCGGTTTTTTACCAATAGATAGAGTGATTCACGAGGAAGGTTTATATCTATATTTTATCTTGGAATTTCGACGGAAACTCCGAAATTACCATGGGTGAAACCGCGAGGGACAGCTAGTATATTTATGTATTGAATCCCATAGTATTTTTTTATCTCCAAACAAAACCTATCAGTTATAGTTAGGCTATATATGAGAATAGCTCGGAAATGCCGACATGCTGCCCAACATTTTTGAGGCATGACGTAAAAGGAAATCAGCTTTTACCTGGTCATTGGCCATCGGCGACGATCTATGTATAAGTAAATTATTAATTAAAGAAAATAAATATCCCATCAAAAACAAACTTGTAAAAAAGTCCAAGTCTCGCAACTCACTTCTTCTACAGTAAAAAGTTGTGAGATCAATGTAATACCAAGTCGGTTAATTTATTCAGTGCCTACTTAAGGGTCCTTGTCTAAAGTTATCATGTTATAAGCTAATCTAATAACATTTTATAGTGACCATATCAAATTTAAAAACCTTTTATGTTTTAAATAGATTGATTGGCTTGGCGATCACGTGAAAACACAATGTATCTCACAAGTAATACATATTATAATTAAATTAGATTATTTAGAACCATAATTATGTATCACATGTGAGATATATTGTGTTTTCACGTGATCGCCAAGCCAATCAATCTATTTAAAACATAAAAGGTTTTTAAATTTGATATGGTCACTATAAAATGTTATTAGATTAGCTTATAACATGATAACTTTAGACAGAAGGACCCTTAAGTAGGCACTGAATAAATTAACCGACTTGGTATTACATTGATCTCACAACTTTTTACTGTAGAAGAAGTGAGTTGCGAGACTTGGACTTTTTTACAAGTTTGTTTTTGATGGGATCTCATTTCTTTTTGTAAATGGTCTTCCTCCTTTGAGCAATTTAGTCTACTTTAATAACTTGAAAGATTTTGGTACAACTTTATAATATAATTATATAAACACATGCCCCATTCTTGCTTTTTCATTCCGTTGACCATTGTACCTTTGAACATAATTATGTCTAGGTAACTATGTATCTACACTTTATATCTAGGTAGGTAACTATAGCTACACTTATTATTATTATTTATTAATATCTGGGCAACGGCTTAAATAGCTGTTCCCCGCGGTTTAACCCACGTTAATTTCGGAGATCCCGCGGGTATTCTGAGATAAAAGTACTACCCTATGACCTTTCCTGTACCCTTGACAACGTGTAGTATGCAATAATTAATTCACCCGCGTTGATATCAGAGTTCGCGCGGGAATTCCAGAAATTAATCCTAGCTAGATCGATTTATGGCCCCCGAAATCCCCTGTATACAAAATTTCATGAAAATCGTTGGAGCATTCAGATTAGGGTAATTTTATCTCGGAATTCCCGAAGGATCTCCGAAATTAACGCTGGTGAAATCTCATGAAATTTTGCATGCACGTTGTCAGGGGTAAAGAAAACCTAGGGATATAGGGTACTAACTACTTTGCAACTCTTAATTCCCGCAGGATCTCCGAAATTAACGCGGGTGAAACCACGGGGAACAGCTAGTCTCATATATTTATATGGGATTACAAAGTTATTTGTGCAGTTGGTACATATAACTGCATACATAACTTTGTAATTCCATACATTTATACGGGATTACAAAGTTATTTATGCGGTTAGTGTATCTAGAAAACTGGACCGAAATTGCTAAATATTTTAATTTTCCCTTGATTTATACAATAAACACTAATTGTATTCTAAATTTCAAACTTCTATGTCTGCTAGAAGTGCCTTAGAATTTTGATGATCGGTCAGTGAGTGAGTGAGTGAGTGAGTGAGTGAGTGAGTGAGTGAGTGACCTACAAAATTAAGAAACTTTGACTAGTTATAATTCTTAAACTACTGGTTCAAATCGAATGAAATTTAAATTATACCGTCTTTATACAATACCTGCTTGTTTACTAAAAATTCAGGCTTCTAGTTTTATCCACAACGAAGTTATAGGGGGTCGAAAATGGCCTGAATTGCTTCGAGAAAAGGATAGTACGGCCGTGCCGCTTTTGTTGCTCGACTTGGCGGGGGCACTGCCGTGCCCCCAGATCACAGCAATGTCTTAAAATAAACTCGCATTAGGCACGTTCTTAAATATCCTTATTAAAAATAAATAGGTTTGTTGAATGAAAACCCCCACTTTCTTTCTTTTCGTATTGACTGTTGATGTGATGTTGTGGCCACCTGGATATATTATAATTTTGATTTTTGATTGATGGTTCTGATTACTTATGATCCGTTCGAGTCTTTATGTCTTTATTATGTAGAAATTCATAAAGGTATGTACCTACTCGTACACAAGAATAATATAATTAAACAAACCATACAACCCGAGGCTAACACATTTCATCTAAGTACACCAGAATAACAGACTGAAGGGGCAATTATTTAAACAATTAACAGAACCTAACCAAGTCCGAGTTTGTTAGATCGTGTAGTTTCAGATGATCGTAGTTTGTATGAAAAAAGCCCTATTCCGATACGGTTAGCGAATTGAGATATTTGGGTAGTATAGGTAATCGTAAATATAAATATTGAAAAAATATTCAAAAACTAGCACAATTTTTTTAACAGACATTTGAATTAGAAATTCTGAAAAAGCTTGATTAGAGAAAAAGCGTTATAAAAGTTTGAGTGAAAGCAAAAAACATACTTCTCAGTACTTGTTAAAAGGATTTTTATATATTATTGTATGTAGGTAACCTATAGTTGATCTTATTATGAAATTACGTAGAATATAATATGTATGTACAGGAATGCAACTAGCACCGTTACAGTAAAATATCTTCTAAAATATTTCATTTAAAAAGAAAGCGGTAGTAAAATAAGCAAACAATAACTATACATTTATGGCATCGTCTAAAAAAATATTAAAATTTTGCTGGCTCCGTTGGTAATTGTTAATAATGCCCGGCAAGTATTTTAATAATTCGCTTATTTGTCACATCAACCGTGGTCCGTGACATATAAAAAGAAAAGATTTGATTTTTTGTATGATTGTAAATTTGTAATGGATAAACTCAAAACTACTGCATCGATTTTAAAAATTATTTTACTATAGGAAGCATACCCATAGAAGTACTTTTATCCCGGAATTTATTTATTTATTTGAACTGTTTGCATAACATACACAAAAGCGGACTTAATGCCATAATGGCATTCACTGCCAGTCAACCTTCAAAATTTGCAGAAAGTGCGCTTGTAACTCGTATCGACTAGTCACTACATCTTAATCTTAATATATATAAATCACGTGTCACGTTGTTTGTCCGCGATGGACTCCGAAACTACTGAACGGATTTTGATAAAATTTTGTAACCATTAATAATATGGTCCAACTTAAAAGATAGGGTAGTTTTTATCCCGGAATTCCCGCGGGAACACCGAAATTACCTTGGGTGAAACCGCCAAGGACAGCTTGTGTAAAAAAAAAATAATAATAATAGCAATTTTGTGTGTACAAGTGCGCAACACTGCTTCGGACTCGGAATAGGTTCTGTACTAAGCAGGTGGTCGAGTGTTCCGAAACACGTCCAAAAGCAGCCTCCTCCAGACCCTTCGTTAACAATGCGAGTTCACTCAGACGGACGTCTGTCACAATATGGATAAACTGCACGATGATGCATATACAACTTCATTAAACAAATACAAGTGTTGTAGGTATTGCATATATGACCGTTTGACTGAAATTTTAGAATTAATCTTAATTAGGATAAAGTTTCATTGAACCATCAATAACTAGGAAAATGGATATATTACATGACCCAGGATTGACTCTATTGTTATTCCATAAACTAACTATATTTTAACTAAAAGTAAATTAACTATAATGCGGGAAGTCGTCCAAATTATTTACCTAACAGTCATCTACAACCTATTAATCAGGGTTAATCCTTTCTAAAATCACTAAACAACCTATATTTATTTAAAAAAGTTGCAATTTTCGGTCACTCCATACTAAATAGGTAACAAAATACAATCGAATTAAACACCCCCTCTTTTGTTCAAGTCGGTTTAAAAAGGGTACCGCAGCAACAAATAAGTGAATAATTTCTAAATTGTGCAAATAATTGCCCTTAAGTGTACTTGCGATGCAATCTCGTGTTACATAAAATTATAATGCAAACAATTATATGTACAATTCAAAATGGAGGTCACAGATTAACTACATAATACTGGCACTTAGTAATCGAATATCTGAAGGCAGACTTTCGAAATCTTAACAAGTACTAAAGTTCTACTGCGTAGGAGCGGGCTGACGTCACGTCCTGCGCCTGCGACGATGGTTTAATATTATAGAATTTGACGTTTCTGGATTCCTAGTAGAAAAAAACACCTAAATTGTACAAATTATATCTTTAAAACTGCGACCATCACAGTAGGGTTACCAATTGTTTACTCTTTATAATTCTGCACTTCTCATACTCATACTAATATACATACATACCCGCGTGTCGCCGTTTTCACCATATTATTTATTAATTTATTAATTCTTTATTGCACACAAAGTACAAATGGCGAACTTAATGCCAAGGGGTGAATTACAAAATAACCTTGCGATATGTATTTATTTATTTAAAACTAGCTGTTCCCTGCGGTTTCACCCGCGAGAGTTTCGGAATTCCTGTGAAAGTCCCGTTAAAATCGGTCCAGCCGTTTCAGAGATTAGCCGGAACAAACAGACATATAGACAGATGAACATTTTAAAAATTGTTTAATTTTTTTATTTATGTATCTACCGTATCGTATATACTTTCATATTACGCATTAAGTGAACAGCTGTTAATTTGGAATTACAAACAGACACTTCAATTTTATTTATATGTATACATATACTATATAGGTGTAGATATAGATTTACGGCCGCACTCAGAGTCGACTTTAATGATTACTTAGTTAAGTATAGATTTTTAAAACAAAACTGCCGCAATCAGAGACGTTCAGTAAATTAATGTTAATTGGCATTTAATGAAATGTAACTTACTTAGTTAAATGCCAATTAATATTAATTTATTAAACTTGACTGATTGCGGCAGTTTTGTTTTAAAAATCTATACTTAACTAAGTAATCATTAAAGTCGACTCTGAGTGCGGCGGTAAGAGCTCAACTAACGACTTCAAAACTGACTGTATTTCCATAATTAAATTTAGCCCCTATTTTCAACCTCTTTTATATATCTATTGTAAAATGATATTTCCACAGTTATATGTATATCAAACTTATGTAGTTTATTAATTTGAAGTTGCACATGCGTTAATACGAACACAATAATTATTTTAAGTAGGTATACCTATTAATATTTTTTACATTTAATACAACCGCAATTTAATCAATTCTACTGAGACGGCAAACATCATTGTTTACTTAAAATAGTCGACGACAAAAGGTATAGCATACTGAATTAATTAACCATCAAATACCCAGCCATAGTCTGATTATTATTACTCCACATCCATAGCGTCTGTGTTCATTTTAAATACTTCAAAAGCCGGCCGCAACATAGAAAAAACTATCCCTTTATTTAAATACATACCTAGTTGTAAGTTGTTTATCTTTGCACCCTATATAGCATATGTAGCGGTAAATTATGTTTAAAAACGGTAGGTATCAGTTTAACTAAAACTCCACAAAATATTTACCTAAAGAATATTTAGTTTTGCATATGTAGGTACTAGAACACTAAAATGTTTTGAACAATTTAAAGTGTTTGCAAGCTTCTTCCTCCATTACCTAAGTGTACGTTACAGCAGCATAGATGTGCTTAATTTAACGAAGTAAATCAAAGATTAACCGTCCAGTTTCTTCGTATAAAGTTATCGGAACTTGTACGATGTGCAGTTCGCACGGCTGTAACTTTGACCGTATACTGAAGAATCGCGTGCCGTATATACAGCAGTGTTCGGAACCGTACGATAATTATCGTACACATACGATAATTCGTGACTACGTACCTACGATACACACACACGTGTGGTAATTATTTTTATTTTTATTTCTATTTTTTTAATGCTGTTTTATTTATTGTAATCATCCAGCACACGCTGAATGCACTCCCATTGCCACGATAATATATGTAATATCCTATTTTTTTATTGATTTTACGCTGGGACTAGTCGCGCATTTGCGACTTTCTCCATTAGTTAATTAATAAGAATTTTAAGTTTTATTTTTGTATAGTTTTTTGGCAATAAATGGTTTTTATTTTTATTTTATATACGATAGCACATTTTATCATCGTTCATCGTACACATTTATGACACAAATTAATGTCTAAATAGTCATCCTCACGATCAATATTTTTTTCCGGGTTTCGATCCAAATACGATAATTTTACACCCCTGGTACGATAATAAGCTCGCTTCAGGTTGCCAACACTGACGTACAGGGCTTAGGGAAGTTCGGCAATTTGCACGGATTAATCTTTCACGGGAAAACAAAGTTTTTCTTAGTTTTAGTGCGTGTTAACGGTCACCTTTTCTAATATATTACTACAGAAACATATTAAAGACAGTAATTTATTAATCTAAAGGTATTTGTTGCAAACTCCATAATGCGTTATTGACGCTCGGCACGATTTGTGAAACACTTTAACATCATCTCTATAATACAAGTAGGTAGGTATACCATAAAGGGAAGGGAAGGGAATACCTAGTTTAGGGAAGGAAAGAAAGAAAACGTTCTCAAGATAATATTGTGTCCCGCTTATTGCACTGTAAAATGCACCTAAGCAATAAGGCTACTATTTGTTGCCTGTTACTTCTCTAATAAATGTATTTTTATTCTTATCCTCGTAAAAATAAAGAATATTTGATTGATTGATTGACTTGGTATCAAGTTCGAATAGAGTTTATGATGTCTTTATAGCGTTAGATTTTAATAAAAAAAATTAATGCCATTTATCGAATCTTTACACTATAATAATAATCAAATAATAATAAGGATTACATTTTTGATCCCATCCCAGTTTCGTACTAGACAAGTTAGTGAGATTTAATATTTCACAAGAGTAATATTAAAAGGAGAAAACAAAGTCTTGTAATAAATATTACCGTATAAACAATAAATAAAGCACTTAAACGGAATCTTGTTTCAGTGCTTATTACTCAAGTACAGACTCCGCAAACCGCACTATCTTCGCCGAGCGAGTCCACAGTTTAATGCCTCCCGTAAAGCGATCCTCAGGCAGTTATGAAAACCCTTACACTTTTTTCATGTTTATAAAATAATAAAAAAAAAATATTACAAAACACTTGTGCGGAAAAGTTGCAATCTCTTCCAATAGTTAATTGCGAGACTGAAAGAGTATTATTATAATTTAGCAAAAGTAAAATATGTAGGTACCTACGTGTTAAGAGGTTGGAAGAGATTGCAATTTTTCCGCACAAGTGTTTTGTAATATTTTATTAGCCAGGGGGTCCACGGGTCGTGTGTCATCTAGTCGATGTCAAAATTTAGCAACATTGTAGGTACTGTAATTTTGCTGTCCAAAGTCGAAACATACGGCTCTGAAAGCTCAATACATTGCGTGCTGCTGTCCGGTGGCTGCTATTAGAAAGCAATGAAGCAAAAAAGCTCATCGGGTTTTTATAGTGATTGAAGTGTAAATAAACGCGATGGTATTCAAACATTAGTTTTTATTAGTTTTTATTTCGTATAGTACCTATAAGTATTTATTGCAATCGTAGTCAAATTACGCCGTGTCCGTGAGTTAGGGATTTTATTTTCAATGAAGACAAACCTGCAGTTTGTGTTGATATCTTGTACAAAATAAAATTTGATCTCAGTTTGGCGCGGAGGTTAATGAAAATATTGTATTGGTAATTGGACCGAATTGCTATGCTTTTCTGAAAAAGGTAAACAATCATACTAGTCACACTCAGTTCGCTTCTTATCTCTTCAGCGATTGTTTTGGTATTCGCATGATACAACAAAGGCCTAATGAAATGAGTTCAAAACGTCAAAGGACTCCCAGTTCGTTACAACTTTGTGACGCCAGTGTAGAATACAAAAGATTATGCCAAATTGCAGGCGCCGCACAGCTGTTGAAATAATTAATTGATTCCTTAACACATACGGAGCAAACACTATGCATGCGTTTTGGAATTAATGTCGCTACACTAAACTTTTGATTACTGTTTCAGTTAATTTCGTGCAATCCCGTATTTACGTATCTACACTAAACCAAAGCAAAATGAACAAAAGACAGGCCAAATTATTTTAACATAGTGTCTTAGAAGATGGATTGGCTTTAACTAATATCGCTAGGTTAAGACGAATGGAATACGTAGATTAAAACATCATGTCGTATAACAAACGTTTCCTTTTTCTGTAAACTTCATGGAAATTCATCTTAGAAATTGTTTACACAAAATTTCGTAAGAACAAGTAGGTAGATAAAGTGAAGTCAACGGAGACAATTGGACGAAGCTCATTGACCTCTCATTTGGTATAGCTTTGTATATTTGCCCACATATAACAATGGACATTTCAAGCCAAAGATTCAACGCAATATAAAATAATTTAACACATCGCCTTTCTTGAGGTCAAGCTGTGTAATAATAAAGTACAATGGCCGGCTCGGGTATTATCTCTTGATAATATCTTGTGTCGAGTGCACGTCTTCGAGATTTTCGATGATATCTCAAGATAATAAGAGTCCTATTGTTAAATATGCATTAAAATTATATATTAAAGCTATTAAAGAGTGAAAAAAGCGATTTTTTTTAACTTAATTAAGCGTTGAAACAAAAAATATCGCTCATAATGCAAACTTTTTTAAAATTTTTCAAGTTTTAATGGATTTTTGCAGTTATACTACAATTACTTAGCAATGTCTGCTTAACTTTTTTTGTAAATCTAAAACTACACAAGTAACTTAATATGATTCATTATTGGTACAGGAAATTCAGTAAAATTAGCGACACTACCTATACTTATAAAAAGACTCAAGAGCGTGATTACGAGCAAAAAGATTATAAGTTCACGACAACGCGGGCAACCCCATTTTTAACATATTTATTTTTCTTATTCCACAATCCACACTGTTTCTTCGCTTGCTTTACCATCCATGGTATGGTATGTAATTTATGTGTCCTTGGCAAAAAAGAACCATTAATTTTCTTGATAATATTTTTCTAGATTCAAAGACAATCTCACAAATAAAATTCTTTGAAACAACTTATATTATGACTTTATGACACCCACTCGAGGCAGTGAAGTTAGAGTTGCTAACGTAATATCTACATAAATCAACGTTAAACATAAAAACTCAAAGATAATTTAATTAACAAATTTGGATATAACAAACAATAAAATTTATAGCACTACCAATTTTATAGGGACTAGGTAATAAATGTAAATCATCAAACTACAAGAACGAAATAATTAAAAGAAAAATAAGTCAACCGTATGAAAAAAAAGGCAATAAACAATATAATGAAACAATATGTCACAAATAAATCATAACGAACTTTAAAAATAAATACCAATCACTAAAATATTTACTAGCTCCGGTAAACATCTGAATTGCCTTAATCAATAATTTCTCCTTGGTAATAAAATCTGTCAGAGTTGATCTGGGTAAATTAAAACGAATGAAGCAAGTATGTAATAAATAAGTATCATATCTGTATACCTACTTCAATGATTGCGGATGTTACCAATTTGTTCTCTTACAACCAAGACCATGATACAAATAGTATTTCTTGTGAAAGTGAATTGTAGAAGATCACGAAAATTGCTTTGATTTAATTTTTTTTTCTTTATTCTTTGCTTTAAAACTGTAACCTTATTTATGTAAATCAGGAATCCGTTTGTCATAAATTGCTAATGTTATATTGTAAGTCTGATTCGGTTTGCGATTCAGCATTATATGCCCTTTAAACTCACAAGGATTTGCAAAAAGTACCAGCGTGCAGCGTCTCTGAACAACCCTACCAGAAAAAGGTAATCGAGACTAATAAAAATGCAATTCTCGTAATACGTCTCGACCACTATAATGTACCACGGCTTAATGCTGCTGCATTGGTGCATTCGATGAATACCTAATACGGTTCGCAATTGTGTGTTGTTTTGCTCAAACGCTTATTTCATTGAACGACAATAAACAAAATTGTTTATTGTCCTAGTGGTGGATATAAATTGTAGTGATGTGTTTGTGGTAATGGACTGCACGAATCTTAGATGCGCCTTAGAATTTGTACTTCATGAAGTTCTGACAAAAAACAATAATAAAATCTATATAAATAAAAATGAATCGGTGAAATGCATGTGATCGCACAATTTCCAAACGACTGCACCAAATTGGATAATTCTTTATTTTTGGGTTCGTTAATGTCAGTACAAGGTTTGTATAAAAGTATAAAAGAGTTCTGAAACTCACGTGGGTGAATCTCAGAAACGGTTGGACCAATTTCGACGGGACTTCACTGTTAATAAGCTGAGGATTACCTAAATTAGACTACTTTGGAGTTTCTGTATTTTATCGTATTCTAAAGATGATAGTACCATAAAGGATAACTGTGCTTATGGATTTATGTTCATTAAAAAACAAATTGTACAAATAATATGTATTAAATTATTAAAACAAAGTCCGTAATAGTAATTATTTGTATATCGACTGAAACTCGATATTTGTTTTGACTATCATGCATACCTGTAAGCGAAATGACGGCGCCTCCGAGGTCGATGGTTACTCGAGGCGCTATCCAAAGACGAAGACCACCCACCGGCATCACCTGATCTTGACATAGCCATGTTCCTGGCTTCCGTGCTCCTAGCACTCTCCAACAGAATCGCCGTGTACTTCGTTATTAGCATCGTTAACTGCTGTCATTCGACTTCAGTTGATATGAATCCTTTGAAGTTGCATTTGTACACAAGACCGCTTAAAATAACTAACACTCAATGATCACTCATGTAGAAACACTGTCTTTTCACATCCAATGAAATTTCAGTAATAACTGGCGGAAAATTTGATATAAAATCCTGTTTAAAATTATTCAATATGTTATCACGATGACTGATGACGAAACCAACTACATCATACGTTGGCGTTATTCTGACTGATGGTGTTAACAAGTAAAGAGTGTCCGGATGTGCCCACTGGCAGTACCCGCTTCGGTCATGCAGGACTGATCACCACCACTTCGAACCGACCAAAAAACGGGATACTGTGAATTATGCGTGACTCCCACTATAGTTAAGCTTTACTTAACATAGTACAAACATGGAAAACAATAGCATCCGCTCTCCTTACCCTTAAATAATTTTATACATCATGCACTGATGTTATATTTATATATGTGTTGTTGGTTGGTTGTAGGGGTAATCTTTGGAATTAGTTCCATTTTTTAATAACTTAGAATGAAAATTTCGGGAAAAGAAAAAGTATGTGGCTCCTGGTTTTCTAAATACTATTTATTTAGCATTTAGCAAAAACATAAGGAAAAATATTGAAATGTTGTCAATTGTACGAGTAATTTAGATTCTGTATTAAATAGGAGAAGTTGTAAGTATTTTCTATTCAGATTCAAAGAGTTCCAGAGAGAATTCCAAAATTGGTGCAGGTAAAACCAAAGGAATGTAAAGCAACAAAATGTTCATTTATTTTTTGATTATTATAAAATCTATCTGACATTATGTATTGCAAACTACATAGGTGTAATTTGTTAATAATATTCAAAAGGAAATCGTAAAACCAAACAATCGGATGCTTGCTAACACTGCCGGCAATTGTTTTAAAGGATACAGCAATTACTGCAGACAGAATGGTATATGTCATTGACCAAGAGTCCTTTCGAGAAAGACAGTAATATACTACATAGGTACTTATTCGAAATAATAGAAGTTAAAGAGACTAGAGGATGAGAAAGAATTTACTCAAAGATATAAGATACTTAGTTATCGTTCAGTATTTCAATATTCAATAGCTAATGTAAATCTTGCTAATTAATCTTGAAGATAAACTTTGATATTTCGTCAACATTTGTCAAAATGAATAGCTGCTTAGCAAGATGTAATGAATAAAAATTTATATCTTAAATTTTCATGTATTTGGTAATATTTTAAATATTCCAATCCTAAGCAATACGCCAAAGTTTGTACTTATGTGTGGATGTGTAAGTAGGTATATTGTGTTCGATACATTTTTTCAACTCCGTAATAACTGTACGAGTTTTCATGAACATTATTGTAAATATTTAGTATGCAATACATATACTAGAAAAGACTTTCGTTCCGAAAAATGTTAGTTCCCGAGCGCATCGCGAAATTAACTCTAGTGGAACCACGGGGACGCAACTAATTATAGGCTACTAGCTGTGTCCCGCGGGAATTCCGGGATAAAAAGTACCCTATGTTCTTCTCTGTACCCCTGACAATGTGCATGCCAAATTTCCGTTCCGCCGTTCAGCCGTTTTTGCGTGATTGAGTAACAAACATCCAAACATCCACACTTTCACATTTATAATATTAGTAGGATTTAGTTATTATGATTTAGATATAAATTCTACTCATACGTAAATTTATGCAACAAGATTGAATAGGCCTCAAGTTCATGGAAACAGGAAACGAACATTCGTCCTTATATAGCGTGAGCAATTTTGCTCGTGTGTGCCATATATGGCGACGATCTATTAGGCGGTAGCATGCTTTAACGAATCGGTAAATTTAGACCACATACAATTTTTCTCATCGACGAAAACGTATACCAATCAGTCGTTTAAGATACAATTTAACCAAAAATAAACGAAGACAAATGAGACAGTGATGTACCTACATGTGTTTGCTGTTGAATTTGATAATTTAACAGTTTTGTATCAATGTACCTACCTATGTTACAGAGAACGCTATCGCATGGGTTTCAAAGTCCTTGGTGTGGTTATTGGAATCATTGTCTACAGACATGACACTCCTTCCTTGCAAAATTTAATAGGTATGTACCTAATATACTTGCACTATTATTTACAAATTCCTACTACTACATAGTTGACCTGGATTTGTGAAATTACCCTTTAATTTCGTATCTTATTTATTTAATTATGTGAAAACCTGGATCATTCGTAGATTGTACATGTATATTTAGTATTGTACGATTTTTTTTTATAATAAACATACTACTACACTATAAGTAGGTGGTTATTAGATCATCGTTTATAGCTAAAAAAAGGTTGTGCTCATGTGAATCATGAAGTGATTTCTATTAATCATTATGTTGAATTGTGATAAGTTGATGCACGTGAATTTCCAACATGTAAAATAACCGCACGTGCAAGCACAGCAATGTAAATGAACGTCAATTAAACAACAAAACCACTAAACGAACAATGGACGTAAAACTGTCAAGTTCTAATCTAGCACTAGTCGCTGATGTTGTTCACATAATTTGCTTATTGTATCTACCGAATTTATACGTATTTATTTACTCGACACCATACGTGGTTCAGATAGAAACACTTTTTTTGAATTGGTACAGCAATTTTGAGCTGAAAACACTATGCACTGAACAGAATAAACATTTGTCATTTATAAACTAAGAAGCACGCGTTGGAGTCGCTATCCAATCGTCCGATCGGAAACATCGGCGCTTGCATACTGCCGCAGAGTCGGCGGCATGCGTGCGCGCTGCAGGACGGCGTCGATTTTAATTTGAAATTGGAAGTTCGCTACAACGGGATGCAATTTTGGTTGTCCTTTTATTGAGCATCGGCCAACGATGCGAAGCTAACGTACTTTTGGAATACCATCAAAAGGTTTTTCACCTGCATCCAAAACCGTTCACAAGGAGCAAAAAAAGAAATTTTGCCGGGAAACGAAGGCGTTGATTCAGTTTTTCATTTAAATATTGATTAAAAAATAAAAAAAGTAATTCTTACTTTGCGTTACAAACACCTGATGGACAACACCTGTTTTGGATGGTAATCCTACTAATATAGTACATATAAATGTGAAAGTGTGGATGTTTGGATGTTTGTTACTCAATCACGCAAAAACGGCTGAACAGATTTGGATGCAATTTGGCAAGCACATTTTCAGGGGTACAGAGAAGGACATAGAGTACTTTTTACCCCGGAATTCCCGCGGGAACTTCGAAATTACCGCGGGTAAAACCGCGGGGCACAGCTGGTGTTTCATAATGGCGATGTTTTTTTATATTTGTATTGAAATTATGTTAATTGTTATCATAGTCTAATGTTTTCGATACCAGTCATTCATTAGTTCCAAGAAAGATTAATGCATTCAAACTTCAGTTTTAAACTAATTAAACACATTTAGGTTTATACTTTACACATAACGTGTTATGTTCGAAAATCCAAAGTAAAACAGGGCAAACATTGATTTTCTAAATTAAAAGAGATGAACCTTTGATTATACTATCATCTATAAAGACATCTAAAATTTTATATCAACTAATAAATAGGTATCTACTACAAAATAGCGTTTTGTTACAATTGAAGATCTATGCAATAAGCTTAAATAAATAAATACTTAAATAAATAAATAAGATTAACTACGTTATTTTAACTTGTCGGAATGATTTAGTTGGAATTGTTTAATGTAATTCAAAATCAGGAACGCATCAGCAACCCATTTCCATTTTCTGCCAGAGCGCGGGCTTTCAGAGTCAACCTTAAAAGGGATACTGTTGCAAAAAAATAGTAAGTGTACAACTTTCCTTTTCCAAGGGATACGACAAGGGGACGTATTATGTGGAATAAAGTTATCTGCACATAACCTTTTATAGCGAGCAATCGTGAGTCGGCTCTATTGCAAAAAAGATAAAAAGATCAGTAGCAACGAGCTGGTCATCACATAGAACGGCCCATATATACCCAAATGAAAGTAAAATTTATTCATGGACTAGGTTTTGTGTTGCATCGTTAAATGTAAAATATGAAATTCTGTTTAGGAACAAAACGTCATATTTTTATTTAAGTATACCTACATACCTGTACTGTAGAGTAGGTACTATACCTATAAAACAGTTCTGTCAAAATACTGGGTCTAAAATTTTTTAATTGTACATAATATACTTAAACAAGAGACGGTTTATGGAATGTTTCTTAAAGAAGCAAATTTTTGGTACAGCTATTATTTTCGATATAGAAAGTTATACCAATGAACCTTATAGGGGTTTTCCTGAAATTCATTTTTAAGAATTAGGTACGTATTGAAATGTGTAATTTTAATGCTGTACTTTTAAGGTTTTATATAAATACCTAGCTCTTTATTTATAAATATAGGTGTTGCTTCCACTTTATACCTCAGAGAGCAGACTGGCTAATGAAGCGGGGGCTATGAATACATATTGGCGCATTAAGACTCCACCAATCATAGTGCATAATTAATTATTACACTGCCTCTTAAGTTTCGCACATAGTACGTTGCGGAAAATTTCTAATTTAATTAAGGATGTAGGTATATGTTATTTGATGTTAACTTTAAATTTATAAATTCTTAACTCCAATATGTTTTATAAAATCTAAATTAGGTAAGTATAATTTGAGTTTTGCGAACATATAATTCATCTATAAACATCAAGTGTATTCAGAAAACTGCTCTAATTTTATTGAACTATAATACTTTTATATGTTGTAATTAATTGCTTGATTTTATTTTTAGATATTATACTATTTTTTTTAAACAAACTGGATAATAGTTTGCTCACAATAAACAAGTATTATTACATGAAAAGTTTGGCCAATTCGTTCAATTGGCCAATAAGAATTCTCAAAGACAAACCGCTTATGCTAGAATTAACTTTATAGCATTTATAATTAACTAAACTTAACGGCAGAGTGGATGTAATTAAGTAATCATCAGAGATAACACCAATCAGTTTTATGTAAAGCGCCTGGTCATTACCTTTACTGGCGATTTTATAAGAAGCTTCCGTTCATTTACGTGTTAAATAATTATAATTGATTTATTTATAACTAAAAATATAGATAATATTATGTTGATGCAACACAGATTCTTATGGGAAAAAGACATTATGTTAAGCGTTCTAAGTGATATTTACAATAAAACCAGTTAAGTGTTGCAACGACTATCAGGTTGCAAGCATATACATATAGTTACTATCGCGCGGCCTCTCCGAAAATGAAGAGGTCTCGGTTTCAAATTGGGTTCACCAGAAGGTGGAATTTATCAGCTATGTGTGATGAACATAGGTTCCCGTTTCCCAGTCTGCACGTGTAACGATAGAACGTTATTTTGATAAGTTTTAAACCTGAACATTTTTTTTTATTAGCATAAGCTGAATTATAGAACATTCCATGTTTTGATCATTTCTAGTAAATTTTTCCATTCGTGTTTGATACAGTTTGCGGACTAACATCGCAACTAGTGTTGCCCAAATGCAAGAACAAGACGAGACTTAGCCAGTCTTGGTCTTGGTCTTGCGCCAATACACCTGGTCTTGGTCTTGCGCTCCCAGTCTTGGTCTTGGTCTTGGTCTTGCAGCAAGAGTCTTGCAAGTCTTGCAATTACCTATTAGTCTATTACTATTTATTAAAGTTTACTTTAAATCTTAGAAAAACGTATTAGAATTGGAACATTGTGAGCTTGAATTAACATAGTCATAGTAAAGATCAAGCAGATTAATAAATAACTGAAGATTTGATAAGAAATTCGAAAAATCAACTGACCTATATGTCGTTTTCCATGGAAGTAACTGTTTCTTAATAAACATTTATGATTTATAAGCTTACATTTGCTAAAACATGTAAAAAAACAAATTAATTACAATAACTTGACTGTATTTTAAAGAACAATACTTATCTGTCTAGATTTCTTGTAAAAACTTAAGAAATATAATGACTAAATGTACAATAATAGTACCTAAGTAATTAGTTTAAAACCATATAAGTAATCAATATTATAATATATACTTACTAGAATGAACTAATATGACATCTACTACCTATCCTTACCATTTTATCCTAATCATAATACTACTTGCGTGATCAGTATAATGTATTCATTTTCATTCTAAGCACTCTGAAACTTATTTATTCTTTGGAACACCTGTAGGTACTCTACTAGGAAATTATTTTGCATGACGATACCTACGCCCTATGGCGGCAATCAAATAGTGTCAAATGTTATGATTTCGGCGTGGCGGCAACGATTGTTTTAGATTTCAAAAGAAGCCGCCGGCGCGTGTATCATAACCATGTACTTCCGAAAAGCGGCAAATTTCTTTGAGAAGTAAGTACAAAACCTTTGATGCCGCATTATCAAAGTGCCGATGGTTAAAACATAACTATGCATGCACTCAGTTTGATTTTAATAGATATTTTTTTATTCGCTATGTTTATGGTATTAGTCGTAATGCGCATAGGTCCAGTTTTTCATATTCTTTGATACAGTTTTTTGCGTCTCATAGAATTCCTAAGCGTACCTACCTATACACCGAACTGTTACACCTAACTACTCAGTGAAATAGCGCTAAGTCCTAGCTGCAAGACGCAAGAGTCTTGTAGGCTATGTCTTGTTCTTGCTTAAGTCTTGCACGGTCAGTCTTGGTCTTGGTCTTGCTAAAAATACGCGGTCTTGTTCTTGGTCTTGGTCTTGCAAAAACGCAAGAACAAGACCAAGACTGCAAGACCAAGACTGAATTTGGGCAACACTAATCGCAAATTTCGGCTAAGTGGACTTAGTAAAGAGCTATATGTACTAAGAATAACCATAAATATATTTATAATAATACTACTTTTTAATAAACGGTGTCAGACGTGTTCAAAATTAATCATTATGATAGTTTGCATTTAAATTTTCGTGTAATAGCTATAAAATGCACACGTTGGGAGGGTTATATTGCGCCGTGCCAACTTATGGCGAATTGCGACCAACACGTGGGCGGTTGGTAGTTGGTACCTACTTTCAACCGGTATGCAATTAAACCAGGATATAAATAAAACAGCTGATACCTACATAAACTGTACGGATTGAATATCTAGAGAATTACATAATATTGAAGTAAGTGTCCAAGCTAGTCTACACTAATATTATAAAGAGATAAAATTGGGCGCCGCCGATAAGCAATATTATCATGTTAATCGCACAAAATTAAGTTATTGATACAGAACGCTTTATTGAGAATGGTAGAACATTTTTAAATTATTTGTTGTCCTTATTATATTGTTTAAATACCAACAAAATGTTGAGCATAAGATAATGTTGACACAAAAAACACGATTTACTTAAAATTTCTCCAGTGTGGGTTAACACACTATTGCTTATATATATCCAATTTGCATGTATGTTTGGATTGGATTAATCTCTGGGACTACTACACCGATTTTAAAAATAATTTCATTGATAGAAAACTACAGTGCTATTTGGTGTGTTGCAAGTAATTTAGATAGTATTGGAATAGCAAATTTTTCGTCCTAGGTAGGTAGGTATATGAGAAATTTCTTATGATTTGGAGGTAGCGTAATGCCACTGGTTGTAATTTGGAGAATTCGAAACGTTAGATACTCGTGTAGGAAGGAACCGCGAAAAAAGTACCAGTAAAATATCACAATTAACCGGATAGGTACAAATCTAAACAAAAACTGACCTTATTGAGAAAAACAACATCTCATATTTCTTATCCTATTACAGACCTTGTTATTTGGTAGGGTTAATATAGACAATATTATAATATTATCTGTATATGATTACAATATGGGTATTTAATTCGATTGAACGAACATCAGGTTACACATAACTATACATTTCAAAGTAGGTAATAGTTCACTGGAACTTGACCCCTAAAGTATTTCAAGGATAGAATGTCTGAGTCAATCAGTCAGTTATTCATTGATATTGTGTTCATGGGTGTGCAGTGTGCGTATCCCTTAGCCGTCATTGTTTAATTTACATAATACTTTCTTCATTAGATCTTACTGAATGAGAATATTTTCCATATAATATCTGCCATACCTAATTAGAGATTCTTGAATATTATTTTTAGTTTTTTAAACCACAATCTCTGCTCGTTTGCCGTTTAATACGAAACTTAGGTATCACTAAAAACTAGTTTTTTAACTTATTTTACAAATACTAGCTCCTCTCGATTTTATTTTGATACCTACCTAGAAGATACGAGTTTTTAAAACTAGCGCTTGTTTAACCAAAAATAAAATAGGTACTATTTTTATTATAAATACCCCTGATCTAAGTACGAATCACATTATTGATTAGGTATAGAGAGAGAGATAAAAAGGGCTGATTTACATAAGTCTATGTACAGTAATGCACATATTTCAATCGGTAATTGATCATTGTTTCGATGGAACGCATTGTAAATAGGGGAATACGAGTACTGGGAGCGCACATCAGTGAACGGCTCATTAATTAATATTCTGAATGATAATAATGGATCCGCGTTATGTGCGCTTCGTTGCGGTAAGTCCATTAAATACTGATAATTGTGTTTACGAATGTACCTGAACCAACCTCACCAGAAAAATAATATTGTGTACGGAGATACCTACATGGAATATTTTATTAGGTAGGTACCAAGAGAGAAAGAGAAAGAAATAGTGGTCCATTTTATAAATGCAGGAGTAATTCATGATGAACCACAAACTCCATAGGTATCTACGGAAACTCAATATTAATTTTGCTATTATATATATTAATTGTGCTTGGTATGTAGTATGTACCTAACTAGTAACTACCTATCCCGCACAGACACACCGCAACTTGTTCAACTAGTTATCCGTAAGATAAACAATATGTGAGCTATTAATTATTACTTATACGCAGGGCTGGCAGCTAAAATATCGGACCAGTAACAGACGCAAAACAAAACAAATAACATACAACTTTTCACGATAAATAATGCTCTGTACCGTACCTAATCTCAGTTGAAGAAGGATACAAAAGTTTTTCGGGCATCATAGAGTTACTAAAACTCTGTGCTACAGATTGAAGGTGGTACATCACTATAAATATTTTTTTTTAACAGACAACAGAAATGACGTTAAGTCAAGAAAAGTGATACACATAAAGTAGGTATAGCATTTAATGTATACATCTAAATAGGTACCTACTTCAAATAAAATTGAAGTGTCTGTTTGTAATTCCAAATTAACAGCTTTTCACTAGATGCATGTGAAAGTATATACGATACTTACTTAAGAAAATCTATTTTTTTTTGTCTGTCTGTCTGTTTGTTCCGGCTTATCTCTGAAACGGCTGGACCGATTTTAACGGGACTTTCACTGGCAGATAGCTGATATAATAAGTAATAACTTGGGCTAATTTTATTTTAGAAAAAAAATAGTTCTTGCGGCAATTCAGAAACTCACGCGGGTGAGACTGCGAAAATATATAATATGCGAACATAAATTACACACCGTTTTTCTTCTTGGTTTCTAAGCGACAACGATTAGCCAACTCGAAAGAGAAGACAACTTCTCTTATGATGCATGTATTTTTTTTAAGAAATGTTGTGATGCCAAATAAAGTTATGTCTATGTCTGTCTATGTCTACTTCTCTGAAACATATCACTTTAATATTATGTATTATCACGATAATATCCATTTTCTGAAAATCTTAAAATCTGAAGTACTTAATTAAGCACAATTATTTACTTTAAGCAAACTAAACAAAATAGTTGGAGTTCTTTAAATATTTTCATTATAACAAATACTTACTTTGTAACTGAAAGGTCAATCTACTTGTAACGAAACAACAGTAAAGAGCAGCGAATTCCCTTGTCAGTTGATATTAGGGCAGTGTGATTAATTCTCACTGACATCAATCTGGACACTTGACAGACGTCTGATGAAGCCATTACTTAAGTTAATTTTAACAGGGTTACAGAGCGTAGCATCAAAGAAAATTGAATAGCTTTTTGTTTTCATGCAATCATGTTTTTTAAACTATTGTACCTACCGATAATTTTGATTTTTTGTGAAATGTTTTTGTAGGAGTATAGCAAATTTTGATAAGAAATATATTCATTTCAGCACAATTGCATTCTGCATCAACTATAATCCAATCCGAACGAAATCCACGTTTGTGTATAGATTTGTCGAGTCAGATCGTATTGAATCAGCAACGCCCCTTCCTGGTTCTCGAGATGTGTGTAATTGAAATCTATTCATTCTACTTATTACAAAGAGGCAGTACTTAACAGAGGGATCATCAGAACACTCTTTAGGTATACCTACGTGTGCAGAGAATCCTAGCAAGTAGTAATAAATTCTAAATTACAAAATAAAACATACATACCTACAGCCGAATGCATCATCTCCTCCTCTTTGGAAGTCGATTAATAATTAATATATTTCCTATACCTACTTGGGTCTAACATTATTAGTTAAGTTTCGTTCTCTAGGTACGTTAAGGTTTTATTATATTATTCGATGGTTTATTTTAAAACATTTTCAAAATTATAAGCCCATTTTATCATCCCAGTCCCCAGTAGTAAAGAAAACAAAAGCGAATCGTTTGAATTATTCTTCCGTGCAAAACGGCCAAGATACTCATAAAATCCTACGATTTATAGGGAAATGCGTACCAGTAGGTACGGTATTTAAATTTGAGTAAGTAGCCAAGTAAGAGATTCGGATGTATTATGACAAAATATTTCAATCTTGTCATACCTTACTGCGATATTTTGTTGCTTGATTCACATAAAGCTGAAGAGAAAAAAGAGAAAAAAAGTTGTAAAAGTTTATTTCACTTTTATACATTAGGCACAAGAATCCAATACCGTTAAAACTATTGAAGGGGTATTGTGTATGAACTCCAAGTATTTGAGTAATTTAGGACTATCGCGTTGTAAATCTTAATCGCTGTCAGTAGGCTGAAAGTTTGTGCAATGGCTCGTAAAGACTGTCCGCACATAAATTGTGGTCACAGTAGTTACTGTTGGTACCTCGATACAGGAAAGACTTGTTTATTGGATAGATCCTTGAGTTTTAGCTCTTGAAAAGTATTCCTTAATACGACTTACGGCCGCACTCAGAGTCGTTTTAATTATTACTTAATTTTAAGTTATTTTTAAGTAAAGATTTTTAAAACAAAATTACTGCAATCAGAGACTCATAAAATTAATGTTAATTGGCATTTAACTAAATTTAACTTAATTAGTCAAATGAGAATTGACATTAATAATTTAATGAAAATCTCTGATTGCGCCAATTTTGTTTTAAAAATCTTTACTTAAAATTAAGTAATCATTAAAACGACCCTGAAAGCGGCCGTTAGACTTTTACATAAATACTAGTTTCGGTTAAAAAGTCCTCTGTCTGCAAGAGCTAAACCAAAAGCTACCCACTAAAGTAGGTTTTTATTAGAATGAAAATCATTAATCTTAAAAGATAATTACTAGATTTAGATATATTTTTTGGTAAGAGGGTTAATAGCCAAGGTTTTTATTTAATTTTAATTAGGTATTATAGGTAAAATACATTGTCTTATATTATAACATGAAACTGTACAACATCAACTTCAACTTCTTGATATCAACCTATCTAATTACACACCGAGAGTCAGAGAAAAGCGCCTACTGCCTTCAAACTTTGTTATTTCGATTAATTATCACAACACGAGCGAATGCCGTGACATATCTATTTCTGAAGCGAAGAAGAGCCCTAGTTTTATCGAGTTTTGATATTGACGAAGTTTAAGTAGGTAGGACAAATTGGTGCGAGCATTCTGAACTTGGAAGTCGTTATTCATAATCACAAAAAATCAATTCTTCGACTTAGACCCAATAAAAATAATTTAAGCAATGCAAAAAATATTCCACAATAACAAATAAACCCATTTTTATCAACTTAGCTAAATTAGGTCATACGGCATACTAAAATACCGTACACTTCGTTTTCCGCCCACTAATTCAATGTCGAACTTATAAAATCACAAACTTGTTTGTGAGTCAATATTTTTATTTTTACCCATTAGTGAGTTTAATAATATTTGTTGTTTTTGACAGGAATAGAAGACGTAGATTTTTATAATTTACTTTTGTGGTAAAATAAAGTTTTTTTTCTGAATAATTGGTAATTGTTCACGTGGGGCGGCGAGGGGTAATGAGGGCGGTCGGGGTAAAGTATTATAATTATCTGTGGGTCGGGTAATGGGAGCAATGGTGATTCAATGGAATTATTATACATTTGCGTGATTGTAAATACTCAGCCCTTGAGACAACCATCGAGAAACTTCGCCTGACGAACATGATGCGTTAGTGCCACGCGTTAAGTCACGAGGGATGGTTATAAATGTGTTTTTGGCTTCAAGATTATAAAAACCTGCCGATTGCCTGCGCTCTATCTTTATTTGTTTTGTTTACAAAGTTCGTTTTTCATTTGTATTATAAATAGTTCTTTGAATGAATATCTAAGATCTCATTTAATCCTAGAAATATAATCATATTTTGATGTACGTAGAAGATAATCATGCGTAAAATTGACGCATAAGTTTTAAGTAGTAGTAATGTGATTTTTTATTTATTGATTTAAATAAACTTTACCAGTATTATTTTTTTACACTCTGATAAAATGATAAATACTATAATTAGTATATTTATATTTATTTATTATATAAAAACAAGACCGAACCATAAAACGTCTTCAAAAATCAACAAAAATTTAGAATATTTTTTCTTTTATCACAAATAACTTTATTTTCCTAATTATCAGCCATTTTAAGTTATTAACTCAGTAATAAAGACATTATATATAAACATGATAGGAACATACAGTTATATTCCAATAAGTCAGAATTCAGATACAACTTTCTTCCATATCCAGGTATATTATGTTGTCGGCAAATAGATTTTTTTGCATTTTCACGATGCATTTGCCTTTCGTCGTATTTTTTCCTCACTGCTGTCATCATCAAGCACGGATTCATTCATTCTTGTCACGAAATATAGCAACAATCATAGATTTCCGTTCCAACGATATGTCGGTATTTGTCCATCCTACAATTTCGATAGATATTATTTCATAATTAAAAAAAATTTTAATCTTGAGAGGATCATATACATGTCGGACTCCTTTGACATCTAACAATATTCAGTGCTGATACTCTGTTACGTCTTGTGACCTTCAAAGTCGACCAGCAATCCTTGCCTCTAACAGTCCGCTTTGGCAAGTTCAGTATTTGATGAGAAGCCGAGAAAGAAGCCAGTTAATGCTGAATCATTTCTTCGTGTAAGGATTCGTTTCTGCTGGACGTCGCCTTGTCTTCTCTCTCCTTAGTCATAAAACCTTTTTCGAAGTCACTCTGCACGTCGTCTTCACTCTCATGTCCTCACAGACGGCTTCGTCATCACGCTCTAAAAAAACGCTCAGGATTCGATCTTCTCCCAAAATTCTACTGTCCATTATCGCGTTATTTTATCAGGATATCTACGAAAATATATATATAATACATAAAACAAAGTAACAAGTATCATCAGATAAAAAAACAGCATGAATGTCTATTTAGGTCAAAATCTCAAAAATCACTTAAAAGATAATCATGCGTCATTTTGACTCACGTGGTAGTTATATTTCCAAATTGATGACACTTACCTCAGTGCGACATGTGCCTCACGGAAGGTCTAAGCAACGTGAGAGATGTCCTAAAAGCGCAGCAACAGATTCGCAAAATTAAAAACGAGAGAGCAATATTTCGAACGCATATGCGTCAATTTTACGCAGACTATCTTTCCAGGGTGTATTTTTAGATAAAAGTTTCGGGAAAGAGTAAACTTTATTTCCCACATAAACATTAATGGACTCTCATTACCCACATGTGTTGGGTAATGGTAGTGACTGACTTTTTTATGTAAAATCGTTAATTGTACCTTAATACATGACTGTGATTGATTATAACTGTGATTAAAATATACTTCAATAATATGATCAGTGTAAGAGATCCTAATTAAAAATTGTAAGAATGTTAAAAAATGTGGTTGTTATCAAAATTTTCCCTTACCTACTAGGCTCCCTTTACCCTGGTCTCCCCTAACTACTCAACTGATTATGGAGAAATTTTACAGACATGTTTTCAAAGGTACAGAAAAGGGCATAGGGTACTTTTACACCGGAATTTCCGCGAGAACTCCGAAATTGCTCCGTGAGAAACCGCGGTGAACAGCTAGTCCCTACTAATATTATAAATGCGAAAGTAACTCTGTCTGTTACGCTTTCATGCCTTAACGACTCAATTGATCATCATGAAATTTTGCATACACGTTGTCAAGGGTACTAAAAAAGACAGGGAACTTTTTATCCCGGAGTTCCCGCAATAACTCTGAAAAAACGGGGATGAAAATTCATGAAATTTTGCATTCTACACGTTGTTAGGGCTAGAAAATGATATAAGTAGGGTACTTTTACCCCGGAATTCCCGCTGGACCTCCGAAATTAACGCGAATAAAACTGCGGGGAAAAGCTAATATTAAATAAAAAAGAGGTTGAGCTGAAATAGCATATTATGCGGTAGGTATAAATAGCATATTATACCTAATGCCCCCGAAACTTCTTATAACATCAACGATATAGATTTTTTATAGTCTAAATAAATATCGCAAAAATATGCCACGGCCCACGATACCATAGTACAAGCACGTTGCAGCTGCAACACAAGCCAACAAATAAACGGTTTGGCAAGCGGTCGTGTTGCGAAACAAAATCAACAAACAACGAACACGACTCTCTGATTTATGGTGAACTTAATGAATCCTAATGAACTTTTTCTTTATTTGATCAACTTTGGCATGAAATTAACCCCTCAAGCTTGTTATAAATGAATAATGTATAATATACCTAAATACATGCTACAGAAGTCCTGATATCTACTCGTACCTACTCATCGTCTCGTGTTGTACCTACTATGCATATCAAAGTAACGAAAGACCAGTCTTTCTTAAAAAAGAATATCAAATAGGGAGTACATATATTAATCGTAAAGCAAAAGAATTTCCTTTTATAGAAAAAGCACAACGTAGTTTAAGAGATTAGCAAAAAATCACAAACTGCTTTTTATTCTATATGTCACATACTAAAGAGGAAGTACAGTTTGTTAAGGTTTACTTTTATTTATTATCTTAATTAAATAGTAGAGAGTATTAATAGTAAATAGTAGGTATACACGGTACACCGTATACACGGAATACGGATTGATGCCGTCGCATAAAATCGTTTTTGTACTTTGTCGTCGCTATACAGATGTATGTATGTATAGCCTATGTCTTATACAAAAACAGAAATTACATACTCTAAGTCATAATTTTTCGAATAATAATAATGCAAGTGTGGTTTCTCCTTCCTATAAGAGAAAGAGACAAACAGTAATCACTAATCGAATCTACTGATTTAATAACACCAAAATAACGTATCGTTAAACTATAATATGAAACACTTGCGGGTTGCGTCAGCCACTCGGACACAGAACAGACAGAAGGGAAATCTACTCACAATCATGAAAACAAATTAAAACCGGTGTCGCCAGATGATTTTTGTACAGAAAAACTACATATTTATCACGCCTGAAAATATTCCTAAACGTAACGATACGCGTTGGTTACGTTTTTAACAAGTCACGGTGTTCAAAATTTAAAGTTTTGAGAATATTCTGGAAAATATATTAGGATACTAGCAAAGGCAGTTTTGGAAAAGTTAGCGCATTTGCTCTAACTATCGCGCCTGGCTCGCTTACATGCCCTCTCTTGTTAATACATATAAATAGGTATATTATTTTCTCTGTGGACTCGGTCACTTGTGTAAGCGATGTATAAAATAGTGGTGCGATAATGGAAAGCTGTGTGCAGGTGGCGAGCCTCGTGCGATATTGAGACATAACTCAACCACAAAACCACGAGCACTTGTGTTAAGCTGTTGTTTAATATTTACGATCCTAAGGCGTTTTCACACCAAGAGTCTAAGTAAAATGCGACGGATTCCGTGCACATTGATTTATTAACGGTTCTGGTATTAAATATAAGAGGCGTAGCGGATTTTCAGAGTTTTCAAATTCTTTCTGCTAACCTCGATGAAGAACAACAATAATAATACGATACTATTGCATATTTGTATTAAGAACAATATCATTTACCTCGTCATTTACCTATACCTCCGTACTAGAATATTTCTTATTTCGGTAGAATCAAAATTTTAGAATCTCTTATATAAAAAAGAAATAACGTTGCATTCAGAATCATATTAGTTCAATACAAATATTATTTCGAAGGGTGACTGTAATCTGTATTCGTAAAATACAGCTCTACCATACAAAAATTAATATAAACTAGACCAGTTCATAAAAACAGTCGCGTTTTTAATGATAACGCAGATGATCCTATAGCAAATAATTTACAGAATCCAAAAAAAAAAACATATAATCATGAATTAAATCGAGGACACCGGACCGGACCGGACCTGGATATGCAATATACTCTTATGTTTCGAGAAAACAAGCAACTAAAATTGTGTTTCAAAAGATATTAATTTTCACAAAGAGGAAATGATTTCTCACGTATCTATCTATCCAAAGCTTCCACTTGAACTCTACTTGGTGTTGGATAATAATATCTTTCCACAGCGCCATCTTCCTCCGATGCCCGAGTGATTTATTCACTCAATTATAGAGCCTCCTGCTGGCTCGACTCACATCCTTCTTGGGTGCACAAAACCTTCGTAGTAAACTACGAGCAACTCCTGACAATTATTGTTTTAGCGGGAATATGAAAAGATAATATGATGAAAACATTTTATGTAGGAGATAATAAATAGCTATTTTAAGAGTTCCTAAGGGAATCCTGAATTTCACGAGGGTTTAGTAAATCTAATAAGTAATCTGGTAACCTAATAATAAGAAAATTAAGCTAAAATACTGCTGAAAACCTCGGGTATACAAAGGTATACAAATAGAACGAAATTTATATAAGGACTGGCTCTCCCCCTCGATTTCATCCGCGGGAATTTCAGAGTTCCCGCGGGAATTCCGGGAAAAAGTACTCTACGGCCTTCTTTGTTATACCCCTGCACTGACAGTAGTTTACGGTGATTAGCTGTTCCCCGCATTAGTGCCGGAGTTCCCGCGGGAATTCCGGGATAAAAACTATCCTATCTTTTAAGTTGGACCATATTATGAATGGTTACAAAATTTTATCAATATCCGTTCAGTAGTTTCGGAGTCCATCGCGGACAAACAACGTGACACGTGATTTATATATATTAAGAAGATTATCAAAATCCGTTCAGTAGTTTCGGAGACCATCGCGGACAAACAACGTGACACGTGATTTATATATATTAAGATAAGATACATCATTGGCTAATAGTGTAATCTTGTAACCTAAATCTATTACATATATAATTATGTTCTTGTAGCTGTTGTTGTCCTGAATAAACGAAAATAAAATAAAATATTTCTCTCTCCTGTCAGATTAGAGTTGATTAGACGAACGAAACTTTTCCTGTTTCATGGATCGTGATTAATTTCTTTAAGGAATGTATTTGGACAATGGACATACAACATTTACATTCAGGGTTGAACCATTTCAAAATGAAAATACACAAATACAGGTAGTAAAACATAGGACATATTTCTTATAACACTGAAGAAGTTTTATTTCAACCGCATGTATGTACCTACAGCTATTAGTTACTACGCACTATTTTTTTAATCTTAAAAAAAAAACCTTGCAACTCGAATTTTTTTCCCTATAATCCCACCAAATTGATTTGTCGTCATGAACCCTTTCGGATCCGTACATAACTTTTCAACAAACTGTACAGAAAAGGTTTCAGCTTAGTTCTAATACCAAGGGACTTAACGTTCATGTTGACTAAGGTAAAACGAGTGTGTATAAACTAAAGTGTTCTCAATGTTTACCTCCGTTGGTACAACCCTTACAAAATACTCCTTCGTCCGGTACACGGACTTGTATAAATAATTTATCAGAGGGCATGGAAGCACCCTCCTCGCGCGCACCTTACGATGTTACCATTGGCCTACATGTGTTTCAGTGTAAAATACATTTGCACTACGTAAGGTAGTAATGCATAGAAGCAAACCTACAGTTAGTAGCAGCTTTTTACCAAAAATAGTAATAATTGCCTCACGTCTGAAATATATTTTCACTTGCGTTTAATAAGAAACTTCCGCTAAGTACAGAAAACTCTTAATTAATTTTTTTACACCAATAGTAAGGCTAAAAAATCGGCTACATCAAGTTGGATATAAATTTAAAATGGAGTCGTAAGAGGTAAATACCATTACCTACCACTAAAAGTTAATCCGTATAAGAAAGTTAAGAGAAACTAAGCAAGCCTCTTCTAACTTGCTTGCTAAGTAAGTTAAAAGAAATATCTGACTGACTCAAAATTCTTACTAACCATAAGTAGTAAGAATCGTGTACTGAATAAGTTTATCATTTACCTGGCTAAATTTCATAGCTATTTATTTTACTATCAACGCCGTCTTGAGGAAAATGTTTGCAATTATGAAATTTCATGCTTTATACTTCTTGTCCATTTGTATTTCAACAAAATGGACGAATGATAGTGGAATGTACTAACCATTTATAATTTTTCTTTAGGTAGGTACTTTGTTTTATAGTTAATTGTGTCATGTCATCTCTTATTCTTTAAGGACTCATAATTTTTTATAGTAATATAGGTATACCGTAAATATAGACCGAGACGGTCCTAATTCTGTTATATTTATCAAAGTACCTACGAGTAAGTAAATGTTTTAAACATGAAATAGGGTTTTAAGAACCTTTTTAGGGTAAATATTTTAAAAGCGGCCCTTCAACTTTTTTAATCGTCCTCTTAAATGAAAGGGTTGCAGACGCTCACCGCAGGGAGTGGCATCAAAAGTGAAAATACAACTTTTGCACCAAAATGTTGTAAGCAACCATTCATCTTGTGCTATTTCCAGGTGTCAAGGGGCAAAGTGAAAAGTTTCCATTGTTACAATAAAGACCCCTTATTGTGTTCAAGCATTTTCATGGATGAAAAGAGTTCGAATCGAAACGACATAATACTACCTACCTCTAACATGGTTTCTAAGATTGCAACCCTCTGTCAGTGGGTACGCGAGGAATTTTTAAATCCTTTTGAAGATTAAGTGAAATAATGGAAATGTAAAGGGCCAATAAGCAGCTCAATCGGATTGCATTTATACCGCCACCTGGAAAAGGGAGGAAGTAAATTTAATTACGAGGTCCAGAAACTTTGGAAACCGTGGAAAAAATCCCCTTTGAATTGCATGGACGCTGAGCTCTGTTGCTTTGATTGGAAGATAAATTAAAAGTGAAGAGAAGAAAAATTAAATTATTTATTATTGAGCTGCTGGAATGTCTTATTGCATAAACGTAAAGATTTTAAATTCACCTTCAACCTTATAATCAAGTGCGATGTTTAAGCTTAGCTCAGTCGTGCTAGCTCCTTCACCTGTAGAGTGGGTCTTTTTTTATTAATGATTGATCTGACCTTTCTTTCTTTGTGGCGCCATATAATAGCCAAAATAAGCACTGAATTATTTTTTTTTCTAAAAACATGTTGTGTGCATGGTAAATTGCAAAAACCTATAGTGTGAGCTTTCCTGATTGTGTATCATCGTCATCATCATGTAAAAAATACTTCAATGTTTTATATACTCACTTACTAATATTATAAATGTGAAAGTAAGTTTGTTTGTTTGTTAGGTATGCTTTCACGCCTCAACGGCCCGGCGAATCATCATGAAATTTTGCAAACACGTTGTCAGGAATACAGAGGAGGAAATAGAGTACTTTTTATCCAGGAATTCTCGCGGGAACGCCGAAATTAGCGCGGGTTACACCGGGGGGAGCAGCTAGTTTTTCTATAAATGCAAATGAGAGTTTATTCGTTTGTTTGTTACACTTTCAAGTCTTAACGGCTCATCCGATCATCATGCAATTTTGCATATACACTGTCAGGGACATACGGTACTTTTTATCTAGGAATCCCGCTGGAACTCCGAAGTTAACGACGGTGAAACCACGGGAAACAGTTAGTGTATTTCTAAAAGTAGAGTTAAGGAAAAGATAAGAGAAGATATACCTACATAATTAAACGTAAACGAAAATAGACATAGGAAATTTGTACAGTCAAGCTGTTAGAATAGGGCTTGTATCCGAGCTTGGTTGCGGTTGGAGGGCGCGGAACCACACCGACCGAGCTGCATGCGCAATCACGGACTATTGTCAGTTACTGTTTACGCCACGTTGCTATATTTGCTCTGCAAATAGTTGGACCGAATGGTTTAGGGTGATGGACTCGAACTAGTATAGAACTAGTATAAGTACATTATATAACTTTATTTCATAAGTAGCTGTATCCGGCGGTTTCACATGCGTTAATTTCCGGCGGGAATTCCGGGATAAAAGAATCCTACGTTCTTTTCTGTACCCCTGAGTGTGTAACTTAGAAAATGTTTACTGAGTAAAATAAAACAGCACATAAAAAGAATTTGTAAGAAAGAAGGAAAGCTGGTGTTAATAACGCCGGAAAAAATGTATGTCATTTATCATACTTGCATTTAATTACCTATTTAATATTAATATACTATATAATATTAATACTAAATATTATATATAATATATAATTTAGTAAATATTAATATTAGGTATCGAACGCAAGAATTTTAGACAATCTAAAAGTATAGGTATCTTATCTACACAAGTAAGTAGCTACATTTATGCCATTCTACAAATGAAATTAATTAATATAGTTTAACTGAAAAAGGCTGCGTGCGTTTAATGATGCTGTATTTTGCACCCATACTTCATTATAAATCTCCCTAACAACTTTATCTTCACGCTACATTAACTAGAGGCTGCACTGTCTAATTAAATCCCCCGCAGGCCTAGCCGACTACGACGCGTTGCCCGATATTTTCATACAAAAGAAAACTATAAGGCGTGACGCTCATGAAGCAAAATCTTTTTCAAATAACATATGTAAAAAAACTAAAACCATCTAAAACACGTGTCTAATATAATAGCACTGCTGTTGCGAAACAGGTTTTAAATTTTTCACTATTGTCAAATTAAATTACCTACGAGTATGACGATGGTCTTTTTATGCGTGATCACACGCATTTTATAAGTGGGCAAAAAAAAATTTTTTTAATTTTGTACATCTTTCGTAACGAATAAAGTTGTACTTAACTAATAAAGAAATAAATTATTTTATGTACCTCGATAGTATCTATTAATTTATTAAAAATCTATAGGTAGGTAGTTTTGTTATAAATTCATTTGTGGGAAATTTAATTAAATGTGAATATACCTATCTACCTAGGTATATAAGTATAGTTATATGTGTTTTATTTTTATGTAGGTATAATTATAACAGTATGTTTTCCATAATAAATAAATAGATATATCATGAGTTGCGGTTATATCCTATAAAATTTAGAAACTTAACAATAAACAGGACTTACATATTGTAAAACTTGTTTATAGGTACGTTCTATACAAAATCAGCGTGTCGGCTCCAATAGACGTTGATCCTACCTCGGGAAATATTTTGTGAAAAGACAATAAAAAAATATTTTCTCTCGCGCTGGGAGCGCGCAGATGCGTTTGAATGCCTCCTGAATAATTACAGCAGCGACGCCAAAGCAGCGCCCGCGGCGTGCGCTATAAAGCCGAGCGAGTATATCATTCCAGTGGAAAAGCATATTTTATTTATTATAATATATTACGCATAAGGCATACTATCTTAAATTAATGAGCAGGAAGAAATCGATATATGACCCGCAACGATGCTTTTGTTTTAACTTACCTATCATATACACTTAATCGTCTAGATATCAAGTTTTCGTTCACTAAGTTAGAAGTTACACCCATCAAAAAAAAATTTACTCGTGATAATTTAGCCAATCCGTTATTATGGAAATTGTTGGCGAAGAAAAATGTTTTTATAATCAGCTCAACTAGACATTTTGAAATGAAAAAATATCAGAAAAATGTAACATTTTATTGCAATACCTATTGAAATTCGTATGAAAACTTAACAGTAACGATTTTACTAGACGAGGGAAGGATCCCTCGTCCAGTGAAATCTTAGAAAAGAATGGTGCTATAAGGTCCTTGGAAGGTCTTATAATCTAGATAAAAACTACTCCTATACCCAAGTTATTTATAATATAGTTAAAATGTCTACTATAAACTTTAAAGGAGTTAGAAACGTATAAGGGATGAAGTTACGATTGTATCACAGAATAAGTTACACAGTCTCATGTCAAACAAGGATATGCACTCAGAGGCCGCCACTCGCCCGGGGGAGGGACTCACTCGGCTAAAACTAATCTAATGTACGAACTAACTTGTTCTTAAGGAATCTAATATATAGAGTTTCCGACGGTTTGATCGTGGTTAAATGATAGAGAGTGGAATAATGCGAGTTTGATGAGCGTGAGATCTCCGAGTACAAATTTATATTTAACTATTTTATTTATCGAGCCAAATAATTATTTACAAATTTTTCACTCTTGGGCTTATGAATATTTCCTAAAATCTTTTATTAATGGGTTACTTAGGTAGGTACTAGGTATATCTGATTCTTTATACGATTGGTAAATATAGAGGGGAAATAACTCGATTATCTATAATAGATAGGTAAGTAGGTAAGTACCTACCTACAATTCAAATAAAAAACAATTTAAAAAGTATAAAAAATTTCTTTTCTTTTTCAGTGCTTTCTTTAATCAGGAATCGAACCCAAAAACTTCTTCATTATTTTATCGCATCCATTGACAGCGTTAACGATGAGAATCAAATGTCTCTAAGATACAAACCTATTGCGGCAATCAATTTTTGAATTTGAACTGAAGCAATAAACGGTATTTCCTCTTAAAATTTCAGAATTCAGATTAAGTTATAATTTTGTTAATGATGACATGTTTCCTCTGAGTCTTTGTTTTGATTAGTAAAGTTTCTACCGAGTTTTATTTCCATTTCGTTTAGATCTATAGGTAGGTATACATACGTAGAATAACTTAGTTAAAATTACGTAGGTAAAGCTGTTCCCAGCGGTTTCACCCGCAATTAAATATGTTGAAGATCCCGCGGCAGTTGTGGGATGAATGTATTTTAGTGTAGGTAATAAACTATAATGTGTTCCTTATATTGCGTGATCAACAAAAATCCGATCATATAAACTTTCACTTTTACAATATGGTATGATCCTACATATAGTTTTTTTGCAAAAAGTAAATAGATACTAGATGTTAATAATGTCAAAACTTTCGATCATAAACACCGAAGAATCCCGTATGGCCACTTTCAGCGGATGTTCATATATACGCATTTGCCACATCGATTAGGAGAGTGGAAGTATGTATTTTATGCTAATGCCGAACCTGCTACCCTGCTATGAAATAATAATAACCACTCAGGTGAGTGGTAGGTGTATGGGTTACGCGTACCTATCTTGTTTACTCCATGTTTGTTTACGATATCCATGAACGTGCTCAGTTTTCCTTTAGTCAGAGTAATAGGTATTAGGTACCTAGTATTGATCATGTCGAATGAAAGAACCTGATGGGTAGATAGAAACCAAATAGTGTATTTATAAAATCTTCGGTTTAATAGAGAAGTTTTAAAAAAGATATACGTAGGTATATATATTATATTAGTAACTAAGAAGAAAGAAGTTGATTCTGGCGGTTTTGCATATTTTTTGTTTTTTTCAGAATTTTTAGTTTACAAATTCCCTATTGGAACACATTTTTATACATGATAGTATAAAGCGGAGCGTTACGTAGCTCAGAAAAACTAAGCCAAAACGCGAGACTTTATTTTATATGTAAAGTGATTTTGTTTAAAACTATCTGTTTAAGAAGAGAATTTTTCTCATATTCGTGACATAATAATTATAATTATTATATTATCAATTTTTAACATAATATGGTAGTTAGTATTTTATTATACAACAATATTTTTCTTGCCTTACATTTTTTGTTCTCCTTTTGATTCTTTGTATACCTTTAGTAGACAAGTTAAGTCCATCTTGTCTTATATTAAGCACTAAATCGTTGTTTTAAATATCATAATAATATAAAAAACTTAACCATAGTCAGAAAAACCCTTTCATCGCCTCGGGCCACAAGCTTTTTCCATTATAGACGCCTCTGTTGTTTAACAGTTTACTGTCATTAAGGTTGTCAATCTGTATTAATAGTAGACACATACATTACTACAGTTTAAAATCATGAAAACTGATAGTGGAAAGTCAAAGTGCCAGAGGTGCCCATCGAGTTTTTAAGTTAACAAAGCCATTCTTCTTCTTCTGGCTAGACCTTGGCCCATTTATTTGGGGTCGGCCTTCCTTGTCCTCAATTTTCATTTCGCACGGTGGTGTGCTACGTCTCCTACGAGATGAGCTTCTTTAAGGTCTTTTTGGACCGTCGTCAGCCAAGTGGCGGGTGGTCTTCCACGCGAGCGTGTCGTCGTAGGCAATTCTAGGGCAATCTTCACCATATGGTCATCAGGGCGCCTTTGTACATGCCCTTACCACCGTAAACGCTTCTCTTTGACTTTGTCGACAATGGGAGCAACTTTGAAACTGCCTCTCACATATTCATTTCGGGTTTTATCTAGAAGTGTTACACCTGCTCACCAACGTAGCATGCGCATTTCAGTTAAGTTAACAAAGCCATCATTCGTTTTTTTTTTTTTTTTTCAACCGAATCTTGTAAACTATCATTATCATTAATATATCCACGATATCTAATATGCCATAAACACCATTTGACCAAGTATAAGTTACCTACGCCAAGGCATGACTATACCTGGAACCAGGGTTTGACTATAGATTTTCAATAATTTGCTCCCTGCAAAGAGAATGTAGAGTGTAGAATCGCGTTTAATATGACAAAAAAATCAAAAGGTTGCATTTTGCCGTCGTAACTTCTTTTATCATCATCTTTTTAATGTTGAAATTTGTAAATAAACTAAAAAAGAAACCAGTTAGATACCTATTAACAAGCCTATTAATTTTTCGTTATCGGTTTCTTTGCAACACATCTACAGTCATGTTGAAAGAATCGGAAAATCGGAGTTACAGAACTATCAATAGATTTATTACAGTGAAATAGACATTAATTGTTAATGTGAAGTGGCAACCCTAACTGGTGATCGTTAATCGTATTTAGTCTTTAATGCGCGTGCCATGTCGCTGACCGCGGGAAGAATCCCTGAGGTGGTTTTGAGAAGTAAAAAATAATCACATCGCCAGAGCTAGATAGACTTGTAGTTACCTACTTTGTATTATTCTTGTATTTATAGTTATCTTTAAATCCACCTTGTATTTATCTTTAAATCTACGGAATAACCTACTTTTTTACTATTTATCTACTTATATGACTGTACCCAAAATCTTGTTCTGATGAAAAGCATTAATTCAATATTTTTGAATTAGTCTGGTTACAGAGTGATATAATATAATAATATGTGCATACCTATAGTATATTAAGTTTATAAACTTCCAATCCAATTTTTATGTTACCAGAGTTTATGATATTACTAAAGTAGATATAATAATAGGTAGGCAGGTACGTACGTATCTTAAAATACATAAATATGAACAAAATTTTGTTCACAAGAATAATATTAAAATCCAGTAGCTTATCATAAATCACGAAAAGATTACAGCTACCGTCGTCGTCGACGCAAAGAGTTATTAGGATATCCTTATACAAATTAGCGCGACAAGGATTCAGTGGTGAAATAATACCATCACATAAATGAAAAGCTGTTAACGCGTTGAAATAAAGCAAACACTTTCTGTCTTGATTCAAGAAATCCAAAATACCACGGATCTATTTCGCCACGGCAAAGTATCCACTGTTCCTTACCACATAAATCATAGAGTTCAAATTTGTGTGGTTTTGAATATAAACTCAAAATGGTTACATTCAAGGATTGGCCACACAATTGTCGACAAACAGGGAGGCATAGACAAATGTTATTGTTATAGTTATGGCCCCGTTGTTGTCTTTGTCGCTTGTAATAGCTGGCAACACTTTATCCACTTGCGGTGAGATGTTGACAGCTAGCAATATTTGAATGGAAGTAATAAAAAATAACTGTAGATGCTAATAATTCGATTTTAATTAACCCTGTTTAATAGTTGAATCAATAGATTCCCCTGTTTTACCCTGTTTAATTAAACAGGGTTAAAATTATGTCATACAGGAAAGTTATCACTTTCTTTGTACCTGCGCTGAATATAGGTACCTACCTACAATGCGAACTAGATCAAATGTTATTTCGTGATTTTTCAATCACTAACGATAAAGATTTTTAAGGTAATAAAAAGAAATACAACAATAAAACCTTCTGGGACCGGACGTAAATCAGCAAATTACTTACTCATCTTCCAAAACAACATTTTTCCAGTTATTAAGCTTTTAGCTTAGTTTATCAATAAACATATTATTATGTTATGTCATATATGTTTCTACAAAAGGAGCTTAATATTTCCTTACAATAAAGCTTTAGCAGCAATGAAACTGCAATACTATTATAAAATCGACTCAATTCGACATTTCTCGAACGACAACTTGAAAAAAATGGTTGAGAACCAGATTTGGGAGACCGCGGTGTTTCCGAGTATTGACTTTCAAAGTTGCCTTCTACCTATATTTGGTTTGAACATAAAAGTATACTTAACAGAAATAAAGTCATTTATTTGTATAAAAATTCGTTTGGCATGCACATAAGGATACTCAAACAGATCAAAAATGTCAGAGAAACCTTAGACCGTATTTATAAACGGCATAACTACATACACCTTATTCATTGCTCAGAGTAATAAGCGTGACATACCTACATAGATAATACTAGATAATAATAATATTGTATTATTATTTTATTATTATTGTATTATTATTGTATTATTATTGTATTATTATTGTATTATTATTGTATTATTATTGTATTATTATTGTATTATTATTGTATAGTACCTATCGAACAGATGCACACCAGATCAGCCTATTCTTTTCTCTTTTCCTGTTGCGGGTCTGCTGGAAGAAATTCCACATGGAATAAGCATGACCCTTGTACATGATTACTTTTATACTTTTTTTCCTTTTTTGTTGTCCTTGTGTGCATTAATTGTTAAATAAATATATAAAAAAATAATACTGTAATATTATCTTGAGAGCGTATCCAGTTTATGTGGTGATGAAAACCACGTAAACAACTACATAAAATAATACATACATAATGACATGAAACTGCGATAACTTAGCCAAAAAATGTCTTTATAAGCATCATTTGCAACACATTTTGATGGCACCATTAGTTGGGGTAAACGGCTATCGCCGAGTCGTTGACCATCCGCTGGGGCCGTCATTCGATTTAATTTAGCGCAGCCGGCGGCGGTTACCCTAGTCGCAGTTAATTTGGAAATAATCATTGCCTACCCCTCTCTCCCAGCGATGGACGATACAAAAAATACAACAAGAAACGTAAGAGCTCTAGATAAATACGAACACAAAGTTTTGTACTTACTCCAGATATATGTACTTGTATAGGTATCTATAATTTTTTGGCTTTGAGATAAAGAAAAACGTTGATTAAGGTAAAAATTCACATGTAGGTACTAATTTTATTACAAAAAATATAACTACAGGCTTTTTTACGGCAAAAAAAAAACATCGTGAGTAAATATTTAAATAAAAAAATAAATAAAAATGTTAGTGTGCATTTAATTTTATTTTTAAAAGTTGTTTAGTAATGTTCTAAAATATTTAAAAGCGATAATAATAAAAATTGAAAAACTGAGTATTATGCTTAACTAATAATAACTGTTTAATTTATTTACCTCACTGTAGTTTTTATTGCTAAATTAATCATAATGTTAATACATTTGGCAACTGACTACCGTACCGTCTTCGGGACGAAAATCTGTATATTCAAGTACTTCCCTCTGGTCATTTCTTTGGCTTCTTCTAGATCTAGACTAAGTTGGTAAGCCAGATCATATGCGCGCTCCACATTCGCGCGTGGTTCGCGCGCGAAGCCGCGAAACAGCCGCGAAACACCCGCGAACCACCCGCGAAGCCGCGAAACACCCGCGAAACACCCGCGAAACACCCGCGAAACATCCGCGAAACACCCGCGAACCATGTGTTTCGCGGCTTCGCTTGTAATATGCGCGAATGTGGAGAGCCCTATAGAGTTTCTTCACCTCCATGATGAGGCCACTGGTTGTTAAAGAGCCAAATTGATGAATATATTGAATATCCTCCTTAGTGAAACCTTTATTCCATGATGGTGGAGAATGATTACCTGTCTGCATATTAGCAAACTCTGACACCCCTGGAACTGCAAACGAGTCGTTAGATCGAGAATCATCATTAAAATTTAGCACATTACTGTTCATATCACTCATCATAAATTTAAATTTAGTTCAAAAACTAGTCGGTTATAACGGACACTTTTACGAAAATATGCAGAATCCAAGCGAAATTGGAAATCACATCTATGTACGTAAAATATGCACACGTTTTAGAAGAAATTTTATTTAGAAGATATTCGAAGGCGTGATTAAAGTTCACCGCACGGGACCACATGGTGGACCATTGCCCTCAGCGTTAGAGTAGGCCTGTGACTCAGCAATCGCGATATTAAAAAGGTTGATTATGTAGCTTTCACACGGCTTTTTCTATGAGCTAAAAGCTTAATCCTTGTATTAGACGATAAACAACATTAGAAAGATTATAAATAACTGTCGCTATGTAGTTTGCAATAATAACTTTAGGTATGTGAGATAGGCACATGGAAATACTTGTAATAACAGTGGCACACAATACTCCAATATAGTGCATCTATACAGCGAGATTGAGTCGGTGGGCATTGTTTATGAAGCTCACTTGCAATCACTCAACGTTCCAGCCATGATGATTAGTGATGGGGTTACATAGGTAATTTGAAGGAATTTATGTATCGATAAAAAAAAATTGATGCCAGCCAAAATTTACGGGTAAAACTTTAATGTTTCCAATATTGGCAATATTGGAGGTATAATAATTATGTACGAGTACCTTTGAAAATAATTAATAAATATTTGTAAAATTTAAAGATTTTTTTTAAATCATGATTTTTTTTATGTGTTTCGAATTTAATAATACCTGCTGGGATATTATCACACAGCACGTGATTGTATGACTGATATTTTACTGTAATCCTGTTGCATTTGGGTTGAAATTTGTTAACTATTATAATTACTATATAATTTTATTGTAAAAGCACCATTTTAGAATTTTTCCACTCTTCTCAGAGAAATTGTAATTTGCGACGTATTTCAAGAGTTATTATGTAACCTACGAAATAAATTCAGATTCTGCGCAACTTGGTTTTAAACTAAGCTGCAGAGTTTGTAGGTACTATGGGTAGGTACCAGTCAACAGATATAATACTTACATACTTGTCTTGTTATTGTTAACATTGTTCATACTAATTATGATAGGTACATATACTAATCCCTATATCCCCTTCCCTTTGGACCGCTGAGGTGTTCAGACGTGTTTATAGTCAAAATCCTATATCCGATTTAATTAAAAAGTTAAAATAAATTCTCATAAATTCATTAGATAGTACTAGGAGTGCATAAGTTGGAGAAGTGTATCGCTTTACGATACATACGACTGAGAGAGACCTACCTACCTGTGAGTGAGTGACCAACTGATTTGTGCATTGCAAGCAACGTATGTCCTAAAACCAACTAACACAGAGGTCTACATTAATTGGACGGAAAGCCTTTTTGTATGAACATTGTCGATAGCTGGCCAATTAACTTGACCCCCTTAGAGATTTTCATTGATTGACATCTGAGTTTACGCATACTGTTTGTTGGGTCTATTATCCTGGTACTTTGAAGCAAATAACGACATGATTCTGTCACGCTCCCCGCCGCTTGAGATGGCGCTTGTGTCTAGTACCCCTCCTCCGTCCGCTGACAGCCCCCGCAGCCAACAACTGAGCGGTGTGGCCATAGCCGCTGTCAATTTGACACCACAAACTCATTATGCTTCCGACCCTGATATATATTCGAATAATCGGATGAATGTTACTTGCCGAACTAAAAGAAGACGGGAGGATGATATCGAGTCTAACCTTACTGATTTTAAATTAGAGGTAAAGAATATGTTTAGAGAGTTTTTGGATGAACAACAACAGTTTTACAAGGGGATGAATGATAGGATGAGTGAAATTAAATGCCAAAACGAATCGTTGAAGCAATCTGTTGAGTATAATTCTGAAATGTTTGACAACTTCCTTAAAAGAATTGAACAACTAGAGCGCGAGAAAAAAGAAGATCGTCAGAGTATTAATTTACTAGAAGAGAAAATTGAGCAACTGGAGAGACAGTTGCGTACTTCAAGTGTGGAAATACGGAATATCCCAAAGGCCACAAATGAATCTAAGCAAGATTTGCTGCAATACATTATTAAATTGGGTAAAACAGTTAACTGCCCCGTTGCTCCGTCGGAAATCAAAGATATTTTTCGCATTCAATCTAGAACTGAAAATAAACCTATAATTGCTGAGTTTACCACTGTTCTGATTAAGGAAGATTTTTTACAGAAAACAAAAATATATAATAGAAATAATAAAGAGTCAAAATTGAGTACTCAACATTTAGATCTAAGTGGATCGAAATGGCCAATCTACGTCTCAGATAACCTCACATCTAAGGCGAAAAAGCTGTATTTTTTGGCCCGTGAATTTGCTACACAGGAAGGTTATAAGTACTGTTGGACATCTTTTGGAAAAATATTCTTGAGGAAGGGTGATGGTACCCCCATTATAAACATTAATTCTGAAACAACATTTACAACCTTAAGAAGACAGAACTGACTAATTGTTGGAGCCTATAATAGCAGTGAACACACTTTGCGTTCGGATACATCAAATATTGTTATTTTTCATGCCTTGTATAATTATGTAGCCTTTTTTTATTCTTTATCATTGTTTTTTTTATTTATTCTTACACTCACACAAAAAGACAGCTTATACTACACACATACATATTATCATACTTCTTACTTTCACATAGATTCACATATAAATCAAAAATATTACTGTTACTTAAATCAATACTGGTGCATACGATTAGAAACAAATTCATGGAACTATATAACTACGTTGTTTTTTGTATACGATTTATTAAGACAAACTTTTCTGCTATTTCATATGAGACATTATAGTTTGGATTGTGGGATGATTAAATCAATGAAATACGACCTTAAATTTACCTGTCACTTTCACGCCAAATGATGATATCTTGAATAACATTGACTCTTACGCACCGGCCATAGCTTGTATTTGTGACGTTGAGGAATTAAAAACAAAACTGCCCCATAATAACCATCTAATAGTTTTATCACAGAATATAAGAAGTATCTTTCGTAATATTAATGAGCTTGAAGTGTTATTACCGAGACTTAAACTTGACATAGACGTTATCGTACTATCGGAATGTTGGCTTAAGAATGGTGGTAGACCACCATCACTTAGTCACTACAATTGCTTTTATACGTTAAACTGTAAAACTCAAAACGAGGGTGTTGTCATTTATATTAAAAAATCAATAACTGCGACTGTCACAGAACCACCTCTCCTTGATGGCAATTGTTTGGTTGCCAAATTGCCAAATGATACTTCTATAGTTGCAATCTATCGACCTCCATCCTATAGAAATATTGAGAACTTTTTAAATTCACTGGGCCAAATACTGAATTCTATGTCATCTTGCAGAAACTTATTTTTAACTGGGGACATGAATATTAATTTATTAGATAATAATAGTTTAACGAATGATTATTGTAACCTACTAGCATTCTATGGCCTGCTTCCTGGACATATATTTCCCACAAGGGAGCAAAGCTGTCTTGATCATATCATACTAAGATCCGAATATAAAGTAGCAACTGCTGTAGTTCAAACTACTTTAACAGATCACTATTCTACTATTTTTAGCGTAAAAAAGAATAGAGAGGTACTTAAATCCCAGAAATTTCGGAAAATAATAAATTATGATAATGTCGTTGAACAATTATTAAATACAGACTTTTCTCATGTTTTGGAATCTAATAATGTTGATGGTGCAACCGAAACATTTCTTAAAGCTATTTCTGATTCTATCGATAATTGTACCACCATTAATAGGGTTCCAAATAGAAAACAAATTTTACAGCCGTGGGTTACACCTGGGCTGCTTAAATGTATAAGAAATAGAGACAGATTACACTTGGAGTCTAAAAAATACCCAGAAAATACTATAGTTACGACTACTTATAAACGCTATCGTAATTTCTGCAAGGATCTACTCAAAAAAGTCGAAAGAGAGTATAACAAATCTAAATTAGTTGAAGCTCGCGGCAATGTTAAAAAAACATGGGATGTGATAAAAAATGTAGCTAAATTAGATCAAACAAAAGATGATGATAATTATCCTGAATTGTTACGATTAAAAACAAGCCCATTTGACTCAGTAAATGAGGTAAATCGCTATTTTGCAAATGTTGGGAAAAACCTTGCTGAAAAGATCTCAGTGGGAACCACTGACTCCCAAAATTATACTGTCTCTAAACGCTACCAATTGAACTCATTCTTACTGACCGAAACTGACTTTGACGAAATATTTACGACCATAACTCAACTTAAAAATAGTCATTCTACAGGTATTGATTCAATCCCAATTCTGATTTATAAAAAGGCTGCTCATGCCCTTGTTCCCGTTATTGTACATTTGTGTAATTTAAGCTTTAGGAATGGAACATTTCCAAATTGCCTCAAGACGGCTATAATTAAACCTATTCATAAGTCTGGTGATAGAGGCAGTGTCAGTAATTATAGACCAATATCAATTTTACCATCTTTGTCCAAAATATTTGAACGCTTAATAAATAAGAGACTTACTTCATATCTATACAATTTTGGTATATTATCTAATAATCAATATGGTTTCATTAAGGGCAGGTCCACTGAACAGGCAGTTAATGATCTAATCACACATGTATTAGAAAACCTAGAAGAAAAGAATAAATGTTTAGCAATATTTTTAGACCTCGCGAAAGCATTTGACACTGTCTCTATCCCAAGGCTAGTAGGAATATTGGAGGGAATTGGAGTCAGAGGTATTCCATTAAATTTATTTAAAAGTTATCTCGGAAATAGATCCCAACGTGTAAGGATAGGTGAGGTGGTCAGTGACCCACAGCCTGTATCTTACGGTGTCCCTCAAGGAAGTGTTTTAGGGCCTACACTGTTTACTATTTATGTCAACAGCATGTGCAATTTACAACTTGATAAGGGCAGGATATTTGCATTTGCCGATGACACTGCTCTTGTTTTTCATAGTTCCACCTGGTATGAGTTAAGTCACAGTGCTGAGACTGGTCTTAGTGAGGTAATGAAATGGCTCCAACAAAATATGTTAACCCTTAATGTTGACAAAACAAAATATCTAACCTTTACAAAACGGAGTCATTTGCAACCAACTGATATCACTATAAAAGCCCACACCTGTTCTGATCCTGGATCTTGCACGTGTATGACATTAGAAAAGATTAAGGAAATTAAATATCTTGGTATTCACATTGACGGTTTGTTGTCATGGAAATTGCACACTGACTTACTTACTAGACGAATTCGTAAACTAATCTTTATTTTTAAACGACTGAGACACGTCCTTGATTTTAATCAGCTCAAAACTACCTATTTCGCATTTTGTCAATCGATCTTAACATATTGTATACTATCATGGGGTGGCACCTACAAAAATTACATGATACAAGTTGAAAGAGCACAGAGATCTGTACTGAAGGTTATATTATCAAAACCATACCGATACTCAACTTCACAACTATACATTGATTTTGATGTCCTAACTGTCAGACAATTATTCATTTTAAAAACAGTATTATTTTGTCATTCAAAAGCAACTCTCAATCGTCAAGCTTTGACACAGACTAGAAGAAAAGATATAATTTTCAAAATTCATACTTCCTATTCGCCTTTTGCTAAACGTCATCAGATTTTCTTGGGTCCACATCTATATAATAAAATTAATCGTATACTTGATATATATCCACTGGTAAAATATAAGTGTAAGCTTGCAGTTTCTAATCTATTAAAGCAGAAAAGTTATGAAGAAATAGAAGACATGTTAAAAACGATTCAATAAATATGATAAATAGATATTAAAAATTAACACGTTATTACATGCATAAATAGATCTATAATAATAAAGTTGCACCGTACACTGGTATATATTTAAACATTACTATTATTATTTTGTTTCCATACGCATTGCTCACAATATAACAGAATATAACGGACACACACACGCACACGGCACACACGCACACACTCACTCACACACACACACACACATTATACTCTGTTATAGTGATATAAGTACAACCATGCTTATAAACTTTTCTCTTTATTTTTAAATTTATCTGCCTGGATTGAAGTTTGGTCCGAAGATGGGGGCCGGAATCCTGTAACACGGGGTTTCCTAGTACGGATTCCGATCTCTCACTTTGGCTTAGCTACATGTTTCTATTGTTTGTGTCCTCAAATCTAGTTATTGCTGTAGTTTATAAGTCACTGTGATTGGAAATAAATGGTTTATTATTATTATTATTATTATTATTATTATTACTAAATACCCAAACTCCTGTTAAGTGTTCATCAAATTAATGTTTACCTTGATACTAAAATCGAATGCAGGGTGCCTGGCGTAGCGGTCTGTTTCACTAACTACTAAACTAACGGGGCTCTCATAATATATTTTAAATATAGCATTTACCAAATCGATAGGTATGATTTCGACAACATTGAGAACGTCACTACACAACAATGTACTACAGAGAATATGAAATGGTAGGAAGGGGGTGGCTTTAAGAACTAAATGCACACCACGACTATAGTTCGTACAAACGAAACACAAAGCCACAAAAGGCCTCCGTTTCAATATCTGCCCCTACAATATGGGTTCGTGTTCTTCAAAATACAAACCAAGAAAATATTACGAAAAACTAAAGCAAAGCAGCAAACGCACAGGTTCATTTATTACACAAGCACTGCTCTAGATATACGAATTTTTAGAACAGTTTTTTTCCATTTTTCACAATTCAATTTTCTTTCATAATAATTTTTAAGGTCTACGAAATATCTTTACCCAGCGCACCATTCATGTCACACGAGAGGGCCAGTGAAAATTTTCGCTGATGATAGTAAATGACATAAGTTTAAAACTAGGTTTATACACGGCTTATATATAAAGTAAGCAAGTAGATATTGACTGGAGAAAAGCCAATTCTACGACCCAAGGACATAATAAAACTTCCTACCCAGACACTAAAACCCCTAACATAATTGTGTTACTTCTTCAGACAACTCGAGACTAATTTAAATTTGTTATTAGTCTGTAATGGTGAGTGGAAAAACTTTTCTTTATTGAAGAGAAACGATAGTTACAAGTTTAAATAAAACTACTCACCAATGAATCTTTGCGGAAAGCGCAGCGCTAAATAAACGAGTAAAATTTAATTACAATTTAAATGTTACTAAATGTAAAAGGGAATGATTAATCTGACTGCCCGAACCATAATTCAACTCATCGTGCAAGTCTATTGGATCTTAAATCACGACCTTTGCAATTTCGAAAGGGGGTCGCCAAAACCAGACGCGTTGCTTCTGTACCTAATGGCTGTGCTAATAGTCCATTCAACACTCCCCAACAATTCCATCGCAATGCAAATTGAACTGCATTGTCCTTATAAAAACAAAAATTGAAACAATTTTCCTAACGAAGGAAACGCTGCGTACACGAACTTGAACAATTATTATTTAGTTCGAAAATGGAAAGTTTAAAGACAGGATTTGCAATATCTTTACAAAACGCGCCTTATAACTCCCCGTTCTTAGTTTAAAATCTCGTTACCGTTTCACGTGCGAACATCATTCATTCACTTCATTTTAATTTATCATTCGCACAGCGGATAGCTGAAAGTTCCATATCCTGGAGACGAGGGACCTCTCGGCTCGTCTTCAGGGAAATTCGCGCCAAAGTTTCGCTTTAAATATTTTAATAAACTCGTATTAAAGCCGTAAAAAACACTTTGTGCGTCTATTTTTTTCCGTGGCGACACCCCACAGACGATTCAACCGCAAATTTTGCGAGTGCGCTATATGGTTATACACCTCTATAAAGAGTCGGGTATAGTAAAGCTTTGTACAGAGGGTGTTTCATTATTCATAATGCTTTGTTCGAAACTTGAGGCTTCTGTTTCGGGCAGCTCGCCTTGTTTTGATGGTAAAGTCTTTCATTGAATATCTAGTACACCCTCGTGTGTAAGAATGAATTAAACGTATAGTAAAAATAAACTCCCAAGGCATTTACCCTCATTAAAACGGAACTGGCCTAAATAAACACAAGCGTTCCGTTTTCCTGGGCAATTACCTATTTCTCGGTAAACCGTGGTGGGTAAGTACTTCAAGAGAAGTTCAAGATCGATTTAGGAGTAAATCCGTACGAATATTGTATGCAAGCATAAAATGCAAGGGAGGGACTTTCAAATATTCGGCGGGTACGTCATATCTTATATGTTTATGATAATCTTCACACTGGTTGCATAATGTAATGGTGCTCTGGGTAGCTTATGTGGATTTTTATTCGAGGAATCTGCGTAGTTGGCAGATTTTATTCGTACCTTAAGAAGCGAGAAATATTTGTGCCTATATTACCATTTTTTAGTATTAAAAACAGGTGCTTGTATCAGAGTGTACTTACACGTACAAGAAGTGAAACTTATAAACAAACGACAGTTCTTGCAGAAAGCTTGAGATTTGAACCGCCATCCAAGCGGTCATTAATTGTAGGTATATATCTCACGGCTAACCATTTGACCACAACTGCTTTTTATGTAGGTAAGTATACATACTTATTACGATATTTTTTCCTCAGGCCCAAAACACTTTCTCTTTATAAAACTGACAATGTCTAAATTTAAATAATATATTTACTTACTAAATTTTTTATCCTTTTTTAATACCTACGGTATACCTAGGTACCTACGTAGCAGTGGCGAAGGTACCATTGAAGCCGATTCCCACCGGCTTCCCTTCAGACGCAACTTCTCTCTCCGTAATTGAGAACGTTGTCAGGGATACAGGGAAGTACTTTTTACACCGGAATTTCCGCGGGAACTCCTGAACTTATCGCAGGTGAAACCGCGGGGAACAGTTAATAGTTTAAAAAGTTGAAATTAAAGTAGATTTCCGGCTTCCCTCTCTCAATATTTGACCCTTCGCCACTGCTACGTAGGTTGTTACATAAATGATGACCATGTGTCATTTCGATTTGTGATCAAACACTCTTATCTGCCAATTTCCCGTCCAAAATACCGAAAATATTGTTCACACCTCTACACATAGTGGGCTGTGCATGAGTATGCGTAGTCTGTGGCATTGTTTGCCGCCGCGACAGGCAGACTGGCAGGCTGTCGTCGCCATAGCGCGGATGTGCAGTGATTTGTTAGCGCTCTGATAAAGACCATACGAAATCGTATTGCATCATACGCCATTAATCATCTATAGTTTATGAAACTGCAATGGTATGGCGGCTCTACCTATGAATATTGTGCCCTCGCATGTACTGAAAAACCAAATTAAGGCGTGTACCTTCTGTTGTCACACTAGCGCCATTTGCTAAAAAAAATCATACCGTCTTAGATTTTTTGGTTACAAAGGAAATCGATGAGAGATTACGCAAAATAGAGTAGGTAAATATAAAGTTTTGATCATTATAATTTTTAGAAGATATTACATTTTATAGCGAGTGACTCTAGTTTCAATCCTTTAAGAGACTTTAAAGGTATAGCCACATTCAAAGGTTCATGCAGACATGTACATAATTTATAAGCTAAAATCGTGTAGACGCTATCGCTACAGTATCTACTTTATAATATCTTCTCAATCAGCAATGTCAATAGTAAAACATTTTTAATAGTTTGCTACGCTACTGAGAGGTCAGAGGAGGTTATTCTGTTAAAATTCTATGTACACTTTTATAAACAAATAAATAAATTTATTTATCCATCTAAATGATCGAACCTTACAAGAAAATCTATCTCTAATATTTATTTAAACTTCGTAAGATTTATTTATTACTTCTCTGTTAGATGTTAAACACCTTTTAATTCTGCCCTTAAATGACTTAATTAAGAACAAATTATTAAATAAAACTATATCTTTTATTGCCGAGGATATGAAGCATTAACTTCTTGAACTATGTCGAAGAATACACGACTTGATCCATTTAACGCCGTGTATTTTTTAATGAAGATTATTTTTGAATAGATATAGCATTTGTAAATTAATATCAAAATCATTTATCCTAAATTAGAGTATTGATAATACTTTACTTAATTTTTCTTTTTGTTATTAATGTTTCGATCTTCAGATCCGGCATCAAGGCTTTAAAAAGTGACCAAATAAAAGTAAATGTCAGAGGTCTCATTTTATCTCGTCTGATATCTTTATTAGCTATATAACATCTATTTACTCGCGAGCCGTATAATTCTAATAAAAAATCATAATTTAAACTTTACTAGATTCAGTTCGTGACATAAATTTAATAAGTATCTGCGAAGACGCCATAACAATAATTCACGTCGTTTAATCATACAGGGTATTATGCATTTTCCCCGATGTAAATTAATACCACAGCCATGTTATAACATAGCTCGCCTAATGCAAATGTGTGGGATTGAAAGCAAGTAATTGAATTTCGGCAGCCGTGTGGTCGTTGTATAATCCCTATGTTTCAAAGGTAGGATTGGTTCGTACTTGTTTTTTTTGGTTATGGCCGTTTCTAAATTAAACAAGACCCTTCACTTTTATATGTATATGGACTATATTATGACATTACTAGACATAAACAGAAGTACTTTTAACTTAAATGTAAAAAGATATAATTATTACATACTAGCTGTCACCCGCGGTTTCACCCGCAGTAATTCCAAATTTCCCGCGGGAATTCCAGAAAAAAATAGGTATAAACCTTCTTCTTGAATAACTCTATCTATTAGTGAAAACCGCATGAAAATTTGAAAAGTTTATCGCGAACCTGTAAAATAGCTAGGTTTTAATGATAGGTAGGTAAGTATGCATGAATGTGGTACGATAAATAAAGAGTATGTACAGTATTATATAATACTTAAAAGGATGTAAGAAAAACGTAGACTAAGGCTACATGAGTACTTTTACTAAATTTCCAGTTTATTTTCCTTTCTTATTTTTAATGATAAAATCCATTTCAAGTCCATGTCTACAGAAATAATAACTTGTAATAATAAATAACTAGATTTCAGAGGGTTTCGATATCAAAGGAGTTCTCTGAGAGGAGATTCGAACCCGGGACCGCGTGTAATTCGATTTGTCGATCGCCACCGAAGTGCGCTGTTGTATCAGTAATGACATTTTATAAGTTCTGCTCATGACAAAAGCGAAAAAGCTAATCGTGGATACCTACTTTATTCAACAATATTATTTAATACTGAGCTAAGTGGAAATTTAAAAAGGTAATAGATAGCTTTATTATGTTTTAGGACAGCCAAAGTAATCGAACAAAATGCATTAAAATATACTTTTGTAGTTTGTAGTGTGTACCTATTTATATTGTAACGGACCATGGTGATTCGTATTGGAGTTGGAATAACTATATGGACAACAAAGAAAACATTAAAATACTTTAAACGATGTAACTCACCTGACTATTCCATCATCGCATATCTCAGTCAGCATCTCTTCCAGATCCGTAGATAAAGTGTTGAGCAGCTGCGAAAAAAAAAACACAATTAGACATAAACAGAGATATTTTATAAATCTACTAGCTGCTCCCCGCGGTTTCACACGCGTTAATTTCGAAGTTCCCGTGGGAATTCCGGATTACAATATAGCCAAGGAATAATGTAACTTTCTAATGGTCAAAGAATTTTTTAAATCGGTCCAAACGGTCGGTTTTTGAGTTAAATCGTAACAAACAAACAAACAAAAAATCAAATCTTTCTTATATTAGTATAGATACCTACTAATATTATAAAGGGGTAAAGCTTGTAAGTTTGTGAATTGTGAGTTTGTGGTCTACTGAACGGATTTTTAAAATTATTTTTCATTACTCATACTCGGAAAGTAGTCGAGTAGTTTAGTCCCTCGATCTATTAGCGCCCTCGCTACGCTCGGGCGCCAAACCCCGTCTCGGGACTAAATAAGTTACTTTCACCCCTAGGATAACAATGTACTATTAGAATGCAACAGTGTTCCTTGCATGCACTGCCGAAAGGATCCCTAACTCAGCATTAGCTAGATGATTGCTAATTTCACCTGAACAAGTGAGGGGATCCATAGAAAAAGTAGTAGTAGTAAATACGTATAAATATAGCTCATAAAATACGCAAAAAAATTGCAAAGTTACAGTGTGAATGAGGTACATTGCTTGAATACATAATAATATTATATGTACTTTTATTCCGGTATAACAAAGAGTTTACCATTTATGCGGGTACAACTGGTACAAGCATAGCAGAGTCTATAAGTAAGTCTTAAAATAATAACATCATTTTAGCTTTAGGTACATAGATGGGTCGAACGATGAGATCTAGGTATATTCTATTCAGCCCGCAGCCATTGGGGACGTACCCACAGGAAATGAGTTAAACCTTGTTCACCGCAGCCTGGTTTAGGTATATACCTACGTTGTTTAGATACATATACCCATTACTGGTTTAGGTATATATTTTAATTGCCACACACAGACGTTATGATTGAAAAGCATATCTGTGCAAATAGTAAAAACATGGTGGTCGTGGCTTCAATCCATACTAATATTAAAAATTTATTTATTTATTGGCACACCAACAGTATTAAGTTATAGAAATTACATTATTTGAGTCTTGGTGACATACCTACATGTACCTATGCCAATTAGAGGTGCGAAAGTAACTCTGTCTGTCTGTTACGCTTTCACGTCTTAACGGCTGAAGTGATCATCATGGAATTTTGCATACACGTTGTCAGGGGTACAGAGAAGGACATAGGGTACTTTTTATCCCGGAATTCCCGTGGGAACTCCGAAATTAACGCGGGTGAAACCACGGGGAACAGCTAGTTCTCACTATACGAGGAAAAACTTTATGCTATAGTACATAATATTATATTTACTTACTTTCATTTTATTATCATCTGACGCCTTTAAACTACATATAAAGAGGTACCAAAGAAGCAATTTAACATTCAACTAACAGGTATCAAAAGAAAACCATTTATAATTCATAAAATTCAACTGCATAATATAATATAGAGTCGGTGCCAAGGATGAGAAATCAAAATTCAATATTTAATTTGATTTTCACATCATCTTCAAAATCTGTCTGTGATCTTGCATACGCATGTATAATATGGTAAACCACTACATAAAGTATAATAATGGTAAGCTAAACTAGCAAGCTGTATGTCACTACTTAGCTATTTGTTTAGTCTGTAGACAGTGTGGCGCAAAAAATGCTCAAATAAAAAAATGCTCAACGCTAAGCCGTGAGCCGTCCAAGCGTATCGCCCCACGTGCTATGTCGAATAGAACCGTTTTATTACTATACGTAGGCACCTACTCTACTTATAGCTAGTTCTATATGCACTTAATTTCTATTCCTATACAGGTAAGTATGATTTTCGTGTTGTGGGAATTATAAAAAGAAATATTGTCGTGTAGTAATTAACACATTGTTAACACTACGTGATAATTTCCAATCCAACAACGTGTTCCCAACTGAGTACCAAGCACCCGATATAAACTTAACTTTTTGTGACTATCCTTACCACAATAAACGCGAAAGTGAGTTTGTTGTTTGTTTGTCAAACTTTCACATCTTAACGGCTCAAACGAAATTTTGCGTACACGTTGTCAGGAGTACAACTTTTATCCCGGTATTCCCGCGGGAACTACGAAATTAACGCGGGTGAAGCTGCATTAAATTTTGCATAAGTATACCTATTATAGGTATGTAAGTTGTCAGGGATACCAACAGAAAAGGATATAGGGTACTTTTATCCTGGAATAGGCTATTTGACAAATTTTTTTTAGTAAAAAATATTGGACACGTATTTTTTTTTTTTTTTACGTAATCAAAAAATAACAGCGATACATTGAGTTGAAATTTCGCGTGACGTCACTAACTAGTGCAGTTTGTATGGCGGCTTGTAGCGGTAAGTGACGTCACGAGCCCCCACCCTAAACTTTAATGCGCTTTATCTCTGTGTATTTTTTTTTTTTTTTAAATAAACAAATACGTCTCTAATGATTTTTAATTTTCTAAAAGACGAAATAATTAAAATTTTGATTTTCAAAAGTTGTCAACATCCCTATTCTTGGGGTAAGTATCTCCGAAATTAACGTGGGTAACCGCGGATAACATCTAGTAAAGATAAAACATCATGTATCATACATATCTACTAAACACAGTCTCAGACCATATTTCGTCTGAGAACACAGTATTTTCAATTTTGTACAACTAATTCCAATTTTTCAAAGCTATTTCCAAGCGATGAAGTTCATTGACCGGGGTGATACACAAGCTGTTGCTAGGCAACTACATTTAAAACATTGATAAACAAACTTAAAACGAAACCCATGTTTGATCTTTATTGCGAATGCATTTAAGACGAAATTATTTTGTTTGGAACGCATTTTATTAGGATTGTCGTAAGAAATCAGGTCAAGAGTTGTATTGAAGCGTCATTAGGGTGTCATGCGGTAGTATTTAGATATTGATTTTATAGTTGTTGGGTCGTAAAAGATCATTTAAAGCAAACATTATATATTATTTAGTCTTTTAGCGCGAACGTAATTTCGCGCCGTTCCACGCACATCGATTGTATTTTTAACCGACTTGCAAAAAGGAGGAGGTTATGCATTCGATTGTATGTATGTTTTTTTTAAATAGAATTTTGAATGAATCTATCACTATGTGGAATGTTTACAACTGAAATTGAAAACTAAAACTTGGCAAATAAGCAAGTCAGATTTTTACCTAATACTGGCTATATTATTTACCTACTACCTACTCTAGGCGAAAGGCCAATGAAAAAATATCCAAATTTGCATAAAATATAACAATTACTTTTTCAGAACCTCGCAAAGCTTAAATAACTGTGAAAAAGCGCCTACGAATATAACATTGTGGATATAAAGTTAACGAGTTCCGTCTAATTGTTTGGAAGCGTCTCGTGATGTCACAAAGGGGGTGGTTCAGACTGAACTTATTATATTTCTTTTCACAGTTTAATGTTAGGAGATGATATTTCATCAGATACAGTGGGCACGACGTGGTACATGTGATATTTGAAGATAAAGCAGAATTCATGTTAAGTTGCTATTACCTAGATATTAAATTTAGGACCAAATATTTCCTTGAGACACCTATATCTGATTAAGCACACAAGATGATATAATTATATGCATTAAACTCATGTCGACGACAAAATTCCCACGGCTTGTCGTTAGAGTAAAACGTCGTAGAGCTTGTCTAAACTAAAATGCCGCGCCCCTCCATAGGGTATAGGCACACGCACAACTGTTAAAATATTGATACGATACATCACATACCTAAATCTGATTCATCACAAGTGCGCAAGAGATATTTTCTATCCATGATCTCCCACATCTAAAACTGCTAATTAAGTAGTGAGGTGCGTCATTTTAGTTTAGACAAGCTATACTAGTGTGCTTAAACTTGGTGACAACAAATAAGTAGGTACAACCTGAAACATAGTCGAATTTCAAACTAGACAAATAGTATTTATACAAAAAAAAGTAACTTTAATACCACCTACCTATTTCATAATTTATCATTTTACGCGTAAAAAAATCCTGGAAGATTATCGGAAAACTTATACTTTACTATAAAATGCAAATTTCGACATAAAACCCAAGTCCCCTAAGGACCGTTTCGACACCCCGCTCGCCGGCTTATGAATAATGCGTTTTGTTACTCTAACAATAAACCGACGCATTTGACTCTATTACTTAAATATCAAGTTTGTGAAATAATTGCGAATAAAGGAAATAAACAACATCAATTAACGCGAACGCCAAGTCTGTTAATTGAAATTAAGGTTATATATAATTTATTTATAAGCGTGGATAAAGTGAAGAAGTGTTGAGTTTTAATCTACTTTAAAAATAAAAATAAATGTTTGCATGTCTGTCCTCTATGCGTTTCGAAACCATTGGTCCGATCGTTATGAAACTTTGGCGGATTATTCTGCCTGCGTCCGCAAAGGTTCCTGATCCCAAATCTGACGCGGGTGAAGACGCGGGGCACAGCTGGTACTTATATACATTAACACGCAAGTTCATAGTATTTTATTGTTATTATTTTAATTCTGTTTTCATAACTTTTTATCCTTTTATTCGGATGAAAGCACGGGGAACAGCTAGTAATGTAGGTACTAGCTTTCCCCGCGGTTTTACCGAAGTGAATTCAGGGATTCCCGCGAGAAATCTTCGTTCCAGTTTAAACAGGTATTCTATATGGATAAAAAGTATTCTATATGGTAGAACATGATCTTTTTTAATCGGTTTCTAGAGATTATCCCCTAAAATAAACTTTTATAATATTAGCAAGTGCTCGCTGTTTAATCCGTGTAAATTTCGGAATTCTCGTAGAAACTATATTAGGAACCTTCGCGGCTTACGCAGATCGACCCACCAAAGTTTCATTACAATCGGATCAATAGTGTAGGAACGCATAAAGAACAGAGATACAAGTATGTATTAATTTTTATTTATATAGATTATAGATAGAAGGTATAAAAAATAATATGGATAGAGTCATAATTCAAAGCAGACGAGCAGCCATCGCGACCAGTGACGTCAATAAATGGAGGAAGCAAAATTAATAGTGGCTCGTTCTAAGCTGTTACTCGTTTGCTAGCTAGCCATGGGTAACAAATGATATCCTCTACTTAATGTTATTGGAACATCGTACAACTGCAACTTTTTCTCTAGTGATTTTCCAAAGAACATTTTCGATTAGGTCAATGAGTGAAAATATAACGCCCCTCGAATACAGAAATATCATCAAAAATGTTATTTACTCTTTGCATACTCTCCTATCGATTTGTTTTTAAATAAATTACCTATATTTAATTAATATAGGGCTCATTAATAAAAATCTAATTAATTACTTTCTATATGTATTACAATAGTACCTTGTTATCCTAGGGGTGAAAGTAACTCTTTCTCCCGAGGGTAACACTGTGCTTTTCATTACGAATGCAAGGAAAGTCAAAATAAAAATAGGAATTAGCTAAAGAAAAAATGAGTGAAGATCGGATAGTCGCTTGACACTTTCCCACCTATTTCTTTTTCTTTAGCCGGCTAGCTATTCAGCCAGTATTTTTTATTTACATTGTGGCGACCTAAAAAAAATATTATCTTTAATTATTAAGTATTAATTAAAGAAAATAAAAAAATATTAATAGGAATTAGCTTAAGAAAAAGTGAGTGAATTTTATTTTAATTAATACCTACTTAAACTTTACGTTATTTCAATTTTACATCGCGCTGGCTGTATAGAAAGTTGAAACATGGTTCAATAGAAATGTGAAAATAGACCTAGTTTTTTTTTATAATTTGACAGTTGTCAGTTGAAAGCGATTCTCCCTAGGGCTGAAAAGGGTTACTTTCAACCCGCTTCTCAGGCAACTTCAGACCTACTTTCCGAGTATGAGTAATGAAAAATGTATTTACATACCTATCTATAGTATAAATATTCTTCTTAATTTTTCTTTCTTAGTCTTTTGTAAAATGTTCAAAGTTACATAAAATGTTGAACGTTTATTAAACTCTTAAATCTTGTGTTTAATAATTTTGAAAGAAAAATTGTTGGCAAACTGCTGCCTAGTTAACATAATAGCTCCATTGCAGCTCGTTGCAATTTTTCAACTTGAGAAACTTATTACTAAGATAAGTTTAGAGAAAATGTTTAATGAGAACAAAAACCACAGATGCTTTTTTGTAAAAACAAGTGCAGCAATTAGGTATTATCATTGAGTATTTTATTTACGTACAACTAAAATTATTAGAAACACTAGCAAGGTTTGCAACTAAGCGGTCACATTTGCGTAAGCGTATGCTGGAATATCAAATTATAATATCTTCTAAAACATTGAATTCTAAGTATTATCCTATTCTGTACCCCTGACAAAGTGTAATGCGAAGTTTCATAATGATCGATTGAGTAGCTAAGGCGTAATTAGCGTAATAAAAGAACAAACTCGCATTCACAGAAAAGAGTTCTAAAAAAATACCGTCTAACTACATACGAGTACCTAATATGTAGGTATATAATGGAAAAAGCGTGACGCGTTATCATGAAATCACGAAACCAGTCGAGCATCATCTGTATGATAAAAGGTCAATATTAAACGGTTTTCGTAAGGCAAAAGCTTCATTTGATCAAAATCAGCCTGGTTCTAAAGATAAATCTATTTTTAAGTACCTAGTTCTTTATTCAAATAGTTCTATATGACGTTGTCCAGCGAATGGGACCACGGAAAATTTCATATACAAAGTCATTATTACTTACTTGTACCTTTGTGACGAGGAGGCTGTATGCAACTCGTTATACAATCCTAGTATCTGACCGACCTAAAACTGCCTTTCACGTTCCAGGCCGTGGAATGTAGATACATGAATTTTCAGCAATCCTCAAACAATCAAAGCCCAGTACGTTTACCTACTTATGTAAGAATATATTATTAGACTTTGACGAATTAATTTATCTGTCGGCCCAAATGAAGAAAGTTAGGCATTGATCATGCTGTATAGCTGAGGAATTTTTCAATCCGGAAAACAAGGGGGACTTTTTTTCTTATTAAGCAACGCACAGACACGGCTGATTTGTTTTGGTATTTGTTATTTTCCTCCCGGAGACTCGATTGTGTTGAAGAGCCTGTTTTCTCTTTTTGTTCAACTTCGCTAACAATGGCAGTTGGCGCAAGAGTGGACGAAAGTTTAATTAATATTTCTATGTTCCTTTTTTGTATTTACTTCTGAACGTAGGGACGGTGTCACTTGTCAGACTTAGGACATGTCCTAAGTAAATTCTTAAACCCAAAACAACATCATATGATGAGAAAATATATTTTATTTTGTATTTATATATGTAAAGGTACCTACCTCTTTTATGTGTGCTTGATCATAAATTAAAGCGATACTATACCATGAAAATTTCAAGTCAGCCTGTCGCCCACACCGTCGTAGCGAAGTTAGAGAAAGGTAGTTGTGGAGCGGCAAGAACTAGGTGTAGGACAATTTTGATCCCAATCAATTGAATTATCAAAGAAATCGCAAAACCGGCAACGGCTAGTAAATGATATGATAACAAATGTACAAATCAATGCATCGTAGGTATACGTGGCACTATAGCAGTTTAATTTCACTTCACCAGCCACCCGACACCGCTTCGCTCCGTGCGAGCGAGCGGCGCGGCGCCGCTTTGTGGCTGCATCGGAAATTGAACGCCCGCCGCGCCGTCCAATACAACAAATCCACAGGCGAAGTTTATTCCTAACCGGTATATCCTTTTGTTTTAACCGCCTGGTACTTGGGCTGTCCGCCTGCCAATGTTAACTTCCTAACAATGCAATTTTGCGTAGTATATTTATTTGCCACCTGTCTGCGTTTTTATGTTAGTAGGTATCATACAATCCTTATCCTTACAATGATAAATGTGAAAGTGAGTTTGTTTGTTTGTTTGTTACCCTTTCACGCCTTAACGGCTCAACTTAACCGATCATCATAAAATCTTGCACATACGTTTTCAGGGGTAGATAGAAAGACATAGGGTACTTTTATCCCAGAATTACCGCGGGAACTCCGTAATTACAGCGCGTGAAATTGCGGGGAACAGCTAATCATATAATAAAGATGTAAAGGATACAACAGCTGTGAATGAATAAATTTGTTAATATTGAAAATATTAGGTACCTATTTGAACTTAAACAATATTTATTCAGGAAAAACATCAATTTTATTATTTTATGCAGAAATATATCAATCCGCATTACGTCCCATTCATAAAGCGTACTAAGTTAAGTATAGCATGTGCTGCTTGTGCGATAGTGAAATCGATATACTAGTCTATACCATATTTTTACTACCTTAAAAACTTGCCAAACATAATATTTCCTTACAATAGCTGTGCCCCGCGGTTTCCGCATGAGTTTCAGAATTCAAAGTCAAAGTCAAAGTAAAATCCTTTATTCAAATTTGGCCCATAATGTGGCTCTTTTTGACGTCAATATAATTACAGTTATTATGACAGCACCCATAAAATATCCACCCTTTACAGCTTCCTATGGCTGAAGAGAAGAAGCTGCGCAACAAACTCTTCAGCAGCACGCTGTCAGTTTAAAGTTACAATATAGATATATCTATAATATACTTAGTGGTAACTCCCGCAGGAACAATATTTTTCTAATATTAAAGTAGCCTAAGTTACTCCTTATAACATCAGCTATCTGCCAGTGAAAGTCCCGTTAAATCGTATGTAGGTATCTATACAGTGTGGAAATGTGAGACGGGTCAGTAAGGGCGACTACCTTAAAGATTGATGCTACGCGATTATGGTCTTAGGAGACCATCCCTTATATTTGAGTTATTGCGATTTTCCAAAATATTTTCTATTAGTTTAATCAATCCTGTCCCTGATAAGGATCAAAAGGTTCTATGGGACCAAGTTAAGTTAAGTAAAGGTATCGGAAATGTCATGTCAGTTGCTTTATTTTTCCGTAGCCGATTTTCTCGTAGCGCAATAATTATACGTAATTACGTAAAAAGTTACATTCCTAAATACTTATAATTGAAATTCTTGCCAATTTGCTGTTGACAGAATATTCAAAACACTTTTCTGAATTCGTCGCTGATTATTATAGATATTTGCGTAGTAACCGTAAATACTCAGGAGGTTGTTTGTTTTGAAGATTTTTACTTCATTTTGTTACGCCCGCCCCTGCTAATAGGCAACTTCCATGATTGCGTCGCAAAGTTTTAATGATCATTTTGTGAACCTCCCGGAACGCTTCTAGTCTTTAATTTTATTGGATTTAAGACTTTCAACACTTGAGAAGTCATCTTAATTCATTATTTTTGTTTTGTTCATGCCTTGAACATAACTAGCTGTATTTTGGCAACTATATAAATGAGATGTATATGTACATACAGTCTATAGCCTCCCTAGCCTGTATGCAATCTTTCTCTGTCACATCGAAAGTTTAGAGGTTTAGGTGTGAAAAGGCAACAGACCGACAGACTACCTATACTTTTACCTAAATCATTTTTGCTCAACCTCTCAACAGCTTCTCTGTTGAATGACATGTTTGCTAACTGAAACATAACAGGCGCTTCGCTTCACCTCATATAATACGAACATGACTCAGGGATCCGCCCCGACTTCGCTCGACTGCAATATTCTTTACTACATATTTTCATATATCCGATAAGGATAAGTAATTTTTTTTATGTATCACAAACACGTCGATTTTTGTCTGCTATTTTTCTCCTTCAGGAAGAAATTAACTTCTGTTAACAGACATGCGTGCATAGCGACTTTAAATATACCTAAAGGGTACTATTATTATTTTATTTTATTTTTCAATTTATTCAAAGGAAATATACTTACTATTTGGCATTTAAATGGGCTAAAAAAGTAACATTTTGGCAGGGACCGAACAATAAAAGAACCAGAGGAAGACCGAAAGAGAGGTGGATAGATGAAATAAACAAGACCACTGGCAAAGACTGTCCTACCATTAAAGCAGAAGATGGCGACTGGAGTAAAATGGAGGAGGCCTTCATTTGAAAGAGGTCCAAGATATAATGTACTTACATGTTAATTGTTAAATTGTTAGTTTGTATTGCTAATTGATTTAATTTATTCTTATTTATTGGAATCTAATTTCAATGTAACTTATTTATTTTTTTATCTAATTTTATTGCATGGATGGAAAAATAAAGGCTTAATAATAATAATATACTATTTGGAGATAAATGTAACTCGTTAGATGTCAATGTTACCTAATAATATCAAAGCTTCAAAAAGCATCTTGCGTGTGACAACTATTTTCGCACTGTTAGTTCAAATACTTACTAAAGTACACCTACTACCTACCTACAGATGTGAATATGATGAAACTACAAAGCAGGAAATTGAAATGTCCAGCACATGGGTCTGAAACCTACCTATACGTTATCCGTTTTGCTACAGACTAATCATATAAATGTATCACCTATACGTCTAAGTATACTTTTGTTATAGTGTGGGGATATATTTCATAATTAAAACCGCTCAATTGTATGGAGGTATACGCAGTACATGATACTTGAGTAATTTATTATTAGTTACATTTAAAAAACAAACCTTCATGTAGGATCCTCCATTTTTCTCTTCACAGTGCCTTCTGATGTATCGTTGGCAAATGTTCGACATTTTACGCTCTGTAACAAAAAAATATTATATTTAATATTGCATACCTATCAAAATAATAGTATAAGTAATATAAATTGATTTGACATACCTACAATCTACCTATACGTCAAATAGTTTGATATCGCTTATAGATTTTGCGGTTCTTAAATTATCTTATATGACCAAATCATAAATTGCTTCATCACGTCGAATAAATAAATAATAAGTGGATAGGTGCCAACTGGTGGTCAGAGGCAATAAAAATGCAAATTGATGGGACGTATGGACGTGCGTCCGTGTCCTTTGGTGAGATTAAACTCTTTGTCGGTGGTAACGCAAGCGCACACGACCTAACTCTTTGTACGCAGCATCTGTGTCCTTCTATGACTTATGAAAAATTAAAAAAATATAATGGATTGACACGCTTTTATTTTCATAACTAGTTGTGCTCCGCGGTTTCACCCGCGTTAATTTCAGAGTTCCCGCGGGAATTCCAGGATAAAAAGTACCCTATGTGTTAATCTGATGTATAAGCTATATTATTGTAAAGTTTCATTTAAATCCATCCAGTAGTTTTTGCGTGAAAGAGTAACAAACATCCATCCATCCATCCATCCATCCATCCATACATACTTACAAACTTTCGCGTTTATAATATTTGTAGGATTACCTAGAGCAAACACATGTATTTCATATGTATTGTCATCATATTATTATTGTTTGCTGACTATCATATTGTATCGAAGGTATACGCTTTCATTTGGCGATAGTAGTACTCTTTCACGATTTATTATATTTTTTGCAATTCTTCAAAAAACTTTTTTTATCTTTTCTAATACAGCTTCAAAATGGTAAAAAATTGGTAGGTACCTACTTACCGTTTTTTTTTCATAAACAATGCAAGAAATTAATTACCGCCCCAAGATTGATCATTAGCTTGAATTGTAACAAACTGCCGTCTTAGTGTTTTATATTGAAATTTCTAAAAATGCGTTCAGCTAACGCTCATTCTGCTGAGCTGTTTGGAAATATTATTTCTCATAAAATTTCATTGGTGATTCTGTCCCCTCTAGTCGTGTGCCTTTTAACAAATTACACCCTGAGCCGAACAGAACGGTTAAACGTTCTACTTATAACTTGTGCAATTTCCTACTCGCCGAAAATGAGTGTCACTTTGCAAATGCTGTGCAAAAAGGGTAAGTTTCCACCGACGCGGCGCACGGCGGCGTCGGTCGTGCGTGAGGCGATACTTCACGGTGTAAATGGTGCCAATTTGCATCTGAGTGGGACGAATGCCCTTAAGATGAGTGTTCATGATATGCGGGATAACGTGGCGAATTTGTTTTGGGGTATTATCCATTATTTTTAACGTCAATACTTTTCCTCTGCCGTTAGGTTTGCCCAAAATTGACTAGAGGACAAGAAAAGAGAGGGCGAGATTAATATATTTCACTACTAGTATGTAGTAAGTAGGTATATTTATTACTCTGAGCTAGTATCGATCCTCTACGGTTTAAATCGCGTTAATTTCAGAGTTCCAGCTGGAATTCCGGAATGAAAATTGCCTAGTCTATATGTCACTGAGGAACACTGTAGGTATTATAGCTATTATAACTTCCTATGAGTGAAAGAATTTTCAATATCGGTTAATAGTTTTTGAGTTTATCCATTTCAAACAAATAAACGTACAAAAAATCAAATCTTCTCTCTTTATAGATTAATATAAAAGTATAGATGCAATATTGATACGAGATTAATTTACCTACTGTCCTTTCTATAGATGGTGAATGATTTGTTCACGGATCGGTGGGCGGTGGAACGAAACGTGCCGAAACGGATATAATTGTCACGTTGATCCGGATTTGGACATCCGTAAGGCTTGAATTCCGAACAGCTTGTTTTCGATGCTATTGGAATTTCACTTATTCGTACCATCATCCGCTGGGTCATTGCGTGTGTGAAAAAGTATTTGTTTACAGTACAACTACAATTAATTACCTAGACGTTCTATTACTGGTATTATGTTTAATTAAACATTGATTATTGTGGTTTCCGAACCGAAATAGAAAAAGAAAGCCAACTAATGTATAAGGTAAGTACTATAGCTGTGCCCGTGACATTGCTAGCGTGATTTTAGAATTTACCTATTTACAATGAGATTAACCGCAACAAACATTTCCCAACGGGAATTCGGCCCCTACAAATAATTTCTCAAAGCGTACAATGTACCTAAGTATATTTTTAGCTCTGTTTTGGAATTTTAATAAACAAACAAACTCAAATTCGCATTTATAATACCTATACCATAATATTATGGATTAATCTTGCTCTTATGTTTATTCGTTTTGGCGAGTTATGGTAACAGTGATGGTAACTTATGGTTACAATAGTGCGTAACCATATAACTAATAGCCAATCGTACCTATTCAGAGCAAGCAGAGAGATGCAATTTCACGGGTGGTGGAAACATCTTACTACGTCTCTAGGCGCCAACGTAATTTCGCACCGCTCACACAAAAAAAAACATTGTTGTTTTAGTACTTCGATTTTGCACAGAATTTGGATTAAAAGTGAAGCTCTACAACAAATATATCTTTCTATATTGTGTGTAATATTGTATGCATTTAATTCAAATCCGTACCTGCCTACCCCCGAGGCGTGGGATTACAGGATTGTTCAGGGTGTCATTTGGGGCTTGTGATTGCGATTTACTCGTATTTGGTCGCCACCACTAACGCCATTCGATATTTGTAAATGTCATATTCACCAGCGATGCCTGTAAAGGGGATTTAAACGGATATTATCTGGTCTATTATGCTGTTTGCATGCGTTGTTACTGGTTTCATATGAAAAGTTTTGATCGCGTCTGTGTTGAACTACCTACTTAATTTGGGTTTTGAAAAATTAATTGAAATAACTTTATTGTAAAAAGTACGAAACTTTTTACCTATATAAGTGATACTACCAGGTTACATTTTAGATGCTTTTAAAATGCTTACTAGGATAAAATTATACTTTTAGAAAAGCTTCAAAACACCGTAAGTACATTTTAACGGGACCAACTTTGAGCTTTATTGTATTAAACAGAAAACCATTTGTTCTCTATAGTTTCGAATGAAAGTAGGTATAAATGGCGCTGATTATAAGCTTGTGACTTAAGCATAATTAAAAGTTCATAATTAATAGTTGCTTATAATTAAACAAACGGCTACTACATGTTGCTAGGCTACAAATGGCTAGAGCAACTAGAAATAGTATAGGTGCATATTGCTTTATTTTTAGATTATTCATTCATGTTTCCTTGTATCGAGTAGCGGTTGTAATTTGTGAGTCTTAAAATACCCATTGCATGTTTCGGTAAGGAGAAAAAAATCGTGCCTTATCCCGTCTTCCCTAGGTAACAACATTTAATGGATAGGCATTTATTTTGTCGTCAGGTGATACAAGGCTCGGCTCGTTAGGCGGTTCTACTCTTCCATTTGTCAACGCCCTCACTACAGAATTAGGTAGGTACTACGCGTTTTTATTAACGCCAATTCCTTCGTAATCAAACGAGTGCTATTTTTTTTATGCACATCTGAACCGATCTTCATTTCTCAGTTCGACACTTGTGGAGTGTTTTTACAGCCTTTTGCAGATTTCGATCATCGATCTTTTAAGTGTGTATCTTAATCAATGAATGGAATGTGTGAAATCGATAAAGTTCTATTGCGGTCGTATAAAACATAATTTGTTGATGGAATGAACGCAGCTATTACTGGACTTTTAAAATCACTAGAGATCATTCTTTTTTAATGTCAATTCCAAAGAGAAGTGATAAAAAATAAATGAGAAAGTTAAGCTATTAAATTTTTATCATTTTAAAACTATTGCTCTTTCAATGGTACCGCGTTTGTTTAGAAAAAAAGTGATAATTTTTATCTACCATATATTTCAGACTCGTAACAGGAATAGATTACGAGTAACGAACGACACTTCAAAGTCACCCCACGTTTCTATCCCAAATCCTCTCGTCAACGAAACATTTACATCCATATTCAAATCCGTTAATGTGTGCGGCGCTCCGTCACATTACGTAGGTATGGCATTTTTCATTTAGATGACACTCCCATATTGCCGAAATGAAAATCTTGGATATGCACAAGAATCATTGCTACGGTACTGGTAAAAGAAATCATTTTTCCTTTTTTTCTAAAATACTATAAAATATGGTGAAATATACCTATAGTACTCGGTGACATACTACCTACTGGCCGCATGAGTGCTTGATTCAAACCTAACGGTTTGTCTATGTTTTTATGAACTTTAGTGTAGGTACACGGTACAGTAGGACAGAGTTCCCGCGATAATTCCAGATTACAATATAGCCTATGTTACTCAGGGATAATGTAGGTTGTAGTTCAGTAGTTTTTGAGTTAAATCGTAACAATCAAACAAACAAAAAATCAAATCTTTGCTCTTTATAATATTAGTATAGATATAGATATCGTTTGCATACCTACAAGGCAAACAAGTGAGGCGCGACGCCCGCCCTCTTAGATAAGTCAAACTCTATTGCAATCTTAACGTATAAATCTTGCCTCTATTGATACTCGATTACCTATCGATCTATCCAGTTTGACACCGTCTGCTTAGCTTTTTATGCCTTTGATGGTGAAAGACATTGATCGATGTTCGTATTCGATTGCTTAAAAATTTCACTGCAACTAACGTAAGATTTTGTTTGCAGTTCTAATGTAGAGTCGGTTTTTACAGTGCCGTGCGACGATAGTTGTAATTTTATGATTCTTAAAAGTTTAGGTTTAAATTATCTTAAGTTAAGCTTCGAGACGGCTTCTTTTCATTTCACAAATTTTGTATTATTTTTAAAAATGGTTATGCATATATAGGTATAAAATTGTAAAAATGTAAATTTTAATTTTAATTTCGTAGATATTTCCCTTTTTCTTGTTTTTATATTACTTTACCAAAAAGAACATACTACATATATGCTGTACTCGACGTACCTATGCCTACTTTGTTTCATACAAGCAAAATTAAGTTCAGTTCAATAATTAATTTACAATAGAATAACCGTTCCCCACGATTTCACTCGTGTCCTTCTCTATACCTCTGACGACGTGTTATATGCAAAACGTCATGATGGTTGGTTGAGCCGTTGAGATGTGAAAGCGTAACAAACATACAAACAAACTCACATTTGCATTTATAATAGTTATTTTAGCATTTCGGACAAATCTTCGTGATTTTTGGTTTATTGTTTTGATAATGTACCTGTTTTGTAAACGCTTTAAATAAATAAATAAAAAAACCTAATATTGGATATACTCGCATTACTCACTTTCACCCAGTGCAGGATATGTGGCATTGCCTTTTTTTTAGAAAATTCAATATCTTGCTAGTTCTAGTATCTATTGAAAGCATTTTCAACTCTCGTGCACCTATTGATCTTGTGAAGAATTTGAGATCGTAAAATAAAAGGGGAGTTTAAATGATACCTGCAGGGCGAAAGATATCTAAAGCCAGTATAGGGATGCACACGGATATAGACACTCCTGAAACTAAAACAAGTTGGTAGAAAAACATATAGAATTCTACCAGTCATCATCACGTGTATCTTGCGGAGATCCAATGTCAACTACTCAAAAACTTTCGATATACTTACCATCCACTGTCTCAGTTTTACTGTCTCTTTTGGGGCAATAAAGTACATTTGTTTGAATTTGAATTATTCAAGAACTCGACGTTAGCCAACCACGCAATAGTAGATTATTATGAGATAAGTAAGTTATCAATTATACCCGACACAGTATTATATTATTCTTGAACTTATAGTACGTCACGAAGTATCTCGGGCACAGATAGCTGTGCCCGAGATACTTCGTGACGTACTATAAGTTCAAGAATGTTTAACGCAAAAAAAATCAACAAAACTCTCACAAACAACCTGTTATATGTAACTATAATTTTTATAATGTATTTTTTATTTACATTGCTATATTACATTACTATTTGGCCAAATATATTAGACAAAGTTTTAGAATGATAGTTAAGCAGTTTACCAAAATACAATAGCAGCACGGCTTGTATTAAAACATAGTTCTTGAGAACATTATTTTATATCTATTTATTTATATTAACAAAGTTTTAAGGAGGAGATTCGCTGTCTCCCGAAGTCTTCACCAGCACGCACAATTTATGCCAAGCAAGCGAGGAGAGAGGGATTATCCTTGGTAAGCGAAGTCACATCTAGCATTATTTCAGTTACGCAATACCAATATCTGTGTAAAACTGAATTTTATTAGCAGCCTCCTGATATATGTTGGTGCCAATCGTAAATCTGTTGTGGCGAAATAAATAATTTAAAACTAATATCACACGGACCCCACCGGCATCGTAATGGTTACGCCCGTGCGCGAATTAGATTTATTTGTCGAAAGAAAAATAATGTTCTTTTCCAAGAAATTGCACATTGCACTCTGATTTAGTACCTACCTACCTTACCTACGGTCTATCCGCTCGCGTGCTCTTACAAAAACGTAAGCTATGCCTTGGCAAGTGCAATCTCTGGAACCACTAAAACTTTTCTATTCCTGCGAGTAGATATTTTCAGTGATGTACCTACCTATACAGAATGTCAAACCAATTACTCAACCTTTATTTAAATTATAGCATTGGTTTTCTAGCGTCACGCTTATATTGTAGGTTCTCTTTGAATTCAATTAAAGATAATTATATCTCACAAATACTAATAGCAGTAGTTGTCAAGTTCCTCTGTGATTAGGTACAAGATTGACACAAGATTAATAAAGAGGGGGTCCTAAACCACGAGCACTAATAAAAAAATTTAAAAAAAACCTTTTTCCCCCCTCTCTCTCTGAAGAAAACCACATTCTTTCGATATAAGATATATTAGGTATGTAAGATAATATATTACTCGGTGACCTATTGGGTTATTTAGTTTTTGTGGACAATAGGGTACTTGCATGAATTTTTTTTAGTCTATTTAAAAGATATATGGTCTACTTAAATAAAGCAAGAAAAAGAAAAAAAAATATGCATAAATTAATTAAATAGAGCGTTTCAAAATTCCTACTTTAGACTTTACCGCCGAAACGCGGAATGACGTCACTAGTTCAAAATTACGCCTTATTAATCTGTGATAGAAATGTCACTGCCGCATTGACAGGGTCATGTGACACTGACAGACAGATAACTTCAATATCCAAAAGCGAAATTTAGGTTGAACTGTGTCGAGTCACTTCCATTAGTTCCAGTAAAGAATCGAAATGTATCTTACTGATGCATTTTAAAATAAAAAAACTTCAGAAAATGGAAAATATGCGTTGACTGTATGTACTAAGTTCCTATTGCCTTCTCTGAAAGAGGTAAATGTTTCCTAAAAAAATAAAAGTGACGTCATGTGTCAAGCTTGGCTGTGATTGGTGTTTCGTTGCAACGTTCCGTTTCACAAAATTAAAAGTTGAATATTTTGGAGACTATTGAAAATTTTTTAGTAAATTTTTCACGATAACGCTTTTCTAAGGCTCTATTTTTGAAATATTGAGACAATTTCTTATAATAAATTTCATGCAAGTACCCTATTGAGCAAGTATACAACTAAGTATACAATTCATTAGATAGGTATCGTATACTAAGACAGCCCGTTAATAAACGACAACAAGCAACAGTTAAAGAATTCTCGTGTAACGGAATGATGAGAGACATGAAAATTATTATTGCAGCAATTAAAAGTGTTGAGTTTCTTGGTGTACCTATCTACTGGTATGTACCGCGGAAATGCATAACTTTCTACTTTGTGCAGTGCAACATGCACTCGACACACTTTCTTTGAGTCAATTGTGGAGATGATATGAGTCGTTAACAGTAAATAAGGCGTTTAGCAATTAATTAATGGTCTATTTTGACAGTAGGTACACAAAAAAAGTGAGTGCATCCTAAAAAGCATAGTACCTAATAATAATAATAATAATAATAATAATAATCCACATCACAACACACAGATCTACATGATCCCACAGTAAGTTATTATTAGCTTGTGTCGTGGAAACCAAGCAAAAGTGGTATATACTACATAGAATTACTTATATATTATACTATAGATATATAAACACACCCAGACTGGAAAATGGAACCCTGTGTTCATCACACAAAGTCCACCCCCACCGGGAATCGAACCCGGAACCCCTTGATTAGCGGGCAGGCATGGTGACCATTGCGCCAATCGGATCGTCAAATAGGTACGTATCTTCAATTTTTCAAATTTTTGCCCAAGATACATCTAAGCTTTTTACGTCTTATTTCAAAATTCTTATTAACTCCGATTTAATGAACCCGAATTACGTAGCCTAGACTTATCTCCGAATTAAAATAAGACCATCGTATTTGAATGCCTGGGTATCTCTTACAAATCTCTATTGTCATTCTATCTGCTGGCTGACTCTGAGCCATCATCACTAATAATTAACAGCGCCTGCGCCACAAATCGGCGATACTATAAGCTGATAACTAGGAGCTGACTGAAGCCTACCCGAATTTAAATACTTTTGTTTATAGACGGTTAGGGCTTAGGTCAATAACAAAAAAACTACGACACCTGGTAACAACACATCTAAGCTTTAAGTTTATACAAGACGACTTCCACTGCTCTCAATCTTCAAATTGAATGCTATCATAACTTCATAACCTCCAGGTACTGGCCCAAATAACATCAGTAATTGGACGGCAAAGCATCCACCATGAAATAAGCTGCAACGAAATGCGACCATCATTACAGTTAAACAAAACAATGACAACTTTGCAATAGAAGCACCAGGGTGTAACGTTCACTAGGACGATACCATTGTTCTGTCTCCTATCAAATTTTCAAACCACGGACAACCCCCTCTATGCCCTCCCAAGTTATTTTATATAGTAGATTACACCAGGTTATTTCTTTAATGTGATACGACTGTTCCATAGGATTTCCACCGCTAGTGTTTGCATCCGTCGAGTTCAAAGAAATGTGGTCACACTCAAGTGATATCCGTTGTTCAGTTCTCATTGTGTTTATTGTGACATCTTTGGAGGAAACAGCAAGTAAACCTATCACGAATACGAATTTCAGTAACAGCGTTAGAGATTATGCGGTAAAAGATGATAAAATTGTAAGTATCATATTATGGTATAAAATTTTGCATTCCTTTAGAGAAATCGTTGTTACGCGTACAAAACATTGTGCGTCAGAGTCAGTTGACTATAATGTGCTGTGCTACAGTTCCATACATGTGATTCACCGATGGTATTTTTCAATTTAATTCTCACTTACGATATAATTCTAGTGAATGACCAAAGAAAACTACAAAAATAGACATCTCAGATTTTTTTTTTTATAACAATGTTAGTCGAAAAGGAGATATCGAGCCGTGAGCTCTTTAAAATATTACAAAACGCACATTTTATTTTGAATTTTTTTAGTTTGTTTCAATAAAGTAGATAAATGGTTTGTTGAAACTATTTTTCATTCCGTCTTTTTAATTTTTATAAAAATTTACAAATTTTCATGACAAACTACAGCCTACAGTCATGTTTTATGTGAAGCTATTAATCACTTACAATGCCCTCAAATGATTTAAACATTTAAACTGATAAGGTAGTATAAAAGCATTTTTTTAAGTATGAAACTTCTTTTTACTGTTCCGACACACGTTACAATACGAGTTACACCTTGCGTCAGAATATGTAAAAACTAAGTTTACATTAACTATATAGGTACATAACTGTAGTCAAATGGGATGGATGCGCGAGTTACTTTCGCAAACACTGATACACGCAGATGTTTTAAGCAAAAATTATTCAGTTTCATAGACTTTTTACACCCTTTCTACTTGGTATCCTTTTCCAGACTAACTTAACGCTCATGCAATTACAATCTATTCCCAGAACGCTACGCTTTTGAAGACATTGCAGAAAGAAAACCCAGAAATTTACGGTAACTTTGCACCGACACACAACTCTATCAAATTCAAGGTATGCAACATAATAATGGTAATTAACTTGGATGTTACAAATTGTTTGTAACGGATACGGTTAGATAATTATTACGGCTAAAGGTATTAACCCCAGAGTAAGTAGCGAATAATAAGCGGGTATAGGTAAGTGCAGGGCCCTTATTCACTGTGACCAACAACATTTTGCTTATAACGCGCTTCCCAAAAACGCAATCTCAAACGTTCTAGGTGCCCAAAATCCAAATATTAGAAAATATTATTATGTATGCCATTACAAACGTTGTTTATGTGTTTTTTTGATGTGAAACTTCTTGGAGAACGAGGGAAAGACAATTTTTGTTGCGCGTTATCTTAACACGCCGTGTTATGGTCACAGTGAATAAAGGCTCTGAGCGAGGTAGTCTGCATTTAATAATGGTACTTATGAATATTTTAAAAGAGAACAATTACTAAACACTAGCATTGTACTGAATGTTATAAATGCCTTTAAGTGGGAATATAACAGGCATGGCCCACATAGGTACTTGATAAGTAGTGGCGGAAACGTGACTCAATGTGCATACGATAATAAGTTTATAAAAACACATTATTATCTGTGATATTAATGTATATTTATTAAATTTATTTTTAATAAAATTATTGTATTATATGAATCAGGAAGGAATAAGTATTAGGAAGGTTTAAGAATATTATTCCATTAAAGGACACCTACTTGACATGCGCTTGAAATATATAGGTAATATGTAAGTATATCAAATAGGTATGTTAAATAATATACCTACAAACCGAAGTAAAATCAAAACATTAATTTGTAATATTTTATACATTTTTATAGCACTTAATGCGTATACCTTTCCGGTGATCTAAATATCTTACCGAATAGGTAGGTACCTAACAAACGAAAAATTATTAACTTTATCTCATTCCTTTAACCCTTCTGCAAAGTTACCTCCAAAAACAAAAGATAGTCAAACGTAAACTGCTGTCTGTACACGTTTCAAGTAAGTATTAAAGTTGGGCTCCCAAGTGCCAACATACCTGGAAATCTTTTCCCGTGACGACCTCGGCGGTAAGTGGTAACAGTTAGTCAGAAATAAGATCTGCTTCTTGGTAACGAATGATGAATAACGCTTTGAGAGAGGAAAATATATTTGAATCAATAAACTGATTGACTGATTGACCCTTTTGCATTATACTTAATACTTAAGTTACAGATCAGGCTGAAATAAAAAGTTCTAGCAGTAAATAATATAATTAATATGACTGGTATTCGATTGGTCTCGGTTTTTTGTTTAATCAATTACCTTTGGTATTTAATAGAATAGTACTGATTATTAGGCAGTTATTAGGTAGGCAGGCTGAAGGCCATACAAAACCTGTCCCATCTGTAAACCCAATCTTACGTTTGCTTTATATTCTACGGATTGAAACATCTACCTTATAACAGGTTATAGCAGCGACTTATTTGACAACACAAATTTCATTTAAATTCTTGCTTAAATCAATATACCTACTTATAATTTTTTGCCTGCTTAAACTTCTCTTTATTAGCTTTGACTTCCTATGGGATATTCCTTGGATATTCCTTAATGAAGTAGCTGCATATAGCTTACCTATAATAGCGGTATTGATTTAGGTATAGGATTGGTCATAGCTAACAGGGTTGTTAATTTTATTTATATAGCCTCACTAGCTATACTATACCTATATATTATGTAGGTATAACTACTAGTATTGCATAAAACAAAATTATATTAAGGAGAGATACCAAAGAGGCGTGTGAAAAAAGGGCAGCAGCAAAGACCAGACGATCTTATCGAGCCAGCGGAGCGTGGGCCACGTACAAGACTTTGGATTTAACTACATTATTTCTTTCAAAGAAAATACCCCTAACAAACAGAATTTCAATATTATTATGTTTAATTTCCATTACATAATATTGGTTCAATTGTGGTTTGTTTGTTGTTTATTTATGCTGCAAAATTTTATATCCATACCAATATTAGAAATACGAAAGTAACTGTCTGTCTTGCTGTCTGTTACCCTTTCGCGTCTTAACCTGTCAACCGATCAACATGAAATTTTTCAGACCCGTTATTAGGAGTACAGAAAAGGGTAGGGTACTTTTTATTCTAGAATTCTAGCAGATTCTTCGAAATGAACTTGGCTGAATCCGCGGAGAATAGCTAGTATTCGTTTAAATGAAAATATACAATATGCACTTAGTACAACTAAATACAACATTCGCATTAATATAAAAAAATAATCAACTCCAAGTAATAATAATAAATCTATTCATAGGTATAAAATGCTTTGTCCTGAATGACTGATGGATCAACACATAGCCTAAACCGCTGATCGTAGAGACTTGAAACTTGGAGGGTGTGTTCTTTGTATGACGTAGGCATCTGATAAGCAAGCATTTTTGAAAATTCAACCCCTAAGGGGATAGAAAGATGTTGCAAAGTTTGTATGGAACAATTCCGCGTGAACTTCGAAATTATCGCTGGTGAAACCGCGCGGGACAGCTAGTATATAATAATTCATTATATACATAAAAATACCTACTCAAATTTGTAACTCCAAAATATTTCCGTGACACATGAATTGATTTCAACTATTCTTTGGTGAAAATTTGATAATAATTTATTTTTTTCTCAGGATACTAATATCCCAGACAATGCTCTTTCAAGTTCAGTACACAGTCATGAAATACTTCATGAGCATTCAGGTGACAATTTTTTTTATTACGTATACATAATAAATTATAGTATTCAACAAAAATTTTATAATATATGTATAAATAAAACACTTTGAAATTGCACGCAGATACGCAATAACATGTTAACGCACAATATTAAGTTATTGATTCAAAACGCTTTATTGAGAGTTATAGAGCGTTTTTTAATTATGTGTTTACTTTATTACATTGTTTAAATACCAAAAAACATTTAAACATAAAAAAAAGCTGAAACAAAATGACGATATGATTTTAAAACACGATTTATTCAAAATTTCTCCAATGTGGGTTAACACACTATTGCTTATCTATGTCCAATTATGAGTCAGAAACCAGAAATATACCTACCTACTATATATTTGACACGTATGATTTTCTTTTGCAGGATATGGTCTTGGTCTATACGATTATGAAGCTAACCAGAACTATCATGGATATGGTGATGACGATTACCGATCACATGATTTTGCTCATCAAAATTTTGCTCCTCACCAATTATCTGGTCACAATGGTTATTATCATACAAAATACGGTCATCATAATGTAGGTTACGGATATCATCATAAAAATTATGATCACGTAAGTGTTTTTTTGAGGCGTGAAAGCGTAACAGACAGACAGACAGACAGCCAGACAGATAGAGTTACTTTCGCATTTATAATATTAGTAGGGATTATTATCGGCATCTGTTATCATTTCGAGGACCAAATCTCGTATAACGTGACATTTTTATTTTATAGTGAAATAATTTTATTACTTTCAGTCGCTGGTTACTAAAACTTTGCTATGGCCACTTGCTGGTCTAGCCCTTTTGGGTGCTGCAGCTGCTTTAGTTAGCAATCCAGTACTGTTGCAACTGGGTGTTGTTGGGAGAAAAAAAAGAGACACGGAAGAATTAATACACGGCGATATCGATGTTAATAAATGGTCTAAAAGTGAAGCACTAACAACGAAAACTGACGTCAATGGAGCCCCAGCTGATATAATTAGAGAAAGAACTCTCAAGAAAAGAACTGTTGACGTAAAACAAGGGGTATTGTTAAGAAAAATACCGCCAGAACGATCATCTGTGGAAACAATTATGAACGACTCCGTTTATAGATACAGTAAACCTACTCGATGATGGAAGATTTATACCACCGTTGACAGTTGAGTTTTAATTAATGCAGAAATTTGCATATATAATTATTACTACATAATATCTATTGCATTTTACTGAAATCGTCTCTACCAGTTTGTTATAAATAAGGAATAATAGCTTTATTGATGGTTATGACTAAAATACTAAGTATTCAAATCTGTGATTTAAGACATGTCATTAATACGTTAATTGAATTATAAGAATTATCAATTCGTAAAAGTTATTTTTGAATAAACAATGAAACTTCTATTTCGGTAAATATTTTTGTTAAATAATAATATCAATACAGGGAATGTAAGTTTACTATGATAAATAACTTTACGTACCTATCAAGGAGTTCCGAATAAATTAAAAACACATGAAACATAAAATAATATCCACAATCAATGAACCAATAACATCACTTCAAACACTTGCAGCATTTAACGCGCACTATAACAAACTAAAACACTAGCACTACACAACAGTACAGCACAGCACGAGCTGGGACAATATATATTTTTTTATTTTACAACAACCCACATATTTACACAGAGAATATTGACAAAACAAATAGTTTAACTGTTGTTTCGTTTGTTGTGTTAAACGTCATCATTGTGAATCGACCGATCGTACCAGATCATACGTTGTCGCTTTAAGAAAGCAGTGAAGTTAGGACCCGAAGCGACTTGTTCTGTCAAAGAAGGCTCTCAGCTGCGTGAAGTTGGTCGTATACCGGCGCTTGTGTGCGTAACCGGACAGGCAAGAGCAAGACGTTGCAACTTGCAACTGACGTGCGCGGGCGCATGCCATAGAAAAAAATATTTTACCTCGACACGACTGTCGCACTGGATACAAGGAGCGTACCTATTTCCCAGCTGTGTTTAAACACACAAACTTGGAGTGGAGAAAGGAATCGCGTCGCTACTCGCTAGCTGTGGTGCACGGACCGGTCAGATGTTAAACGGATGAATCACTTGAAATAGATCTATGAGGTTATAGGTCTTTATGTAAACTCACAGAAAACGATACTAATTACCTACGCTGGCGACGCTTTTTGTTTTACCCATGATGAAGTTACAGATTAGTAATTTTTAATACATAAAATAAGTAGGAATTTTGTTTTAATAAATTTGAAGAAAATAACGTCTCTTCCGCAAAGCAGTCTAGTCTTTATTACCTAGTTTATTAACAAACAATATTTATACCTATATTTATTAAATTAAATATAGGTATAAATAACGCTGATTCTGACCTTAAAACAGGCATAATATTAAATTCACCATTTATCTGTCTTTTACTTTAAGTATAATATAGATACGATAGGCATCAAAAGTTAACTAATTAATTAGTTAATTATTATTATTTATTTTTATTATCGTCCATATTGTAAAAATTAGCTTAAGGTTATAAAATTTTTTTAAATATACGTACGTATCAAACATAACTTACAACTTTTGATAACGATTAACAATCAAAACATAACGGTTTACGAATCAAACATGTTGTTTTATGAGAATCCTTTCATAAAAATAGGCAAAAAGGGAACATACATTATAGGTAAATCTATTTCAGGACATTTTATGAAAAAAACGAGATTTTCTCGTCTTTTCTGTAAGCTATCTTTGCGACTGACAGTGCTTTTTGTCTAATAATGCCATCTACCTCTACAGCTGGCATCTTCGTTGCAGCAACCCACCCGACTACGAGCGATTTCACCATTATACATAGAATAACCGAAACAATGGTGACTGGTGTGCTAGTTATGACTTCTTACACTAGAGGACTCATTGTTAATAACATTTTAGCAGATTGTAAAATGAAATTCGGAGTTATAGTTTTTTGTTTTTTTTTTCTGACTTCTCATATTAGACAAAAGATTATGTAGCATAATAGAAATTAAAAGTTATTTAGATACACCGCGAAGTGCTAATCTTCATGTAAGTATAGCTCCAGAACTAGAAGTTGATATTCAGATTTTAAATCCATACTGCAACAGAAATTATATTTATAAAACAAAACGATAAAGTAATGAAGTTTCTAGTGAAGGGCTAGTTAGCCCAGGCGCTTGACGGTTTTTACTTATAGGGGCATTAAGGAGGGGTTAATTTTTTTATATAGGGGTAAGCCTTTGTCCCACTGTGAACTTCTGTCGGCTGATATGATGATTATAATAATTATATTACTATTCATAGTATGTAGGAGTCGTATCTCTTACCTTGGGAAAATTCTTAACCAGACACTTGAACAACAATGCAGCTCTATCGCACCCTTTTATTCCATCGCTCACAGTCATTTTGTTCACTGTTGATTTGTAAATAAAAATATTTACTTAAAGAATACCTTACCGAAAATTTAATACTTAGTAATTTTACTAATACGCTATAGGATAGTCTTAAAATAAAATAAATTCTCTCTGCTGTTATCAATTAAATCATATCCAAGCACGACTCAATCTAAACTCTCATACCTACCTACTCAAAGATTTTAGAATCAGTTTATATTATGTACCTTTAGAACATATCTTTGCCACTTTTTTGCCATTCTCAATTTTCTTTCTATGACCTTCATGAGTTATTTCCACAATTTCAGTAGCACGATCTAAATCATATCTTCCTATATTGTTTAACTAAAACATAACGGAAAGATTAATACTGTTTTGGTCCGAAACAATTTTTTTTCAACTAAGTAACCTAATAAGTTTACAAATTTTAGTGTTATTGAAGTAGGTACAAAATAAAATATTTTTTATTAATATATTATGTAAGTCGTAGCAAATAACACCCACATATCCCATTGTTTTGTAAACGCAACCCAATAAGCATTTAGTCTTCATTTTTGTAGGCGGTACATTCTGTTTTAGCATGATCAAATCTTCCATTTCAACTGGATGTGCTTTGCTGCATTTTATCAAATTCTTTCTGAATTCTTCTAAATACTCTTCATCAGTCGTAACTCCCTGTAATTTAATCTATGAGGCACCTGTTATGAACTTAAAAAAAATATTCAGCTACTGGAATCCCTTTCGAAGTTTAAGAACGAAACATTTTCTTAATGCAAATCCATTGCTAGGATCCTTGAATATACATATATTTAAATGTTTCTTGATATGCGAGTAGGTTAGAAATTTAATTAGGTAAATAAATATAGGTGGTAGGAAACTTACGCAAGCATATCCGATCAGTACCAGAATAAAAAATACTCTTCCCATATCTGAAATTTATAAATTAGAACGTGGATTTTATTTTAGAAAAAAACACAAATTGCTGTTGATAAATATACAGTGTGGTAACAGCAGGATTACTTTACTTGCTAAACTGCCATTAAGTACTGAAAATAGTCATCAAATAGTTCCTAATGCTTATATCCATGACTCATTACAGTTTTATCGAATACAAATGGAAAAATAATTTAGCTTATTGTTACATTTGTTAGGATTTTTTCTGTGTGCACCTATCTACATATACACTTAAAATATATTTAGCACTTATTTTTTTTTTTAAACATTTTCCTAACTTAATAACTTAGTTAAATTTTGTGGATAGGTACTCATAAACTAGGACACGTTTTCATGTTTTTTTATTTCGTATACCTAAGTATAATTATGCATAAATTATGCAATTAGCGCCAATAGATCCAAAAAATGATCAACCATGATCAATGATCATATCTTTTAAGATAATTTTGCAACATTTAAAATTTATTTTAACTTAAAACACAAAGAACCTTTAATGTGGTTTTCAATAAATTAACATTTTCATAATTATTATGTTGCATTACCCTTTCCTTATATGAGAAAAATACGAGGCATCACTGCATGAACGTAAACTCACTATGTAAGTATTAGGTATTGATATAGCTCTGTGATGAATGAACCTATTCTTCTCAGCCTAATTAGGACCTAATATTGATCTATTTTACAAGTATTTTTTTATAATACTGTATACATATATGAATAACCTAGAACAAGGTACGTTGTAACTGGTATAGTTTGTCTTTGCAAAAACCCATAAATGAAACATTAAAATAAATAGAATACATTTTATTACTTTATTAAGGATTACATTTGTGAAGCATCATACCTACTGTATCTGTCTTTGAAGTTAAACTTTGAAACCCAACTGAAAAAAAATAAAAAGAAGATTTAGAAATAAAACACTCAGAATCCAAAAAAGTACACAATATCTACCTTGAGTTCATAATAAAAAAATATAGCAGAAGTTTAACTGTGTAAAACTGTGTTCCGTATCTTTCTTCTAATATTTGTCAAAGTGAAAAAGGTTCATAAAGTGAAAAAGGTTCATTAACGTTTTAAGGTTATAGTTTGTGTAAATGTTTTATGTGTAATCGTATGAACTTACTAACTAATAATTTAATATCAAAGTTTAAACTACTGCAGTTCGTATCATTACCTAGGCTAAAATTCCTGTTAGATACGATATAAGTAGGACGGTAAGGTAGTAAAGTAACCCGTAACTCCATGGGTTACAGTTAATAAATACTTCTACAGAAATTTTAACAATTTTCATAGAAAAACTAACATCGAAACAATCACAATACCCATCGATACTACTATCGGTCCCCGCTGTTTCACCCACGGTAATTACGGACTTCCTGCGGGAATTCCGGGATAAACAGTATCCTATGTCACTCAGGATCACTGTAGCTTCCTATGAGTGAAATAATTTTCAAAATCGGTTCAGTAGATCCAGAGTTTACCCCTACAACCTCACTGTGACTCCCAAACTCACAAACTTTACCTCTTTATAAAATTAGTACCTATAGAATATGGATTAGGTATGATAAATTTGAAGGTTAGGATGGATATTTTTACTCAATCACGCCACATCGGCTGGATGGTTTTGGATGGAATTTGGCACAGAGACAGATTATAGTTTGTAATAGGATTTTCGTGGCAATGCCGTAATTACCGTGGGTGAAACTGTGAGGAAAAGCTAGTAATTTCATAACGTTACTATCACTACTACCTATTAATTAATTACCTTGGGAGCATTATTAAGAACACACTCCAACAACAACGCTGCCCTGTCGCATTCCTTTTCTCCATCAGTCACTTCCATCGTGTTTACTGCAATAAAAAAAAAATAGCAATAATAGCAATAATTTATTTTCTCCTAATAATTTATTTTCTCCTAACGCCTTTTACACATTACAAGAAAATTTTCTTTGGTCTGATAAGAGATATCTAACAAGACATCCAGTCGCTTTGATTGTTATATGAGAGTGAGACCATACATAAAATCAAAATTCTAATTAGTCCGTCAGTTAGAAAATAAAAAAACAATAGACACGTATTTTTTGCTTGTTCAAATCAATTAAAATATACAAAGATAAAGCGCATTAAAGTTTAGGGTGAGGGGGTCGTGACGTCACTTACCACTAAACCGGATAGTGACGTCACGCGAAATTTCAACTCAATGTATTGCCGTTATTTTTTGATTGCGTAAAATAATAAAAAATATGTGTCCAATATTTTCTATTAATTTACAAGACATTAGTCAACATGCCCATTGCTGTGTTTTAAATAACATGAATTATTATACGTATAAATAGGTAAAAACCCATGCAGTGTTCATATTGTGTGAAGATATTTATTAATAAAATTTACTTACAGCATCTTTACTTGGAATGAGATGACCCACTAAGTTTTTGCCACAACGGAAATGCTATGATTCTTTGTTTACCTTTGTTGCATAAATCAGCCAATTTTTTTCCATTTTCAAGTCTTTTCTCATCGCCATTCTTGTTTTCTTCCGCCATTTTATAAGCTTTCTCGAGGTCATACATTCCTTTAGCATTCATCTACAAATTAAGATTATATCAGTTGGTAAAAAAATCCTAACTAATATAACAAGGGCGAGTGATAAGTCTGGTAAAAACTAAATAAGGAATATAAACTTTGATTTATTATTTGTTTATCAACATAGTCTCCCCTACGCTTAACAGTATTATATTATCTGTGGCTTAACCTAGAGCCCAACATAGTCTCCCCTACACTAGAGCTAAATAGCGTAAATAGGTTGCAGCAGAGGTCTTGTTCTAAAGATTATAGTAGGACTAGCTGTCCCCCGCGATTTCATCCGTGGTAATTTCGGAGTTCCCGCGGAGGTTGCGGGAAAAAAGTACTCTATGTCCTTCAGTTCCCGAGGGAATTCCGGGATAAAAACTATCCTATCTTTTAAGTTGGCCCATATTATGAATGGTTACAAAATTTTATCAAAATCCGTTCAGTAGTTTCGGAGTCCATCGCGGACAAACAACGTGACACGTGATTTATATATATTAGATAACACCATGGTACTTAATCGTGCAAAAATAATTAATAATCAAAACACAAAATGAGCTTTTCACCATGTTTGCGAAAATGGAAAAAAGAAACTGTTTTTAAAACCTTTTATTTAACTTACGGACATACGACCCGTTTATAGGAAAATTATATTGACCAGTGCTGTGAACATGGTTAAGTAAACAATTTTATTTAATTTAACTTGCAATGTATGTAGATAACTATACACATTAGGTTTGGATAGCAATGCATAATTTATACTTTTTAGCGCATTTAAATAAAAGCTTCTTCTAAAAAAAAGTTATATAACGGCTGTAAAAAGAAATAACCGAGGAAACTGATTGAAATTTTTTATCAGTTTGCCTTTCGAAAGAAGCACAACGGAATTTGTGATAACTTTATTCTTAAATTGAAATTTTCCAGGCTTGTTACTCGGCCCTTGTATATAAATACGAATGTGAGTTTGTTTACGCTATCAAGTCATACCTCTTGGATGCCTCTTGGCCACAGTCTCGGCGGCGGCGGCGGCAAAAACAGATGGCAGACAACTTAAGAAGTTGGCCACAGCTATCAGCGGCGCGAACTGTGGCCTATGTTGTCTACCATTTGTTTTTTCCGCTGCCGCAGCCCCGCCACCGCCGGCCGCCGCCGAGACTGTGGCGCCGCCCTTAACCCCTTGGCCACAGTCTCGGCGGTGGCGGTGGCAGTGGCGGCAGCGGCAAAAACAAATGGTAGACAACATAACGAGTAGGACACTGATAGCTGTGGCCAACTTCGCCGCCACCGCCGCCGCCGAGACTGTGGCGTCGCGCCGCCCTTAGCCAATCCACCGATAATCATGAAAGCTAGTATTTTTTAAAATATATATTAAAATGTTTACTACTAAATGGTAGATCCTGTAATTGCGCATTATTTAAATAAAAGTTCGTTATTATTATTCAATCATAAGATGTCTTTTAATCAGTTTTAGGTAATTTATTGTTTAGCGTTACTCACAGTTCCTTGAGCCTTGTAAGCACACGCCAGGAGGCATTTAGTCTCTCTTTGCGTAGGAACTTGTAGCTGCTGCAACTTCATTATCTCTTGCACTTCTACAGGGTTTTTTGAAATGCACGCCATCACGTGGTGAATAAATTCCGCTTTTACCTCCTCGTCAGTTTTCGCCTAAATCATAAGAATAATACTTTATCATATTCTAATTTTATCATAACCATTACCACGCAATCCATCTAAACTTGTGACTAAATGTATATTATATTGTTATTTATTGTTCAGGATGGACCATGAATTCGCTAACATTTAAATCTCTTTAACATCGCACGCAAGCGGGAAGGATCTTACCGCTCGCGCTAGCTCATTTTTTGGAAATTCAGTGCACACAATGAAACCCTTTACGGAGCCGCAACATGCTTTTCGCTCATTACTGTAAGACGCTTATTTCGCGTCAAATATGATTAACAGGACTTGAATCAGTGTCCGAGTGCTCTTATAATGAAGTTGGGTGGAGAAGTTTGAAAAGACGGGATCGACACTAAATGTAAAGCAAAACTTCGCCCAACGAAGAGTTTCTACGGTCGACGTTATCCAGATTATTATCGACGCGCAAACGTTCAGCTGAATTAAGATTATCGCGCGCATCTTTCCGCCGGTGATAACCAAACCCTAATAATTTTTTACGTTTTTCGTACGTTTCGTATGCCGAAACAATGTTGGATTGATTAAATAAATACAACATCTTGTTTTCCTATACGAAGCCCATTTTCACCGGACACGATAACAAACAGATTTTAAGATATTGGAGCATCTAAAATCCCATAACAGGTCAGTTCATTCGCCAAAGGCTGCAATTTGAGTAAAAGGAATCATAGGCCTTTACTTTTTCCGATTTTCGAAGCCAGTTTTTATAACTCTGCTGAATAAAAATATGTGAAATTGTAACGAGGCGGCCGTATGCCACTCGTTATGTTATCATGCCTCATTTTTATTACTTATTATTTTTAAAAAACCTGTTGTATTTTGTATTCTAATTTGTGATTCTTTTTTTTAATTCAAAATTATTGTAGGTATTTTCTATATTTATTTTGTTTTATGAATAACTCCTCGACTAGATTTCTAAGCTTACGCATCTGAATTAATTTTATTCTATTTGGGATTGTAGTCAATAAATTAGTAAATTAATAAAAAAATATTGGATACGTATTTTTTCATCGTCCAATATTTTTTATTAATCTACAAGCGAGACTAAAAACTAAAATTTTTTTGACAAGCCCATTTGCTGGTTACAAACGTAACACAATAAGATTACAGCAAAATGGAGCCATTTGTCACACATCCGACGAGTCGCTGCCGGTGGTTATAGAAATGTTTTCGGAAAAGCTGATTCCCAGGAGTCCAGATTTATCCCCGCAGACTTGTTTTTGTGAGGTTGCTAGAAACGTGTTCATCCCTAAACCAAAAAAACTGCCGACAAGTAAACGAAAATTTTGGTACTCGCTTAGAACAGTGCCAAAATGGGGTTAGTGGTCATTTATATGATGTTCTTTTTAACAGACTTCAAAAAAAGGAGGTTCTCAATTGGACTGTTTTTTTTTTAAAGTAAATTCCTATGAATTGGCTATCTGGAAAATAAAGATTTTTTATAATAGGTTACAATTTTTTTTTTCTCGAATTTTTCGACCGATAACAATTAGTTTGTACTTACCCAGGCATATTCCAAAAGAAATAAACTTATAAAAAAACACCACAAAAAATTAAACATTATTTGTTTAGAACTGGATTGAAATTTCTGTAATGTACAACATTTTATAATGTCCCGTTTATATATTGTGACTTGCGTCTCTCGATATAATTAAAGTATCAGCTATTATAAATAACCGACACTCTTTGAATTTTTAATTTTTATTTCCTTTATTTAGTCAATGAATGATCATATCCGTCAATTTAAATAATTATATAATTATTTAATATACAAAAAAAATACTGAACTGATTCGCCAATTTTTATTTTAGATGTTTATATTTTTTGTTACTTACCTATAGGCATGTCAAAAGTTCAATTTTAGCAGGTAACGGAAGTAGGTAAGTAATGCGTGTGTAGAGTCCAATGTTAATTTATTCACGCTAAGGAAGTGTAATAACTTCTTACTTGCGTTCACTTCCGCTATTTAAAGTGAAAATTCTGCACAGTAGGAATAGTACATTGTTATCCTAGGGGTGAAAGTAACTTATTCAGTCCCGAGACGGGGTTTGGCGCCCGAGCGTAGCGAGGGCGCTAATAGATCGAGGGACTAAATAAGTCTTTCTCCCGAGGGTAACACTGTGCTTTTCATTACGAATGCAAGGAAAGTCAAAATAAAAATAGGAATTAGCTAAAGAAAAAATGAGTGAAGATCGGATAGTCGCTTGACACTTTCCCACCTATTTCTTTTTCTTTGGCCGGCTAGCTATTCAGCCAGTATTTTTTATTTACATTGTGGCGACCTAAAAAAAATATTTTCTTTAATTATTAAGTATTAATTAAAGAAAATAAAAAAATATAAATAGGAATTAGCTTAAGAAAAAGTGAGTGAATTTTATTTTAATTAATACCTACTTAAACTTTACGTTATTTCAATTTTACATCGCGCTGGCTGTATAGAAAGTTGAAACATGGTTCAATAGAAATGTGAAAATAGACCTAGTTTTTTTTTAATAATTTGACAGTTGTCAGTTGAAAGCGATTCTCCCTAGGGCTGAAAAGGGTTACTTTCAACCCGCTTCTCAGGCAACTTCAGACCTACTTTCCGAGTATGAGTAATGAAAAAATTATTACTTTCGCGATATTGCAATTTGCAACTTCTCGCAGGTCATACACTGCATAAGAGTTATATTAGTAACTAAAAAGTTGTAATCGAAGGCCAGACAGGCAGGAGACCACTTTTTCTTGTAAAATTCACTTGTTGCGCATACACAATTAATCATTGATATGAGTATTTGATCGAAATACCCCCTCCCACTCTGAAGCCTAAGTTTCGTGACGTCAAATTTCAAAATCTTATGAATCTAATAATTAGATGCCTCCTCCCACCCCTTGTCACACAATGTCACACTCACGGTCACACTTCATTAACCTTTTCCCCCCTTAACGTGTAACGTACTTTATGATCCCCCAATAAAAAAAGACCTAATGGTTACATTTAAACTTAACTAAGGATCATGGAGGTAAACTCTTAAATATACAGTGATTCCGTGTACCAGTAGGTATGTACCTACACGCGCAATGAGAAGCAAAACTTTTTGTGTTGGTTCTAATCGAATCAATTTTACAAAAAACTCACGAAAATTTATATAGGTAATTAGCTGTGCCCCGCGGTTTCACCCGCGTGAGTTTTGGAATTCCCACAGGAACTCCAAAGTAGACTAAATTACTCCTTATAACATCAGCTAATTAGCAGTGAAAGTCCCGTCAAAATTGGTCCAACGGCTTCGGAGATTCACCTGCATGAGTTTCGGAATACTTTATATCAGCTCAGCTTTACTCAGCTCACTCGGAGCTCTTTATATCAGGATTAGGAACCTTTGCGTACGCAGGCAGAACAACCCGCCAAAGTTTCATCACAATCGGACCAATAGTTTAGAAACGCATAGAGGACAAAGTGACAAACGTACAAACATTGATTTTTTTTACAAAGAAAGATAGGTATGTTGCAACGTCACCCCTTCATAACCAAATGAAATTATTTATTACTATAAGTGTATGTGGCTGTGCCCTGAGTTGAACCCGCGTGAGTTGAGGAATTCCCGCAGGAACAATTATTTTTTTAATCAGAGACGTTCACGTACTATTTTATTTCTATTTTTAAGTTTGGGTGTTAATATTGTAGGTCTTTTGAATGTAGTGGATTTTGCGGGGCTCATCTTCCGATGATTAACGTAAGTTAGGCATTGGAGGATGAGTTTTGCAGGATCCTTGGTGTGTCTGTTTGTCCTGTATAATAGCAATAAGCGATATAGCGAGAACATGCCTGCCGATAAACTGTTTTACAGTTTGGCAGATAGTAATATTTAAGAAATACTTATGTTGTATTATCTTTTTTTAATAAATAAAAAAAAAAAAAGTAAATTAATGTTAATTGGCATTGAATGAGATGTAACTTAATTAGTTAAATGCCAATTAACATTAATTTATTAAACTTCTCTGATTTCGGCAGTTTTGTTTTAAAAATCTATATTTAACTAAGTAATCATTAAAGTCGACTCTGGGTGCGGCGGTTAGTTAATCCTTGTAACATCAGCTATCTGACAGTGAAAGTCCCGTTAAAATCGGTCAAGCTGTTTTAGAGATTAGCCGGAACAAACAGACAGACAGACAGACGGACAGACAAAATGCAAGTACCGTATATACTTTCATATGAATTTTGTGAAAAGCTGTTAATTTGAAATTACAAACAGACACTTCAATTTTATTTATATGTGTATAGATGTAGACAATATAGAAGGCTTTCTAACCATGCTTAAAGAAGTTTTACTTACCTATTTAAAAATAATTTTATTAAAAATCGGTTTACTATTTCGATACATAAGTAAGTAGGTACATAAAAAACTACAAACGAATGAAAAATCTCCCGTTTTTTCGTAGTCGGTTAATATTTATTAATAAATCAAAATATCATAACAAGTAAGATAAACGATAAACTAGAAAAAATGATGGCCATAGCTACATAATGCCTAGTACTCACGTTCCTACATTAATCACTTCGACAGTATCAGATGGTCAAAACCGTGAAATTATTGCAATGACCTCGCTACAGCCACAACACAACTCGTTACAATGAATTTAGTATGCACACATACTAAATTCATTCTAACATGGTGGAATGAACAGTATAATATGTGTATATGTTGTAATATGTGGAAGCTGGTAATTGGCCTTATTCTTAACTATTCTCTGTATTTTACTATTGTATATTATCTAGCTGTAAGTTTTCCGAATAGTGCAAAATAAATAAATAAATAATTTGAATACATAGAAACGGCCTTACCAATAAAAAAATTTCATATTCAAATTTATAGATGGCAGTTTGGTAACAGTTATAGACTTTTAGGGCTGAAAATAAAGAATAATATATTATATTTTTAATCCCCACAAAATGTTTTTATTTACGAAGCCCAGTCTCTATCTATTTGACGACTCGATTGGCGCAGTAGGTCACCATGCCTGCCCGCTAACCCGGTTTCCGGGTTTGATTCCCGGTGGGGGTGGACTTTGTGTGATGAACACAGGGTTCCATTTTCCAGTCGGGACGTGTATATTATAATTTATATGTAATAATATATAGTATATACCATGTTTCCTTGGTTTTCACGACACAAGTTTATAGCTTAGTGTGGGATCAAGTAGAACTGTGTGTTGTGATTTGTGAAGTGGATTATTATTATTACTATCCCACGTAGGGCTCTTTCTCTTGTATGTCCGCATACATATTTATGCGTTATTGGAACTGGATTTTAAACTTATGTAATTCTTATTTACTCTTTACCTACAGATAACTTTACAAAAAAAAAACAAACACCAAATTACTTCTTGAATTATCTTTATTAATGTTGTCGAAACATATGGTTAAATAAAATTAATATTTATGTAAAGATTTCATTGAATCCGTTTCAATACATTGATAGGTTTCAAAAAGTTTCCAACATCTGAAACAAAATTTTATTTGTCAATAGATTACACTTACAATAACTTTGATGCTATTTTAATAATTATTTGATGACTTTTTTACCTCGGGCATTTTTTCCATAGCGCACTTCTGGATCAAAGCTGCTCTGTCGCATCCTTTCGAGCCGTCATGAACGGGTTCGTCGTTTACTGGAATTAATAAGTGCGGTACATAGCGGGACTTAGGTATTATGAGCATGTCATATTTTGTCTGCTATGATAACACTATTAATGACTCTGTTTATTGATTGGCTTATAACAATAACGATATTTAGTTTTCACACAATCGATACAAATAAAACATCAGTAGGTAATAAAGAAATTTATTTTATGAATAAACAGACAGTTTGTACTGGGAGTTTTTCGCGCAGCTTTGTCTCTCCGACTATAGGAAGCTGTGAATGGCGAACGTTTTATGAGTGTGACATTTTATTAGGTATGTCAAAAAGAGGCACATACACAGGCCAACTTTGAATAAAACATTTTGACTTTGACGTTTTCATCCACTTAAGTAAAATATTATGATTATTTCATTAAAAAGTTCCAACACATCCGCTTCCATTCGACATAAATAAGGCATGCAGATAAAATAAGCTACTTATATGATGTTAACTGGGGCTTACCCTTTACGCAAAAATCAACTAAGTCGTAGATCTTTTTAAGAGTCTCAGGGTCCGCTTGAATCTTGGCATGGAATATTTTCGACCCTTCAACTGAAAGCTTACCATCTTGATCCATCTATGCACAAAGGTTAAAATTGGTTAGATACAAGACCCCTATTAATATACAAAAACCGTGAAATGTTCTGTAGAAAAAAATTACGTTTTTTTTTTATTTCAAACTAGTCGTCATTCAGGACTCAACTGAATTTCTGCATTCCCGAAGAATTCTAGGTTAAAAGTATCCTTATAATTAATCCAGAATACCTCTAAATTCCATCGAAATCCGTCTAGCCGTATATCTTTGCGTATTATACTCGAGTTACAAACATTCAAATATTTTTACAACCTTTCAAATTTTATTATTAGTAGGATGTTTATTTACCACTCCACTTTTTTTTAAAACGCAAGCCATGAAGCACTTAGATACAACGTCATCGAATGTTTCCTGTTTTTGAAGTTTTTCATGCGCTTCTTTAGTTATATTGTTAGATATTAGACATTCTTTGGTTTGTTCTACATATTCCTTTATGTTTTCTTCTACCGTTGCTCCCTGGGTAAATGAAATAAACAGGTACATCACCTTAGTAAAGCAATAGCGCCATTTTCGGTCAACATTTTTTTATGTTCAACAATTTCTTAGTATTTAAACAATATATAATAACGTAAAAAAATAATTAAAAAACGTTTTATAACTCTTAATAAAGCGTTCTGTATCAATAACTTATGGTATGGGTTAACATGTTATTGCTTATCGGCGTCCATATAGGATCTGAGCGTAACGGTCACGTGAGTTCGGTTTGTTCCCCATCTCAAAAGTGCTTAAGTAATTTTCACTTCAAAAAACGAAACAATTATTATTTACATTTCACAAAGCATTCAAACCTACCAACTGATCTTGGGCCCAGAGCCCTTATTTAGCAACGACACAATCCAAAACGCTCCAGGTGCCTAAATATTAGAAATTTATATTCTGTATACTATAACTAGAGAGATAAGACACGTTATAAATATATTTCTTTGAAATGAAACTTCTATGAGCAGAAGGGAAAACAATTTTATTGGCGCGTTACCGTAACGCGACGTGCTATGGTCATATTGAAAAAGGGCCCTGATTCACAATGACCACGCTGCGGTAGATACGGTAACGCACCATAAAAGTTGTTTTGCTAAAGATTCCCTATTCCTAAAGATTCAAATTCGGAAACAACTAGGTATTAGTATTCCTTGTGTTTTTTTTTTTCTGGATATTATTATAATAGGGATGTGGACTACTTTTGAAAATCAAAATTCTAATTAGTCTAATTAGTCTAATTAAAATAAAAAAAAACAATAGACACGTATTTTTTGCTTTTTCAAATAAATTAAAATAAACAGAGATAAAGCGCATTAAAGTTTAGGGTGAGGGGGTCGTGACGTCACTAACCGCTAAAACCGCCATACAAACTGTCAGAATAGTGACGTCACGCGAAATTTCAACTCAATATATCGCCTTTATTTTTTGTTTACGTAAAAAAAGAAAAAATACGTGTCCAATATTTTAATAATCTACAAGACGGACTAAAAAATAAAAATTGCTCATTTCCGGAAGTCCCTGAGACCTCTGGGATTCCGCCCTGAGATTGATAAGTATCAATTAACTACCTATGGTCTCTAAAAATAAAGTTTTTGAATTGCTACTATCCTACAGAGATTGCTACTATATTTTTTCTGTTAATAACGGTAACATGGCGATATTGCGATAAAAATGCGAGATTTGATAGCTACGATCATTGTTAAAAATTTACATGATTGATTAATGTCATGATTATAAGGGCTATAAGAAAAATTTCATAATTGCCCTGCTAAATCGGTCAAAATTTATTAGAAATTATAGATTACCGACACAGTCAACGATTATATAAAAATATACGTAAGTGCAGTTGGAATATTGTGTAAAACAAAATAAATACCTTGACATAAGAGTGAATAATGAAAAATATGAAACAAAATAAAACTTTAAATATTGCGTACTGCATTTTCTGTTTTTCGTGTTCTTTCTCTACGACCTCAATTTATGACTACTGTAAAAATTTTGAATGGAAAATGGATTTCAACTATTTATAGAGTGTATGGTAAAAATGTTTTCATTATAATAATGACTCTACTTATTTAAGGTGGTAATCGTGGCACTGTGCAAGGCTATTCTCGGCATACAATTAGTTTTAATCTCCTAAGTGGTGTAAATAGGTATTATTAAAAAAAAATGGTTTATTACATATACCATATACCACCTAATGTGCTCAACCACTTAATCTCTATCTCAATTCTCTACTAATATTATAAATGCGAAAGTTACTCTGTTTGTCTGTCTGCCTGTCTGTTACGCTATCACGCCTTAACGGCTCAACAGATCATTATGTAATTTTATACACACATTGTCATAGGTACAGCGAAGAACATTGCAGGGTACTTTTTTACTTTTTATCCCGGGATTTCCGCGCAAACTCCAAAATTAATGCCGTTGAAATCTCATGAAATTTTGCATACCTACACTTTGTCAGAGGTTGTGTACCTGGACATAGGGTGCTTTGTATCCCGGAATTCCTGCGGAATTTCCGAAATTTCCGCGGATGAAACCGCGGCGAAAAGCTAGTCTTACTATAAACGCTAATATTGAATTTGTATTTTTTGTATTTTCTTGGATGTTTTTTTGCAGTTATCTTTGGAACTTCGGAAGCAATTTTATTAATTGTTTCTGCGATAGGAAGCTACACTATCCCTGAGTGATATAGAATTCTTTTTAGAGTTCCCGAGGAGTTGCAAAATTCACGCGGATCAAACCGTGGGGAAACATCAGCTAGTACGTAGGTATAGGTAGGTATAACAATATATTGATGAAGTGGTATTAGTGCTTTAAATTATTTATTATTCTACAACTTACGCGGGTGGGTTAATTTCCGAAATGGTTAAACCGATTTTGATGAAGATTTTTTTGAAATTTATTTATTTATTTATTTCAAAAACCACATAATCCTTACAGAGTAACCTAATGCGATTATATGACTACTTTAAGTATTTGGCTTACAAGTTAACACAAACAAAGCTATTTTTGTGAATTCATTCAGAGAACATGTAAGTATGTAAATTACACACACTAAATTTTTAAATTGGCTATAATATTTATTTTATTTATTTATTTATAGAAAACTAACTCTACAGCACATTAAAAGAAACAATTAACCAAAAACAATAACAATTACTCAAAATAGTGCCAATGACAGATTAGACAAAACGTAACGAAAAATAGAACTGACAAATTAATACAAAAGAAACAGATAAAAAAAAAAGAAATGTACCTACTTACTGATTTTGATGTTGCATGGAATGTTTGCGTTACAGGAAAACCCAATATGAGTCTAGTACCATAATCAAAGGTGTCGTGTATACTTACCATTTGTAACCGACTTCAAAAAAGGAGGTTCTCAGTTTGACCTGTAGGTATGTATGTTTGTACAGTAGTGTGGACTTTGCTGCCCAATTTTTAACCGACTTCCAAAAAGGAGGAGGTTCTATGTTCGATTGTATGTATGTTTTTTTTTTTTTTTTTTTTTTTTATGTATGTTCACCGATTACTCGAAGACGGTTGAACCGATTTGAAAAATTCTTTTTTTGTTTGAAAGGGTATACTCCCAATTAGGTCCCATTGCCACCAAGTCCAGATCTGATGATGGGATCTTGGAGAAATCGAGGGAACTCTTCAAAAATTATAGGCACACCTATAGCGATTTGGGTATTTTTCATAGTAAATCGTTCATTTGCTTTTGAAAAGCAAAATTTGAAGAAGTGGAACTGATGATGAAGACCACAGATGGTCATCAGAACTACTCAACAATAATACGTATTTCACGGATTCCGATTGGAGCGATTTCGAAAATTGTTTTTTTGTTTGAAAGAGGATACTCCCAAATTGATTCCACTGTCACCAAGTCGAGATCTGATGATGGGATCTTGGAGTAATCGAGGGAACTCTTCAAAAATTATAGGTACACCTATAGCGATTTCTGGATTTTTTATAGTAAATCGTTTATTTGCTTTTGGTAAGTAAAATTTGAAGAAGTGGAACTGATGATGAAGACCACAGATGGTCATCAGAACTGCTAAATAATAGGTAATTCACAGATTCCGATTTGTTAACTTTAATATGGTTTTTAAACAATTTATGCTCGTCACAATGTATATGGTGAAGTGGCACTGATGATGATGTACCAGGAGAACTCCTCAACAATTAACGTCCCTGCGTCGGGAAAAGAAATATTTTGTAAAAGGTGATGAGCAATTGACATTAGGCTATTGTAACTTAGAGAAATTACGAACTAAGTCACTTAAAAGCGAGAAATAAAAAAAATTTTTAACAAAAAAATTAAAACCGACTTCCAAAAACACAAAACTAAAAATCTCAAAATAAAAAGCTAAAAATAACAACATACCGATTTAATCCAAAAGACAAAAACACACGTAATATTATTATTGGTTTGTGTTACCACTAATCGGTATGAAGTCGGTGACAAGCGAAATATGGAGGGGGTAGATGGGCTAAGTCGACTCCCGCTACCAGCTTTTTGTGAACAGGACAACCCAAGTGGGCAGACACCAGCGGGCTTGTCACCGAATTCAAATCGATTAGTGGTAGCACAAACCAATAATAATATTACGTGTGTTTTTGTCTTTTGGATTAAATCGGTATGTTGTTATTTTTAGCTTTTTCTGTTAAAACCACCAAGGATCATCGATGTGGTCATCGAGCTACGAAAGCTTTCATTTGTTTCTTCACATGTAGAAAAGGGCCATACACTTGGAAACCATAAGTATAATAATACATAATATGTACATATTAGCAGCTTGCAGGAGCTATCTGTGACAAGATTATCAGGAACACTGCAGTAGATTCCTATATGTAAGTGGTAGAATTTTTATAATCAATTAGGTACCTACCCACTTATGCAGTTGTATTATACATTACAAACAAAAAAAAACTTTTTTCTTTCTTTATAATCATAACTAATATTATAAATGCGAAAGTGAGTTTGTTTGTTTGTTACGGTTTCAAGGCTTAACGGCTCAACCGATCACCATGAAATTTTGCATACCTTTACGATGACAGGACAGAGAAGGACATAGGGTACTTTATGTCTCGGAATTCCCGCGGGAACTCAGAAATTCACGAGGATGAAACCGCGGGGAAAAGCTAGTATTTTTATTTATTTCGTAAATAATGTAGTATAGGTAACTAGCTGTTCCCCCTGAGTAGGTATACAAGTAGATAAGCAATCAATCAGGTTTAACTTTAAACCCAGTGCGTGGATTAAACATCCAGGGCCCTTATTCACTATGACCAACAACATTCCGTGCCCATAACGCGCGTCCCAAAAACACATTTCCAAACGTTCTAGATGCCAAGATATTACAAATTATTATTCTTTATGCCATAAGAAACGTTGTAAATGTATTTTTTGCAGTAAAGCTTCTTTGATTACGAGGGAAAGACAGTTTTTGCGGCGTCTTATCTTAGCGTGGCGTATTATAGTCATAGTGAATACGGGCCCAGTATTACCTATGGGTGTTTATGAGTGTATACCTACGGGCATGTATCAGATGTTTATCGGATTTTTCTCCCGCGTGAGTTTCGGAATTCCCGCAGGAACTCCAAACTTCTTTTATTATTCTTCTCCATAGAATAACAAACACAACAAAAAAGAATTTGCAAAATTGGCCCAGCCGTTCCCGCGTGATGCCGTGGCCAAGGGAAATAGGGATTCGTTTATATATTTATAGCTGTTCCCTGCAGTTTCACCCGCGTTAATTTCGAAGTTGCCGCGAGAAGTCCGGAAAAAAGTACCCTACTATGTCCTTCTCTGTACCCCTGACAATGTATGTGCAAAATTTCATGATGATCGGCTAAGCTGTTAAGGCGTGAAAGCGTAACAGACAGACAGATAGAGAGACAGAGTTACTTTCGCATTTGGACATAGATAAGCAATAGTGGGCTAACCCACACTGGAGAAATTTTGATTCAATTATTTTGTGTCAAATTTTTTATGTTCAATATTTAGTTACATATTTAAACAATGTAATAAGGTAAACGCTCTCTAACTCTCAATAAATCGTTCTGAATCAATAACTTCATTTTGAGGGTTAACATGTTATTGCTTATCTGGGTCCATTTATAATATTAGTAGGGATATAGATTAAATGCGGATTTATTCATTGATCTGGCGGGACCATATCATGATGTTGCCAGTGGTTGCTTTCCATATCATGAAATGGTTGCATTTCATGAAATGATCGACCATTTCAAAAAATGATCAATTCTAAGATCGGGTGACATACATAGTTGTAACGTCGTAGCGCTAAGAATAAAGCGGAAATACGCAACTGTATACGTGTATACGTATTCTTATTTACTCTGTAAACGTTTTAATGAAGAAAACACCACATTTTGCTTTAAATTACAACTTTATTTAAAAAAATATGGAAAATCGCTAGTTAATAATATTGATCTCAATATTTTATGTAGTCCGTCTATTCTCGCAGGAACTCCAAAGTAGACTTAATTACTCCTTATAACATCAGCAGTGAAAGTCCTGTAAAATTGGTCCAACCGTTTTGGAGATTCACCCTCGTGAGTTTCGGAATTCCCGCAGGATCTCTTTATATCAGGATTAGGAACCTTTACGGACGCAGGCAGAATAACCCGCCAAAGCTTCATCACAATCGCACCAAATGGTTTAGAAACGCATAGAGGACAAACATACAAACATAGATTTTTATTTATAAATATCGGTACATGTTGCCCCTTAATAACACACAGTTTGGTAACTGATTTTTAGACTGAAAATAAAGAATAATATATAGTTTTAATCCCCTCAAAATATTTTTATACACGAAGCCCAGTCTCAACCCCACGTATAGGGCTCTTTCTCTTTTAAGTCCACATACAGATTTGTGTAATTGGAACTGGATTGCAACTTTTGCAATTCTTAGGTATTTACTCTCTACCTAAAAAAAAAACACCAAATTACTTCTTAAATTTATTACTTTATTAGTGTTGTCGAAAAATATGGTTAAGTAAAATTAATATTTATGCGAAGATTTCTTTGAATCCGTTTCAATATAGATCGAGAGGTTTCAAGCAGTTATCAACATCTGAAACAAAATTTTATTTGTCAATAGACTTCACTTTCAAAAACTTTGATTCTATTTTATTTTAATGACTTTTTTACCTCTGGCATTTTTTCTATAGCGCACTTGTAGATCAAAGCTGCTCTGTCGCATCCTTTGGAGCCGTCATGAACGGGTTCGTCATTTACTGGAATAAAATAAGTTCGATTAATTAAACGTAGTGGGGCTTATGAGCATGTCATATTCGTGAACGGGTGCCATCAGCTGGTCTATAGGTCACTGGTCATATTTTGTCTACTATGGTAACACTACTAATGACTTTATTTATTGATTGGCTTATAATATAACGATATTTAGTTTTCACACAATCGATACAAATAAAAAATCAGTAGGTAATAAATACATTTATTTTATCATTATACAGACAGTTTGCTACTGGGAGTTCTTTGCGCAGCTTCTTCTCTGGCTATAGCGGTGAATGGCGAACGTTTTATGGGCGTGTCATTTTATTGACGTCAAAAAGAGGCACATACATAGGCCATGAATAGGCCACATATAACTTTGAATAAAACACTTTGACTTTTGTTTTCATCCAACTAAGTAAAATATTATGATTATTACATTAAAAGGTTCCAACACGTCCGCTTCCGCTGCTTCAATGGATAAATAAGGCATGCATAGGTGTATAAGATGTTAGCTGGAGCTTACCCTTTAAGCAAAAATCAACTAATTCGCCGGTCCTTATACGAGCCTCAGGGTCCGCATGAATTTTAGCATGGAATGTTTTTGACCCTTCAACTGAAAGCATGCCATCTTGATCCATCTATGCACAAAGGTTAAAATTGATTAGGTTGGTACAACCCCTATTAATATACCTACAAAAGATCGTTAAATATTCTGCAGAAAAAAATTAGGGTTTTTTTTATTTCTAACTAGTCATCCTTTAGGACTCAACTGAATTTCAGCATTCCCGAAGAATTCTACGATAAAAGTATCCTTATGATTAATTGGCTGTATTTTTTCTATTTTTACGTAAAAAATAACGGTGATACATTGAGTTGAAATTTCGCGTGACGTCACAACCCGGTGCAGTTTGTACTGAATAATGACGTCACGAGTCCCCCACCCTAAACTTTGATGCGCTTTATCCATGTTTATTTTCATTAATTTGAAAAAGCAAAAAACTATTATTATTTTTTTTATTTCTAATTGACGGACTAATTAGAATTTTGATTTTCATACCCTAGAGAATACCCAATTCCATTGAAATCCGCCGTATATGCGTATTATACTCGAGTAACAAATATTCAAACATTATTACAACCTTTCAAATTTGTATTATTAGTAGGATGTTTATTTACCACTCCGCTTTTTTTGAAAATGCAAGCCATGAAGCACTTAGTTGCAACGTCATCGGATAATTCAAGTTTCTGAAGTTTTTCATGAGCTTCTTCAGTTATATTGTTAGATATTAGACATTCTTTGGTTTGTTCTACATATTCCTTTATGTTTTCTTCTACCGTTGCTCCCTGTGTAATTGAAATAAATAGACCACGTACATAACTTTAGTAAAGCAATATCGCCATTTTTTGTAAACATTTTTTTATGTTCAACAATTTGTTAGTATTTAAATAATATAATAACGTAAAATATAATCAAAAAAGTTTTATAACTCTTAATAAAGCATTCTGTATCATTAACTTAATGGTGTGGGTTAACATGTTATTGCTTATCGGCGTCCATATAGGATCTGAGGGGCTATTATGTAACTTTTGTGTCTATCATTTTTCGGTTGCAATGAAAACATGACGGCTTTGCGATTACAATATGCACGTTTTGACACCTACAATATCCAGCAATCAACCAAAATAAATATACTTCAAAAGTTGTAGTTGCCTAAACATGATTAATTAATTACAAAATCGATATTTTTCTGATTGAAACTGAAATATGATAGCAACAAAAGTTACATAATAGGCTAGCTGAGAGTGACGGTCGCGCGAGTTCGATTTTTTCCCCATCCCAAAAGTGCCCAATATGTTCAAAAAATCTAAACAATTATTTACATTTCGCCAAGCATTGTACGAGTACCAACTAATCTTGGGCCCAGAGCCCTTATTTACCAACGACACAATCCCAAATGCTTCAGGTGCCTAAATATTAAACATATGTATGCTATAAGACACGTTGTAAATATATTTTTTTAAATTAAACTTCTATGAGCACAAGGTAAAACTATTTTATTGGCGCGTTACCTTAACGCGACATGTTATGGTCAATATGGTCATATTGAATAAGGGCCCGATTCACATTACCAGGGCCCTTATTCGGTATGACCATAACGCATCGCGTTAAGATAAGGCGCCACTTAAATTGCTTTTCCCTCGTGTTCAAAGAAGTTTTACTTTAAAAAATACATTTACATCATTTCTATTGTCATACAGACTATCCTACAGAGATTGCAACTATATTTTTTCTATTATTAATAAAAATGCGATAAAAATACGAGATTTGATAGCTACGATTTCTGACAATCAATCAAAATCATCATTGTTAAAAATTTACACGATTGATTAATGTCATGATTATAAGGGCTATAAGAAAAAAATCATAATTGCCCTGCTAAATCGGTCACAATATATTAGAAATTATAGATTACCAACACAGTCAACGATTATATAAAAACATACGTAAGTGCAGTTGGAATATTGTGTAAAACAAAATAAATACCTTGACATAAGAGAAAATAATGAAAAATATAAAACAGAATAAAACTTTAAATATTGCGTACTGCATTTTCTGTTTTTCGTGTTTTTTCTCGACGACCTCAATTTATGACTACTGTAAAAATTTTGAATGGAAAATGGATTTCAACTATTTATAGAGTGTATGGTAAAAATGTTTTCATTATAATAATGACTCTACTTATTTAAGGTGGTAATCGTGGCACTGTGCAAGGCTATTCTCGGCATACAATTAGTAATAATGGTTCATTGCTGTCAACTACTTAATCTCTATCTCTACTAATATTATAAATGCGAAATTTACTCTGTTTGTCTGTTTGTGTCTGTTACGTTTTCACACCATAACAACTCAACTGATCATTACTTATGTAATTTTGTACACACAGAGCATAGGGTACTTTTATCCCGGAATTCCCCCCTATATAATATACTTTGTCAGGAGTATAATAAATAATAGTAATAATCCACTTCACAACAAACAGATAGTTGCTACACTTTTTGATATCATTTTATATCTCCCAGTACAAAAATCAAAAAAATTTTTTTTTAAACTGGCAAGTACTTTGGTTACCTACAAATTTATTAAATTTAAAATATATTATATTTAACATTTCCAGAGTATTAGTGATTTTTGCGGACCGTTACTTTTTGTGACATCTATCCCATATATGGGATAATTGCCTATAGTTGATATAAATTACGTTTAGGATAGACGACCCACCGGGAAACAAGGCATCTATACCGAAAATACTTTGATCGCACCTTACACCAAATTTTTGTACTTTTTTCTGAGTAAATAATTAATAATAAATAATAATAAATAATTCCCGTGCAATCGCATAGAGAAATGAAATGAAATGAAATAAACTTTATTCGTTACGACAACCGTTATAGTGCTAACAGACGACCGGATTTGGTGCGCTCCGCACATCGAACTTGGTGCGCTCCGCACATCGAACTTGGTGCGCTCCGAACCATAATCGGTCGTGTGTAGGGAGTGTCCGCCGCACATTATTATTAATTAATAACATCTTATCTGTGCGGTGTGTTCGGATGGTTTGGACATCGAAAGTGGTGTACTCGTGTGGATGGATGGACGGACCGATTTTAACAGGACATCCACTGACAGATTAAAAAAAAAATGGTTCCTAAGGAAATTCCGAAAAGCACGCGGGTGAAACCGCGGGGTACAGCTAGTCTTTAATAAGTTTCATATTGCTATACCTACTCTTGTCTATTTCTCAGACAGATTTTTGCCCATTCTTATCTTTTTTCCGTTTAAGTGGCAGTGGTGATGTGGCTCCTATACCCAACACTTACGCCATTTAAATTTTTTTTTATCGGAGACATGACGAGCGGCTGTGTTGCATGCTCAAAAACGACTGGACCGGGCGCTCGACTGTTGCACAGGTCGGTGCGGTGGTGCGGTGCGACGGTGCGGTGGTGCGGTGGTGCGGTGCGACGACGACGGTGCGGTGGTGCGGTCCCGTACAAGTTCGGTCGAGTGTTAGCACTTTTAATAAGCATGACATGACAGACATGAGACGCGGTCCACTTAGAAGTTGGAAAGTCTTTTGATAGATAAATCAAATAGCACGTGATTCATCCGCGAAACTACAGTTAATACGATCGGGGCAACTATAAGTACCCCCAGGGCACAGATAATATAATACTATATTACGTATACTAGCCCGGGGTAGTTACCCTGGTTTTACCCTAATACTCTTTCATCTATAGGTATGCAGTAGCCCGATCTTAGAATTGATCTTGAAATGGTATACGTATATTATCACTCGCTGTGCCCCGCGGTTTCACCCGCGTGAGTTTCGGAATTCCCGCAGGAACTCCAAAGTAGCCTAAATCAGCTGATTGGCAGTAGAAGTCCCGTCAAAATCAGTCCAATCATTTCGGAGATTCACCCGCGTAAGTTTCGGAATTCCCGCAGGAATTCCAATGTTCTTTTATTCTTCTCCATAGAATAACAAACACAACAAAAAAGAATAGCGAAATTGGCCCAGCCGTTCACGCGTGATGCCGTGGCAAAGGAAAATAGGGATTCATTTATATATTTATAGGTGTTCCCCCCGCGTTAATTTCGGAGTTCCCGCGGGAATTCCGGGAAAATGTACCCTATGTAATACCCCGCTCGCCCTGGAAACAGGACAGGAAAAAGGACAGTACAAAACAGAATTAAACTAATTAAAAAAAATAACAAGTATTAGAAATGAGGCAGGATATCATAACGAGTGGATAACGGCAGCCTCGTTACACTCTATACTCCTGAAAAATTCTAAGATCTGATGACATACATAGTTATTTAACCTCGTAGGGCTAAGCATAAAGCGGAAATACGTACCTATACCTTATTCACTCTGTAAACGTTTTGATAAAGAAAACACCACATTTTGCATTAAATTCCAACTTTATTTAAAAAAATTTAGTAATATTGATCTAAATATTTCATGTAGTCCGTCTATTGAGATGTCTAAGAAGGTAGCATCAACTGAAACAAGGTGTTATTTTTTAGACGCTTGGCTTTCAAACAAATTGATTTGGAAATCAGAGGGGCTATTATGTAACTTTTGTTTCTATCATTTTTCGGTTGCAATCAAAAACATTACGGTTTTGCCATTACAATATGCACGATTTGACACCTACAATATCTAGCAATCAACCAAAAACCACATATTACTTACACTGTAGCTGTCTAAACACGATCAATTAATAAAAAACCGCTATCTTTCGGATTGAAATCGAAAAACAATAGCAACAAAAGTTACATAATAGCCCCTCTGAACTGACTTTTCGAAAGATGTTTTTTTTTTTACCTCTGGCACTTTTTCTATAGCACACTTGTAGATCAAAGCTGCTCTATCGCATCCTTTCGTGCCGTCAAGAACAGGTTCATCGTTTACTGAAATTAAGTTTGGTATTAGGTGGGCTCACGAGAACATGATATTCATAGACATACTAGTTGTGCCCCGCGGTTTCACTCGCGTTAATTTCAGAGTTCCCGCGGGAATTCCGGGATAAAAGTACCCTATGTGTTAATCTGATTTATAAGCTATATTATTATAAAGTTTCATTTAAATCCATCCAGTAGTTTTTGCGTGAAAGAGTAACAAACATCCATCCATCCATCCGTCCATCCATCCATCCATCCATACATTCTTACAAACTTTCGCGTTTATAATATTAGTAGTAGTAGTATTATTATTATTATTATTATTATTATTATTATTATTATTATTATTATTATTATTATTATTATTATTGTTTTTGGTTTTTTAGCTCGGCTTAAGGCCGGATTATTCTGGTATCCTCCGCCCCAAGACCCTCAGGGAAAGGAAGACCCAGTCTCAGAGTTAACAAACACTGAATCTCCCAAGACTTTCGCGATTATTGTGCATGAGTGGATTGCCGCTTGTTTTTGCATTATATGGATGTTGATGTCTGCGTTGAGTGCTTGTGTGTATCTGTGTAAACTCCTAGCTATTATCCCCGTGGAGCCTATCACTATCGGTATAACTGTAGTTTGTGTGTGCCAAAGTCTATGCAGTTCGGTTTTTAATTCTGCTGTTTGTTTAATTCGCATTAAGACTTCTGTAGATATTACCTTCCGGTTGATTATGCTGCGCCGAGTGTGTTTCCAGAAAACTGGTGGATTTTCGGGTTGTTGGGATTCCTTTCTTTAAATGCATTATATAATCTGTTGATGTATCCTATTCCCTGTGATTTTGCTTTATAATAACAAAACATAAGTTCGCGAAGTTCTTCATCAGACCACTTTTTCCTACTGTCGATACTAAGTTGTGAACTTGTCGTGGTCTGAACCGAAGTACCGGCAGAGGCAGTTGGGCTATCCCTCCTCTGCAAAGTAGCTTCGATATCGCTGTTGAGTTCGGCTGTGGAATTTTCGGGTTCCCCGACTCCCGCCCGCCTGTTCAGCAGGGAGCCACTGACGGTTTGCATACTGAAACGTCCAGCGTCAGCTCCAGACGTGCCCCGGCGATCTACCCCGGGAAGCGGCCCTTTACGTAATCTATTAGTTTGACTCTCCATATTGAAGGTTCTAGTGCTCCGTTGGTCATTGACTCTGTCATTTCGTTTGCCAATGTCCGCCCCTCACGTGGTATGAGATGTTAATACCGGACGTGGAGTTAGGTTTGAGGGGCTTATTATTATTATTATTATTATTATTATTATTATTATTATTATTATTATTAATGACTCGTTTCTTACAGTTACAGCATTTTGTTCTCACATAGTTAATAGGAATAAAAATATCATGATTAAACAGCCTAATCAGGCTTTATTGTGCAGCTTCTCTCCAACTATAACACTAGGACGTATTATCGCGACTTTTTATCGCCGCTGTCATAATTATTGTTATTTTACTGACGTCAAGAAAAGCTTCACTATTGTATAGTAGGTGTGGCAATTTTTTACGTCCATAAGCCAACTTTTTTACAAGAAAATCTCTAACTCTTACCACTATCTTCTGTAAAATAAGTCATAAGATGTTATAGTTAGTACTGGAGTTTACCCTTTTTGCAAGTATTAACAAAGTTCTCAGCCTTTTTCATATTCTCAGAGGTGTTCGGCAAAAGCTTTTCGTTTAATTTTTTTGACCCTTCAATTGATAGCATGCCACCTTGATCCATCTACAATAAAATTGGTTATGTACGCGTAAAAACAAGCACTAATTGTAAGCAAAAAGAAACTTTGTGTAGTAAAAATTAAGATTTTTATCTCAAATTACCTAATCTCACCTCTACTAAGGTTTCACCCGTGTCAATTTGAAAATTCTTGCAGCACTCTTATTTTAGGATGAAAGTACCCTATATTCCAAGACCTAAATTATTACAACAAATAGTAATTATACACCAAATAGCCGTTTTTCCCGCGGTTTCCCCCGCATGAATTTCAATATGCAGTGCATATTCATTGTTCCGAGATAAATCTTATCCTCTGTAGCTATTATGAATGAATTTTTAGAAACTGTTCAGTAGTTCCGTAGATTTCCTCTTATAAATTATACTAACTTTTAAAGATTCATGTTTATAACATTAGACTAGGCGGTATTTTTGACTTCACCCACATGAATTACGGGAATCCCTCAGGAACTCTAGGGTACCTTGACTAATCCAGAACATACCTATCCTACCTGTTGCATGCTTTTCGTCTAATTCCATTTAGCCGTTCATGCGTATTGCTCAATTATAGCTTAGTAATATTTCACATTTTTATTATGATAAGGATGTTTATTTACCATTCCACTTTTTTTGAAAACGCAAGCTATGAGGCACTTAGTCGAATCATCATCCGGTACTTGAAGTTTCCTAAGTTTTTCTAATTCTTCTCTGGTTATGCTGTTAAATTTCAGACATTCTTTGACTTGCTCTATATATTCCCTCATATTTTCTTCTATTGTTGCTCCCTGTGAATTGAAGTAAATGGGTGTAAGTGAATAGATAGGATGCTGGCTTGACCTTAGTTAGAGTATATCGTTGGCGCTTTGTATAATTCGTCATCTGGTAGTTTTTATATCGAGATATTTGCCTCTGTTTTGGTCATAGTTCAAGCCTAATAACCTTAAAGGTCGGGGCGCTCAGAAATATAAAAAATCGGCATTTTCTGTCGTCGGTGCTTTATACAAAATACCAGTCATTTGGGAACGGGTGAATTATAGATACAATTTACCTTCTTCAAATATTTAACCTTCTTAAAAAAGTGAAATCATTATTTACATATCACACTATTACACTAGTTGCAAATTATACTTATTCACTAACAGATCCATACATATATAATATAAAAAGAACGATCATATAAAAATTAAATCCTTTTTAAAAAAGCAAAGAGTAGATTGAATCGATCATGTAAAGCGACATACCTACCTCGACATAAAAGTAAATTACAAACGTAAAACAAAATAAGACTTTGAACGAAGTGTCCTGCATTTTCTGTTTTTTATAGATAGGTACGCGTATTTTTCTCCACGACCTCAGTTTGCGACTACTGTGAAGTTTTAAAAATGTGAACGTGTATGGATTCTGACTATTTATAGAGTGTATAGTGAAATTATTTTTATTATAACAATAACTCCACTCATTGAAGGTGTTAATCGTGGCCCCATAGCGAGCCTCGGCATACAATTACTTTTGTTGTCCTAAATGGTGTGTGGTATTTTTCGAAAAAAGAATACGCGTTTATTTTGTTGCAAAATATAGTTTATTACTGTCAACGATTTAGTTGTGCTACAACTAAAAAGCGATGGAGTTGCTTTGGCACTTAAAATATTGTAATTATTATTGTTTCGTGTTTTTCCTACAAGACAATTAAAATTTTGTGTGGATGTCTGATTAGAAAGACAGTGTGTAGTGATCTATTAAACAAATTGAAAAAATGTTTTAGAAATCCTCCAGCCGGAAACCGTCATCTTACCGCCCACTGCACTAAACGAAGTTGTCGCTTTCTGACTCCGTCGATCTGAAAAATAGTACCTTTACACACCTTGGTGAGTAAATAAGAAAGCCTCAGAGCCCATGCAATTGTCATCCGAGGCGAAGCCGAGCTTGACAAACATTTCTTACTTTACTGTAAGATTATCTCATAGTACCTACATTAGTTATTACCTACCTTTAGGTTCATTACACGCGGCATTTTCCTGATACCTGTATTGTACCAGGAATCAATATTTTCTATAATATTAGACCTGCGGAGCTAGGATGCGCAACATGATATGTTTATAGAACGAAAGATAAAATTGTCGACACGACAAATATTTGTGGGCGTCCAAGCAAAAAAGTGCAGTAGTGGGGTATTGAGTTAAGACTAGATTCGGTAAACATTTTTTACCACTGGTAGACAAAACGATATATTATGTCGACGAGAATCGATAAAATGGCTCGATAAAATTTTATCATGTTGCGCATCCTAGCTCCACAGGACATAAACTACTTACGTCGACAGACAAACCCGTTACAGCTTTGCTATTTATATCTAAGTACCTATATGCCTATTCAATATGTAAATTGTACCTACTGGGAGTGATTTTATAAAACTGGATGGATGCTGGACACTCAAAACTGTGTTGTATAGTTAAATATTAATTAATAAATGGTAACTCAATGTATGATTTTGTTCGGTTAAGTAATAGGTATGTAATTCGTGGTAGGTGCATGACAATGCAGCAATAGTTATTTGTTATACATGAGTGCAAAGTTGCTTTTTAACCGCGTGCTTAACTTTGATGACCGAGCAAGCGAAGGATTCTAAAATTAGAATCCTGAGCGTTAGCGATGGAATCAAAAGAGCAAGAGTAAAAAATTTTTGCACTTGAGTGCAACACGTAACTTTTCATCACCCCTCAGCGAGGAAATGACTAAATGCAAAATATAGTATATTTCATTACGAGTGCGGTAAGCCTGTCATTGCAAATAGTTACCACAAATGTCTACCCGAGCTGATATAGACGCCAAAAATACCGTTTTTAGAATTTTTGTCTGTCTGCCTGTATGTTTGTATTCGTGCTACGCAAAAACTACTCATGTTTCGATTTTTTCGAAATTCCATCTGGAACTCGAGATATTAAAAAAAATGCTGGTCATCCTACTAATATTATAAATGTGAAAGTGTGGATGTTTGGATGTTTGTAACTCAATCACGCAAAAACGGCTGAACGGATTTGGATGAAATTTGTCATGCACATTGTCAGGGGTACAAAGAAAGACATAGGGTACTTTTTATCCCGGAATTCCTGCGGGAACTCTAAAATTACCGCGGGTGAAACCGCGGGGCACAGCTAGTACGTAATGTATCATTAGGTACATAATATAAAATGAAATCGCTTCTGCTGTCTGTTCGCGATAAACCCAAAAACTGATTTTCATGCGGGTTTCATCAAGGTAGAGTGATTCATGAGGAAGGTTAATATCTATAGTTTATCCTGGAATTCCCACGGGAACTCCGAAATTACCGCGGGTGAAAACGCGGGGGACAGCTAGTATAATGATAATGTATAACAAAGTTACAGATAGGGGGAGACAAAATATTTTATTATCTGGTATCTGGGGGCACGGTAGTGCCCCTGCCAAGACGAGCCAGCGAAGCGCAAGGGCACTGCCTATCTTTTCTCGAAGCGCTTCGTCGTTTTTTGAACCCTTGTAACTTGGGGCTGAATTATACCAGATAAACAAAATTTTCGGGATATGTTGTCAATAGCAGACTTATTAAATATATAAAGTTTTAATTGCATAGCTCTCATACTTAAGGTTTTGTGGATATCTAAAAAACCCCGATTTCGTCACTGACTGACTCACTGACAAATCTCAACCAAAACATTTTCATGAAAAATGTTGCCAAGACGAGACCATATACCAGCACTTTGTGTTAGACCTTGAAGAGTTAGGGCGTGTAGAGTTAGAAGCTGGGCTCTACTTATGATCCGATAACTTTGTGAAAGTGCTGGTATATGTTCTCGTCTTGTCAACATTTTACATGAAAATGTTTTTGTTGGGATGTAACCCATTACCCAAAACTATTTGAAGTCAAACACAACATTCCCGCGCTTCTAACACCTAGTCTTGTTGAGCTAATGGGATTTTCTTTCTCAATAGACTTTCTATGCAGATGTATAGGAATTTTGTGTTCAGTGGACTTGTCAGAATAAAACTAAAAGTTTTCTTAGGAGTTGAACATAATTATGAATTCTCCCAAATAGACTACTATTCCTACTACGAAGATTTATTTTCACAATTTATACTATCACTATAGCTAATCCATCCACCGCGTTCTCCCTTAGAATCTCTTTATTTCGGAATAAAAAGTATCCTAATTCACTTACCGATACTGTAGTTTTCTAAATCCTACCAGTGAAAGAATTTTTGGAATAGTTCCGCAGATTACTTCCCATATCCAAACTTAGAAACTTTGAAACGGGTCGTGAAAAAAACACGGTTCATAAATTTATAATTTAGTGTAATCAGTACAGAATCTAAGAGTAAGTTTAAATATAAACAAAACAATCACTAGCCTTCGCGATCCGTTGTAGACGTAGAGTCCGAAGCTGCAGTGGCGTCGGCCAGGATGATCAAGGCTTACAAATATTAAAATATAATTAATGTACAAATAAAAATTTTAAATCCCTGTTGAGTGTACCTTCCTGCTTCCATTTGTCGATTAGATATAATACATTTAATTATGTGTTTAGAAGACAATTTAATCACGGCGTAGTTGCTTTACGCAGCGTGGAAGAATCCGAAAGAGAAACAAAACAATAACGCCGACGCCAAAGAAAAATAAATTTTGAATTTAGATGAAATAAAGAACGTAATACCTCCATGGGCAATAGCACCACGTTACAACTTTACCTCTATAAATGTCAATATGTAGTTATGTACCAATTGGCAGACAGAAGGTAATCACTACGTTTTACAATTGGTATTAGCGTAAATCAATATACCTACCAAAGTATCATCATCATCAAAGAATACAGGAACTAAGTAATTTACGAGTATTATATTTTTAAGACCGAATAATAAAATCATAAACCGTTTATTGGCGTAGGTACATAAAAAAGTACAAATTGCAGCTTTAAATACCATAACAAGTTTATTTTGTCATGTGCTGCTTGTATCAAGTTATTGACAACTGCCGACAACGCTAGATTTTTATTTCATGTGTTCTTTTGTTAGACCATGATGCAATTGATTCACTGGCTCTTTGACGGTGTTTTTATGCCTAGTAAATCAAATCATCATTTTCTCATGAAAACGTGCTTATTAAGTGGACATTATTCCCTCATTTGATTAGTGATATTACGAACCATAATTACAGTATTAGACACCTTATTAACGTTTTGGAATGTCAATAAAACTCATGGTTTATGCCGAATTTCTGACAGAAGTTAAACAAACACCGGTTTGTAACATAACGTACTTATACCTACTACTTCTATTATCTACACTACAATTTTTCTTCACAATGTTAAAAACTGTGACTTATCTCTTTTGGATTTACTTTTTTGCATTTACACCTTATTTCGTTTCTGTAAGTAAAAAATCAATAACTATATATTTTATATAAAGCTACGTTAGTCAAGTAAAAAATCACAAATCCTTAACTTCACAAATTTTGAAAATTCCATTTTTTTTTTCTTTTTTAGCTTCTCTGGCTTTTAAATTGCAACCAATCAATAAGATTGTTTTCGCTTTCTGAAACACTTGCTATTTGCTAATATTTCCAGATGAAATCCTCAATTTCACGGGCATGAGACCGTCAGGTCAACAGCTAGTTATATCTTTAGTATATTAATCATTTTTAAAAACGTTTTAAAGTTGAACTTAAAGTAACAATTAAAAAATTATTTTCTTTTTAAGGCAATGACACCAGAACAGAAAGCCATGATCCATGAACACTTTGAAACGATTGCCATGGAATGCATCAAAGACAACACTATAACAGAAGACGACATTGTTAATCTGAGGGCAAAGAAAATGCCTACAAGCGACAATGCGCCGTGTTTTATTGCATGTGTTATGAAAAAGATCGGAGTTGTGAGTATGATTATAACAATATATTAGTGAAAATAGTGATTGCCTGTCTAATTAAAATATTTATTATTGCTGTCACTCTAATGAAATTTCAGCGTTTTTAAAACTTGTATTAAAAGAACAACATTGACCCTTCAAAGTTTAGTCCACTACTTTAAAATTCTTTTAAAGAAAGTCCGATGCCCTCATTTACTACTTATACATAGGTATTACAATATTTAAAATTTGATCATAATTTTTTGGGGCTTGGTTACAGATGAATGACAAAGGTATGCTCCAAAAGGAATCTGCACTAGAAATGGCTAAGAAGGTGTTTAATGATGCAGAAGAGCTGAAAGCGATCGAAGATTATCTCCATTCGTGTTCTCATAGTAAGTGACTATGATAAAAATAACAACAATAAATCAAACGGTGTTACTAATTTTTATAGATAGGTAGATACATAAAACATAAAATATTGTTAAATGAAATTTAAATTTTGTTTTTAAATTCTTTGGACGAACTATTGAATTTTATAAATATGTGGGTACTTATTAATACATTTTCAGTTAACAACGAATCTGTTGGAGATGGTGAAAAAGGTTGCGAGAGGGCTCTAAAAGCCTACAAATGTATGACTGAAAATGCTTCACAGGTAAAACTTTATGCACTTACTTAGCGCGAACTTCCGTGGCATAGGTATATTATTTAAGTCACCAGAATCGATTACAGATACTATGTTTTATAATATTATTATTATAAAGTTATAGTATGTACAAAGAACACTAAATTAGTTTAAAATTAGTTCTTCGGAAAAAACTAATACATATTTTTGTTATTTTTCAGTTTGGCTTCGACGTGTGATTCCGCGATAAACAGAAATTTGTGATACATTCAAATCTTTTACGAATATAACATAATTTTACATGGTGTTAATTTACATATTAAATGAGTTTATTGTTGTTAATATTAATAATAATATAATTACATAATAATTTCACCTGAAACTGAATTATTATAAATTAATCCTACTTAGTGAATTTGCAGCAGTTCAACTTTGGAGTTCGCTCTGGAACTCTTTGTATAATATGAATAGTGTGAAAAGTATAGGTACTATGTCCTATTTGTAGACCCAAATTACTCTCAACTTTATACCAAATATTTTTTTCCTATGGTTCTACATGAATTCGGGAATCCCTTAGGAATTTTGTCCCGGAATGAGAAGTGTCCTGTTACTTAGCAGAAATTTTCATTGTTCACATATTCCAGAGATAAAATTTTACACAATTTACTGCAAACATCATGATATTATAATGATTTCAAATTAAGCTATTGATTTAATGACACCTAATTATTGTTAGGTATTAATAAATTTTCGTATGAACACAACATTCTCAAGATAAAAAAGCACATAGTGCACTAACAGTTTCCAATCCAGGCAACAGTTTCGCGATGAATCTGCCAGGTAAGAAATCTTTACTTAAACCGAGACACGCCAGGCGAAGGAAACCTTCGAGGACACTTTGCACAATGTATCGTAGTCCGAACTAAAATTAAAAAAAAGTTATGGTTACAATGGCAATAAAATATTTTTATTCCCATAATAATAAAAAGTTCCATTACCTACCTTAGCATCCGTATTACTCAAAGCTGTAAGTTTTCCGCTTGATATATTTTCCCTGTTGCACTGGTCCATAACGCAAGTCAAAAAGTATTTAGCTCGATCACAACCTTCATTCCCATCATTCACTTCCAAATCATTAACTGTAATTATGTAACAAACACTTCAGCTGTTGCCTACTGTTTCAATCACATAAATTTTAATTCCCAAGCTACTTATATTATAGATAAAAATAATCCTAAATTCCTACTTAGTTAGTTAGTTATCCTTAACTTTTAAGTTTAACAATTATTAAAGTCTGCCTCGCTATCCAGCGGGGCAATACTGCCAGCCTTTTGGGTACGCTACCGCTGTGTGTCAATTTTTTCATTTGTAAATATAGTTATTATTTTAAGTTTTCATAAGTAATTACGTTAAATAAATAGTAGCCCCCCCAGTTTAACATACCTACCTTCAAACTTTCTTAAAATTCACCCAGTAGCCACACTACCTATACTTTCGTATCATGACATCATGGAGTTCCCAAAGACATCCTCAAAATAATGCCGGTAGAATTACAAACGCTAGTTAATCAAAGTCGAAATTAAATCAAATTTATTCAGCCTTTAAGTACCTATTACTTTATTAAATCGACTTCAAAAAAGGAGGAAGTTCTCAATTCGAGGCGTATATTATTATTTATTTATTTTTTGGTTTTTTTTTGCATTTGAGATTTGCAATAATTAGGACAGCATCTATAAATTAGTGTCCGCCTAAGCTGTGAACTTGGTCATTAGTCATATTATGAACTTCCACATTTAAATCATAATCGATCCAAAGGTACCTACTGTCCAATTTTGTCAACAGCAATATAATACATATATTATGTACCTATACAGAAAATGGCTCAGGAATAGATGCAATTCGGTAAAAAATGGCAAAAAATTTTTGGATCATAAATTTTTTTTTGTCGCACCATAGTCACAATGTTGAAAGACAGAAACTGCTGCTTGCAATTCTTCTTCACTGTCAAACACATTCTTCGCAATATTAAGCACCTTACTACTGGAAATTTTACCTGCTGCATCGAACTGAAAAGTAGAAACCCGAATTGTGTATAATTTTTTATAGTGAGTTTAAACTCCTATGACTGATTAATGCATTTTAGGATCATATTTTGCTCAGTATAAATAAGTAAAGGTACATGCCATTCCTGCCTTCTTCAAGACGCAAGCGAAAAAACACGCAGATTTTCGACCTTTAGGAACATTGAACATTTGTAAAGCTTTCACATCATCAGCTGACAGTGTATTGGTGGCGAGACAGTCTACACCGTGCTGTACAAAATGTTCATTTAGTTTTGACTTGTGATTATTAGTTAAGCCGGCTGCAGCGTCCTGAAAAATACCATTTAACCATGTGTTATATTATACACGTAGAAATTATAAAACAATTGTATTCTTTAACTCTAGTAATATTAATGTGCAAAAATAATCAAACATACATGAATTTTAAGAAACAACAAAACTTCGAAGCAGATAAGAGTCATCAGCATTGTGTTACCAATCATTCTTATGAAAGTTAACTCGATCTTTATGCTATTTTTAATTTACGTGCACTCGTTAAAGTTCCTGCAGATTAACTATTTACATAGGTTACCTATTTGTGTAGACACCTCTGATCTGCTTAGTCACCGAAATGACAAACAAGTATAACTTACTCTGTAACGACGGAATCAATGGATACAGTATAATTTACAGAAACTAATGAATCCATACAAAAAATGAGATAGGTGTGGTAAAAATTGCGGCAAAAACCTGCTGGATGATTCTAGTACTGGCCCAGTGGTTGTGAAGATTATTTAAAGGAGCCTTTGGACATCTCTGAACTAATTTTACTGTAATAAATAATGATAAAGATTAATAGATAGAGAGTTTCATCCACGGACCTCTAGGCTGTGGTTACATCATTTGAAAAATACCCAAGAAAATTCATAAATCATAATATTACTATGTGCATATATTTGGTCCCTTTTGGGTATTTACTTGTCCAGTGTAGTGGTAGGTAATGGGTAGGTATTATATAAAAATACAGCATGCGTTTTTAAAGTAAGTGCAGGATTGTAAAATTATTAATGGTAGTGAACCACTGAAACTAATTATTTTTATTTGTCATCCTAACTTTTTGTCTTTGATCATTGTCACCCAAAAACAAAGTAAATTATCAACTCAATTCTTTACCTTTAACCGTTTAATTGAAGGCCAATCAATCACTTGCAGGATATTGACATCCTCAATGCACATTACGCTTAGTATAAAAGGTGTCAAAACCTTTGAATTATCATCAAACTAATCAAAGCTAACAGCGAGTTTAGTTCTATCCTTCATCTTATTTGGAAAATAATACGAAATAAAGTTGAATATGTTTAAGACAACCATCGTGTCTTTTGCTATTTTTGCCATGATATTCCAAGGTGCAGTGGTAAGTTGGCAAAATATTCTTGAATTACTTATAAGTGGCATTGTAATTCATACATAAATAGTATAATACCTATTATACAGTAAAGTTATTATAAAGCTAAGGGACGTTTAGCAATTTAAAAAAAAATTAAAAGATTGAAGCAAGATATATAAAGTTAGAGATACCAATTGACCTCCATTATCAATATAACTCTTGCACTGAGTCTACGAATATATTTGTCTTGTAAAAGACTTTTCTGTACCATAACAAAAAGTTATCTGCAGTGGGAATCGAATCAACAAAAATTAACTCATTCTCATAACCACATATCGATCAATCGAAGCGATGCGGGTGGAACTGCATGGATATAATATCCAAGTATTATTATTATTATATGACGGGTTGAAGACCATAGTGATACAAGTGACACCATTGAGAAATAAAGAAAAACAATGTGTGAATGAATCTGGAGGCTTTGATGTTAAAGTTATAATAAAACAGTACACCGTTAATTTAGTATCAAAATTCGTTGAATACAAAATGTATTGAGTGCAGTGTTTATTTTTAAAGATTTCCTTGTACCTCTATTGTTTTCAACCCGTCATATAGAAAGAAAGAAGAAAGAAAAGGAGTTTATTGGTTCCCATTCATATGATACTTTCATAAATTTTCCAGGCTATTACCGACGAGCAAAAGTCTCAAATTCAATCAAAGTTTCTAACGGCAGGCGCTGGATGTATCATAGATCATCCTCTATCTACTACCGACGTAACTGCTTTCAAAAATAAACAGTTGCCTGAAAGTGACAATGCAGGATGTTTTGCTGCATGTCTGTTTAAAAAGATCGGTCTAGTAAGTACTGCAAGACTAATTGCGCTGTGTATCAATAGTACAGTGGGCCACATAGACAAGTATACCACTTTGTGTTTATACTCTTTGTAAAACGTCTGTATGACTTTGTAAGTTGCCGTTCTAATACAAGCGAAAAACGAATTTGGAGCTGCGAAAACGGCAACTTATAATTTCATAAAGACGTTTTACAAACAGCATAAATTTTACAAGGTGGTATACTTGTCTATGTGGTCCACTGTACTACTGAGTAGTCCAACTTGGGCATTCTTAACATTATTGCTACAAGCTATTGTTGCCGAATCCCCAACCTTAAGTCAAGACAACCTTAAGACTTTATTTAAAAAAATATGTAAATATATATGAACGGATAAAAAGTGAAAAATTGCTATTTAGAACGCCTGCTGGGAACAGATTTTATACTATTTAAAATCAATTTGGGTAAAAAAACTATTGTTCACTAGTTGCATCCGAATACTTCTTTTTTACCACAGTAACTCCTCATTTACATTAATCCTACTTTTATTTTCCGCTGTTTAAATTATTTTCTCACTAGCTGTTCCCCTCGGTTTCATCCGCGGTAATTTTGGAGTTCTCGTGGAAATTCCGGGATAAAAGTACCCAATATCCTTCTCTGTACCCCTGAAGACGTGTATGCAAAATTTCGTGGTGATCGTTGGACTCGATAACGTGTGACTCGTACTTTTTCCGACACTTGAAACAATTATCAGTTGTTCCCCGCGGTTTCGCCCACGTAGTTTCGGAGATCCCGCGAAAAGTCCCGGACAAAAAGTACCTTATCTCTTTCTCTCTACCCCCGACAACGTTTATAACAAACAAACTCACTTTCACATTTATAATAGTAAGAATTTCAACCAATTTACACAAAACCTTGACCAATTATGTACCTAACTCTTCCTCACTTCCTCATGAATCACTCTGACTATTGATGAAAACCACATGAAAATTCGTTCAGTAGTTTTTGAATTTATCGCGCACAGACAGACAGACGCGGCGAAAAACTTTCTTTTGTAATATGTAAGGATAGTATACATCCCATCCATTAACGTAAAAGGAAATGATAAATTATTTTATTTACAAAAAACCGATGCAAACAGGTCGTGATGATGATGATGTAACTTTGCACCGGTACTTACTCACCTACTTGTATTTTCCTTTTTTTTTCAGTTTGACGACAAAGGAACAGTATCCCATGATCAAGGCTTAGAAAACGCTAAACAAATATTTGATGGTCAAGATGATTTAAAAAACGTTGGTGATTTACTCACAACTTGCGCTAAAGGTATCTGAAGATAAATTACTATAGTACGATTAGATTTCAGTAAACTACTTATTGCACTACTAATTTTGCTCCTACTATTTTCCGAACCAGAAAAATCTCACGTGGTTCAAAGTGCACTCTAACATAAGTTTAAAAGTTCGGATGACTAATTTTTTTCATGTTTTATTTCAGTCAACGAAGAAGATGTCAGCGACGGTGAAAAGGGTTGCGATCGTGCTAGGCTTGCTTTTAGTTGCCTCGTTGAGAATGCTGAAAAGGTAAGACTTACAAATTATGTTATAGGTATTGTACGATTTGTAGCATATTAAAAAAACAGCTATACATTCGTACTTTTCCTTCATGAGACGAATCTCAGAATTTCTTAATCTTTCTTCTTTGTGGAAACTGTGTCAATTCTTGAACACAAGCGTCCATTTTTTTTTGACATAGCTTATACTTTATCTAAAGAACATCATTTTACTGAGGGTATTTTTTTCTTTTTCAGTTTGGCTTCAACGTTGATTTTTAATTGCGAAGGAATCACAAAAATCTTTGATCTACTTTTATCGACATAAGCTTACATTTTTATAGGTCTTCTTGAAGCATTGGATTGTGGACTAGTAGGTACATATTTAAATTACTTTTATTACTAATTAATAGACTGTAGAATTGTGTAAAAATAAATAACTCATTTAACCTTTTTTCTTTTTTATTAATTTTGCAAATATTCACCCTACATAATTATAATCTTATCATATATTTTTAAATAACGATGGGAAGTCAGAGTAAAACCAGTATTTAAATATGTATTTATGTTTAAAACTCAATATATAGCCAATCAAACATTAATTTTGAAATTTTATGAAAGTAAACTTTGCTGTTAAAAAATTATAAAGAAAGAATAAAATAGAGAACTCTTTATTGTAGGTACATCAAGTGCTTCGGTACAAAAAAGTTAGAAATTGACATCGTATCCAAACTGTAACAAAAAATGTTTACATTTTTAAAATAACATACAACATGTTACTTTAGTAAAGCTAAGCTTTTACTACTTACTTTTTTTGCATTGTCTCGCATACAATTGAATGCAAGCTTAGCTCGTTCACAAAGTTTGTTGGTGACATCTGCAGAATTTACTGAAAAACAAATACGATATATTTATATGTATAATATTTTCGTGTAAATGGATATATGTAGATAAGCATTACTATGTTAACCCGCACTGGAGTTTTAAGTAAATCGTGTTTTAAAATTATAGCGCTATTTTGTGTCAATTTTTTTTTATGTTCGATATTTTATTATTTATTGAAACAATGTAGGTAATAAGGTAAAAATAACATAATTAAAAAAACTTTCTATAACTCGCAATAAAGCGTTCTGTATCAATAACTTAATTTTGAAGTTAACATGTTAGTGAATTCATATATTGGCGTCCAAATAAAATAAAAAAAAACTGAAAATACGCTATATGCAACAATCATATTTTGCCTGTAGGCAGATAGGTATATCAGATGTTTTGAATATTTTTTTAGCTTATAATTAAATAAAATAGTTCATAAGTTATTTAGATCGTTCATTCATTATGAAAATCTATGTCGAGCACCTCACGTATAAAATTTGACTGTATTAATTTATAAAGATGCCTTGTGTTATTTGGTCTTTAAATATAATAAAATAAAAAAGTGCCACCATCCAAGACTAAGCAGAACTTGTACTATGAGTACCAAACAACTAATATATTATTATGGGCCACACTCAGAGTCGTTTTAATGTTTACTTAATTTTAAGTAAAGATTTTCAAAACAAAACTGCCGCATTGAAAATGATTACTTAAAATTAAGTAATCATTAAAACAACTCCAAGTGCGGCCGTAAATTATGTTGTTTATAATTTAATTTTAAATTATTTTTATTACTATTAAGTATTTTAAATGCTTTGGGACATACATTAATAATTTATACTAAATACCCTAACCAACGCAAACTGAAAGTCTTTCTTTCTTCTTTCTTATGGACTTTCGCATATACCTAATGCCAGCCAGTTTCAAGTAAATTAATTAGATCAATGTATTTTCTATTAAAATGCTTCGTTGTACGGTTTGAAATTGCAAGCCTCGGTACTATAACTTGCAAGAACTTTCTTGGAGCTCTTGGATGAAACCGAAGAAATCAGCTCGAAATGTCATATATCTTCTTGAGCACATAAAAAACCGTCACTGTGAAAATTAATATCCAATACAGCACCTTATAACAAAACAAAATCCATTTTTAACCATATTTTATCGACATGAAAATAAATGACCGAACCGCCATCTTTGATTCCCGCCAAAAAACTGCAAACTGAAAGTCTTATCTCTTAAATGTTCACCCCGACGACGCGGGGATCGAACGCGCTACATTTGGCGTAACAGTCAGTTTCATTAACCACTAAATTTACGGTGCAATAAATGGTTGTTGACTTTTTAGGCGCATTTAAACTTATATCAGCGTCTGTGTCTTCATTACTATTATATATTTTCTAATAATCTTTAATTTGTATTAATTCCTTCGGATGCATACCAGTTGGTGCGCAGAACGCTACGAACTGTTCCACATTATTCGCAGCCTCTTCATCACCCTGAAAACACTGCTTTGCGCTCTGCTTGGCCGACGATGATGAAAGCATACCCGTTTCGTCTATCTAATGGTTAAGGAATTGGAATAAAATTTTATGCATCGTATTTTATTGTACCCACGCAATCTACTTAAGTAAACATAAATTTTATTGGTCCTTTTTTTAGTATGTGCTTTAGGTAATTAAGTATTGTGCGGTTAGGTATGTAAGGAAGGTTTTGTGGGTTTTTTTATCCTAAATACTTATAGGTACTACAATTTACAAAAACCCATACAAAAAAAGTTTGTTGCTGCTTTTTGAGAATCGATGCGTCAGCACCAAAGTATGATAGTATTTTTAAGAACTTTACCAAATCTGATACTTACAAGGCCGAGTTTTTTGTACAGGCAGTCCGTGAAGCATTTAGCATTTTCTTTTTCAGGCATTATTTTTGCTTTAAGGTTCTTTATATCGTCCTTGGATAAAGGATAGTCTTTTATACATTCGAATCCATTCGCTATGAATTTAGCTTGCACTATTCCCTTTTGTACTTTGGTAAGAGCCTATATGAAACACAAAAATAAAAATTAATCACACAAATCTATGCTTACACAAGCTGCACGAAGGTTTTAATTTAAATTTTAAATATTGAAAGTTCAATAATAAACTTTCTTTTGAGATACTGGAACTACTAAATCAAGACATCCCTAATTAACATAGGACATTTTTATCTCGGAACAATGTCTTTCCCGAATGATGAACTTCCCGTGGATAGAAGACCGGGAAAAAACTATTTGGTATAAAGTCACGAGTAATTTAGGCCTTGAAATAGAAAAAAAGGGACTTTACTCAGCAAGCTGCGACCGTACTAGTGTGGTAGTAGTCACAGCGCTGCTTTTTAGTGAAGCCAAGGGGGTAAATTTAATATTATTTTTTAATATATAAATTGCTTTTTATCAAATAAGAAACCAAAGTTAATTAATATCTATTTGGCCCGGAAGTCGCAGTAGGTATAACTATTATAAGTTTTCTTATTTATGAGGCTTTCTGATTTTCTGTTTATTTCTATATCAAATAATAGGTATTGACAAATTTATAAATTAAATTTTAACAAACTTACCAAAACATTATCTAAAACCATCAAAGTTAGATACAGAGTCAGTATTTTAAAATACATGTTTTCAGTCAAATGTCTCTGCTGCGAATGCTTGCCGTAGATAGGTAAGTTATAATTTTGTATTGATGACATGTGATTCAATGATTATAAAAAAGGAAGAGCATCTAAACACAATGATATTTGAACGATTGCGTGACCTTCGATTTAGTATACAGGAAATATGTTTGTCAACGAAACGTAGATACCTTACATTAGTCGTGTACATTTGGCTAAATTATGTAGGTACCTAGTTTGTCCAACAAAGGCATATCTAATGCGATTTAAATGACTCTAGGTTATTTCCTATATAGTACCTATGCACCTATGTACAAGAAACATCAAAATTAACTTACGTTAGATAAAAACTAAAATTATAAAAAATATGTCAATGACACAGACCATATAGGCGATTGGTTTTATCTAAAGATATTTTATCCCTATACACGTTGGCCAGTAAATAGTTACTCATGCAATACTGTCGATTTTTCTAGGATGGGCAAAGAAATTTCTAGGGTGGTAATTGCCCTCTCTTGTCCTCCCCACCACTAGCCACACTTATGACAATATATATTATGCAATGTAACAATCATATTACACAACAAAGTTTCTCGCTCGTTTTTTGAACTTAAAAAGCAAATCTATACAAATTTGGTTCAGATCATTAGAGTTTTCGAGATACACGTGTACATTCCGTACAGTAGGTATATATAAGATGTGGTAAAATGACCTGCAAATATTTACAGGCTGAAAGTATACGTCATAGCAAACAATATAAGCGAAAAAATAATATTATAAGTTTGGTAGTTTTTCAAAAGATTAGAATAATAATTAATTCAATGATAAAAGTAAAAACATTACACCTACATAATATATGTAACCTTTATGCAAAAACGGTTTTTTTTAAGTTATTAGATAGATAAATTTAAGGCGCATTTTCATTGGTCGTTACAGCTCGCTTTCGGGGTACGGGAGATTTCTGTTCACGCATGCCATAGGGACCGCATTGCCCGCATGCGGGGTACGAGAGAGTTCTGTTTAAGCATGTCATAGAGCCTTTCATTGGTTGTTAGGCCGCGTGCGGGGAATGCCCGCAGCCGTATCGACCAAGATTAGAAAGCCTACTTTCATTAGTCGATAGCTCGTATTCGGGGACTCCCCGCCTGCTGTACGACTGAATTAACGACCAATGAAAATGCGCCTTTATGTATGTAATTACATAGATGTACCTATATAAACCTACCTATAAGTTGGTAGTAACAGATAAACACGTAGGTAGATAATGTACCCACATTACCGTACATGTTTGATCTTCATAGAAGCGGGAAAAAACAAACTTATTTTTATGGTGAAATTTTACTAAGTATATAAAATCTGAAAATTAAAAAGGCCTTTAAATTAATAATGAATTCATTTTTATTGCATCTTAATAATAAAAAAATTTACAATTATTAGTTAACAAAATCTCTAGTTATTTTTCATTTTACTAGTATCACAATATCACATTGGCGTATCATCATCTTTGTCACTGCATTGATTGCAGCTTTATTCCACTAGCCCTTGCTGTAACAAAATAATATGGTTAGATTTGAGGTTAATTTTATTTTAAATACTGTCTACGTATTATCAGAAGTAACGGATATTATTTTTCATCACACATTTTAAAACTTTAGCACAGTTAGGCATGGTAGACTATACAAGCCAGCACGATCCTTAAAGGGAAGAGAGAAAAGTGATTTTTAAAACTGAATAAATAGGTAGGTAGGTACTCTGGAAAGTCATAATGGATAAATCTGTAGTTATTTTTTTTATTTTTAGTAATATTTTTTTAAATATTTATAACCTAAATTTCGTAATTTCCGCGGAAACTCTTTATATCAGTACAAAATTAGTTACACCCTAAAACAAGTCAATTACTGATTACTACACGCCAAATAGCTGTTCCGCCCGTGGTTTCACTCGCATGATTTTCGGTATTCCCGCGAGAACGTTTTGTTCTGAGATCAAAAATAGGTAACTATCTACTACAGACACTATTAGGAAGCTACAGTAGGTATATAGTCATTAAAGTATATTAATAAACTTCTCCCGGAGAAAGTTGCTAATAGCGCCATCTGCTGCTAGGATAAAACGACGTTTTCTAAAAAACGAAACCTAGCATCGATTAATCGCCCCCGATACCCGATACCCCCTCCCCTGCCTTTCATTAAAATCGTTGGAGCCGATTCCGAGTTTCAGATTGTAGGAGTGACTACTGGGGCCGTATTTTTGAATTGCTCGAATCACTTTTCTCACACGGAATTGCCAGATTCACGTGTGAATGCTTAAAAAATGTATGAGTACATATTCGCATGTGAATTCGCGATTCCGTGCCTAAAAGTATTTCGAGCGATTCAAAAATACGGTCCCTAAACCGATCCTATATATTTAGATTTACTACCTTTAAACAAGCAATATATATAGGTATAGCGAACATATACATACGAGCTTAAATGGGCAATTGCTCGTTTAAATGTTGTAAATTACCTAGCTGATGATAGGAATCAGTGAAAGAAAAAATTTAGAATCGGTTCAGTAGTCACTCCTACATCCAAACTTAGACAAAATTTAACTTATTAAATATTATGGTACATTGATTACGAAAAGATTCTTACGTGATTTTCCAAGAAGCATTTAACTAAAAGCTGTGCCCGCTCACAACCTTTCTCACCATCGGTTACTTCCTTTTCGTTTACTGAAAAAAAACGTAGAAATAACATGAAAATAGCCAAAGTTATTTTAAAATGCTGTCAGAATATTTGTTTTTAATAATAAAATAACTAACTACAAACTTCTTTTATAGAAACCTTGTCCTGACAATAACGAACACAAAAAAAGAATTATCCAATTTAATGCAGTCGTTAGGAAGTTATGCGCTCAGCAACACATTTGGCGATTCTTTTTATTTAGATTTTTATCCTACACTCGTACCCATTGTACATAATGTATTGTTAATGTATAAAAATTTTACGTTTTTAACAAATAAATAAGGACAATAATGTATTATTCTTGCTTTTATCTCATGATTTTTCTACATATTATTATTTATAAAAACTCATTTCATTAAATAAACCAAAATCTCTTTCCTCCACTTGGATCATAACTAGGTTCCACCGATTCAATTTCATATTCAATGATAATTTAATTTTTCCCTCTTTAATGGGATCTAAAAATAATGTTTTTATGCCACTTTTGTCCACCATTGATAAATAAGTATGACATTAACAATTTTATTGCACTGTTCTTTTAAACGCTAAGCATCGCAAATCTCTCTTTTTATAGTATTTTTAGTTATAGTCTATGTTTATTAGTTACCTGATGCGCAAGTTGTTAAAACTGATTTAAACTTTGTTACATCATCATCATTCTTAACGTACTCCTTGCCCATTGCTTCAGCTTGTTCGGGATCAAACATACCCTTGTCGTTAATCTGAAGGAAATATATTATTAATAATAAAGTGTTTTAAAAAGATTGCATTCGAAGAATTTATGATGATAGGTGCTACTAAAAGATAATTCCGGAGAACTTTATTCGCTTAACAGGAATCTGCTAAGAATCTATCAAACAATGTTTCATGAAAATGAAGACAAACATATAGGTATTAATAGCTGTGCCCCGCGGTTTCACCCGCGTGAGTTTCGGAATTTCCGCATAAACTATTTTTTTTTCTAAAATAAAATTAGTCTAAGTTACGCCTTATAACATTAGCTATTTGCCAGTGAAAGTCCCGTTAAAATCGGTCCAGCTATTTCAGATATTAACCGGAACGAATAGACAGACAGACCAACAGAGGGAAGAAAAACTTTAATTTTTTTTTATGCAATTTAGGTCATATGCATTTATTGAATAGCTGTTAATTTGGAAATACAAACAGACACTTCAATTTTATTTACTTATATGTAGGTATGGATTAATCAGAAGCAAAAAGAAAAAAAAAGAGAACTATCGGAAACCTCAAAATTGCATGTAGCGGGCATGATGACAATGTATAATTATGAGGAGAAAGTAAAATCAAAAGTAGTCCATAAAAAATAACAGAGACGTCATGTTTAGTAGGAGTGGGAGGTCGCGACGTCATAACTATAAGTATAAAGTGTATCGTCGTTATTTTTAGATTACGTAAAAAAGGGGAAAAATCCTGTCCGATATTTTTTATTATTCTACAAGACGGACTAAAAATTAAAATTTAGTCATCATGCCCATTATACACTCATTATGGTTTAGACAAACATGCTATAGAAAAAGAACAGAAAATCACTTACTATTCCAGCTTTTTTAAGGACACACGCCGCTATGCAAGGGTTGATTTCATCGTATTTTCCATTTTTCTTGGCAGCTATGACCTCTTCAGAGGTGGTATCATGCTCTTTAGCGCATTCCGACAGCACAGGAATCACTTTCTCTTTTATAAACGACAACTCAGTGTCTGTAACAGCCTGAAATATGTGTAGAATATATAAGCAACATTAATAGGTAGGTAGATTAATATGTGAAAGATATTTACATATTTATTTACCTACTACTAGTTGTGCCCCGCGGTTTCACCTGGGTTAATTTCAGAGTTCCCGCGGGAATTCCGGGATAAAAAGTACCCTATGTGTTAATCTGATGTGTAAGCTATATTATTGTAAAGTTTCATTTAAATCCATCCAGTAGTTTTTGCGTGAAAGAGTAATAAACATCCATCCATTCTTAGAAACTTTCGCGTTTATAATATTAAGTAGGATCTGAGGCCTACCATTTCACTCGCGTGCGTTCCCGGATTCCCTCTGAAACTCTTTGTTGTACTGAGATAAAAAGTTTTTATAATGAGCGGATTAAACCGAGATAAAAGGTTTTGAAGTGATGGAATTCCGATATTCTCGCAGGTGAAGCCGCAGTAAACTAATAATCTATATCCTGCTCAGTAGGTATGGTATACCTAGCTATAAACTAAATCTAACCTATCAAACAAGATCAACAGAAAGATCATGTTAATAATTTTAATCCGTTAATATTTGTAGCTACAACAGTATAGCTACCAGTAATGTAAAATTTATATTTTTAATTTTTTTACATTTTTACAAATTGCAATTTTTCTCTACACCCTAAGGTTGTCTGAGGGCGATAGTTTTGATTGAGTGACAGCCAACAAGCCTCCTGTTATACTTGGCACTTAAGTGGACGCAGATAAGCAATAACATGTTAACCCACAAAACAAAGTTATTAATTCAGAACGATTTATTGAGAGTTAGAGAACGTTTTAATTATGTGTTTACCTTATTACACTGTTTAAATATGTAACTAAATATTAAACATAAAATGTTGAAACAAAATGGCGCTATAATTTTAAAACTTTAATTGGGTTAACACACTATTACATATCTATGTCCAAGTACAGATTGATATATTTTTTTGTTATTTTCTAAGGTAGGTACCTATTCTGTTAAGCATTTGTTACTACATAATTATATAATTATAATTGTGCCCCGCGGTTTCACCCGCGTTAATTTCAGAGTTCCCGCGGGAATTTCAGAGTTCCCGCGGGAATTCCGGGATAAAAAGTACCCTATGTGTTAAACTGATGTGTAAGCTAAGCTATATTATTGTAAAGTTTTATTTAAATCCATCCAGTAGTTTTTGCGTGACAGAGTAACAAACATCCATCCATACATACAAACTTTCGCATTTATAATATTAGTAAGGATGACGATTGACGATCTATTTTGTAATTGTTTTATTCTCATCACAATAAATTCCAAGGGGAGACATACCGCGAGTGTACACTAACATACGAATGAAACCGTATAGAGTCATTTTAAAACTTACCTGAACATAGTTCAGACCGACTGCAGTCAACACAAACCCGAAGGATAAAACGTAACTTATGGCGGTCATCGTGTCTCACGCTGATGTCTTAATACTTGTAAGATTTGTATAATTCTGTTCAAGATTACGTTTGACGAGCATTTTTATATATCCCGCCCATCGCAAAGTAATTTGTCGTAAGGTAATCAAGTCACTTAAATGACTTACGCTTGTCTACATTGTTCTAACGCATCTGCAATAAAAAACAGGAAATTTACATTTATTTTGTTGGTTTTTATATTATATCCTTTAAAAAACTTTTGTTCTTGGTTATTTATCTATAACTAGATATTATAAATGCGGAATATACGGTCATAGCGTTATTAACAGCAGTAGGTAAAGGTAATTTTTGCAAAACAAGTACCTAATTGCATTGTCGTACAAACTAGCTGTTCTCTGCAGTTTCAACCGCGTTACCTAATTTTGGAGTTCCCGCAGGAATTCCAGGACAAAAGTAAACCATGGCCTTCTATCCCTGACAACGTGCAGAATGCAACATTTCATGCACTTTATCGTTATATTTCAACCAACAAAACCTTGACAAATTATATGTATCTACCTAATCCTTCCTCATGAATCACTCTATTTGTTGGTGAAAACCGCATGAAAATCAGTTCAGTGATTTTTGAGTTGATTGCGAACAGACAGACTGACGCGGCGGAGGACTTTGTTTTATAATATGTTGGAAGAACAAACCTTAAAAGCATTATTGTGGTTTCCTCCGTAAATAAATATGTCACATCCAAACTGTTGCTAATAGCAATAAGATAGGTAAGACGGTATTCCCGTATTCAGTTACTATGATATTACCTACTACTATATAGACTAACAGTGTTAATGAGTGTAAAATTTCATTCTAGTACAAACTGTTTCCCACAAACGCACCCGAGGTAATTTCCGGAATTTCGGAATAAAAAGTACCCTCAGGATTACTGTAGCTTCCTATAAGTGAAATAATTTTCAAAATTAATTCAGTAGATCCAGCGATTACCCCCTGCAACGTCACAAACTCACAAACTTTTTCTCTTTATAATATTAGTATAGATATAGATATAGATAACAGTTATATCACCTCGTTTACAAAGTTGTCTCAACATGCGGGATCAAAAAAAAAATATAACAGTACCTACCTGTCTAGAATTCACTGTTTACTTTTGACTGTTTTTTTTTTTTCAGTTAACCTAACTTGTTAAACGTGTTGGCTAAATTTTAATTTTGCAAAAAAGTAACTTATAACGAAATTCTGGTGACTTTAACAGTTTTTTTTTTTTCAGGCTGTACTACTTATGTAGTGCGGTCCATGAGTTCTTGGCCGCATATAGTACATAGAGTGTGTTCGCAAAAATTTATATGCAAACGTCAGCGACAAGACGTCTCAACAAGCTTTACACAAAGTTTCAACTTGCTGCTTCAATCCGTTTAATTTTAGTAGAGCTCGAACGACTGCTCAGTCAAATATATAGTTTTATAAAAACATGTCTGAAATTGATTTCGCGCTTTTATAAAGTTTTTGACTAAAAAAGGATAAGTAACACCAACATAAATTAAAGAAAAAATGTAGGCTGCACGTTTACGGTGACTTGTGTTCATCATTTTGAACAAAGATAAATTGGTCCGTTTCGCTGGGCACGAGAATCATTAGAAGATGACCCACGTTCATGAGGTCTTGTGTCGTGGAAGTGGAAGAAATATTGTTCTAAGTAATTGACATCTAAAAACAAAGAAGTTCATGAGCATTTAAATATGGCAAAAATTAGTGCAAAATGGGTGCCTCGAATTCTCAGTGCAAAAGCAGCGTCGAGTAAAATGTTGTGAGCAATTTTTAAAGCTTTGCCGCAAGAACCAAGAAGGGGTAATTCAAAAGTCTAAATAATTGTAACGGTTGATGAAACTTTGATTTTTACTATGATCCGACATCCTAAAGATTGATTGGCATTGGAAAGGAGAACCCGTGCCAAAAAAGCAAAGATCACTCAAAGTACCTACCAAAAAAATTGATGGCTACAATATTTTGGGACTGCGAGGTAATCCTCTGATTGGCGTTAAGGAATCAAATATAACCGTGAACGCGGCATATTACTGACTTATTAAGGCAGTTGTATCAAAAATTTATCGAAAAAAGGCCCGGAAATATCAGCCTAAGTTGTGCGCTTGCTTCATGACAATGCTTCAGTCTATATTATTCCGCTTTCCAAGGTCATGACTGTGGTTTTACAGAGATTGAACACCCAGGTGAACATCTGGCCACCTTGGATGGACCTTTTTTAGTTCTCAAAGCTGGCCTGAGTTAAGGGGTAAAAGATTTAACAGCGACGAGGAAACTGTACGACCATTTTTACTCTAAAGATGTATCGTATTTTATACTGACTTAGAAGCTTTAAAGTCAGACGTTCTGAAAAGTGTGTGGAAATAAAGGGAGAATATATATTGAAAATATATGAATATAAACTAATCACAGTATTATTATTTATTTATTTAAACTTTATGCACATCATGGTTTAAAAGGCGAACTTAAGTTCAGGCATTCTCTGCCAGTCAACCTTCAGATAGTACAGAGAGCTCACTTGGCGGTGCATTTACGATATATATTTAGATAAAAACACATAGATTTATGACTTTACTTTTTCTATGTTATGCTAATAACTCATGGACCACACTACGTAGTACCTATATTTTCCTTCTGTGGTAGGTAATGGTTACAATATGTAGGTATAGTACGTCAATGTTCTTCTACGAGTGTATCTAATTGATTAGCCTTATTCAAAGCTGCAATTAATATATGTTATCGTTTGTCTATCATTTTCGGTTAGCAAAAACGTTAAGATACCAATTAATCATTATTTATGCATGGAATTTTTATTACTTTTTGTTGCATTTTGTGCATAGAGACGGCAATTATAACCTTCAACAACGAATCAGGTTTTATTTTAAAAATATTAAAAACTAGCTGTTCCCGTGGTTACACCCACGTTAATTTCAGATTTGCCGCGGAAATTCCGGGACAAAAAGTATCATATGTCTTTCTCTGTACCCCTGACAATGTGTACATGCAAAATTTCATGATTATTGGTTAAGCCGCTAAGGCGTGAAAGCGTAAAAGACTGACAGAGTTACTTTCGCATTTATAATATTAGTAGGGATTCATTTTTTGTTATCACCATAATTTTTCAAAAAATATTTGATGATAACAAAAAAATTGTGTGCATTTCGGAATTCCTTCAGGAAATTTACCTTTGTTCTTTCCATTTTTCCAGATATGAAAGTAGATTATTATAACTATACTCTCTAAACGTTATCGGGTGGTCTGTTTGTTTGAAAGTGCACCACGTAAAAGCTACTGAAATCTGAGATTTAATCGAAACTTAGCATATAGGTAACTTATATGACTTAATATTAAAATATAGGATACTTGCTATTCCGGTGTATAACCAATATTCCCGAGGGAATCCTAAAATTTAGGCGGGTGAAACCTTGGAAAACAGCAAGCAACTTACAACAGCCCACTAGAACTTTTGCTCGGTTTCCAGTTCCACGATACAAAATAATAGAGAGACCACTTAATATGGAATCAATTAGATCTTCTTCCTCTTCAATTAATATTGCGCGCGCCGTTGTGATTTATCTAGTGCATTAATTTTGCCAATAAAAATGTATTAGTAATAAAAGTTTAATAAATCAATTAAATCAGTGAGTTAAGTACGAAATGTTATTGTTCAATGTTCAGTAGGTAGGTTATATTACTGTCGCGACATTCACACATGACAATAACTCTGCATTGCCATCATATCACATAGGTACATACATATGTACGTCGCTCACTTTATTTAAGGGTTTGAGGACAGCTATGTCCTCAAACCACACATAACTGGAGCTGAGTTCGATTCGGTAGGTAGGTATATCTCTACTCATTAAGGTATATCAGTACCTACTCCTTTTCCTCTCATATATGAGTTCCATACCACGCATTCATTGCAATCAACTTTATATTATGCGATTTCAATATTCGTGTAAATATCTAGATACGGCCATAATAATTGTAGTGCCGGGATGTATAATTGGCAGATAATTGCTCATTCAGTGCACACTGCACAGCAAGCAGTCGACTGTCTGTATATTATTAAGGAAACAATATGACTATGCAGAATGCTGTGGTTTTTTTTTTTAATTATTTTCTGCAACATAGATACAGTCAGAGAGATATAGTAGTAGTTGCGAATAGTATTTTCTAACTATTGGTTACTTTATTTTAGAGCTAGGACAATTAAATCGTTCAGAGCATTATCTACAAGATTTTTTTTAGATAATTCTGTTTGAATTTAAATTCTTTCCTAGGTTTAGCTTTTTGATAAATAATCTTTGCTTTAATTACAAGAAATATTGCATCGAGCATCGTCAAATTTTTTATTCGGTATCCTTTGAGTAATTTCAAATTTCAACAGCTGATAGGTATAATTAATGTTATAAAAACCAAAATTGTGTAGTGCGGTAGATAGAGACGTCTACAGTTTATTTTTTTTTTCATGCGTCATCTATACCTACGTCATTTGAACTTGAACTTTGTAAATAATTTATTCTGGGTAAAAATACGATAGATACTCGTATACTTACCTACTGAAGTACCTATACTTACTACGCTGATTTGCATCACTAAAACAAATCACTTTCAATTCTGTAGTGAATATTAGTATAAAACAAATAGTAATTGTGAACTTAAGTGTCGTTTTCAAAATTTAAATTTAAAAATATGACAAAGATAAATCTCGACATTAATACATTACATACACACCTAGGGCTTTCTTATTTACTGTTTAAGTGTGTAGGTACCTATACTATTTTAAGCCGACTTCAAAAAAGGAGGAGGTTCCCAATTCCTTGCGTATGTTTTTTTATGTTTGTTAGGTAGGCACCTCAGAACTTTCGACTGGGTGAACAAATTTTGATGATTCTTTTTTTATTTTAAAGCCTGGTGCTTCCCGTATTGCATTGAAATCAGTGATGTTGGGATTTTGGAGAAATCGAGGGAACACCTATAGGGATTTGGGTATTTTTTTATTTCAGATCAACTTAGCCAGAAAGCGACAACTTCGTTTAGCGCAGTGGGTCGAAAGATGACGCTTTCCGGCCGGAGGACTGAAAATTATTTATTATTTATCGTCGATTTAGACATGAACGTAAAACATACCAGTAATATACTGGATGTCCCGTAAATCGACGTCAAACGGGTGATAGGCTAACTAATAACTTAATAGAAAAACGTAAAAAAAAAATCTTTAAAATTTATAAAAATTATAAAAATCTACACCCTGCGACTTAACTTTTTAAATTTTCTTCTTATTGTGTATAATCCTGAAAAATGTTTCTAAAAACTACTGCTTAAAATTTAAGTTTTTGCAAATGAAGTTTTTAAAATTATTGCTTTCGTCAGTTTTTAATGACGGTCTTTGTTTTTAAATAGGCATAGCAAAGATTTTCATATGTTTCTGTTAACAGCTGTTATCAAGTGATAGCCTATTACCTGGTTTTGGCTTGACGTCGATTTACGGGACACCCTGTATGTATATATATGTATGTATTACTTGGTAAACTAAAAGTTTCGGAAGTGAGAATAAGCATGATAACTTTTTTAAATAAACAAAAATATACCTAAACAAATAAATAAATAAACAAATACTGAAACTATTGGCAAAAAACATAAAACAACTTCTATTTATGCAACTTAAATATTCAACTGCCTATCGAAAAAATTAAATATTAAAACTTTTTCACCTCTTTTCTGAGAGTCTGCTCTTAACGAAGGTTCATAAACTATAAATATTTTAAAGAAAACAAGGCGATCGAGGCATTTATGATTTTATTTAATTAATAAATAAATTAAGGAAAAATAAAAGAACTGGGATCGTCCTCGTAGACACACTTGGCCGACCAATACGATGCTTCACACAAGTCCTTGTATTTCTTTGCTGTAAATTAACAAATTATAAAAACATTAGTTCGAAAGTCAGATTAAAAAACGATTTTCAGATCGTTGATCAACACAAAATTTCGTCTCTTATAATTATTATATCATATCTACTGTACTTCATCATCATCAGCATACAAGCCATTCCACTGCTGGACTTTTGTCGTCCCCACGGCTCTCCTCGTCCATTTACACCTTTCATTACTAAAGTATCTTAATTAATTAATCTAAGACACTAATTAGCTGAGGGTATTAACTATTCCAGCAAGCTATAGACAATCGATTGACCAACTTAAGCTTGTACAGTATACTGATACTACTATATTTGCAATGGAAATGTCCTAAACCTATTTTCTATGCGCTCAATGGAACGGAAAATAATGCTGTTTATTTTCAGGATTATCTGTGAAATATTATAATATTTTTAACAATTTGCACTCACAGACATCTTTACACTTTGTAATCGATTTCTTGGCGGCGTCCTTCAGATCAGGCGGATACATTAGGTCTACTTGCTTCAACGAGGCCTCGTAATTTAGTTTGTTGTTCTTTACCTTCATGAAAGAGAAAATTTATTACGGAATATGCACGAGGCGAAGGTTTTCGAAAGGCATTGATTGCAAAATTAGTCTCTATATCTGTGTGTATCTGCTTTAGGAGAATTAGAAGATAACTTGATTACATCATTTATATCAGAGATTATAGTGAGCATTCGTATCTATTAATATAATCGTAATATCGCATTCAGTTCATCTCTATCTCAGTCGACATCTGTCCATTGCTGGATAAAAACTTCCTCCAAGGATGTCCATGACGTATACAACCGGTCCATAAGACTATTAAGAAGATAAAAAGAGATCGTAGTAATTTTAACTGTTTTAGTCTGTTTAGTTTTTATTTGTTTCTTATTATATTTTTTGGTATACCTATATTAAGGTATGTAAGTACTCATACAGACATGACAAAAAATACAGACATTACTTATCATAATATGTATTTATACATACGATTTGAGACATTTGGTAAATGCAGGCAATATAGCACATTACGTTTTTATCTTCAATAAACTTTCCTTTCTCTATATCCACGATCAAATCTGCAAATAAATATTAATAATACTATTTGTCACGTTAATAACATTAAAAAGCAAATTGGCATTTTTCATAACCCCCACTACATTAATTTCAGCTTAAACCTAGTCTATTCTAGACTCACTTATGAAAAAGAAATAGTTAAACCACAAAGATGCCACAAGCATATGATTATACAAAAAAATGTTTTTAAATTCTTTTCCGTCTCTGTGTTAGTGATAATCTCCGAATCTACTGAACTTACTGTCATGCTGTTTTCACAGGTAGATTTATTTCATACCTACTAACTGTGCCCTGCGGTTTCACCTGCGTGACTTATGGAATTTCCGCAGGAACTCCAAAGTAGCCTAATTTACTCCTTATATCATCAGCTAATTAGCACTGAAAGTACAACCATTTTGGAGATTCACCCGCGTGAGTTTTGGGAATTCCTCATCACCTAAGGGCTTAATATAGCCTACGACCTATTTATTTATTCTCAGACCTACCAAATATACACAGAAGATTTCATCGGTCAAGAGTACGATAACAAACTGTGACACGTGATTTTTATACCTATGAGAAGACCTTTCTAGTTTTAGGTATGTATATCTTATCACGTTTTCAATAACTAAAAATGAATAAAACTGCACGTACCTTCTGCGACTTGAGTTTTGGACATACATTGTTTTTTCAACATTTTCAAAGAGTTTTTCATTTGTTGCCTTGTCATCTGCAATTATTATAGATAAAAGACTTATTGCAAGCAAGCAAGGTACTTAGTTGAGGTGTTACCTGAGGTATTTTGGATAAATATCTACACGATTTTAAGAAGCCACATATTCTTACTAAAGTGTAGAGTTTGTGAAGTTAGGCCTTGTAGAGTTAGGGTGTGAGTTATAAGCTTGACTCTACATGAGATCTGATAACTATTTTGACTGTGCCCGTCATATGAACTCGTCTTGGCATCATTTTACATAAAAATGTTTTTAGTGGGATAGACTTTTCTCGTTGTTTCATCTCGTTTCACCCTTTTCACAGCCTTGGAATTTAATTTTCAAAAACCCTTAGAGCCTGCTTATACGTCATTATAAAAAAGAATTACAGATTAGACTCAAGTTTCTAAACTATGCGCTTAGAGCTTTGAGTTGTCACTCCGTAGTCACGGTAATTACTGTTTTATAGGTATATGTCATGTGTGAATATTTCTCACTATATTATAATCATAACGTTTTACGCAGGAGTCAATTTAATCGATTAGCGAGATGGATTACATCTGCTTATAGAATGTAAACAATCCAACTGACAACTGTCGTGTTAGTTAAACAGACTATTCATACAAACGCCTTCTATATGTTTATTGAAAATATTTTGTTAGCAATGCCACCTCTAATGTATCTCTAATGCTTTTCATTTGAAAAAAGAAACTGTTTTTTTTTTATAAACGACACTGTTAATTTTAAACTATTTAAAATAGTTTATCTATTTTTCGTCAATAGCTAGGACCGCAAGCTTTAAAATGATGTTTGAATTAATGATTTTGATAAAGAATTAAGGGAAATATGGCGTTGCCACTATGGTTTTAAAAAATACATACTTACAGCTTCGGCATCATTAATCAATACAGCTGCAACAAGCAACCAACACAAATTCCTTTGATTCATACTCCGCAAAACTATCTCCATGCACATTCAGTTTCCGATTCATCCAAGAAATATGCCCGTACTGTGCGTATCAACATACCACGAGTCCATATAAAGCGCACATGATTATACGATTGTAATGTGTATTTAAACGTAAAAATACAAGTTATAATTAACTAGTTGAGAAAACTCTAGTACACTTAAATATCTGTAATTCCGCTATGAGTATATATTGACAGTATTTCACATTTAACTAGCATCAGATCGACGGCTACCTATCATTGAAAAATTATAGTGTAAGGAGTTGTTGAACTAAAAATTACATGATTTGCAATAAATTTGCCGAGCATTAATGCTCTTAACCGTGCCTTAACACAAAAACTTAAAAGAAATAACAGTCTAGAAAAAGATCAGTTATTGAAATAGGTAAACGCAACAAGACAAACGCAAGCGTTCAAAACATTTAATATAGGTAGGTAGGTACATACATATTACTTAAGGAAACATGAAATTGGATGGGTTAGCTTCGTAAAGGCATTTTGCTGTCCAGAAAGAGGCTTCGCAAATATCTTTGTAATTTTTTGCTGAAATATTAGTGAGCTTATTAATAAAAAATAACTAAAATAGCTTAATTAATATTTATAAATACCTACGAGTATACATATATAGCTTTAACACAAACAGTACAACAAAGCTACTGCACCGATGATAATATTTCAATATTCAAAGTAGATAATTGAAAAAAATACAATAATTAGCTTAAAAAAATCTTCATAAATGTGTTTATTGTTGTTGTTTGTTTTTTGTATTTCGTTCAGAGAAATTGAATAGAATATTGATATAATTTCTATGACTCACCTACTCCCTTGCACTTTACAATGGAAGCTTTTACAGCATCTTTTATCTCTGGAGGAAACATCATATCAACCTGCTTGATCATAGCGTCATGGATTATCTTATTATTTTTTATCTATAAAAAATAATATCTATCCTATACATAGATAATAACTTCCTTGTATCATAACTTCAATTGTTAGAGAAAGTAGATGAACTGAATATATTTTTTCAAGACATTACCTAATTATTAGGTAGGTATGTGTATTTACTATCAATATTTCTTGAATTTTAATTGATAAGATTCAATTGCTTTTACTCTCTTTTAAGCTGTCAGGTATTGAATCGCCGAGGATTGTTGTTTTAAGTTTTACTATATATTTTACCTGATTTTGATATTAAAAATTGCTTATAAACTTACAACTTGGCCCATTGAATAGATACATGCAATATAACACATAACCTTTTTGTCTTCAATAAATTTTCCCTGATCGATATCCTTTACTTGATCTGCAATTAAGTGTGATTTTTAAGCTGTTAACTTGATATCTTAACGGATTTAGTTCAAGATACCATGATCACTAATGTAATGGACCACCAATAATATTAACTGACCTTTGATAAATAGTACTGACATCATTGATATAGAATTTTTCGCTTTTCACCCAGATCCGCAATTTTATATAAATATGGCAACGAAATCAAAATCGTCACGACTTTTTATTTAATAAACACAAATTCATACACTTATTTCTAAGACACAAAGGTGTTTTTTAAGAAAAACTCTAAACATGTAAAAAAACTGGAGCTGTATTTTTGAATCGCTCGAATTGCTCTACGAATACGGAATTGCAAAATTCACGAGTGAATCTTGCAATTCTCGCGGTTCCGTGTGTGAAAGTAATTCGAACGATCCAAAAATATGGCCCCTGAACTTTAATATCTGCAATGTATATAACTAAACTATATTAGATACTAGATATATTATAATTAACTGAGATTTTTAAAATGTCATTAAGAAATTAAATTGTAAACAACTCACCTTCAGTTACATCATTTTTAGGCATACAAGTGTTTTTCAACAGTTTCCCAGAATTCTTTATCTGTTGTCTTGTCATCTACGAATATAAAACCATGAAAATAATAATAATTTGTAACAATAATTAGTTGGTTTCTAAAATCTAACTGGAAGACCTCTGGTTCATTTAATTTTACTAAAACTAGTCGGTAGGTAGGTACTAAGTACTTACCGATATCACGTACGTCATATTTAACGTTGACGATAAAAATATAAGAAAACATAATGATTGCATTGAAAACATTCTTATGATCTGAAGCAACTGCTATGTGTTTTTTTGTGAAAGGTCTTTTTATAGACTGTCTAATGGCTTATGTTAGGTGACAAATTGTACACATATTAAGAGTTACAAGATGTGTCAATGAATAGTAATTAATTCCAATTATAATGGATAACCTGACATTGTCTTTCTTTTATAACACAATCGTACGTCATGGTACTTTATAATTACGCAAGTATCTCGTAGTTACATGGAAAAAATCGCCTTGAATATTCAAAGACACTTTGGAATTGCTCAAAGAGATGTAGGTACCTAAGTTATTTCCCTTTTCATAAAAAATACGCGCCATATTATAGAGTAGAAATGTAATGCCGAATTTTGAAGAAAGCTACACTAAATATTACACAAATATAATAAGTATAGCATCTTATTTAAAGATTTTGTCGGGAGCAAGAGTCTTAGTATAATTAAGTAAAATGCTAGGTTTGGTAACATAAGGTAATTTTCCTTAAACTTTATACTCTGTATGATAAATATCTAATAAATAATAATCAGTCAGAGGAAATAAAGAAAACCATGGAAATCCTTGAAAATTATAATTTTCTTTTTTGAATATCGAACATTTTTTCAACTCTTCATGGAAACATAAAATTGTTTGGATCTTGTTCATACAGACATTTTGCAGCATTGAATATACCTTCGCACATATCATCATACTTGCTCTCTGGAATACAAAGAAACATAATCGCATCATATACGAATCTCATTTCGGGAATCCATCCACTCTCTCCATAATATGCGTAGGTGTTAGGGCGTATCTAGAGTTACAAGCTTGGCTCTACATGCGATTTGATAACTTATTGACAGCGCCAGTCATATGGTCTTGTCTTGGCAACATTTTACATGAAAATTTTTTGCTGGGATAAAATTCTGGAAGCAGTTCTATGTATAGATGAACCGCATCACAATCCGTTGCGTAGTCAAAAAGAACTATAAGTGGACCCACAGATACACGCGGATAGCAACATAGTTTAATGATACCTATTTATGATATTTATAGTTTTTAAGATAAATATTCAAGGGACAATAAAAATTGAGGGGCTATTTTGTAACTTTTTGTTTCTATCATTTTTCGGTTGCTTAAAAAAACATGGTGGTTTTTCGATTACAATATTCCCGTTTTGACACCTACAATCATTACAATATCTAGAAATCAACCAAAATAAACATACTTCAAAAGTTGAAGCTGCCTAAACGTGATTAATTATTCACAAAATCGCTTATTTTCTGATTGAAACTGAAATATGATAGCAACAAAAGTTACATAATTGCCCTGCTGAGGGGCTATTATGTAACTTTTGTTTCTATCATTTTTCGGTTGCAATCAAAAACATGGTGGCTTTGCGGTTACATTATGCACGTTTTGACACCTAAAATATCTAGCAATGAACCGAAATAAACATACTTGAAAAGTTGAAGCTGTCTAAACATGATTAATTATTCACAAAATCGATATTTTTCTGATTGAAACTGAAATTTGATTGCAACAAAAGTTACATAATTGCCCTGCTGATATGTATGTATGTACTTACGAACTGGTATGCATTTCTCAACGGTAATTTTCACTTGTTCTCTAATTTCCTGCGGGTATAGCATATCCACTTGTTTGTTTACCAAATCTTTGCTTAATTTGTTGTTCTTCGTCTGTGAAACATCAAATCAGCAATCAAGTTCACGCACGTGAAACTGTGCTTTTTAGGTAGGTACTTAGTGCTACATACTCTATACTTTTTTCATTTATTTACTAAATATATAATTATTATAATAGTAAATACATAGCACTTAAGAACCACTAAAATTTATGGGAAGATGGTATTTTATCGAGCAGGTTGGTACAAAATCTTATTTGTGGAGCAATTATAATTAGTATAATATAGATTGCTAGCTAGATTCTTCTCCTGAACCTATAGGCCATAGGCCATAAAATTATTGATATCTCTTTACTTACCACAGCCGCTGCCTTGTAGACGCAAGCGATGTAACACATAACGCTACGATCGGCTAAAAACTCACCTTCTGAGATTTTACCGACTTGATCTGGAAATAAAGAGGGAGGCTTTTATGATGGATATAAAAACTTAACATAAATAATTAACTCGTTCGTTTACAAACAGCATCGTCAGCACACAGGGTCCGTAGTAATCAGTGAGGCAAATAGAGTGGGGATTGGAATTCCCAATGATTTTGAAAATTTGGTCTGCCTACTTGTATTGCGTCCCGAGTATACGCCACATGGCGTTGTATAGAGTGCTTCTAGGGAGGTGCTTAATGTGACTTTATTAGAGTTCTAGATATTTAGAAAAGAGATTAAAATAAAAAATAAAACATTAAAAGATAAATTTTAGGCGTCCAAGTAAAAAGGTCCAGCAGGGCAATTATGTATCTAACTTTTGTTGCTATCATAGTTCAGTTTCAATCAGAAAAATAGTAGGCAGCTTCAACTTTTGAAGTATGTATATTTTGGTTGATTGCTAGATATTGTAGGTGTTAAAACGTGCAACATTAACATATTAACATTGCAAAACCGCCCTGTTTTTGAATGCAACCGAAAAATTATAGAACCGTCAGTTACATACCTAATAGTTCCTCAGTTCTCGGCATTTGGTTTCCGAGATATAAGAAGTTTTGTAAAGTTGGTTGAAAAAATTGATTTCGCGATTTTAATTGATTATAAATGCTCAATTATCTACAATTTCGAACACCTTCATCTACATTCCATTTATATGTATAAATAAAATTGAAGTGTCAATTTGTAATTCCAAATTAACTTGAAATATCTGATAGAATAAATAGGTATGACGTGCCAAGTTTTGAATATTTTTTCAAACCTTACTATCAATTGACTATTCTAGATACGAAATCTAGTCTTAACTCAATACCCTAGACCAGTGGTTCCGAACCTGGGGGTAATTACCCCCGCAGGGGTAAATCAGCTTTCTCGTGGGGGTAACGAAGAACCTAATAAATTAAGACCTGAGCTATAGGTACCAACCATCACACTAACTATTTTTGCTTAATTAATTGTTTAAATATAATATAAAATACCTACTTTAACATTTTAAGGCTGATATCCAATATTTATTATATTGACAACATTTTAAGGTCGGGGTAAAATCGGTTTTCCTAATAGGTCACAGGGGTAACAATATTGAAAAGGTTAGGAACCACTGCCCTTGACCCTTTTTGCTTGGACGCCCACAATAAAATTATTACACAACGTTGCAATTTTGTGCAACCGCGAGATTTAGTCCTCAGCTTGTAGCGAGCTTGCGCCGGCGTCGGCTGTGTGAGATTGAATCGTGTATTTTTAATGGAGAAAGTGAAAAAATGACGTAAGGAAGAGAAGAAGATGATGTAATTTTCTGTCTTTGGCATTATACCAAATGCCTACGATTGTAAACGGACGAATTGCCTGCAATAACGACATACACAATACATAACACATACCTAGGTACATAGTTACATACATAGGTATACACAAAAATTAATAAGAAACATAAACAGCCCTTAAAGTTACTTATTGTTTTATTTATTTATTTATTTATTTAATACTTTATTGCACATAAAATAACAATGTTACAGTACCTAAAGAAAAAGGAGAAAGCAAATGGCGGTCTTATCGCATAGTTGCGATCTCTTCCAGACAACCAATTATGCGAAAGGAAAATTATTGCTTTGGTCCTTAAAGTTTTTGTCAAATTAAAAAAACTCTCCTGGTTTTGTAAAATATCAAGTTGTCATATTACAAAAAATTATAAAAGTGTTTTTTTTTATCATAAACTATTTTGTTCATAAGCTATTTTTTAAGCAGTGTATAAAAATATTATGTACTATACATTCTTGTAGTAGGTAATATGAAACTAATACAAAGAAAAAAGATTTGTATTATTATTACAAACCTCGATTGAAATTTTGGCAAAATGTTGTGCGGATTAGTTTTCAAAATATTTTTTTTTAATTGAGCATAGAAATTTTTAACAGTGTACAACAAACTCTAATGTCACACCACAAAGCATTTTCTGACTTGGCATTATACCAAATGCCTACGATTGTAAACGTCCGAATTATCTATACAAGTTCCTGCGACATACACACGATATGTGAAAACACACGTATAAAGTGTGTACTCAAAAGTTATCACAAAAATTAATAAGAAACAAAGATTCCAAAACAGCCCTTAAATTTTCTATTGTTTTGGTCCTTATTTTGAAATAATTGAGTACTAGGAATGTATAAAACTTACCTTCTGTCACTCCGTTTTTCGGCATGCATTGATTTTTCATAATTGTTAGCGTTTTCTTTATTTGTGCTTTTGTCATCTATAAGAATAGAATAAGTTGAGTAGTAAGGTCAGAAAAATATTAATAAGGTCCAATTTCTCAATTCTCAGATAAGCTTACTTGAGATTGAAATAAAAATTGAACTAGTTTTGAGTATTGACTATAGAACTGTTAAGTCTTGTCTGCAGCTATACGTATACTATACGTATATTGTAAATGTTCAGAAAATTTATACAATAACAATACTGTTTGTATCTACGTCTCATTGGCAGAATGCAGATGTGCAATTCTTTAATATTAACACTTTAATAATTAATTAATACCTGTATTCACAAACTTAAAACTATAAATAAATAAGTTGAAATGAACATACCCCGCTCACATTACAAAAGAAAACTATAGTCAAAAAAATAGATAAGTATAATCGAAACATAGTAATTTAGTATCAAATGTAGGAATAATATTTAGCTAATTTCTTCAGATACACTTGTTTAAACTCATCTATGAGACATGCGACGATGAAACGCTATTAAAGATTTATGAAACTACCAAATATTTGCAGTACGATCCTATTTATGTATCTTTTAACTTAACTTAACTTTAAAAAAAAAGAAAATAATACGCATGTAGGTAACACCAAAGGCGGCGATAATAGTCAACTATTTCCCATTTGCTCACATAAACGCTTAGTGATAAATAGCTAGGTACCTATGTAGTTTTGTTCCGCTTATATTAATTTTATACTTTAAGGCTAATTTTCGTCTTAAAGAATGTTCAATTGTATAGAAGAACATACTAATTTATTTTATCACTACATCCTTTCTTACATACCTACATTACGTACAAAACAAAGTCCTCCGCCGAGTCTGTCTGTCTGTTCGCAATTAACTTTAAAACTACTGAACGGATTTTCATGCAGTTTTCACCAATAGAAATAGTGACTCAAGAGGAAGGTTTATACGTATAGTTTATCCTGGAATCCCTGCGGAAACTCCGAAATTACTGCGGGTGAAACCTCGGGGGACAGCTAGTAGTTAAATACGAAAGTGAATTTGTTTGTTTGTTATGCTTTCATGGCTTAACTACTCAACCGATTGTCATGAAATTTTGCATACACATTGTATGGTACAGAAAAGAAGAAAAGGGGAACTTCTTACCCCGGAATTCCGGCAGAATCTCCGAAATTAACGCGAGTGAAACCGCGGGGAACAGCTAGTTTATTTTAAAAATGTGTTATATCGTATCGTTACCATATAATAGGAAGTGAAGGCAACGCCCCGAAGGTATAAAACAGCTGGAAGATACGTCTTAATAATGGCAATTTATTAAACATCTTGTTATGATTACCGCCTTTGAATACCTACTTACCGACATTAAAAATGTGTTTGTTGATTTAAAACAGGATGTGTTGGAAAGGGGGTACCAAACAAAAGTGTTATCAAAGTATCCATAACAACGAATACCATTTATTTTTGAAACTACAACTTAATTTTTTTTTGTTATTTTCGCTTTTGCAACAGTATATCTATTAATTATCACTGGTGTCACATGTCCCAATATAATATAAATTATGGAGACAAACAAACCAAACTGATCATAACCAAAAATAAAACCAAAATAAAAATATTTAATTTCAGATATTTTCCATATTATGTGAATAGTATGAAATTTAACTACTACAGTCAGTATAAAAATAAAATAGAAAAATAAAATTTGTTTAGAACAGGCCTGCACCACTGGGCCAGACTGCGGTTAACTTAGTAAAACTGGCAGGCGGTCCGGCGTAGTGTCGGCCGAGCAAGCTGTGAGGCCTGTCCGTTACAACGGCCAGAGGTTGTTGCGGCTGCCGCGCACCCGGCGCACCGCGCACCCATCACGGCCCGGAAATCGTCCATGTGTGCGTCTGCAAACATTCCCAACGCACTGCACTACCGCGGCAGCCGCAACACGCCTTGAACCACCTTGAACGCATTAATATACTGGACGCGCAGGGCGCTGAGCGACACGTGCACACAGGTGTAGAGTGATGTACATACAATTTTACATCTGGAGCGTTTGGGATTGAGTTTTTGGGACGCGCGTTATGGGCAAGTAATATTTGTTGGTCATAGTGAATAAGGGCCTAGATCGTCACACAGGTTCTCGTTTATAATATGACCCAAATATTTAAAAGATGAGACTCTTTTTAATGGCGTAACAAGCGTAGGACACCCGGTGCCAGTCTAAAAAACCAAGAATTCGCTCTAAAAACATATAATATGACCTCACAGGAACCCGTGCTTGACGCATTTTTTCCAGAGCACTTCATAACTAACCAAATCGAATGCTTTAGAGTTTAGAGAGATGAAGATTAGAGTTTAAAGATGCATTAACTATTGTATTTCTACTTATCTAATTCAGAATTGAGTAGATTGTCAATCACTTTGGAAACAATTCTAGCAAGAGAAAATGGTCTATAGTTAGTTCTTGATGCAATATCGCCTGTCTTGTTTTTAATCATTGGTAGGTACAACAATGTATTTTGTCATCTACTTTGGAGTGATGGTGTGACTTGCACAAAATTCAAACGGCATTGACAGCACCTTCCGCAGGTGTGGCCCCGCGTGTAGCAAGTGCTCGATGCTGACTGCTGAGACTGTCGTGTCCCGGAGATTTTCCCCTTTTCATACAGTTTAAGACTTTTGCCATCTGCTTCACAGAGAACCTCGTTATACGATCTTTCTCCACAACAATAACACACTCAGCATCGCGCACACCACTAACAGGTGTAATGGAGGATTTTACAAAGAAGTTCTTAAAATATATTAGCAATGTCTTTTGGCTCTATCAACCCTTCAACACTCACCGAGAGCCCAGGCATACTATTCAACTTGTTTGTACCTACATTTCCAAAAGTTGCTAGTCTTTATTATAATCGTGAGATGCTATCACATCAAGTTTAGTTATAGCATTAACTTAAATATTTAGCATTAAGCATAATACCCTAAATCATTTGTGTTGTTTTAAAAGTGATTAAAACTTTACATAATAATACCTATAACAAACCTATGATAAAGACAGGTTCCTATACCTACAGTTAAATGATTTCATATTTTGCTAATAATTGTAAAAAAGGACAAAGATAATGTTTAAGTAAGTATACATAACTTTTTTTATGAATGAACCTGATTAATGAATGCACTATGCACTTTCATTCGTAATAATTGAATGTAATCTTGAATAGTAACACCCAAGCGGGAAGAGACCATCGAGATAATCAAAAATAATTGTTGACTAGTAGGTAGTGTAGTTAATAACTTCAGTTAAGTTGTAGAGTGACCATAATGAATAGCAACTTGTTGCAGCCAAAAAATGAAACAAATTTTAAATTTATATTACTTTATTGAAACAGAATTCAGGAATACCTCACCGAGAAAATAAATAAATAGAGAGGACATGTAGGCGGGGCAGGCGCGCCACGGTTGCCAAGGAAGTTAGAGCATTTGCTCTAACTTGCCCAAAACTTCTTTTGCTAGTAACCCAAGTATATTTTCCACAATATTGCCAAAACTGCAAATTTTTAAAACACTGAAAAAGCATTTAATACATTTATTTACGTTAATGAATATTTTAGTGCGCGATGAATAGTTTTGTGTGCGAAAATCACCCGGCGACACTGGTTTTTATCTGTTGTCATACTAAACTTCCCTTCTATCAGTTATTTTCTTTTCTGTGGTATACCTTATGTCTGACACAATTCTAAGCTCAAGATTGGACCATATTAATAAGGTCCAATCTTTGTCATAGATTTCATTCGTAAGAAAGACTAACGTTTTCAATATACTTACCACTAATACATACAAATTAGTTTCAATGGTTGAATTTGTCATTTATCATATGAAAGAAGATGGCCACAATACTCATACCCTAATGAGTCGTTTAGCATTAACTGAGCTAGTCTCTTATTATCTGCAATTATAATGTCACTGTATAAAAACCGGTTGCTAAAGATAAATGTTTCCAGAAAATCGAAGGACACTCAGTGAGATGCAAAACAATATGACCTTTGTTGTGATTGTGAAGTTTTTAGTCATTGTATCTCTATGCAATGCGGTGAGTTATACGCATAACCATAATATGGTTTTATCAAATTCTCAATCGGACCCGAAGTGTAATTAACCTATACGGTGTGAGGACATGAGGCGGGCCACTCGTATGGATTACGTGGTTAAAAAAGTATAAAACAAAGCTATATTTGGATAAAAGATCTATCTTTTAGACATTATTACCTAACTTCTAAAACACATACCTATGTATTAAGTGCGGGCTGACAGTGTTAGATAGGTACATACATATCGCATTTTTCCTATGTGAAAACTCGCTAAATGAAAAGGAAAGAATAATAATCATCTTCAATCAGAATCCATACTTGTAAGTTGTAATCTACCCAGCCAAATTTAAATTTCAGATGACCATGAAGCAAATAAAGAACACCGGGAAAATGATGCGAAAAACATGCCAGCCTAAAAACAACGTCGAAGATGGTGAGAATATAAAAACTTCGTCAGAATGTTATGATTGGTATCCACGATGAAAATGAACTGAAAAACTGTAATAAGTTTATGAACCTTAACAAACTATAATCACCTACATGTTTTCAGAAAAAATTGATCCTATACAAGATGGCGTATTTATTGAGGAAAAAGAAGTTATGTGCTATATGGCATGTATTTTGAAAATGGCGAATACGGTTTGTTGACATTGTCATTTTAGATCCTGAAATAGCACATCGAGTAGGTACTTACTACTTTTGATTTTTTAAAAAAGCTCGCTTGCTTTTAAATGAAGCAATTCATTGGATGCAACTTAATATGAGTAATATGTATCTATGCCAGCCTTAGGACTTATTGGGTAACGTGACCCTTACTCTTATAAATGTGAAAGTGAGTTGGTTGTTTCTTTGTTACGCTTTCACGTCTTAACAGCTGAACCTATCATCACGAAATTTTGGAAAGGACATAGGGTAATTTTCGTGCCGTGAATTCCCTCCCACGTGAACTCCGTAAACAGCTAGTAATATTAAGTATATATGTATGCAAAAGTTATTAAAAAGGTAGGTAGGTAGGTATGTATATGTAACACGTCATTGCAATGGATCAATAAATGCTTTTTATATTATACTTTTATTTATTCACACTTTTGATTCATGGCACTTCCGGGTCAAATTATTCTTGAGGCAATCCTAAAACACTTTATACCTAGTCTTGGCGGTTTATTTTTGTACCTAAGTACTATAATACCTTTATTAAGTAATAGTATTAATAATATTTTGGGGTTCAGGACCTGGAGTCCTGGAGTATAATACAAGTTAACCTAGATTAAACTATAATGCAATAAACCTAGATTAACTCCAGATCTCCTATACTTTCTCAACTACTGCAGTAGGTACATTTTATTTTATGTTCCTACCTAACTCGGAGAGTTCCCGCGGGAACTCCGGATTACAATACCTATAGCCTATGTTACTTAGACTCAGGAAAAATATAGCGTTCTAATGGTGAAAGAATTTTTGAAATCGGTCCAGTAGTTTTTGAGTTAAATCGTAACAAACAAACAAAAAATCTATCTTTCCTCCTTATAATATTAGTATATGTAGACAAACCTTCCACAGTCTAATGATTTTCTTAATTTTAATTTCTCTGAGACTAAAGCCTTTTGATGGTTTTTGCAGATGAATAAATTTTATAGGAGCAAAAAACCGGAAATTACTTTATTTAAAACAAATCTTCCATAGTTTAACGATTTTCTTAATTTTAATTTCTCTAAGACTAAAGCCTTTTTGAAGGTTGTATGTAGCAACGTCCGTTAGATATGCATGAAAAGAAGACTAGACTAGAAAACTAGAAAAAAATACTCTTTTGGAAAAAAATTACAGTTTTTTTTTCCGTAATAGAGCAGCCGTAATAATTATATGATTATTATAGGTTATAGAAACTTATAGAAACAAAGTTATAGAAACTTTATCAACGAAAAATATTCATAATTTGTAGATAACTCTGTTGCAGATCAAAAACGGAAAGGTGAACTACGAAGCAGCGGTGAAGCAGGCAGACTTACTGTTGCCAGATGATATCAAAGAACCAGCGAAAGCTGCTTTAGCAGCGTGTAAGAAAGTTGGTTAGTTGCATAATATATAGTACAGTATTTTTGAAGTGAAGCGTTTTTAAAATGTAAATTTGCTTTTTTAGAAAACATGTAAATGTCACCGTAAAATTGTGAAAACCGTTAGATTGTAAACGATTGAAGAGGGATTTATGTGCATTACGACATACCAGATTAGGTTAGGTTTGAACTGTGTCAACAGACCCACTCGCATTTTCGAAATCAATCTACCTACATATATCTTTGCCCAGGGTTCTTGATCACTGCATTTTTAATCACTTCATTTACATCGATTAAGCAGTTATTGAGGCATGTTACGAAATCGTGAAATGTCATATATTTGTTTTTGAATTTCTTTACGTCCGCGTCCTGACGTTCTCAATTTTTTCAAATTCGTTCGAATTCAAGTTCGATCAATGGTTAACTAATTAATTAATTATGAGTCGAATCGTCAACTTTAAAATAATCAACGCGATACCAAATTACTTAAAATGTGATTATTTTATATCAGAAGTTTCAAAAATTTTGTTTTAGGTGATTGCATAGGTAGGTACTCTTTCTCATTCGAGTCTCTACTCCCGATAATTTTATTCTTGTCTCGAGTCATTTTCTTTTGTTGTTTTTGCAGGTGATTCCTACAAAGATGTCTGCGAGGCTGCCTTTCACATGACTAAATGTGTCTACAAAGAAAACCCGGACGTATTTTTCTTTCCCTAGTGAAGTTATTAATAAAGTTCTTCTTGCAAGTTTCAGTTTAAGATTTATGTTTTAGATATCTTTATTGAACCTATTCTTGTATGCTGCAGCTCAGTGAGGAGCTATTTAGTGGATCAGATAAATATCTATACCTAATCTTTTTTTAAATCGTGTATTTATTAGGTTACCTATTACATAGGTTACCTATGGCTCAATATACATATTTGCTTAAAATAGGCACTTGAACTAAAAAATGGGTATCTATACCGTAAAAACCAGAGACTATAAACACACCATAATAACCGTCACCTAAGAATATTCTTATAATAATTACATGTAGCACGGTATTCAGTCACGTAACTTAGGCAAGAATAAAGCAATTATTCGTATGAGAGGAAACACCTACGTGAAAACTAAAATCCATAACTACCTATAAACTGTATGACGTATCAGGGATGTTGCGGATGCCGATCTTTTACTTAAGCGCGGATGTGAATACGGATGCGGATTTTCAAAGGCTCACATCCGCGGATGCGGATGTTTAAGATCTTATATAGGTAAATATAGTATATGAATAAAGAATTAAAACAATGATTTATTAAAAAAAATTAATGAAAATTATCATTAAGAATAATGCTTCTATTTTTATTTTTATTTTTTAACTTCACTTACTAATTTTCATTCGCCAGCCCCGCCCTATTTCTTTCTTATGTACATTATGTATGTATGTTTTTCTTTTTTTTGTAGGTATGTTCACTATTACTCGGAGACGGTTGGACGGTACTTCCAAATTGGTCCCATTGTCACCAAGTCGGGATACGCTGATGGGATCTTAGAGAAATCGAGGGAACTCTTCAAAAATTACAAGCACACCTATAGCGATTTAGGTATTTTTTATAGTAAATCGTTCATTTTCTTTCAGAGAGTAAGTTTGGAGAAGTGGAACTGATGATGAAGACCACAGATGGTCATCGGAACTGCTCCATACTGGGAATTTCATGGGTACCGATTTGATAACTTTAATATGGTTTTTTTAAAAATTATCCTCGTCATAATGCATATGGCGAAGTGGAGCTGATGGTAAAGAACCAGGAGAACTCCTCAAGAATTAACGTCCCTACATCGGGAAAAGCAATATTTTGTAAAAGGTGACGAGCACTTTACATTAGGTTATTGTTACTTAGATACGTCATTACAAACCAACTCACTTAAAAGCGGGAAATAAACAAAATTTAATCCAAAAGACAAAAATACACGTAGATAATATTATTATTATTGGTTTGTGCCAATCACTGATCGATTTGAAATCGGTGACAAGCCAAATAGGGAATGGGTCGATGAAAAAAGTTCACTCCCGCCACGAGCTCGTCGTAAGTCAGAACAACCAAAGTGGGCAGACATAAGAGGGCTTGGCACCGAATCAAAACCGATCAGTGGTAGTACAAACCAATAATAAATATTACCTACGTATACGGTTTTTATTTTTAGCTTTTTAGTATTTAGGTAGGTATGGTGCATTTTTGTGTTTTTGGAAGCCGGTTTCACCAGTAACTTTTCTCAATTAGGTAGGTACGGGATGGGAAATAGTGAACGTTCTATTCCACTACGGAACCCTTATATGCTCGTGGTCCCAACACGCAATTAGCCAGTTCTTTCATCTTTCTTTAATCATTTATTTGTTTTAGGATTGAAGAAAATAGAATAAATAATCATCGTAAAAACTTTGTACACATACATAAAAAAAAGGTCTCTAATATAACGGATCTAACCTTCAATGTTCATATCTAACGAAACGTGACGGTCATGGCGGACGCGAATCACGTTGAAAGAGCCTTATTCTGAACATACTTACTTAATTTCGATTACATTGTATAAATGATGTAGTCAGGACGTAATTAACTAAAACTTCCTACCCCTTACCCAAGTTGACAATCTATGATCGTTATCGGCTAAGAAAACCAAGGAACTTATGTATTATAAATCGTCCATTAAAAAATCCAATTTTTCGTAAGCACGTGGTACGTCGACGGTAGGTACCTACGTTCCTTGATTTTCTATTACGTTAACGATCATAGGACAATCTATGACTTGTCTGATGGCAAATGTTAGGACCGTCGAGTTTGGAATACTTTTTGTTACCATAATTACTTATCATTACACATGATGACATGATGAGGGTCTGAAAATAGAGCCGGGCCGGAGATTGTCTCTGGAATTTCTAATGGAAACTCTACAACAGATAATCGTGTCTGATCCCGTTTGTTCTGTTCTCATAAGTGCCTTTATTTATCTACATACGATAGGTACCTAATTATTTTCCTCCTATCCTTCTTTCCTTCCTCTTACGCTTCTGGAGGCCGCTCCTGGAAGCCATCCCCGGGACCAGTTTCTATAGGTACAACGCTCATGTATACTAGATAGAAACCATACCCTGTGGTATGGTTAAAGTGCAGATACCTAAAGAAAGGTAAGCACTGAGCAAGATTTTACCTTGTCTAAGTATAAAATAGTTAGGTATTTTATCAAATTTGAACGCAAAAAGGAGGGTTATCTATGGTTTTGATCGGTAATATCTATACCTATAAGTATGTGTGTAATGTGTATGTTGCTATTTGAATAATGTTAGGTATATTTTGAAGATCATTGTCAATAATTATAAAAAGTATGTAACCATATATAATATGTAGTACCTGCCTAATTTAGTTTTAAACTGATGCTATTTTAATTTTTGATAACAATGAATTGGGTATCTACATTCTACTACATATCTCGTACTAGCTTCTACCTATATTCTAATTAGTCTCTAACCTACCGTCAATAGATAAGATCGATCAAAAAAAAATTGACTAAAATTACATTTTAATCTCAGTAGGATATCTATAGCTATAGCATATAGTACCTACAATAATTATTAGCCGAAATTATAATTTGAAATAATTATATTTTTATAGGCAAGTACACGTGTAAGTATAAAAAGGACATTACATCACCCGTACCTACAGTCCAATCATAGTGGCTCGTTTGACCATAATGACTATTTTCCTACAATTGTTTTTGTGTTTTTTTGTTATTGATATATCATGCGTAAGTAATGTTTTATAGCTTTTTGCGCCTGTTTTTTACATTATTTTTATTAAGCTCAATAATTAGAAGGTAGGTAAATGTGAGTTCAATATGTTGGTCTGGATACCACGTGAATTATGATTTTCAACAATTTTCTAATTACATGTGGTCAAGCTACAATTTACCTAAATAGCTACAATGGCTTCAAAAAGCCATTTCATCTCAAAAATCGGTTTTGTATAAGTAATACTCATATTATTACCTACGTCTTTTGTATGATTATGATAGGTATGATCGAAAGATGGGACTAAAATTTTCCGGACAACTTTGCTAAATATCTAAACGCTTTACATAATACTAAGTAAAACCTAGTAGTTACCCCAAAAAAAAAAAACTGTTATTATACAGATAGAAATAATATGATTTCCATACAGTTAGGTATGTACGAGTAAGTCTACTAATATTACAAACTAGCTGTGCCCCGCAGTTTCACCCGCGCGAAAGGTTTTTAGATATACAACAATTTTTTTTCCCGACATCCGATTTCAATGAAACAAAGCCTACCTATATGTAGCTCCAGGCTAAGCTTAATCTACCTGTGAAAAGCGCATGACAATCTTTTCAGTAAATTCGGAGATTATCGCGAACAAACAGACAGACAGAAAAGAATTTTAAAAACTTTATTTTTGTGCTTGGTTAGGTAGGTACTCTTCTTTTATCACCCCTCTCAATTTTAGGTAAAAATATTCAATGTACAGAATCGCGGATTCTACTCTTTTATTATAGTAGGTAGGTATAGATGTGAAAGTTTTGATTGGATGGATAGATAGATTGGATGTTTTTAGATACACAATCACGCCAGAACAGCTGAACGGAGTTGGATGGAATTTGGCACACAGATAGATTACGATCTGGAATAGGACGGGAACTCTGAAATGGACGCAGATAAGCAATAACATGTTAATCCACAATATTAAGTTACCTGTTCAGAACGATTTATTAAGAGTTAGGGAACGTTTTTTAATTATGTGTTTACCTTATTACATTGTTTAAGTATGTAACTAAATATTGAACATAAAAAATGTTGACAGAAAATGGCGCTATAATTTTAAAACACGATTTACTCGAAATTTCTCCAGTGTGGGTTAACACACTATTGCTTATCTATGCCCAAATGGTGAGTGAAGCTAGTGGTAGAAATACTTATTTTTAATCTATGCCATTCGTACATTCCAATATCCATTAAACGATCAGGGGAAGAGCGAAGAGGAATTCAAGAAGGTATTCATCCAAAAGAGTGTTGAATGTAGCGACGACCACGCCCTGACATCAGAGGAAATGCAACAGCTTGAGAAACATAAACTGCCAGACACCATAGCTGCAAAATGTTTTATGGCGTGCGTGTTTAAAAAAGTTAATTGGGTGAGATTTTTTATAAACTATATTATATACTAAACTATACTACTAAACTATACTTATAATACCATTGTAGTGTTGCCCAAATTCAGTCTTGGTCTTGCAGTCTTGGTCTTGTTCTTGCGTTTTTGCAAGACCAAGACCAAGAACAAGACCGCGTATTTTTAGCAAGACCAAGACCAAGACTGACCGTGCAAGACTTGAGCAAGAACAAGACATAGCCTGCAAGACTCTTGCGTCTTGCAGCTAGGACTTAGCGCTATTTCACTGAGTAGTTAGGTGTAACAGTTCGGTGTATAGAATTAGAAAACATAGAAATAGGTTAAGTGATGAGTCAGCCAGATGGTTACTTTGTATTAATTCTTGGTCAAAAAAAATTATATAAAGTATCATAACCTAATGATAAAGCTGTTGATTTGTGTTGTATTTTATTTTTTATTCAAATAAATGATAAATCGTGAAACTCTTTTATTAAATTTCTTATAAGTTGAGGGTTCAATCTCTTTCTAGACAGAAAAGTATTGTTCTTTAAAATACAGTCAAGTTATTGTAATTAATTTGTTTTTTTACATGTTTTAGCAAATGTAAGCTTATAAATCATAAATGTTTATTAAGAAACAGTTACTTCCATGGAAAACGACATATAGGTCAGTTGATTTTTCGAATTTCTTATCAAATCTTCAGTTATTTATTAATCTGCTTGATCTTTACTATGGCTATGTTAATTCAAGCTCACAATGTTCCAATTCAAATACGTTTTTCTAAGATTTAAAGTAAACTTTAATAAATAGTAATAGTCTAATAGGTAATTGCAAGACTTGCAAGACTCTTGCTGCAAGACCAAGACCAAGACTGGGAGCGCAAGACCAAGACCAAGACCAAGACCAGGTGTATTGGCGCAAGACCAAGACCAAGACTGGCTAAGTCTCGTCTTGTTCTTGCATTTGGGCAACACTATACCATTGTATTATTTACTACATATATTACTATAGGTACACAATGCTATTCAAATAGTTTAATCAACAATTATTTTATTTTTTTTCATTAAGTAGGTATAACAGCTACTTGCTGCGTCGCGTAGGTACGCAAGCAGCCATGATATCTTTCTCTCGCATATCAGTTTTTTTTTTTTTGTTTTTGCCATTTTTTTTTTGGACATGAGTAATGGCAGAAAATTTGTGCCTAAATGCCTGTTTACAATATTGTGTTCTTTCAGTTGAACAGCAGCGGAATGTTCGACATAAATGCAGCCAACGCCATGGTTGAGAAGGAACACGTTGACGACTCGGAAAAAATTGAAATATCCAAGAAATTATTCCAAATGTGCAAAAAAGGTACCTACCTACTCAAAATCACATACATATAAAATGATTTCACATTATAAAATGTGAAAAAAAACTTTAAGTTATATACCAAGTAAAATTTTTGAACGAATAGGTATCTATCTAGGTACCTATTTCGGTAGTATCTAGGTACCTACCCAAGATCAAAATAATAATCCAATCCTTCAGTCTACTAAATAAATATTTTCTTGTTTTCAAGTTTAAGCACATTTTTCTTTAGGTATGCTTTGCTTTTCTTAGAAGCACGACCTAGGTAGGTATCTACTTAGTTTTAATGGTCGGGTAGGTAGGTAGTACTTAGCACAATGCTGCGTGGAAACCGAGGAAACCTGGTAGAACCACATTATTATAACACTAGCTGTTCCCTGCGGTTTCACCCGCGTTATTTCGAAGTTCCGGGATAAAAAATAGGGATAGGTATAGGGACCTATCCTCAGTGGCGGTCCTTCCATACAGACCCAAAAGCCTGTTTTGCCTGACCAAAACACTTGCCACAGAATATCAATAATTTAATGAGTAGGTATAAATAAAGTGTATAAGTATTAATAAAATATTTGATATCTACTCCACAAGCAAGCGCTTCAGCTAGGCAGGCCGGGCTTTTGGACTTGTATGGAAGGAACGCCAGTGCCTATCCCTCTCTGTAGATACTTTTAACAATGTGTAGGTATGCAAAATTTCATGTCGATCGGTTGAGCCGTGACAGCGTAACAGACAGACAAACAGAGTTACTTTCGCATTTATAATATTAGTAGGGATTACATACAAATTTAAGTAGAAATTGATACTTACATGAATAGCTGATGTAAAAACGCCAAGCCTGGAATGCGGAACGCCGTGCTCATCATACTTACAAAGTCCACTCCATATCTACACCGGGAATCAAAACTCTTGATTAGCGAAAAGGAGTCAGGACATGATGACCACTTCACTAGCCCTATCGTATCGTAATGTTATTGATAAACCGGAGTGAACTTCCAGAATCCTAATAGTTATTAATTAAATACCTACTTATTCAATTTCAGTAAACGAAGAAACTGTCAGCGACAATGCTAAGGGTTGTGAACGGTCAGAACATCTGTTCAAATGCCTCACGGAAAACGCTCCGCAGGTAAATACCTAATTATATGAAGAGGTACTTCTGTCGTGGCCTTCTTTGAATTTAGGATTCATCCTGGCATAGAATAATATTTACTATGTAGAGACACTCCCTCTCTCCCCCAAGAAAATCAGGTCTCCTCATACCCTTCCATAACATAGTGGTAAGTAGAACTGTAGCGAACCGAACTGTATTCGGTACTGAGTAACGGGTACGCCACCGAGTAGAACCGAGTAACGAAACGTTACACACAAATGCATTACGTTACTCGCACGACGTTTTTGTGTGTATCTAACGTTATACCGTACCTACGCAATATGCGACACGACCTGATGTGATACTCTATGTTATCGGGTATCAAAAGTAACGAGTACTGATTGTTAAAGTAACTAATGCATGCGAGTATGCTATTTTTGGTTACTTTTACACCTCTAGTGGTAAGCCTAGATAATAGTGATGCAGGCAGATGGACTGCTGAGTGTTGGACACTATCAAATCAATTATTATTACTAAATGAAATATTATTACTAAGTTAAAAAAAAGGTTTTCTCAGTAAGTGAATTTATGTAACTAATTCTTCGATATTCGACACACGCACACTCTGTACATGTGCACACAAGTCGCCCAACTGTAGTAGAAGTAGGGAGTTCAATAGGTTCGCTTGTAAAGAGTTTCGTGGGTTTGACGCTAGAATAGCTTAACCCATGGTACTAAAATCAAACTGTGTTGCACTAAAGGCATAAGGATAATGCTACTTTGTTCATTGGAAATATAGTATAAAAATAATACACCGTTGGTCCTTTTAATCGCAATCGGTTCAAGGAAAGAAGATACGATATGATTAAGGAAAAAGCTTAAATTACCTATACCTACTACGCCTCACTAGGTAAATACGAGTTTATGTAGGTAATAAGTAACATTATTTGCAAAAGAATTATAGAAGTGTATTGCGTCGTTGTTCTTCAAAGTTAGTATAGTAAGTATTCGTGGGTACGACTGCTGCGTCGCGTCGCCAGTCCCTTTTTCTTTGAACTTGGGTGGACACGTTGCCGCGTTTCTAGATTAAATTATTTATTATTTTTATGGAAAAAAACTGTTCAAAATAATTTCTTTCAGATTGGATTTAAAATGACGTAAATGGAACCAGAAGTGAAGCTCCACATAGAATTACTTAATATCCTGCAGTTGTTTTAAGAAAATTAATAAAATACATGAAATGAGCAGTAATAATAATAAACATTTTATTTATAATACGAAGTAACTACCTAAGAACAGAAAACACTCTTTAATCTAAACATTAATAAAATCTACAAAAAAATTTCAATACAAAACAGATAAACAAAATCGTCCCACTCCCGCCTCGACAAGGGTCTCCCCACATATATCGATACTAGCATACTCGCATTAACCGATCAGCTGTCGCGACAGAAGTGACATTGAGGGAAAACCCTTATCGCAGCCCTTATAATATGCGTTTTACGAGACCAGAATTACCACTCGGGAAATCCACCATAACCAATTAGGGCAGTATTATTTTAATCTTACGTCGATTTTGCTTTTGTAATTTGGACTATGTGTAAAGTGAGTAAAGTGGAAATTGCGACGATAGGGTTAAATAATGCTGCTGCAAAGAGGTGGTGGTATATCACCAGGGCCACCACATGTAAATAATTCTACTACTATTCTCAAAGTTAAACATGAAAGTAACTAGGTACTACGCAATTTTTTTTTTCAATTTTCCAATGCATTGTAAAGGACGCCAATTTTTTTTTCATTACAGAATAATATCTGTTATTAATAGAAGTATTCATAAAACAATAATTCAAAAACAATTTGTTTTAAATCAATATTCGAAGTCACGATTTTTACCTAACACAACTTATAATCTGTAAATACTTCTTTATACATTATTAAATATTATTATTTAAAATACCTCTGATAAAGTTGATTATAACTATTAGTTTTAGCTCTGTCGCTTATTAATATCTATTTAATGGCAAGACAAAAATAGAAATTAATAATGATACTAAGTTTATATTATTTAAAACTTTATTTTTTTATACATTACACACATACCGTAAATAATGCTGATTACAACAGTTATATTTTCATCCTTTTATTGTTAATAAAAAAAACAGTAAGCTGGAATTGAATCAAAGGTCGTTTTTGTTTTCAACCTTATCCCAAAAAAAAAAGTACCTACTCTACTTAGTCAAATGTATAAGACAGCATTATGTTGATCCGGGACCATTTTGTCAACGACAATAAATAAATTTCTTTTTTTTTCTTTCTTTCTTTTTTATTATATACCTAATCCCAAATGTAGGACAAGTTTACATAATTGGGTATTCTCCAGGGTATGAAAATCAAAATTGTAATAAGTCCGTCAGTTAGAAAATAAAAAAAATAATAGACACGTATTTTTTGCTTTTTCAAATTAATGAAAATAAACATAGATAAAGCGCATTAATTTTAGGGTGCCACGACTCGTGACGTCAATATTCAGTATAAGCCCCATACAAACTGCATCGGGTTGTGACGTCACGCGAAATTTCAACTCAATGTATCACTGTTATTTTTTGATTACGTAAAAAAAAGCGTCCAATATTTTTTACTAACGACGACACGACGGACTAAAAAAAAATTTGTGAAGTAGCCAATTATCGATTTTATATTTTGTTAACAGATCAATTTGCTTCCGTTCTTTTGAGTTTGTGCGAGTCAAAACCAAATTGTGCAGTATATGTATATAGCCAGAATATTATTTTGTGTTTCCAAAATGGTGTATAATAAACTACATATTTTACATGCTAACAAGAATTTCAAGGATATTTATTTACATAGATCAATAGGTACTTAGATGGTGAGGTTTGTAAAGACAGCATAAAATTTTATTTTATTTTCAAAATAATAACGCCTAATAATTTGGTCCATCTGTTTATTGTTTAAAGCTTAATGATATTATTATGACAGACGATTAACTGAGAAACAGAAAAAAAAAAACTGATCAACTCATAGAATCTATTTTGCGTATCTTCAGCGATTTTCTATTTTTAGATACTTACGTAAAAATTTCTTCACTTAACTACTTAACTTTCTACAACATCAGTCGTACAAAAATAGCTGACTATAAAGTAGATGGGAGATTGAAACTTGAAAATAATACGATATTATTTACAAAGCAATCAAACATTCATACATTATGTTTTATATAATATTGGCACGAATAGAATAAAAATTATAAGACTACTTTAAAAATATATTATATTATCATACGCTTGACAAAATTTTGACAACATAAATTTGTAGAAGCATTATTCGTGAATTCCAAAAATGTACAGTATATTATCTGTGAATGTACTAAAATTGCACTAATATTGCTTAAGAGTACCAAAATATTGCGAAGAAAAATGGAATCATTTTAACATAATATTCAATGCATTGTGCCTACTAAGTGTTGACTATCGTAGACCAAAAACAATCTAAAGAAGACTGTTTCGAGTTTTGGATTCGAATTATAATAATTTATAATTCAAAACAAAGGTATACAAGGTAACCCAAAGAACTTTCAGAGGTAAAAAAATAAAATAAAATATTTAGACGCCTTATACGAATACTTTTTAAAGGATTACACTATCACATAAAAAAACTTAAATCTACGCACAACAACAAAACATAGTGCATTGTGGCGAAAACAAAAATAATTCACACAAAATTCTATCTTAAGATTATGAGGTGTAAACTGTGAATGAAAAACACGTTATTCTACAAGAAGTTATTTAGCGCCATAGAGAAAGGGTGGCGCCACAGTCTCGGCGGCGGCGGTGGCGGCGGCGGCAGCGGCACAAACAAATGGTAGACAACATAAAAAGTAGGCCACAGCTCGCGCCGCTGATAGCTGTGGCCAACTTCGCACGTTGTGTACCATTTGTTTTTGCCGCCGCCGCCGCCGCCGCCGCGCCACCGTCGCCGCCGCCGAGGCTGTGGCCAAGGGGTAAAAACATCATCAAAGGTATCAACGAAATAAACAAGATACTCGTTGCAGTGCCTTCAGAAATAAAGAGTAAATATTTTTATTAATGGCGACATACCTACTACGAGACTATTTACTTTCGCATCGTGTCGGAGAGTAAATGCGCTTAAAATCAGATGAAAATCGATTTCAATCATCAAGGTAGTTTAAGTAGCTCATAATTTCATAAAGTTAGTTCTTAGGAGTAATCTAATAATATTCTTGTTGTCATACTAAAGCTTGTCCCTGACGATGCGTACAAATATACGTCTTAAAAAAAAACAAATACAACATGTCGGAAAAACAGCGCACTTATTTATTTATATTCTAATATAAAATATATTAAAGACATGCAATTTTGATCGTAGCTGCTGTTTACCTACATAATATGGCAATTATAGTAAATAATTATTTATTTCTGTCATTTCTGAAGACGAAATAGCTGTATTTTTTTTTATAATAATCCAATTTTGTTACATATTAATATTAATATTATGTACTCTTAATATAGAGATTAGAAGAGAGATAGAAAAAATACATCATTACTATGTTACCAGACAGATTCATATTAGACACCATATTATATTAACTACTGTATTAAAGATTAGAAGATTAGTTGTATGGTCTAAATATATGTATATAGTTGTATGGTTTATATATATATATAAAAGTTTATTATTAAAATACAAAAGATAGGTATTTTTGATTGAATATTTTTCACATACTACATACAAGTGCAGTGGCATTAAGATGGCAAGTCTTGGCGCACTCTCGCGGGTCGGCACGGCAGTGGACTTTTAGGAGACGAATATGTACTTTATTACTAGGAAAGCAAAGTTGATGTATAAACGATAATATTGTAAGCTTACCGTAGCTTTGTTTATAGCGATAGCTTTAATATCGCAATATTATGTTAAGTTACTTTCCGTCAACTAAAAAACCGTGCTGTCCCACTAGTACCCGCGGAACGCAAAGTACGAGAGCAAGATAATGAAGATAACGTCATTGATTAACAAGATGCCAGTAACGTAAGAAAGTCACAAAAAAAGTTTCACAAAGTTATCTACACCTATACTCATACTTCCTGTAAGTGGGACGGTATGACGTGTATAGAATATAGATAAAACAAAAATATGTATATGCTCTAAAGTCTCTACCTATTCCTTCCAGGACGCAAATAGGTACATGCATGTGTGTAATTACATCTTATATAATATCATGATTAGTATTTAGGTTCTCAATCAATTCGTATTTATATAACAAGACAATGGAAATCGTTATACTGGATGTACGGACCGCTGAATTTAAATACTGATGTCGTTTCACGAACCTCTTATTGATCATGAACTATATTCAGCGCCAAGCAGTCATAAAATTAAGAATGTTCACTAATTTTGAATGTTAACTTTCTGTATTCTCAGTTGAAAACAAAAAATATTCGTGCAAGAACTATTTCGATACGTCAATAAAATTATGCTCGTTTTCACCGACAGCCCCTAAGTTTGCAGGACCTCCTAAACGTTGTTAGGTGACCGTTGGAAGATTGCTTTTTTTCACTAACTGTTAACCTATGGGTACACGGACGTACAATACATTTATTTGAGGGGTTGGTTTAGGGAAGTTTTTGAGTAAAGGATGATAAGGATCCCATACTCAGGTGGTAGTAGGTAGGGGATGTTGGTAAAAACGGGCATTACTTTCCCAGATACAGAATTATAAAGTGAGCTCGCGACGATCGGCCCGCGTTCAATGCGCGTGACGTCATAGTACATTCGCTTAGCCCGTTCCCGCTCTTCCGTACCGTTGCCTTGCGTTATTATATGGAGAGAAAAATAGCAGTTTGTTCGGTAAAGTTTGCGACCGAAAGTTTCCCACCGAAGATCGGTCACTAGCATTTTTGCTTCTGCTGTTCGGTTGGGCACCACATTTGGTGATTTTTCACCAAATCTGTATGTCGCACACAACTAACACTGCACGGGGTCGGTCACTGTGCCTGCTGGTATTGTGTCGCCAACATATCCTTCGCTTTAATTCCTTTGATCTATTCTATACAAGATACACCGTCGCCAATTAGCAAGGGATGCAGATAACTCAGTAGGTACCACGTCATGGTTAGCAATAAAATTATATCTTAGAATGTTTTCGGTTTAGAAGTGTCCATTGTGTAATTTTTAAATGTAAATTTACGGAGATACCTCCGAGGCATCCAGGGGTGCGTTGCGGGTTACTCGATGAGCACCAGCTGCCCCTCGGAGAGCGTGTCCTCGCTCTGATGTTATATGCTGTCGTAACTCCTCGGGTCGGGGGACGCCGCCGCGGCGCCCGCAGCGGCGCCGGTGCCCGCGCCCACCTTGCAGCCGCTCATCAAAAACAACCAACCGTCCTGCGAGGTGAAGAAACTCATCGTCAACGGACGGTTCGGCCTAAGTATTTCAAATTCAATTTAAAATTATTCAATTAAAAATTATTATTTACTAGCAGCTGTTCCCCGCGATAATTTCGGATAAAAGTACCCTATGTGCTTTTACGTGCGTGTGTGTATACAAAATTTTGTGATGAGCGGTTAAGGTGTGACAGCGTAACAAACAAACAAACTCACTTTCGCATTTATAATATTAGTAAGGATTATATTCAGAATGTAAGCTTATTAACTAAATAGATAGCTAGAGCTTCCTTTTAGGCATAAATATCGGTATCATAAATATCCCAAGTATATGTACCTAGACCTACCACAATATTCCCAAAACTATAAATTTTGAAAACTGACTCCGTAAAAACATAAACATAAAGCGTTTAATACATTTCTTTACGTTAGTAATTGTTTTAGTGCGTAATGAATAGTTTTCAAGTGTGTGAAAATAACTCGGCGACACTGGTTGTGTTTTCATAGATAATAAACTAAGTTGACGTCCTTTCTATTTGTTATTTTCTGTTCTGTGGTACCAACCCTGTACTTCAGCAATCCTAGATGTACAGCGCCTATTTTTTATTTATTTTTTTATGACGAACAGGCTAAGCGTTTGAGCTCGCGCATTAAAAATTACGATGACGGTACTTTCGAAAAGTATTAACACACCTAGGTAGGAAAGGGAACTTCCAATGCTAATTTGAATCGATTTTTTCTATACTCACTTTGACCAAGTTCGGCAGGTCCGTCCAAAATGTCAAATTAGGTATGACCTCAATCCCCGTCGCTCCCATCAGGAATTTCTTCGTACAAATACCCAGCACGAGGTAGAATATGAGGAATGAAAAGAAAATTATCAAGAGCGTCGATCCAACCGAACGACCGCCCACTTCCAATTCCTTCAAGCAGGCTTCTTTCGAATAAAAGGACAGCACCTGAAACACAATACATTAATTATAATGTAGTTACCTAATGTATTTTTTTCCTAGGTAACTAAGTTATCACGGATAGGTAAACTACCTCCATATTAAGCGCACACGGCGCCGCGCGGTGCCAATCAGATGCCAAAGGCACCGCGCGCGCGCGATGTTGCCGCTCTTATCACGGGTTAGTGAACCAATATTAAGAAATGGTGCTCTATTTTTTTTTGCAATTTTTATCCTATTTAGTTTGTTCGAAAAATTTTATTTTTCTATTTAGATATTAGGACTTATTTGATAATTTCATTATCCTACTAATATTATAAATGTGAAAGTGTGGATGTTTGGATGTTTAGATGTTTAGATGTTTGGATGTATGGATGTTTGTATGTTTGTTACTCAATCACGCAAAAAAGGCTGAACGGATTTGGATGAAATTTGGCATGCACGTTGTCAGGGGTACAGAGAAGGACATAGGGTACTTTTTATTTCCAGCGGGAACATCGAAATTACTGCGGGTGAAAACGCGGGGCATACCTAGTACTCTAACATATTAGTGATGCCGGTGTTTTTATTTATTGTCGTATTGTCATCTCCACTTTGTATATGTATGTATATTGTATATGGTTCAGCTTAGAATAACTGAAGCTCTTCATAAACAAGAGAACAAGAATACTTACAACGTTATTTGGTTCACTCAAATCAGTCACATATAGAGAACTGTCATTTGTTGTAGTGCACATTAAACGTACTATAGTTGTCCTGCAAAGTGGAGTAGTAAACAAAATTTAAAAATCAGTTTTTTTTTATCAAGGAATATTGAAATACTGATACACACATTTCAATTTCATGCAACATAGCACACATTTTAATAATATTCCACAAGATAACTTGATAAGGTAAGAAACAAAATAATAAAATGAACAAACAAGACAAAAAACTAAAGACAGTCAAAAAAGACATTGACGATATAAAACAAGTTGATAGACCATAAACTCACACAACAGAAAAAATGGATGCCTATGTATTTACTATTTTCAGATGCACAGAGGCTAAACAAATTAATAAATATATTCAATATAATATGCTTGTAGAGTTTTAAGAGCAACATAATATTCCACAATGCACATGCTGACATGCATTAATATCATGTATCATGAAATTAAAATAACATCCATTGACTATATTTTATTATTGTTTTCACTTACGTATGATTTGATACATTTTCACTGAAATAATAAATAAAATTTTAATGAATTACAATTGAGGAGCGTAGGAACCAAAACCGATAAATCACATTTGTGTTTTTTGTGGGAAAATGAATAAATATGGCCAAGTTCATGGTTTTCTAATTTAGAGTTAAGCAAAATCTATCAATTTATTGGTGTAAGCATCAATGTTTGGAAGTCTAAATTATGTATTCGTGCCTGTGGTACCTGTTGAGCTATACAAAAAGAGAAAATGGATATATCGGTTATTGACCAGACCAACTGGATAATGAACTGGTTTTTGATAAAACACTGTAGGATATATAGATAAAACACTATAGGATATATTGGTATTTGATAAAAAGTTAGTAGAAAAAATGTTAGAAATCTATCGGTAGGTATCTGATCTGATCGCCATCATTGTTAAGTATAATTGATGTAATTATCGAGATATGTACAAATCCGGGTATTTTGCAGATGGACGGATTAGAAATGTAAGAGAACAGCCAAATTGGCATGATAAAAAAAAATGACAAAATGTGATTTATCAGTTTTTGTTCTGACACTCCTCAATTATCTAAACCTATTTACAATACTCCAAACACAATTTTAACAATCATCTAAAAACAGTTTTTACTTTTATTTTATTGAATTTAATAAATTATAAAAATTTGCAACTACGTAGTTTTAATACCCATTAAAATATTTTTGTTAGTCAGGTCGTTACAATAAAAAAAATAATGAAACACTAGTATAGTGCACTCATGTAGGTGCTTCATAAATAAGAAACATAAATTTAGTATGAATACTTACGAAGGCTTATGATCATATATTATAGATTGGCCATCAGGGGAGAACTGAATCTCAGTGGTGCTTCCTAAATAATTGCAAACTTCTGCAGTTTTATTGTATAAAATCGTTTCATTTAAAATTGTAGAATTATTTTTTCTGAATTCACTCATCTTCCGATATAACTGTAGAGAAATAGATAGTCTTTTATACTCATACAATGTTTAAATATTATTTAGCTGACTGTGGTCTTGCCCAAAATCAAATAAGTTTTACCCATGTTTTGCAAGCAACTTTCTATTATAGGTACAAGATAAAAAAGGAAAATTCAAATAGGTCCAGACATTCACAAGTCAAAAAATTTATTTAATAGATATTTGACATTTCAAAGTCTTGTTTTTAATGTTGTTATGACATAGCACAATTGATGAGTCAAGCATCTACAAATAATAAAAAAGAGTTCTCTTGTGGAAACATTTTTACGGTTGTGATTCCTGACTGTTTACATTTTGAAAACCCTTTAGCATGTAGACCGATTGGCTAATAAATCCTATGCTAGTACTTAGCCTTCACGAGTCATCAGATTCTTCCGTATACTGCTTAGCAGAGAGGGTAACTCACATCATAGAGCCTACAGTCACACAAAACATGTACTAGCATGCAGAAGTCTTTTTTAATGTTCCATACCTCAGAAAGGTTTTTTTTTTAATAAGAAAAACAAAAGAAACGACTCTGGCTGGTAAACAACTAATCTTTGGTGTTCAATACTCTTTCAGATCATCGATGTCGTTGGAGGTATTGTACCTATCTTTTGCATCTGAAATAAAATTATGCGCGCGGCTTATTCAGGAAGCGAAAAATTTGGCATGCCAAATACAGGTAGGCACAATGCTTCCCAGTGTCTGGAGACTGGACTCCGGTATATCACCTACAGGCATGTGTATTACGGTCTTGTGAGATAGGTACAGGAAAAAGACGGTAGATTTAATGTTCTTACCGACAAGCTTTCGCTACATGTGTCCGCGGCTGTTTTAGGAACATTCGTAGGTAAAATATCACTACAAGGATGTAAATAGTAAGTATTAAGCTCATATTCCTGATCCGCTTTTACCACCCGAAACATTTGCGCCGAATAGAATTCTGGATTCTGCAACGGCGATAGATCATAACCAGTACCATTTGGAAATACACAAGAACATGGAGTTTTCATTACGCACACATCCGCAATCGCTTTATCTATTATTGATATAATTAAACAAATAAAAATCAAATTAAGAAAGTTATGCACAGTCATTTTTGCAAATTACTCAATAATTAATAATTAGGTATCAAGCACAAATTAACTAGACTTATGTCTAAAGACAAACACTTTAATTTTGAGTTTCGACCACAAATTAACTAGACTTAATAAAGATTAAAGAGGTTTCGACTTTCGACTTTTTGACTTTTGTCAAAACTATGGATACGGGAACAACACGATACTGTACGACACCGTATTATATAGCACGAATTTCAAGTCCTATACACGAATTCCGATGTTGTGCAGTCCGCCTCGTACAAATTGGGTATCGAAATACTGACTAGGACTGTGCCGAGAATTTTCGCGACTGGAATGTAAAGCACCGGAATTGATGACACCACTCCTATTGGTGGATGAAACCAGGTCTTCTTTTTGTGCTCGTTTACGTTACTTACCAAATACTGGGTCAAGTCATTGTCAAATAAGCTATGTTTGATTTGTTTTTTGAAGTAAGTAAAAAGCAAAGAGAATAAAACTATCGTGGTCACATCATGAACTGAGTATTTAATAGCCTGGGATTCGAATTACTAGTGGTTTTGATCGAAAATCGAAAATCGATATGGAGTCCTTAGAATAGCGTAGGCTGTAATGTACAGCACCGGAATTCGCCATACTGGAATACACGACCAGAGATTGTACGCCATTGTTACATTCTTACAGCAAGGAACTGGGAGGCAATTCTCACACATTCGAAGTAGACTCGAACTCGAGATAAAGTTCGAATAAGTTCGAATTCGAACATTAAATCGAGATGAAGTCAATGTCGACTTCGACATTTCTCGAATGAAAGCCGTTCGAACTGCTTCGACTGGTCGGAAGCGGTCGAGACGTAAATTTCGAATTCGAATCTTCATAAATGTCCAATAGCGGTGTCGTGCGTGGCAGTTTCAGAAGTTGTTGTTTTTTATCTTTGCCCCTTCTGGGACAGGCAAGGCAAGATATTGAGCCATACAGCCAAGTCATATGTTACAATTTTAGAAGTTTATTATGTATTAGTAAATATAGAATAAAATAGAATAGAATACACTTTATTGTACACCAAAATAATTTTTCATTACTCATACTCGGAAAGTAGGTCTGAAGTTGCCTGAGAAGCGGGTTGAAAGTAACACTTTTCAGCCCTAGGGAGAATCGCTTTCAACTGGCAGCTGGATACTGCAGAAACTCAAGTTTTTTTTTTTTTATTTCATAGGGGGCATACTTACTGACCAGTAGCACACCTAATGGTTGATTTATGTAAAATAAAATTCACTCATTTTTTTCTTTAGCTAATTTCTATTTTTATTTTGACTTTCCTTGCATTCGTAATGAAAAGCACAGTGTTATCCTCGGGAGAAAGACTTATTTAGTCCCGAGACGGGGTTTCGACTTCGAGTCGACTTTCACCCCTAGGATAACAATATACTATTACAGTGTGTTTACAGAAACTTATAACTATATATACTCTGTATTAAGTGCTATGGTGGTAATTAACTGCAACTTCATTGCTTAAAGTTCCGATTAAGCATCGAAATGCATCTCAGCAACGCAATTAGATGTAAATATAACTTCAGAAAAAAAAGAACAAAAGAATCGTAATCTATACAGCCAATTCAGGCTACGATTCCTTTGCCTCCCCCAAAACGGGTAAAAACAAAAACAAATATTTTCTTCACGATCCATACTACGCACACTAATTTAAACAAAATTAAAGTGATGATGTAATTTGTAAAAGTGATAAAAGAAAGAACTTTTCTTTCTTTTTTGGTACAAATATATTATAAAATATGTTAGTTTTTGATCTAAAATGATGCACACTATTTCAAAACTATAAGAAGCTGCTGCCGTTTTAGCTCCGGATGAATCGTGTAGAATGGAATGGATACGGCTTTCGAACAAGCAATAATCTTTTAGCTTAAATTATTTTATAAAATCACTAGGTACCTACCTACTTAAGTGATTCCATGAGTTAAATTGTCTAAACAAATACTTACACTAGAAATGTCGGATAAAAAGAAAAAGATTTTTACTTCTAAAGTGCGTATTGCCTTCAAAAGAATATAAAATCATTTGCATTTCACAACTGTAACCTCGTGATGTTTATAAATAAAGACATGATTTTTCAGGAAACTCATGCACCAAAAAGGCCGGTTATTCTCAAATCAGAAAGAGAGAATACGAAAGAACAACAACCCAAAGAAAAATTTGAAAAGGAAAAACAGCCAACAATAATACTTAAAACTAGGGAACAGAGCACACCTAAAGACGAACGTCCTCCGAGTCCTAAAACTTTAGAAGCTGACGGTCCTGCGCCTAGTAAAATTGCACATAATGACAACAAAGATAGGAAAACTTTGGGTGATATATTTTTTTAAGAATTTTATCTAACCTTTGAAACTTTTATTGTATGCCTAGGTGCTGTAGCGTTTAAGGGTTGTGTAATAATGTAGAGAATCAGAAGGGGTTACAGCTTCATGTGGCCAGGTGTACAAATAGCAGACAGAAGCTACCTAATCCTGTCTGTCCCATCAGTCGTGGTCATTAGATCAAATAACTACTTATTAAATTGAAACTAAGTACACACCTCTTTGGATTTCAATATCTTAATAGTGGGCAAATTTGACCTTGCCCTGGGCTGCGAAATCCCATATTATACCACTGACATTTATTTTGTCAATTCATTAAGATCTAGTTTTAACTAGACTGAGACACACTTAGGCTCTACCAAATTAACAAAAATAGAGAAACAGTGATGAGAATATGCTAAAACTAATTTAAAAATCCTGAAAACCATCGTTACCAGTTGACTTGACTCCAATCACAGATTGAAATTTTTCTATCTATTGTTAACAAGTGAAATGTGTTAGGTACATTTACAGTATGCCAGTATATCTACATTAAAGTTTCATTCACACACTAGAACCTCATAACAGTATACAGTTACATTAGTGTACCTGGCTTTACTTATAGGGCACTATAGGGACAGATAATAAATGAAAAAAAAATGTGGACACTTTGTTTCTTACCCTATAAATTGATTTTGCTTCTGTTTTCTTTTAACCAAAACTGTGTTGAACCTTTTTCCTCAACATGCACTACAGGAGTTGAATGTTTTATATTTATTTAGAATTACATTTTCCAGAACAAAAACCCAGTCCACCCTTAAAGCAGATGACAGAACCAATTAAATTGTTAGATGAGAACTTGGATTTCAACAGTGCAGCAATTGAGTTTTTACATGATTCCAGCACTAACTATTTAGTTATTGGAATTATAGGTTTGTAAATCAAAATTCTAGAAGATAATTCTAAACATTCAACCTGAATTGTTTAAAATTTAATTGAAAGTAATATAATATGCTTACATTATGCTTATTAGTTTATTAAACAGGCTGGCTGCAAAATGAATGGGTGAGAACTTTATTGGACATCACATTTTTTAACTAATGAAACTGAAAAGTTGCAGTAGTACAATCAATTGAACTTTTAATTGAACTACTGAGAATAGACTGTATTAAAATTTAAATACATACTTTATTTCTAGGTATAGCATTAGTTGTGTCACCAATAGATGGTGGAGAAATTATGTCTAATGGTACCTATAAGTATAAGAGGTATCTAAATCAGCCCTGGATATGTTCTGCTATTTTTAGGTGTTTATAATATAATTAAGATACATTAAGTTAAAATCATCAAAAAACTTTAACTTTAACAAGAGTTTTAGCATCTAAATTTTATATAAGTACAAAATAGTACTCGCCACCTTGTAGAATAAACTAATACAGCTTATTAAGTTTTTGGGTGAAAACTAGGAAAAAAACTCCCCAGTACCCTACAAAATATAAACTAATACTATAACATAATTGTGTAAGATTACCTTACACAATCTAAGTTAGTACCTAAGTTATTGTGGTTTCACATCTTAACTATTCCACCAATCATTTATATTGTACTAGCTGTGCCTGCGGTTTCACCCGCGGTAATTTCGGAGTTCCCGCGGGAATTCCGGGATAAAAGTACCCTTCTCTGTACCCTTGACAACGTGCATACCAAATTCCATTCGCAAAAACTACTATCCATTTAGCATACGCAAAAACTGCTAAACGGATTTCCATTTAGCAGTTTTTGCGTTATTGAGTAACAAACATCCACACTTTCACATTGTAATATTAGTAGGATTATTTAATAAATAATTCAGGTGCATGTCTTTATTAGTGTGATTGTTAACACACACCAGTAGTAAAACTTTTATAAAAACGTCCATAAAGTTTTATAACACATTTTGTCATTCATGCATTTATTTCTACTTACTGTGCCCAAAGAAGTTCACTTAAAAATCCTGAGTATTTCAAACATTTTTTTCAGGCACTCAGGGAACAGGTAAATCAATGATAATGAACTTGTTAGCACAAGACAGTTTTACAAGTGATATCTGCACACAAATATTACAATCTCAAGAAATATCAACTGAACAAAACTTTGAACCACAGGTCTTACCAGACCAATTGGAAAAAAGTGTTACACCTGATGATATACGAGAAAAAAATGAAAGTAGTTTCAAATTCAAAATGCAGTCTATGGATGAAATTTTAAAAGGTGTTCATTGTACTAAAGGTATGAGAATTGTAATTATATCTTCAACTCAATCAAAATTCGCATGTCACATTAGGTTTTACAGTTCACTAATGTTTTTCTTTAGCTACTAATTAAAGTTTTCCTTTTTTATAATGTTCGAAATCAGTTTTTTTTTGTTTTTTTTTGTAATTATGAATTGGTAGATACAATTCTTTCTTAAACCTCTGATTAGCCTGCTAACATTACCCGGAATTAAATTGCCATATTTCTTTCAGGTATAGATATGTATGTAACGAACAACAGAGTGGTCCTACTCGATTGCCAAGCATTTATGTCTTCATCACTCATTGAAGACCCAAACAATCCAATCACGCAGAAGAATGCTAACATTACGATAATAGAATGCCTTCAAGTTGCTTCTTTTTTGATGGCCACTTGTCATGTTCTAATTGTTGTACAAGATTGGTTCACAGATTATAATTTCTTAAGGTAGAGTTACAGAAATTACCTGTGAAACTCTTGAGTGAGCAAAATAGATTAGAATTTTGGAAAAAAAATTAAGCAAAACTTATGAGGTATGGCATTAATGTTGCAAAAAAAACCAGAAAGGTTTGAAGGGGTTTTGGAGTAGTGTATTGTAATTTCTAATCATTGCCTCTAGATATTGTCTTTACGTAAATATATTTTTGTATGCAGAAAAAGCATTATAAAAAACCCAGGTTAGCTACATTTGTAAGAAACATCGAAGTCATCAAAATTCGCTGTATATGTACTAGGCAACAAATAAAAACTACACACGGTCCCAATTCCCTTAACGTCTCACTTTCAGATACATTCAAGCAGCTGAAATGCTGAAGCCGACTCTGTCCGCCTCCAACTCGGTGAGCGCGAGTCAAGAGGGCTCGGAGTCCTCGGGAGGTGGCGAAAGTCCCCCTCACTTGTTGCTCCTGCATAACAGGTGTCAGCTCGAAGATTACACCCCGGACAGCGTCAGAACTATGCAAGAACTGTATAAGTAAGCAATTTTAGCATCATCATCGTTATTATTAGCCATTTTAATGTTGGCCCCACTACTGGGCACAGCCTGCCCTAAGGCAAGGAATAATAACTACCTACTATGTAAAGACGCGACACTTATCTTAGAGATGAACGCAGCGTAGTTTGTAACTGTTCTGTATGTTGTACGATATCATCTTGAATTTCGAACTCGAACTTCATCGCTCGCCTCGCCCTGGCGCGATCCCTACGACACACGCACATACACATGCACTAGACGTGTGAACACAAGCCGGCCACCTGGTAGTAGTGGTAGGTATTTAACGGTTCGCTTGTATGGAGTGTCACATGTGGGCAGAAAGCGTATTATCGTAAACGCCCACATACCCATATGTGAGCCATTATGGATTAGTGGACTTCACGCTTTCGTATCGTTTTTATTTCTTAAGGTACAAGTATCCTCATGAACGTTTTCCTTCAGCTACTTGTGTAGAGACGAGAATGCCACCGCTATCAGTGCTCACCCGTTATTTTAACCACAATTTCGACTAATAGGGATGTTGACTACTATTGAAAATCAAAATTCTAATTAGTCCGTCACTTAGAAAATAAAAAAAACAATAGATACGTATTTTTGCTTTTTTAAATAAATTAAAATATACAGAGATAAAGCGCATTAAAGTTTAGGATGAGGAGGTCGTGACGTCACTAACCGCAAAACCGCCATGCAAACTGTCAGAATAGTGACGTCACGCGAAATTTCAACTCAATATATCGCCATTATTTTTGGATTACGTAAAAAAAGAAAAAATACGTGTCCAATATTTTTTAATAATCTACAAGACGGACTAAAAAATAAAAATTAGTCAACATGCCCATTCCATTATAAATCAGCTCTCTCGCTCTCAGAACAAGTCCGGGTGCGGGGAGAACATAGAAAACTCGAAACTTTATCGTATTTTTTCAACTTACCAAGTTTTCTATACTCTCACTTAAACTTATACCTACTCGTATTGGAATAGCCACAGTATCCTTAGATCACCATGAAATTTTGCATACACGATGTCAGGAGTTCCCGCGAGAATTCCGGGATAAAGAGTGATATGTCCTTCTCTGACTTCGAAAATTATCGCGGGTGAAACCACAGGGAACAGCTATCCTCTTATATATAAAAGCTAATTGCTGTTCGTTTGTCTCGCTAAAACTCGAGAATGCCTCGACCGACGTGAACAATAATTTTATTTATTTATTGCACATCCATTAAGTAACATAAGTTTTTTCGTTGGGTTCTTAATTATTTATTTATTTATTTATTCTTTCTTGCACAAATGGCGAACTTAATGCCTACAGCGAACATAAAAACAAACAAACAAACAAAAAATCAAATCGTTCCCTTATAAAATATTAGTTTAGATTTACCATTCAATATACATAGTTCAATGTGATTACGTTTATTTCAGAAAAGCTTTTCAAAGGTCCAGTCTGCAGCTCAACTCGGGCATGTACATATACAGCGACAGCAACAAGAACGGAATAAACGTAGACAATGTGGGCCTGGGTTACAGCACTGAAACGTGCGGAACACCAATCAACCTGTTCCTACTGCCCGAGATATATGATGACTTCGGTAGGTCCCCTGACTGCAGGCTGTGTCCACGTACTAGTTACTACTATCTCCACTGAACGTCATTAAGTTTCCTTTTTATGACGCCATTGTAAAATCATTACATACCTATTGGCAAGGTGCAAAGGAGGGAGTAGCCTAAACGATCACAGCGCTCGCTACGGCTAAAATTGACATTTCGTCGCTGACTTGAGCTGTCAAATCCATATTTTTGAATATTTTCTAATCGTTTTTGAGATAAATTTATTATGGTCCTAGTAAGATATGTTATTGTGTGTTAGTACTAAATTTCACCAATTTCCAAGACCCTGAAGGAAACGAGACCAAAGAAATAAGTGGATAATTGCCTTAAGAAAAAAAAAGTAAGCCATAGTAGACTCATTTCTCACTGAAAATAACAATTTGAATGTTTTTGGAAATAATGTTACTGACTACCACCGTCCAAAATTCTCTAATATAGTAAAATAACACAAGATTTCATTATTATTTTTCACAATATTTACTTACTAGCTGTGCCCCGAAGTTTTACCGGCGGTAATTTCGGAGTTCCCGCGGGAATTCCGGGATAAAAAGTACCCTATGTACTTCTCTGAATCCCTGAAAACGTGCATGCCAATTTTCATCCAAATCCGTTATGCCGTTTTTGCGTGATTGAGTAACAAACATGCAAACATCCACACTTTCACATTTATAATACATAGTAGGATTCTCGCTTGACTTGAATATTTTCCATAATGGCCACCTGTTACGTGGCGCTGTCGTCGCGCACGGTCCCAATACGATAAAAATCAAAGATGTTAAACTGCTCATGCCCTACTACAAAAAACATCTAAATCATCGATAGACGTAGGTCTGTTGTGTCATTAACAGTTTCCTTGATAAACAAGTAGATGGACATGATGACAGGGTATAAAAATCAAAATTCTATTTAGTCCGTAAGTTAGCTAGTAAAAAAATAATATTAGTACACGTATTTTTTCCTTTTTCAAATATTCAGAAAAATACTAATAGATAAAACGCATTAAAGTTAGGTCGTGGCTTCATAACTAAATATAAAGTGTAACTGTACCTAGGGGTGACGTCACGTCATACGGAATTTCAACTCGTATCGCCATAATTTTTTTATTATGAATAAAAGGAAAAATACATGTCCAACATTTTAAATTAATCCACGAGACGGGCTAAAAATTAAAATTAGTCAAATTCAAATTATTTTATCGTCATCTAACCTAATAATGTGCTTGTTACCTGCTGTTTCTCGCGGTTTCACCGACGCACGACGTCAATTCTTTCCACTACCTAACTTTAAACCCAACTAACTAACTAACCTAACTTTAAAACCCAATCCACGTAGCGTTTGTTACTCGCGATACTAAGCAATAGTAGATAAAAACAATTGTTTCTAGTTTTAGGAGGTAACGTCGGTATCAATTTGTTAGTTTATTAAAAGTGTAATAAGAATTCATTCATATGGAGGGTCTTATATTCCATATAAGTTTGCTGTTACGTAATTTCAGAATTTTTGGTAAAGGGTGAAGCGCGTGTGAAACCGCGCGAACAAGCTTGTAATTGATATTTTGTGTAAAAGTGTAGAAAAATACAAAATATCAATTTGATGTCAAAATGTTAAATGTAATTTTTCAGATAATCAAGACATTTATCGTGGCCATCCGCCATTCGAAAAGTTAGCGAAACGGCTACGGTGGATGATATTGGGCGTTAACAGGCATCAAATCACGAACGTATCCAATCTGTCGGAGCGGGGCTGGCTCCAATACTGCGTCAAGGCCTGGGAGCACATTCGCAAATGCACATTCTTTATGGAATACGAAAGATTATTGCCGTGAAAGTTGAAGGTCATCTTAGGATTAAACAATAAAACACGTGTAGAAATGTGAGTGAATAATGATTATTCAAAAACGATTGATTAGATAAGTACATACGTAAGATTGTACTTTACACCCTAAGTTATACCTAATTTGTACATATACCTATCTGGACCCAATAAATGTATTTTAGTGAATTTTAATAACGTTTTTTATTAAAGTGCGGACTTAGTTATTGGTAAACGCTTTCAATGAGTGGTTTTCTTCTTTGCTCTGGTGGTTTGTATGCGTGCTGGTATACGCTCGCTAATCTCCAATGTTCTGGATACCCAGTCGCGTTCGCGTCACGCCATATACTAAATGGAGGCGCTAGAGTTGGAATAGTATAAGATTTCTTAGTATACGGATGCCGCATTTTAGGCATCTTCACTCCCTTCAAATCGTTCGAACTATGGATGCTTTGTAGCGCATTAGGATTACCAGCTTTGAATGCAAATTTGTAATCTTCCTTTTGCTTTTCTTCCGGCCTTATTTTAGTGCGATTACAAGAGAAACAATGCTTGTGTCTTATGTTATTATTTGTTACATCAAAGTTCTTTGAGTCTTTAGAATGTTGCGACTCTTTCGGCGAACTTTGGTGTAATTTGCCTTGTGCTAGTGGCGTTTTTTCGTACGACTCCAAGCTGTGTCGGCTGCGGTAGTCATTTTTGTTAATACCATTCCATGCTTCTTTCACCTTGTCTAGTCTGGTTTCGTCACGACTTGATTTTCTACTTGTTTCGCTGGGCGTCCCACACCCGTGAATACCATCGCACTTTTTCACAGATGACTGTGCGGAATTCCTTCTACTTGAAGACTGTGATTTTGAAACATTGTCCGCACCGTTGGAATGTTGTGGACAATATTGCACTTCACAGGAATCCTTTCGTTTCTCTTTCGTCATATCTTTTTCAAAATACGGCACAGGATGATGGCCCGCGTCTTCTATAACGCGGTTTTGATTAAAAATCGGATTTGTATGTCCAAGTTGAAAAGGTTCCGCTTCCTCTTTCGGTGTATGCACCATTGTAAAAACTGCTGGCGCCTTAGAACCATTTGAGCCGTCTATATGTTTCGGGGGCCTCGGTTCTCTTTTAGAATCATCCGGTCTGAAATCCCATCCTATTGCTAAATCCATAAGTGATATTGGCTTTTTGTAGAGCGCTTCTAGATTGGGAGCTGATGTAGACGGCCTCTGTTTTCCATCATCTTTTCCGGTATCCGTTTTGACGGCATCACTTGTTTTAGGTCTATGAACACGCAATTTTGTACAGCATGTAGGCCCTGACGCCCCATAACCTTTCCATCCTATGGCGTAGGGTTTCACAATAATATCTGAATCTCTGTGCTCAGCTACTTTCGTCAAATTACGATACCCCAAAGTATCGGGTAGCGGTTGATGTTCAAGATTTCCCACGTGCATTTTTTTAGCAAATTGAAAATTATGAGACACGTTTACTGACGGTAGCTTTGGTGTTTCACTCTTCTTTTGTCTCATATTATTATCTTCGTCTTGTTCATGATTATTTGCGTTCTCGGCTACTTTCCTCCAAAACTTCTCTGCGTCGTCTTCTTGGGGACCGTGTAACTCTTCAACGGCTTCTTTGACTAATCGGTCGTAGCTTTCGTGTCGTTGCTCTGGATCAGTCAAAGATCCGGGAATGTATGGTCCATGCCCATCAGAATCTATTGGCTTTTTCTTTTTATGTAGTTCTAAAGGATCATCATCATGATTCTTTTTTGATTGATTGTCTGTATGTTCAATACTTTTATCGATGTTATCGTAATCGATGTCTTTTGTATCTGTTTGTTTTTCGATTTTTTCAATATCACAATCCTTAAATGTACAGACATGAAAAACAATAATATCGTTTGAATTTAGTATAAGAATTATAAATGAAAGAAAAAATTAAGTACAAAAAAGATAGACTTTATTAATTTTGTTAAAACAGTGCAGATAATATTATATTTCTAACTACAAGTTTCGGTAGATACCTACATTCTGCAATGTGCACCGTACTTAGCAATTGTAATACAATGTGCAACATAATGTGTATTGACTATAACTGTTTCATGTCACTACTTTTTTACGTTTGTGGGTGTGATACGGGCATTGTTTCGGCTGAAAAGAAAATAAAAGTTTGCGTCAGATGGAAACAAAATATACCTAATAAGTGTAAAAATAAATTCTTAAAAGTTGGCAAGTTGAAGAGTTGGTAGGTAGGTATAGATAAAAAAAAACTAAAACCTAAAACCTTACAAGAAAAAATGGGGCGATATTATATTTTATATAATATTGAACACTAAAATAATTGAGTTAGGTATCTAAAAGTTTTCCATACAAAACATTTTCGGCGGTTTTCGTATCTCTTTATAGCTGTCAAGTTCCGATATTATTACCCTAGAAGTATCCTCAAAAATTTTTATGGACTCTATTTTACATTCCTCTGCTGATAGTTCTCATGTTTTCTAGATTTCCCTTCCTTATCTCTTTGTTGCGATGAATTAAAAATGTGTTAGAGGTACCTACCAAGTTTCATTCTAATCCGCTCAGTAGTATTACGTGATGTTCGTTCTAACAAACAGATTATCTAATTTTCCAAAAATAACCAATATTAATTTTATTTGTCACAGAATTATTATTGTACCTATGTTATTCTATTTCATCTCCGCTATTTATCCTATATAGGTACAGACACGCCTAATATATAGATTTATAATTATGTATGTATAGAAGATATTGTCTGACAATTTAGTCTATCGTGCATTGGTAGGTAGTATTATTGTAATAACTAAAAAGATAATTTTTATCAAGCTAGTAATTGTGCAGGTGTTAACGATTAGGTACATCAGTGATTTCATGCGTGGACGGGCGGGCGATAAAACACATCGAAAATATTAACACCCTGTGCAGTCTACCTAAATCCGGGACAATTACACAATTGAAAGTGCTTCGTCATTAGTCGCTAAAGTCAGTAGGCACATACTGTTTATGGACGTAGGTACGAGTAGTTCCAGGTTTTTTATAATTTTTAATTTGGTTTCCAATCCTAAAAATTACTCCATCTCAGATTTTTGGGTCTCATAGTACAATATAAAATTTGACACATACCGCTAATACCTTATATTAACTCCGCTAGATACCTGTATTAAATTTTTTCAAAACAATTTTTACAACTTTGTTCATCCATCTTGCTGTGTGTCTGATGTCCTTAACATTTCAGGCAATTTTTGGAATCAAAAACCAATCACACATTAAAATAAACTAGCCGTCTCGAATAATCTTTGACCGTCGTGACTTAGCTACTGATTTTACAATAAATTATTTCAAAAAGATAAGTAGGTAATAGGTATATAGTTATTATAATAATATTAAAACATGTTTCTTTATGAATACTTAAAAGACTGTGTATCCCCTTTCCGACAAACATTGTACAGAATAACCTACTAAAGATACGAGATCAATTTCAAATGTAACATCGCTGTTATCTTTATTAGTGACTAAACCTAAAAAAAAAAAAAAAACAAAGTTTACTAGGCGTAGAATATTATTTGGTACCTACATTAGTATTAAGTACATTACTCTTTCAATCCGGCGTGCTCAAAAATTTTACTCACACGCACTGAAAAACTCAATGGACAAAAGTTACACTCGACGAACTAACCCTGCGTTTACTGTAACCACATGAAATTCACTGATCTAGACTATGAATTCAACCAAAAATCGCCTTCGCCACGTAGCTACGTAAATACCTACCTATATTTCAAGTGATATAAAACTAAAAAGAAATAACTTCTGTGATGTGTGCGTGACGAACCGAACGTGATACTCTTAAGACTTACTTTGAACATCTGTTCGCTGGGCTCATGGTGCGTGTCCTGTTTCTCCCCCCGGCCACGCTTGCCGCCGGGCATGCGCGCCGCCGCTTCCGCAGCAGCCTTCGGCCTTTGTACGCGAAGGTTCAGCCAATCCGGAAACCTCCCGTCTGGCGGTTCCTTGGCCAATTCTTCGGCTAAAAACAAAATGTTACACGTCTTTGCATTTACATTATTATAGAATACCAATAAGGGTATACCTGCCATACCTACCTACGTTGTAATCATCCTTTAAATGCGAAGGTGAGTTTGTTTGTTTGTTACGCTTTCACGTCTTAGTTACACAACTGATGATCATGAAATTTTGCATATACGTTGTCCAGGGTAGACCAGGGTATACAAAGAAGGACATAGGATACTTTTAGACTTATACGAATAGTTTACAAGCTAAATGCTGTAAATACACCCGCTATACTCTTAAACATCATAGGTACCTACTCTATACAAAGGAGTTCATTCTTTTTTAACAAAGTGATTAATTTGCCAAAAAAAAACCCCGAAACCGTACGTATTTCTTAACTCGATAATAAGAGCCGATATCCACGACAAACTTTACGGAGATTCTCTTCCGTGCGTGACATAAAATATGAGGAGTTTATGACATTTCCAAGGACAATATCCATCTACTACTAAACATAAAGTAAATATAGTCACAATAAAAGGTCGCATTTCAGGAAAGAGGGAAGGGTGCGGTTGCAAAACCTTTGCGTGTGTAACGAACCATCTACCTACATAATAACGCACATACATGTCAATTTATTTATAACTGAAAAGACGACCCCAGATCATAAAACATCTGAGGTCACAACGCAATGTAAAATGTCAATATCGATGTCGATCGCTCTGATGGAAAGTTTTTCAAAGAAAACACGACCACGGGCGCCTTTTAATATAAATTTATTTAAAAATATCGAGATATGTATATCATGGTTGTGGAGGCGTATAGATATTTCACAAATAGGTCTAAATCTTCATTCGGTGTCAGGACATAGTAGGTACATACGAATAGGTAACTAGGTACTGCCTAATGCCTTTTAATGCTGGGGCGACACTAACGGGAAATGCCGTTAATAAACGCGTTGATGGACGTTCAACGTAGGTGTGGCCACGATTTAACGCGTTAAGACAACGCCATTCGGCATTCACAATACCGTTTCACGTTAGGCGATAGCTCAAGTGGCGGTACATCAAAGAGATGAACGCGAGAATTAATGCGTTGAAGCGGCCACACTACGTATGTTCAGTGTGCACCGTGAGCGCGACAGGAACGCACTGGTACCTTTTTACGTGGAATCCCACATTTGCTCTCACGGCGCCCTTAAGTACCTGCCTGGCGCCTGTGTGCGATGCACATCATTGCACACAGGGGCGATTCGGCCTTGAAAATGGGCTGGGCATTTGGTTATAAGAACTAACCAACTTTCCTGGTGATCTTCCTTGGGAGGTCCCATGTGCCGGTGAAGTGTCCGAAGCACCTGGAGGTGCCTCTTGGGGCCCCCGGCAGGAAGTGACCGTTGATGTCGCAGATCGGTTTGGGGTCCGGCCGGTACTCGAGCGGGCGGGCGCGCGTTGGCGCCCAACGAGGCACCTCCCAGTTTCCGAGACGCTTTGGCGTTGATTCTTTGTTGAACTGGGTTTTAGAAAAGGATGCGTCTTACTGAGATGTTGATAAATAATTAGATGGCAGAAATGAGATATTTATTTAATTTGCTCATTTTGTTCCCCTCGCGGTTTCACTCCCTTGGAATTCCCTCAGGAACTCTTTGTATCGGGATGAAAAGTAATAATAATGATAATAATTTATGTATATGCATAACATATTTCTGCTACTGATTGTATCTACATATTAGGTACGGCCGAACGTTATTTGTCCCAAAGTAATGATTGATGAATGATGACGCGTGTCTGTGGTGTAACGGCACGTGGCGAAAACACCACTGAAATTAAAAATATTAAAACCACACACTAAGAACAAGTTAATGATATAGGCAGTGGTTTCACATGCCTCATTTTAACTTGCAGATTATAGGTAGATCGATAAGTCTATGTACCTACGATTCAAAATATTAAATAACTAAAAACAAATCTCTCAAAGCCTCTTCAATTATTATTATTAATCATAACTTGTGGAGTTGTGATTCTATTTTATTCATAACTTGTGGTTGGAGAAAACTACAAAAGCAATTTCACATTATATTCACTTCATTCATTCATTTGTTTACAACTGACCTAGTAGCGAACTTAAGTGTAGGTACCTATATACCTATTATAGCATTATCTGTGCTATTAGTAACTTACCGACCAGCTTTAGTGTTTATACAGCAGTTTTAGCAGTTGTACCCGGGTGAGTTTCAGGATTTCCCTTAAAAACTGCGGAAACTCCAAAATTTACGCCGGTGAAACCGTGCGGAGTAGCTAGTCTTATTCATAAAAACAGATTGCCGTTCGTTGATCTCGCAAAAACTCAAAAACCGACGGCTCGACTAATATGATTTTTTTTGTTGTTGTGTTCGTCATTGTCAGGAAGTTAGGGAGTTCCTGCGGAAATTCTGAAACTCAACGAAACAACCGCGGGCACTGTGCCTGCGGTTGTTTCATCACTACATAAGTATAGTATAAAACAAGATCGCTACCCGTTGTCCCTATGTATGCTTAGATCTTTAAAAATACGCAACGGATTTTAATGCGGTTTTCAATCTATATTTTATCCTGGAATTCCCGCGGAAACTCTAAAATTACCGCTGGGGAAACCGCGGGAGACAGCTAGTAAAATCATAAAACACAATGTCGCACGCGTCACAACGAGCAGGTGTCAGATAGCCCCCCGTCGAGCGTGGCGTCATAATAATCATAACCCTCTCTAACAAAGGGTTGCAAATTGTTATTTACCCCATACATCACGCCTGAGTTTGCGTAAATTATAAATGCCCGATATAATTGGACGCAGATAAGCAATAACATGTTAACCCACAAAATTAAGTTACCTATTCAGAACGATTTATTAAGAGTTAATAGGGAACGTTTTTTAACTATGTTTTTACCTTATTACATTGTTTAAGTATGTAAATATTGAACATAAAAATGTTGACAGAAAATGGCGCTATAATTTTAAAACACGATTTACTCAAAATTTCTCCAGTGTGGGTTAACACACTATTGCTTATCTATGTCCAATTTAGAATCATCATCGTCAGAGTAGGTACCTACCTATATGATTATTTTATGCAATTTCTTTGGTCGCGATAGTAGATTGTAGTGTCTTGAAGGAAGGGACATAGGAATCGAGTTTGTGCAGGTGAACCTGCACCTCAGAATTATATTACCTACTAGTAGAAGAACTCTGGAAAAAATATGTATGTAGGTAACTAGGTTGGTATGCAATAGGAATATGCAATATGCAATGGTTAACTGGTAGAGAATGGTTCGCCATTTGTACACACTGTGCAATAAAGAATAAATAAATAAACTGTGTATTTGACGCGTCGCTGTTTAAAAAGTTAGTGTAAAATAAAAAACCGGGCAAGTGCGTGTCGGACTTCGCACATTTACTACCTATTTAGGGTGCCGTACACGGTACAGCTCGCGTCACTTCGGTGAAAAATAAAATTTTAACAAAGAAAATTATAGAATTTCAAAGAAAAAATGTTGGTATTTGTTGGCAAAATAAACGTAATAATACTTAAATGATATCACCAAGTTTTAAGTTCATTGACAACGGGAAATTGGAAAACACTTCGGTACAAAATGTTGTAAAAAGCCGACTTTGGCGGCTTCTCATGCCTTTGTTTTTCGGTTTTCCGATATTTTTAAAAACAAAAACTACAGCTTCTATCTCGATAACCCACTCGATTCGGTAGATAAACAAAAAAGTTTAGCGACCCCCTTTGTTGTGTCCCCTTAAAAATTCTTAAACATATTTTTTGAAAATTTGTAAGTATAGCTTTGGGTCATCGATATACGTATACCACCTAGTACCTACTGTAGTACATACTGTACAAATTTGAAGACTGTAGCTTCTATACGGTTTGACTGTGAAACCCGTGTGACAGACGACAGACAGACGGACACTCGAGTGACAGCAATACGGCTCCGTTTGTACCCCTAATAAAAATTAAAATGGATTGCAGTTTTATTACCTTACCTATGTAAGTAAAACAGAGAATTGGTTTACACGTCATTAATAATAATCTTACATTATGTAGAGTGTAAAACCTACTTGTATATTCCTATTATAATGTACTAGCTGTGCCCCGCGGTTTCACCCGCGTTAATTTCAGAGTTCCCGCGGGAATTCCGGGATAAAAAGTACCCTATGTGTTAATCTGATGTATAAGTTATATTATTGTAAAGTTTCATTTAAATCCATCCAGTAGTTTTTGCGTGAAATAGTAACAAACATCCATCCATCCATACATTCTTAAAAACTTTCACGTTTATAATATTACCTAGTAGGATTCCTGACTCATGACTGACTAGCTAGGTATCAGCGGCCGGATCATTCAACTTGAACTTTTGCACAAGGCTTGATTTCGGAAATTCAATCCATATAGATAGGGATGAGATCTGATATTTCGGTATAAAATAGTAAGTAGGTAACTACCTAAGTAAATATCGTTTTCCAATTGGTCATGGGAATTGATCTTTGGGCTCTTCTATACTAATATTATGAAGAATGTGGGTTTCCGAGGGTGAATTTAATTTTTTGAGCATTTAATATAATCGCGTCAACGCGTCGACTGAAACTTGCGCTCTCATTTTATGCATAATATTGTTTAGGGTTAGTTATATAAATAATTTCGTAAAAAAAATTAACGTTGATTTTTTTAATATTCGTGAGAATCGACTACTGAATACCCATCCTTAATACGTCCCTCGTTTAACCTTAATACCTGTAGGTCTATACACCGTATCTATACATATAAGTATCTAATAGACTTGTAATTTGTGCTTAAATTAGAACGCACTGGCGACCGTCACGACATTCAGCGTTTCTGTACCTACCCATTATACCTAATGGTATATTTATATTTCCATGCGGTTTTACCTGCGTTAATGCGGAAATTCCCGCAAATCTCAATGAAACCCGCTCTTATATTAGCTTGAGCTGTCAACATAAATTCAAATTCGAATCATTTTCACGAATAAAGACCGTTAGTTTATTTTAACTATAGGTACCTAGAGACTCTTGTAAAAAGTATTTTATTTCAGCAAAATTATCCTTTTCCGGATATCAAGTTAGTCTATTCAGTGCGTGGTTTTGGTTTAAGTTTAGTCGAAGATAGATTTTTTGTTAAAAGAATTAAAAACCTCGTAAACCAAAAGATTCATGTTAAATTTTTGTGTCTGTACCCATATACATATTATGTGAGATTTTTTGCTACCTTTAGGTACCTACTAGAAACTACTATTTTACACTACTTAGGTAATCCCTAAAATAAGCTTTGGGTTTGGCCACTTCGATACACTTGTATTTGTTTTTTATCACAACAATAGGAGGGAGGGAGGAAAACAATTTATCGTGGAATAGACCAGCTATTAACTAAACACCAACGAGAGATGTCAAACACGGATTACCATCGAACACAATGCTGTGAAAAATTGTCATCCTCTCGCAAACAACTACCGCCCCTATAGCGACGACCCGATACTGTCGAAACATCAAATTCAACCAATTTTGAACTATAAAATTAAAACAAAAAAGTCTAAAATCTATTTGTTAGACAAAAAATTGAATTGTTTGCAATGTAATTGGATGTATCTAACTTGGATTAAAGGAATTACAATTTGTATGCGAGATATAAAAAGTGTACGCGTTAAAGTATAAAGTAGGGAATGTCGGGGACACTGCAGGGAGTAAGGTGCAGGTGCAATGGTATAAAAAATGCAAGGCCCCTAAATCACTATGACCAGAGCTCTGATTCACTATGACCAAAACATACCTTATCCATTACAGGGCCCTTATTCACTATGACCATAGTCCATAATACACCGCGCTAAGATAAGACGCCGCAAAAACTTCTCGTCTTACCCTCGTAATCAAAGAAGTTTTAGCAAAAAAATACATTTATAACGTTTCTTATGGCATAAAGAATAATTATTTCTAATGTCCTGGCATCTAGAACGTTTGGAAATGCGTTTTTGAGGCGCGCGCGTTATGGGTAAGGAATGTTGCTGGTCATAGTGAATAAGGGGCCAGGCGTGCCTATAACACAGTCCTATATACGCTCGATGTTATGAGATGTTACTTTTGATTTTGGTAAGAAAGTTATAATTTCTACAAATGCTTTTTCATGACTATTAATAACCAATAAACCTACCTACCTAAACTGGGAATGGATTGTATTTTTATATGATTTTTTTATGAATTGTAATTATTTGGTTGCACGGCCATTCAGCCATGATTTTGGTGGATTTTTCTGCACCCGCGAAAGTTCTTGATACAAGGAGATCCTGCGGGAGTTCCGAAAGTCACACGGGTGAAAACTTTGGGGCACACCTAATAAGCATATAATATGTATATTTATAATGTTTTAACGAGTGTTCTCCATGACTTTGCCCACGTGAGTTACCTACAGGTTTCCCTTCGGGAACTCTTATAATACTTATATATCCGTGCTCTTATTAAAAATATAAATACGTACGTAACTATACCTACTCGAACGAAACCTCAATATTTCAAAACAATCTGTGAAGAACTTTTGAAAGAACTTTTACATATTTTTTCATATTAGGTACCTAATATTATGTAGAATTGTATCAAGATTAGGTAATAAAATCACTCACCTGACCACTATCGAAATTGAATGCCATATTTCAGAATCTTATATTAAATCACTTTGAACTAATTTCCTTTTGAGAAATATAAAAAGACGACATCAAAACCTTAAAATATTACTGTTTGACCGCTGATAATAACTATGTCGAATGAATGTTGTCGAAACACACATGACATTTTGTCCGAAATTGCTCACAATTTTGCAAGTTTCCTGTCACATTGTGTACGGCCTGTAGGAACGCCCGGGGTGGTAGACGGAAAATAAACGGAAAACTGAAGGCTATTGGCACAACTACTAGTATCCTAGCAACCAATCCATTTACTAATAGTTCCTTTTGTCGCATCCTTCCTGTAGAAACAGGATATAACCTAAAAAATAATGCGCGTGTGCTCTGCATACAAACCCGGGAAAACCCAAAAGAGTTCCACTTCAATAATACCTCAGAGTAATGATAATACCTATGTCGAGATTTATCAAATTTCAAAATTATTTTGAAAAATAAATATCCTACGCTACGTTATGATCTGGGGAAAAAATTCTAACTTGGCATAGGTATAGGTGTACCTTATGACATGTCCTTCTTAAGTTCCTAACTTAACAACCAGGACTAGTATAGTATATGTATTATATTATCTGTGACCAGGATAATTGCATTTTATCCCGGTACAACAAAAGGTAGGTAGGTTTTCAACCTACTACTACCTAGGTAGGTTTTCAACCTACTAGGTTTTCAAAGAAATCTCGAATAACTATACCAAAGAATATAACATAATACTATACTAGTACTCACCTACACTCTCAACTTATCTATGAGTCTACCAATACATCAAATCTATAGTTAACACAAGGTTAGAGATATGATGTCTAAAATCAGCTATAGTAGGTAGGTAGGTACTTACTAAATAGTTGTGAACTGTACCTACATTGGTAGGTAGATACATGGATTATGAATCTGTTGTAGAACACAAATGTTGCTACACAGACAAATTACATCGCGTGATGTCGTTGTAAAGAAAATTTTTATTTTTTTCCATCGTCGTGACCTTCAGGAAACCTTATACCTGTTATTTTTATGTTACTGGCTGGTACACTGCACTACAAAAGCCGCCGAATAATTTTATTTATAAACTAAGTTACAAAACTAAGTGGGCAAGCCGAGCTACTATTATACTGTAAAGGTGGAAACACACATATGAGTCGTGTCGTGTTGAATCGCGAGTCGCGACAGAAGCATATCTGTTTCATACATTAAATATGGTTAGAGAAGCACCACAACAGAACGCGCCACAGCCCAGAACCCGACAATAGGTACATACAAATTACAATAGTATCTAACTTGTATAAAAAATCAACGAACACGTCTCTTGAAATAACGCATTTTTTTATTTAGAACTTTTATATCTATTGTCTAGACCCTAGACTCTAGGTACTAAATTCTTATAATAGGTATATTATAATGTAGGTATGTATACTTACCTACCTACACGTTTTCTTATTTCAAACAAAAAATTAAAATTATTTACTTGTATATTAGGCTTGATAGAGTTGTTTTTATGGTTTAAATTTTAGAGGTGTGTTTGGTGTACATGGTGTTCTTCTGTAGCCCAGTGTATCCATCTATACGCATAAATATAGAGTTAACAAACTGATTATTACGACTTCACGACCCGGCATTAGCTTGGAAGATGTCACCAACCGGTACTATTTCTTTGCATAAATTAACATACAAAATTGTAGTTGTATTACATTGGAATAATAAATGGGCTTTCTAAATCAATTTCAGACAAAGGCGAGCCAGTCTTTTTACTCGACGTTTTCTACTAACCAAAGGATTTTACTGCAACGAATTCACATTTATCATCCTTTAGTAACTGTGTATACTAAGTGAGATTTTTAGTTTAGGTTTTAGAGTTAACTCATGCCATTTGCCTTGTCAATGATTAAAAACCCTGAATAATATATTACCATGAAAAGAAGTATCCAAGTATCGATTTCTATATCTCTAACTTTTATAATAACTAAACATTCTCAACGAACATCGATTATCTACATCTTGAGAACAAGTCCGGAGGCCAATTATCCGAGAGCACCTGCGACCACCATCCGGGACCTGGTCCGGGGATCCCGGAGTCTGTGCCAAATCAATAGGCGGAGTCGCGTCGGGATTGGTGCGGCGAGATGCTAGGGCGGGGCCGTGGTCGGTATTTGAAATGTACGCCAGATGCTACTTCATAAAGCTCCGTACACATCTACGGAGAAGAAAAGGTTTCTCGAGACCTTTCTCACATTATTGCAATGTGTCGAAAGGATATCTATCTATATCTACTATTCAAATCGATTTTCTAAGCTTAAATTGTATCATGGAAACCAATCAGACATGATACCTACCCATAGTAATTACTAGCTGCTCTCCGTGGTTCCCCGCATTATTTTCTGAATTTTCGCGGGAATTCTGGAATAATAAGTAGGGTGTATCCATGTATGCACATGATAATCAGTTGAGTAGTTAGGGCATGAAAGCGTTACAAAGAAACTCAGTAGTATTTATAAAATTATTTATTTATTTAACAACTAATGCACACAAGGACAACATAAAAAGGAAAGAAAGTATAAAAGTAATCATGTACAAGGGTCATTTATTTAATTGTTATACTTATTTAATTATTGAGGAATATATTAATTATGATAATTTAAAAAACCCATTTTACGCGTTTCAAATAATAATATTTTTCTACTACATTATCTAGCTACGAATAGATTCGTCTTCGACACTAATTCTACTTCATCTTTAAATCAAGAAACCTTGATAAAGACAAAATGAATGTTGTTTCACACCTATTATAAGTATTAGCGAATAGGCTTCTCTTAGTGTACCTACCTATACCTAATAGGGTACTTGCATGAAGTTTTTTTTTCAGTCTATTTTAAAGATATATATGGCCTACTTAAACAAAGCAAGAAAAAGAAAAAAATATATGCATAAATTAATTAAATAGAGGGTCTCAAAGTTCCAACTGTTGAACCGCCGAAACGCGGAATGACGCCATTAGTTCAAAATTACGCCTTATTAATCTGTGATGGACATATCACTATGGTATTGACAGGGTCCTGTGGCACTGACAGACAGACAACTTCAATATTCAAAAGCGAAATTAAGGTTGAACTGTGTCGAGTTACTTCCAAAAGTTCCAGTAAAGAACGAAATGCATCTTACCGATGCATTTTAAAGTAAAAAACTTCAGAAAAAGGCAAATATGTGTTGAATGTATGCATTTAGTTTCTTTTGCCTACTCTGAAAGAGGTAAATGTTTCCTAAAAAAATAAAAGTGACGTAATATGTTAAGCGTCGCTGTGATTGGTGATTCATTGCAACGTTCCGTTTCACAAAATTTAAAGTTGAATATTTTGGAAACTATTGATAATTTTTTAGTAAATCTTTCACGATAATGCTTTTCTAAGATTCTATTTTTGAAATATTGACACAATTTCTTATTCTAAATTTCATGCAAGTACAAAGCTAAGTAAAGTAAAGTTAATTAATATAATGCTTTGCCTGTAAGCTGTTGGTATGCCAGTAAAATAAATAAATAAAAAAGTAAAGCGAGCTCTTTAAAAAAATGGGATACCATGTTACTTTATTACAGGCACCGCCCTCTCTTCTCTGGGAGTAACCCTCCCTCGCACGGAGAGGATAAAAGCCGGAGGGATGCTGCCCTTTCGAACAGTGCACGATTGTTTCTTGGATAGTGGTGGTTTTTTAAACGTCCAGTCGTGTTTTTTTTCTAAAATTTTTTTTAAGACGGTGCAGTCAATATGGTTATTTAAGTGTAAGGCGGGGAGCGGAGGCCGTTTTAAAAATTACGTAAGCTATTTTGTACCTACTTTTTTCCTTTCTCAACTAATAATAATATAATGTGAAATATTTTAGCAAAGAGTATTAAAGTTATGTTGTATAATATTTATTAAGCTTGTACAAAATTATTAGCTGTGTCCCGCAGTTTCAACGGCGTAAAAACGGAGTTCCCACGGGAATTCCGGGATAAAATACCCTATGTCCTTTCTGTAGGTATCCCTGATAATATGTAGGTATGAAAAATGTCACTAGTAGTTTGCTAGTAAACAAATAAACAAACAAATTGACATTCGCATTTATAATAATACTTATAACGATATCTTTCTTGTGTAGGTTGGTATACTTTCTACCTCCATATAAACCCTATAAATTATAATATCCAACACAATATTACAATGTAAAACAAATGTTGAAAAGGCAATGAGTTGTAATTTTGCAATAAGCACAGGTCTTATGATCGTCAATTTCCAAATCCCAAAATTTCCAAAGAAACTAATAAAAATTAAAATTAATTAGGTATTTATTTATTTATTTAAGCATTAGGAAAACTAGCGAATATCGTTCCCCGAGTTCAAGCCTTATTATCAGAGTTCCGAGTTCATATCAAGTTTTATCAAAATCGATTTCATCATTTAAAGATTAATCTAAAAAATAGATTACGAATTACTCATACTTAATTAATAGAAAAGAAATAATTTGTGTTGCTTGTTAGAAATCTATACTAATAGGTAGGTATAGTGAATAGTGAGTTTGTGGCGTTGTAGGGGGTCTCTGGATCTATCGATTTTGAATATTCTTTCATTTATTGGAAGCTTCGGTAGTTCTGAGTGTCATAGGATATTTTTTATCGCAAAATTCAAGCAAAATTCCCATGGAAACTCCGAAGTTACCGCGGAGGACAGCTAGTGTTTAAGTTGGTATTAAGTTGATTTTTACACAAAAATCTGTAGTTTCCACATGTTTCTAAAACATAATTTCAAAGATGCGGGATCCCGCGCGAGATTGAGTAATCCCGCATATCATCCCGCGGGACTGAATCAGCTGCGGAATTGCAATCCCTGATTTTTATAGTCATTCGAATCTAAACAAGGTAATATATGTGATATGAATGGGGAAGATTAGATTTTTCGTTTGTTGGTTACGATTTAACTCAAAAAGTACTGAAACTATTTCAAATATTATCGCGGGTGAAACCGCGGGGCATAGCTAGTATCTAATAAATACCTACATAGTAAACACATCCTACGTATATCAGCTAGAAGGAAAAGAAAAAAGGCCCCAACTCGGAAGAAAATATAGGTACCTAACTATACCTACCTTATTGCCAACAGGAAGTGCGGATTCCCACAAATGATAATTATTGTGGGAATCGAAATCGAACTCACATTCTTCGACATATCCGCATGATATTATGTATAAATAAGAGAAGTAATATATTAAAGAGTTCTAAAAATTTAAGCTTTATTCTAGTGACTACATAGGTACCTACGCTAAAGGACATGAGTTTAATTCCTGCGAGAGATATCTTTGTGTTGGTACTGAAGTTTTGTTACCTAGTTGAAGTTTATATCTTTGTGTGTAGGTAAGGTGTGGTCTTTGTGTTGATATTGAAGATTGTTAGTTGTTTAGATGAAGATTAATATCTATCTATTGATTGTCTTATACTGAAGTTCCGATTTGTGATGACCTTTATAAATATACTAGCTGTCTCCCACGGTTTCACTCCCGGTAATGTCGGAGTACCTACTGGCTATATGGAAGTCCTGAATCGCGCTTACGATGTTTTCACACTGTGCTGCATATGTATAAAGATACGACCTCCGACGATCTACAGTCGGAGCCCCGGTTCCCCGGGCATACCACCTCGTCCGGCGGGAAGCTTCCCCTTTGTTGGCGGTCGAGCCATATCATCCATGCCGCTCCCGCTACAATAGCTTCCTATAAGTGAAAGAATTTTCAAAATCGGTTCAGTAGATCCAAAGATTACCCCCTACAACGTCACAAACTGACAAACTTTACCTCTTTATAATCTTATCTTAATATATATAAATCACGTGTCACGTTGTTTGTCCGCGATGGACTCCGAAACTGCTGAATCGATCATGATGAAATTTGGTCACTATGTTGTATTTGGCTCAACTTAAAAGATAGGATAGTTTTTATCCCGGAATTCCCGCGGAAACTCCGGCTCTAATGCGGGGAACAGCTAATCGCCGTAAACTACTGTCAGGGGTACAAAGAAGGACATAGAGTACTTTTGTCCCGTAGCAATTCTCGCGGGAACCCCGAAATTACCACGGATGAAATCGCAAGGAACAGCTAGTTTAAGTATAGATAATGACATATAGAATACCAATGTCAAATGGTTATATCGAAATTATTTACTTTACCTCGACTGCCTACTATTGCCTACCCGCTACCGTCCGAGTGCCAACACCATCGATTTGATACGCTTGACGCGCACAATTCGATTATCGAAGGGGTTCAAATCGCAAGGGTCTATATAAAAAGAATAAATACGGATTTATTATCCCCTAAAGAGCCTGCTTAGTGCTAGGTGTGAACGAGTGATGTATTATTTATATCGAACACCCGCCACCCTGCGGCCGTAAATTTGATTTGGACGAGAATCAAAATAAAACACAACTGTGGCCGCCCCAAGGGTTAAGATTAGAAGTGTTACTTCACCAAACATTTACAAGGAATTCCCTTTGAAGGTCCATTTTGTTTCTGTTGGTATAAGAAAATTTCTTCATAGTATACCTACCGATAGAGTGCGGACTAACTGTCTTTTTCTTTTGAATTCCGCTTTTTACGACTTCTTTACTATAGTTTATGCTTTACATTGTATAAATTAAATCAGTCAAATTGTCAGTGAGTTATTTTTTATACAAATATGGTAGATACAGACTACAGTAAAATCTCGCAATCCTTCCACCGACCACCGTAGTGGTTATATACTCTTTGCCTTGCACTCTTAAAGTTATTCGTAATAAAATTGTAGAGTCGCGTCCTCACGTTGTATTCACAGGTTCACACACACACACACACACATACAAACACACAAACGGTAATTTATTGGTTACACTTGCTTTAACCTTCTTTATTGAATTAGTTGGAGCAATGAAGAGTTGGCTGGAGTCAGCTAGCAGTATGGATGGCCTGGAAGAAGCGTCGCTGTGCTGCATGCTAACGGAACCAAGGGAGGCTCTGCTGCCTATTACTGGAAGAGAAAACTTGGCTCCAAGGAAACGGTACCTGATTTTAATTAAAGTACCTAGCATACAAATTAGGTATATTACTAAAAAATAATATGTAGGTAATTTATTAAAAGCAAATAAGCAGGTACCTACTTTAAAATAATATTTTTTATCGTGTAATTATTACCTACTAATTAGAGTAATTAATACCTAATAATTTTTTTTTTTACCTATAAGTCCTTCACAGCTGGTAGCTTTATTTATATTGGAATTACTGATACTTTTGAAAAAAATTTCGATTTTATAAATGTAAAAAAAAAACATAGATACATACAATCGAACATAGAACCTCCTCCTTTTTGGAAGTCGGTTAAAGATTGGGACAAGTAGGTATATACTTTTTTATTTTGGAACTCTTAGATTTCAAAATATATCTCACTTATTCTCTCTCTACTACTTCTTATATTAAAAATGGCAACTTTTAAGATAAATATTGCTAATGACAATGTATCGCTTGATGGACAAAGCACGCGTAGGTATTTGTCGTTTCTTACAACATTCTTAGGAAAATCGGGGTTATGCTTTGCGTTCCGGCATTAATTTCATTATTTCTTACCATGTGAAATACCTAAGTACCTAAATCCTCCTATCGCATTCCGACAGTAACACGTTGTCACTAAGGTATAATATACTAGCTGTCCCCCGCAGTTTCACCCGCGGTAATTTCGGAGTTCCCGTGGGAATTCCAGAATTAAATATAGATATAAACCTTCCTCGTGTATCACTCTATCTATTTGTGAAAACCGCATACAAATCCATTGCATAGTTTTAAAGATCTAAACATACATAGAGACACTACAGACAGACAGCAGGAAGCGACTTTGTATTGTACTATGTAGGTAGTGATTACCCATTTGAGCAATAAATAAAACTATCTTATGATAACCATTGGATTAGATAAATATATAGGTCTCTATATGGATTGCGTATCTATATCTATACATATAAAATGCTTTGTCCTGGATGACTGATGGATCAAAGCACAGCCTAAACCGCTGATCGTAGAGACCTGAAACTTGGAGGGTGTGTTCTTTGTATGACGTAGGCATCCGATAAGAAAAGATTTTTGAAATTACAACCCCTAAGGAGATGAAAAGGGGTTGCAAAGTTTGTATGGAACAATTCCGCGGGAACTTCGTAATTATTGCGGGTGAAACTGCGCGGAACAACTAGTAACAAATAAAATAAGTAGGCATCACATTCAATATCAGATGGTTATTTGATTTACATAATTTGAGCCGAGAGTATAGAAATTCAATAAACTTTACTTTATCATTTAAGAAACCACCAATCCAATTCTTTCTAGAGTCGTAGTCGTAACATGCGACAGATGTATGAAAAAACCCGCTTTAGCATACGTTGAACACCTTATACCTACCTACCTATTCATTTGTGAGTCAAGAACATTCTTATCTACTAATTAGGTACATAGGAATTTTATATTTTTAGTAATTTTCCCTTTAATGCGGGGATTAATAGAAGCCAGATGCTTATTGAGCTTGATAAAAAACTGATTCTGGGTATTTAATTATAGATATCATTAAAACATCTAAAATGTGTAGATAAAATTATGTCACTTTTTATTTGGAAAAGTTCATTCATAGTTCAAACGCCCACCTACCTAAAAGTTACCTATGCCACAGAAACTAAGATGTCACCCTTATCAGAATTTAGGTTAATATCTAACTAGCTGTGCCCCGCGGTTTCACTCGCGTGAGTTTTGCGATCAGGAACCTTTGCGGACGCAGGCAGAACAACCCGCCAAAGTTTCATCACAATCGGACCAATGGTTTCGAAACGCTAGAGGACAGACATACAAACATTTATTTTTATTTATAAAGATGATCACTTTCTTAAAATAACTACTTTCCTAAATTCTTCCCTTAATACTTATAATAATATTAACTGTCTAAAATACATAGTTAACTTCGATGTACCTATTAGATACAAATTATTTTTTTCAGTGATCGAACCCTTGAGCCGTGCGTATCGTCCGAGGACGCCTACTTATCCAGTAGCGCTGGCTCACCTTGCGCCAGCCTTTCGAGGGAAGAGAGACGAAGGAGACGAAGAGCTACCCTTAAATACCGAACAGCACACGCCACTAGGGAACGCATCAGAGTTGAAGCTTTTAATGCAGCTTTCGCCGCTTTAAGAGGGCTTTTACCCACTCTACCTCCAGACAAGAAACTGTCGAAGATAGAAATTTTACGTCTAGCTATCTGTTACATTGCTTACCTAAACCATGTTTTAGATGCGTAAACGTGTATTTAACACTAGATGTTTATTTCCAGTCAAGTTAATTCTAGTCAAGAAGTTGATAGTGTAGATATTTGTGTTTGCTAATATATAAGATGTTTAACCGTTTAATAATTTTAATATCATTCACAGTGTAAATATTATCTCATATTAATGTAAGTATCTACTTTATTATCTACTTATAGGTATTATGTCTTCCTTTCGCAGAAAATATTATTTACTGTGTATTCTCAACACGAGTATATTTTCGTTTATTATTTTATATTTTGTGAACAAAAGAACATTTACAATTTGTGTTATATTTTTTACAATTTAAATAAATTATTTTAAAATTGTAAATAATAATAATCAATACAATGTAATTCAAATTTTATAAACAAATACTTTATCATTAAGTATTTCTAAATATGTATGACAGTATTTACTATTAAGATCTAAGTAGGTACATAGCATCTTCCAATTAAATTACTTGGTTACAACTTACAAAGTAAAAGTTTTTTCCCCATACCACACAACCATTTTTCATAATATAAATAATACTACTAATACTACTTATAATTACTTTATTGTTAAATTATTTAAAAAGCTCAATAACACCGGAAAGAATACCATGCCGTAAAAAAAGCCGAGTAAAACTACACTAAAGAACATTCTGAAGAAGAATACCTCAATTATTTCTGTATAAGAGAAGGCCAACACTATAATGGGGATATTGGTAAACGTTATACCAGTAATAACAGTCGATCCGACTGACTTTAATGCATCTTCTACTCTTTCCCTGGGAGGACTTTTACTTGTGGCGAACGCATAAGCGATGTGACTGCAAAACTCTACCGCAATACCTATCGATACTATCAAATTAATACAAGACACTGGGTTCAAAGGAATGCTCCATATATACATGACACCCATCATTGTTACAACCAACATCACAACAGTGGACATAACGGCAAACGTAGTCAGTATGTTGAACCCTGAAGCTACTAAATTTATTACTAGAGCACCAATAAGACAATAACCCAAAGACACAAACGTCTCCCTCCACATTGTTAAGTATTGTTCGAAGAACACATAAAATACGGAATATGGAAATACTTCTATATCGTCTAATCCTGTGTGGTTTCTAATAGCCCTCGTTATATTTTCACTAATCTCGTAACCGTATCTGACACCATTAATAAAATCGCTAGAACTAGAAACAGGGGTGTGGTAAGCCATAAAGTTAGACTCTTGTACGAATGCTCGACCTTGAGAATCGAGAATATAATTTACGTTAGTTGAATAACTAGCAAGACCACCTTTATTACATGAATCTGTAGGAGCATCCTGTAAAAAGAATGGTATATACTGATAGTAAGCTTCACTAGAAGGACGCAATCCATTATTCAATTCATCTCTTTCAATTTGACAATCAACACACTCTGAAGATTCATCAGAGCTTTGACAAAAACTTCCATCTGTTATATTATATTTGCAACAAGAACCAGGTAAACTGGTCCAATCAAAAAAGTCATCTATCCATGAGTTAGAACTTCTAGATATTGAAGTAATTTCGCTATGTTGCGATGCTAAAAATATTTGCATCGTCAATGAATCGTTGTAACACAACTGTCCGCCACAAATAGAATTTTGGTGAATTGGATCAGTGAAGTTCAAATTGCCTTGTAAAATAAAAAATACCGGTGGGCCTAATCGTAATAGCTCACTTACGGCTTGCAAATATTTATACACATATGAATCCGATGGCAATGCCATTTCTTGGTCTAAACCAATTTCTATGTCTGGTATTAAAAGGATACTGGCGAAAACCAAGGACATAGTAAAAATAGCCACAATTATCTTTACTTTCCAGTTAGTTATGAATTTTGAATAAGATCCCATTAGTTTTTTTATCAAATATGTCTGAGGTTCGTTTGAATCTGCAGATTTCGTTTGTATACAACAGAATACATCAACTCTATTTCGAGATGTTCTTTTATAATCTAACGACAAAATTGAAACAACTGTCGTTATTTGAAAAATGAAAAGAAATACTAAAGATACTGAAGCAACTACAGCGAAAGTAAAAACAGCAGGCTGATTAGTAATGGTACCAACAGCAAAACAAGTAATTTGCGTCATTGATGACACAAACATTGAAGGACCCGCTTTTCCTAGCATTTTAGAAAAGATAAATGTTCTTTTTTGATCAAAAGTAAAATCTTCTTTATAGTCATCATAATCCTTTAAATTGTTCTCTACATCACTTAAAGTGTTTACCATCAAAAACACATTATCAATACCAATAGACAAAATAAAAAAAGGTATAACATTTATAGCTAGTAAAGTAACAGCATAACCCATATATCCCATGACCCCTATTGCACAAAAAATTGCTATAAGTACAACTATGACACTTGTAAAACCTACAAATGCTTTGCTGTCGACTAAACAAGATTTATTGTATCTTTTATTTCCTAATGCGATTATTACATATACAAACATCAATATGTAACTTATTGCAATGGGTACAATTTCCGCATTAGATATTCTTTGGATTTCATCCTCAATCGATCTCTCTGTACCGTAAGCTACCTCTACAAATTCAGATTTAAATTTTGTTTCATAATCGTGCAATAAATTTATAAAGGCAGTCTCCCATTCAAGTGTAGGCTGAAGGTCTTGAATTAACAAGTGATTAGTTAATGGCAACGTAATCAATAATGTGTCCGCGCTTAATATATTATTACTTTCAAAACCGCCAAATGTAACCTCTGGCTCACTTCCACCTCCCCACGTTGCGAGGCAGTCCAACGAATAGTGGTTGTTTAAACAATTTTGTATTGTGTTAAGATACGTGTTATTATTAAGGTTATCTAGATCAAGACCAAGATAAACGGAAATAGACTGTGTTACACACTGGTCTAAGAGTTTTTCTGTACCGGGAATACGTAGGGGAGCATAACAAACTTCTTCCAAAGTTACACCACCATCATCTCTTCCAATGTTTACGATCATATTTTCCAGTTGTAATAATTCTCTTACAGCCTCAAATCTAAATGCTGGTCCGTAAGTTATGTTTCCTACTTCAAAAGGTTCTAGATCTTGGAATCTCAAAAATACTTGAGTAGGTCTGTAAAAAGGTCCGAATCTTGTGTTGAAAAAGTTGTAGTGCTGTCGCGTTCGTGAATCAGGTGAAGACCATAGTTCCAGAGGATTGGTTGTGAGGATAAGTTGATTGAACCCAAAAAACATTATGAATGCTATCCATGAAGTAAACATAAATATCAATACTGTATTATTGGCAGAAAATACTCCAAGTTTGGAGAAAATCAATTGGAAAATAGTATTGACATAATTACCTTGGGGTTTTATTTTTTTGTCTTGTACTGAAACTGGAGAATCAAACCGGTTTCGATATTTTTTATATTCTAGCAATGTTAAAATTGCAAATATGGTTACGGTTATAACAAAGAAACAGATACCGATAGAAAAAGCAATGCAGTTTATCGAAAGTACAGTACAGGCTTGCACGATGGTTGGTTCATTTCCTACCGGACACATGGCTACGCAATCTAGGCAACTGCAAGGTAGTTCATCTTCATCAGTTATTTCACAAGGTAGAGCTTCACGATGCATTGAGTCGTTAGTTGAATCCCACCTCAAGAAGTTAATGTGGAACGGTGTCAAAGGATTAACTGTAGAATCGCCTACGAAGTTAAACAATGCATCGGCGTCACACACTGCAGCGGCTCCACACATTAGGTTAACTGCTTGTAAACCTGTCTGAGGCACAATTACATCCGAACATGAATCAAATGTTGCGTCCATATAATCTGTGTATAGTCGGTAGTTTATTTCCTCCACATAAACCAAACCTTGGGGGTTGACTTCACTACGAATCACATCAACGAAGCGAGACTGCTCTGGAGAGCATGCCATTTCACAGGGGTGTGTCATGAAGTTCTTTAGACATCTAGGACAGCGACCGAGAACACTGTCGGCAAGCTGAACGCTCACTGCTAAATCTCTAATTTGTTCCACACTGCAGCAAGTAACAACATCACTGTTGTTTAATCTATTGCCGTCTTCATCAAATAGCAGTTGCGGACATCTTTCCTCTAAAATGCCAAAAATTTCTTCTTCTTCATCTGGTGTTAAGCCTATATCAACTGACAAAGCAGGCCCGTCGTACACACATGGCCTAGAGAATCCATTGACGACTTGACAAAATCCACGGTAACTGCAGTTTCCTTGCACTCCTCGCAACATGCATAGCACAAGGGTGAAGAAAGACAGAAAAATCAACCTCATGGTAAAGAAAAACTTTCATCAATTAAGAACACATTATTTTAACACAAACTCACTGTTCCGACAGTGTATTACAAGTGACAGAACGATTTCAAAAAACCCAAATTATGATAATTCGATAATGTTATCATTAAAATTTAGGTGTACAGATTACTGAGTGATACTTATATATACCTAGGTATATCTATCTATCTATCTATACATATAAAATGCTTTGTTCTGAATGACTGATGGATCAACGCACAGCCTAAACCGCTGATCGTAGAGACCTGAAACTTGGAGTGTGTGTTCTTTATATGACGTAGGCATCCGATAAGAAAGGATTTTTGAAATTTCGACCCCTAAGGGGATGAAAAAGGGTTGCAAAGTTCATATGGAACAATTCAGCGGGAAATCGCGCGGGACAGCTAGTATATTATATGTAATAAGATTAGTCATACATTGTTATCAGCAGAAACTAATCTGAAGTTAAAAAAAATACAAGAAATACAATGTAAAAGTCAAGAATCGTACGCAGGTGTTCAATCCAAACAGACACCATTTGTAACACCCTAGGGAGATGGAACGCTCCACAACTTTCCCTTCAGACATTGCCGAAACCGTTTCCCGAATTCAACATACATAATATATTATTACGCAACGATTTTTCGGATACACATGTACTTACTTGTATCTACACGTACCTACTTATTTCACCGTTATTTAAGACCGACAAGTCTGTTTGAAGTACCTATCATAATATTATCCTTTATAAACATTTGACTCTTTATAAACTTAGTAGGTCTTGGTTAAAAATTAACATAGTACCTAGGTACCTTTGACGAATCGGAAAACCCGACTTAATCTTGTCTTCCAGGGAAATTATATGACATAATTTTAGATTATTTTATTATTATTATTTTTTTATTATTACAATATATTTTATTTATTCGATTTTAAAGGACCGCCACAATAATTAAAAATTATTTACCTAAAACTATACCTACACACAACCTGATATGATAATTATGTAAGCTAGTGACAGGTGAACACAACTTAGATAATTTGGAATAAGTAGTTTGCTTTCTCGTTGCTGGAATATAATAAACAAAAGAAGAACCCTAGGCGGTCATGAAATACATATAATGTAGATAATTGGCATTATGAAAGGTATCTATAAGTTGTACCTATCTGCTATCTATATCTATATATGTTGAAGGAACTGTCAATTAAATTTGGTCAAAAAAACTAATTCAAAATAAAGTACCTATTGTTTTTAACATTTATGTTGATAACAACGTGATTATACCGTGTCAAATTATAATTTTGTCAATACCTATGTATATTTTAGTTATTTTATTTACAACTAGCTGACCCCCGCGGTAATTTCGGAGTTCTCGCGGGAATTCGGGATAAAAAGTAGGTACCTTACGTCACTTAGGTTCACTGTGCTTAACTTCCTATAACTGAAAGAATTTTTAAAATAGGTTCAGTAGATTCAGAGATTACATACAATCTCACGAACTCACAAACTCTGGAGTTTCCGTGGGAATTCCGGAATAAAAAGTACCCTATGTATGACACGACTCAGAATCACTGTAGCTTCATATAAGTGATAGAATTTTGAAAATCGATTCAGCAGATCCAGATATTACCCCCTACAACGTCACAAACTCACAAACCCACAAACTCACTAACTTGCTCTTTATAATACTACTAGTATACCTAGACTACTATAGATAGAATAGGTATGAGGTACCTATCAACACCAGCATTTTTCTATACCGAGAAAATTTATCGTACCTATCTAATCGTGTTTTGGTTCAGTATAATAATAATTAATGCCACTAAACTATCCCCTAGCCAAAAGGTTGACTGGTAGAGAATGCCTTAGGCATTAAGTCCGCCTTTTGTACATAAATGTGCAATAAAGTTCTTTAAATAAATAAATTAATCTTATTATACTCAATTTACATATCCTAAAATATGAGATACAATCCTAAAAATTTTATATGCCTGTGATTTCTATATAGCTTAAGCCTTTTTTTACATAGCTTCTTAAATAGATATAGGTATGTATTATGGAATAAACAAGGATGCGAGCGTTTATTTTCAGTACCTACCTAGGTATATAGATAGTCTTTTTGCAAATCGTTTTACCATCTCATGCAACTATAATCGTTGAAAACCATATAAGTAGATACAATCTCACCAGCAACTTGCTTGCGCATATATAACAATAATATGTAAGGGAATTACATGTCTGGTTACCACTTAACTATATTCCAGTGCCGAATTCTCAAAGCTAAACTAAATTGGTATTGTGTCGGTCCTGCTCAGATGCAATACAATAAGATAGAGACAGCAATAATGCAATTAGTTTAGTTTTGTGCGCTAAGTTCCCCCATCGTAACACTATTTTGTGTGCACGTGTCCGTCCCGGTCCCTTTTATTCTCACAGAGACAATTTCAACAATAAATTGGATAAAGGCAGAATCGCTTTATTTCTATTTCAACATTAATTGAATCATAATGAGAAAATGATTAAACGGTAGGTGACACGCAAAGTAAAAAACAAGAAAATTTCAATTTGAGCCTAGATAAACGTAGATATTAGACAATCCTGGTCTCTACATTTAATCCTACATGAAAAAATAAATACCACAAAATGTTTCAAAGCACTTTGACTACGCAGAGTTTCATTTTCTACGAATTGCCTTATGTAATAGATACCTACAGTAGTTTAGGAAATTTAGTACCTATCTAATCTATACAATTTACGGCCGCACTCAGGTTCAGAGTTGGTTTAATTATTTTTTTTGCGATTTTAAAAATCATAATATTTATCATCTCTGTGGGTATCTAATAAAATGTAGGAACTTTAATAATAATAATAATAATAATAACATTTATTTCAGGCCATAAGAACCCATAGAACTTTAATCATAGTTTTAATGTCTAAACAAATATATAAAAGTAACTTCTAAATGTTAATAAACTAAAACTCAACTGTTTTAATTATTACTTAATTTTAATTAAAGATTTGTATAAGAAAACTGCCGCAATCAGAGACGTTCATTAAATTAATGTTAGGTAATTATCTACTAATTATCATTTAACTAGATATTATTATTTTAACCTAACCCTAACCTAACCTAATCATTAAAACGACTCTGAGTGAGGCCATTGCACATACTTATTAAGGTTGAATAAAAAAGATTTAGATATAATTTTTTTCTTTTCAATTTTTTCAGCGGTTTGGTTTTTTTGTAGTTGGGTAGGTATAGTTTTAAATGTTAGTTTTACTTAAAAAAAATTAGTAGTACCTATAGAAAAATTATATACCTACTAAATATCTAAATGATTATTTCTTTCTTCCTTGATAAGCATTCTTCGCATAGGATTAGGAGTAGATATTACATTATCTGTGTCATAGGTAAGTACTTACATACCTATATACTAGGTAGAATGATATATTTACGAATTCCTAAAGTTATTCTACATTTAAAAGGATTAAAAGCTAAATACTTTTAACTAGTTGAAAATTACTTTTTATCCTGAAACCACTTACACTGATAACTTCACGAGTAAGTACTCCACATTAAATTACTTAGAACAAAGTTGAAAGTATTGAATTACTCGGTCATACAATATGCAAAGCTTAACCGTCGACAGCACGTGTCTGCTTTAGATTGATTACCCACGAATCGATGTCTTGGGAAATCACCACCCTGGGGAGCTGGCAACACGTTGATTGCATGTAATTGACACCCAGCCGGGGTGTTAACATGCTATAAAGTATTTCCCACATTTCAATGAAGACAATTTGATTTAGAAAAAGATAAAGAAATTAAATTACATGCAATTCGTAGGTATCTAACTGCCGCATTTTTTTTTGTTATAAAACTTTATTTGTATTGTAGGTACCTAGGTAACCTACTTCTATTTTTTAAGTAGGAGATGGTAGGAGCTAGGAAACCAGAGCGAATCAGACTCGCATAGTTATGGCTCTTTATAAAGTACTATAGTCTGTAATAAATTTTTCCTTCTCCCAAAAATTATGGTTAGGTACCTCTATGTTTTCTACAGTTATTCTACTTTTAATTGCAACTTTATAATTTTTTTATAGGCGTTACTTAATAAAACCTGAGTATCCTTACTCATATTATGAATGCAAATCTGTTTGTTACGATTCCACGCCTGTGGGGCTAAGATGCGCAACACGATAAAATTAAATCGAGCCATTTTATCGATTCTCGTCGACAAAACCATACAATATGTCGACGAAAATCGATAAATTGGCTCGATAAAATTTTATCGTGTTGCGCATCTGAGCCCGATTATCACAAAATTTCGCATAGATAGGTAGAGATATAGGTACCTATTTATTTTCTCTTTAATAATTGCATTTAAATTTGTGTCAAAATTAAATAAATTCACTAAAGAGATTGTCAATATAATTATAATTTTGAAATAATAATATTTGATAACAATAATTGTAACGAATAAATGTCAACTTATACCAAAATAAATAAATAAATAAATAAATAGGTAAACAATTTATTTTTAAATAAAGTGTTACCATAGGTACCTAAACACGTTCAGAAATATAGAAAAGGCATTAGGGTTCCTACTTTTATTATGTCGGTATTCTCGTGGGAATTCCGAAATTAACGCGGGTGAAACCATGAACGGCCGCAAAATTAAGTAGGTAGGTAGGTCTCAGACAAAATAAGAAATCTGAGAGGTAGATAGGTAAAAGCTCAGAGTAATAAATATACTACGTACTGTAAAAGTGCGGCCGAAATCCTCAGACTATTTCGTCCGAGCTGAAATCTTAAAAAAATTGTCGTCGTTTATCATTTATTTTCTCTCCAAACTAATGACATCTCTTTTATAAAAGAAAAATTACTATTGTAACGGCTAAAGCCAAAAATTTTATTTCGTTTTATAAAAATATATTAGATGGCATTAAAAAAAAACCATATACACTTGACTGTCATCTAGCGGTGAGTAGAAAATTAACTTAGATTTTGCTATTCGGTGATAGATGTCACTACTTGTAAGCGTGTATCATACCGTGTACACGCCTTTTTTACTAGGTACCTACTAATAATATCTCATAAAATTACCTACATTTTAATTGATTATTTACAAAAAGATACAATTTTATCTAAACAGTATATACAGTATAATATTGTAATATACATACTTAAGTCCTTTATTCCATCCAGTCCTACCAGTGATGATCGAACCTTCCTAGTTTGTCTATGTAGGTACCTGCATATTTTATATAAATACTTACGTCATGTTTTAATTTTTCAATCTCAGGTCAATATTGTCTATTTCTGGGAAGCATCAACCTGTGAACTACAGTCAGGTACACACCATCCGCTATTTTCATGGGTAGAACCATGGACGAATAAAACTGGTCCATGGTAGAACTAAAGTTTCGTGCCAATTTATAGCATTTATCGAGGCAATCGAGGCGTTAGGAGACACGTCTTTATTGGTGATTCAAACTGATGTTAGTTCCTAATTCTTATACCTATACCTATAATCTTGCGATAGTATAATTAAAGAGATTATACATGTAGAGATTATCTAATTAACCAATTCATGATTTATTTATAAACACTAAGCATTAAGTATGGTTGAACTGGCAACTAAAACAGCTGTAAAATGGCATAGGTTCTGTCGATATTGAGTAATCGTTTCAAGATTTAAGTATGGTCTAAATGTTGCGTGAGCGCGTTTATTTGATGTCTACAATCCTTGAAATTAATTTATACATTCATTAATGCACTTATCTAATATCCAGTAGATACCTACCTACTACCTACTTACATTTACAAACTAAGGGCCTCTTCTTATCTCTACATATTTTATCGATATCGATAAGATTTCGCAATCAAATAAAAGCAGCATTAATAGGAAAATTTAGTGTAAGTACCTACTTAAATTCGTCATTAATATTGCTAAAATTTCACAAAATAATGCAATCCAAAGTGTGAAGAACAGTGGTGTGATTGTTCTCTGTTTAAAAACATAATCTGAAAATATTTATTCGAATCTCTGTCGCTTGCCAAGTTCGCTGTTTGCCTATCTACTAGGTATAAGTACGTGTTTCCTTCTTTTAGATTTTATAATATAGGTACCTAGTACCTACCTAATACTACCTACCTAATAATTTCAATATTTCCTGGGTAGCCTACCTACCTAAGCATAGTACCCGAATAATTATAGTAGGTACCTACCTAATATAATTATTCGGGTAGGTAGGTACCTACCTACCCGAATAATTATATTTCTAATTTAAAGTTTACGTACGTAGGTTCTTAATATGAAAATGTCATGACATAACGAAAATGTTATCAAACTTCCTTTAATACTTGTGCATTGCTTTCAAGTTACACTGTGACATGGCATGGCGTCTTTCAGGGATATCATCCATATATGCTACAGTCAACATTAACCAAGAAATAATCTAATTAAACATAACTTTACATTATCTGTCTATCCACTGAGTTAAGAGAACCGTATTCATCTACCTGTAAACCCCCCAGTAAACCCTAACATATTCATTTGGCTCCTGCGGAACAAAGATATATCTTCTTTTAAAACTCCCTTTTTCCCTGAAAAATACATGTTTATTAACATATTTGTTTATTTATTTTCAATGTTATCTGTCATATCAGTCGTTAACCTTTACAGCACGTGGTCGTCCGTAGTAACCATAGTATTTTGTTGGATTTGAAGCTGTAGCTCTGCATCAAGACCACAAAATTTGCCTCATTCAAGCCGTAGAGAAAGACAGCTAACAAAAATCATTTGGCTGACGACCGAGAAGTATACATAGCACAGAGCTATTCGTAAAATAGAACGTTCAGTTGCCCGAAACGAAAGAGAAGGATTTATGCGTCGACCCGTTAGTAAGAGTAGCACCAGCTGTGCAGGTCAAAGCGCCTGCGTTAATTTGGGGTAAAAGAGATGCACTTACAGTAAGTTACCGGTGCTAGAGCAGTACACATGAAGGTTGCATGTTTTAGCGTGGAAATTTCCACTGCAGACAGTGAAACTTGAACGAATGAGAGTCTTTAGTGAGGAGTCTAGGGTGGTATCGAGAGTTTTTTTTATTTGTAAAAATATTTTTTGCCCTTTTTTATAAATACAGATGAAGTCCTTTGACAATTTTGTAACCAAAACGTTTCTCAAGAGTACCCCAAAGCTTGCTAAATCTTAATAGTCACAACACAACCGATTATTCTACTTATACTTTGCACATGGATACCTACATGAAGAGTAAAAGAACAAATGCGATTTTTTATACGTTAAGATTCTTTTCTTCAAATTTTATTCCAAATTGACAGTAGCTTCCTACTTCAATAACAGCTATTTGTTATTGTTAGGGTAGCATGAACCTTGAGTCTATTTTAGTTATTCTGAAGTTTATATCACATTTATTTTATTTATTTATTTTTTATAAGACCAACAGCTTTGTAAAAAAAATATTATTGTATACAAAAATAGCAGTAAATTATAGGTCTCCGCTGATAGAAAATAGTAAGTAGGTATATCCATTTAGACATCAAAGACAGAATTAAAGACAGACAGACATACATCACGTTACAGTACAGGATAGTATTGGAAATATTTATGTTTTCGCTTCTAGACTGACCCAGAGAACTGCCAATACTATAAATTACATTCAGAATCCTGCTGAGAGAAAAATCGCCTGCTCAGTGCATCATCATACCTACGTCTTATAATAACTAAATTAGGCTTACGGAGAAAAGTTGCTATTTTATGGTTCTTTAGGCGTCATTTCAATTTCAATTTCACCTAATCTAGACTAAATTAATTAATTATTGATGTGATTCGCTTTACATGTTTATTAATGTGAGCTTTATAGATTACTAGCTGTACCAGGCGGTTTCACCGGCAGTAATTTTGGAGTTCCCGCGGGATTTCCGGGATAAAAAGTACCCTATGTTCTTTTCTATACCCTTGACAACGTGCATGCCAAATTTCATCCAAATCCGTTCAGCCGTTTTTATGTGATTGAATAACAAACATCCAAACATCCACACTTTCACATTTATAATAATACTAGCTGTGCCCCGCGGTTTCACCCGCGGTAATTTTGGAGTTCCCGCGGGAATTCCAGGATAAAAGTACCCTATGTTCTTCTCTGTACCCCTGACAACGTGCATGCCAAATTTCATCTAAATCCGTTCAGCCGTTTTTGCGTGATTGAGTAACAAACATCCAAACATCCAAACATCCACACTTTCACATTTATAACATTAGTAAGATCAGTAGGATTTAAAATATCACTATAGTTAGTTTGACGTAGAAACAAATTGGTTTCGCTGAAACTGATTGTGTTTTTTTTAAGGAATTTAACTCCAGAAATTACATAATTTACTAATACTAAAAAAACAGGTGCGTTTACTATGCATGTAGTGTGCACACGCAAAGAAATGAAGATTTTATTAAAAAATTTTGACTAACGTAGAGCATCACGGTTAGATTTCGTATTGAAACGAGCACACACATACACATAAAAATTCTAACATATTTTTTTTGTAGAAGTAGATAAATATTTATACTTAATAAATCGCAACAATATCGCAAAACGAATAGTGACACTTATGTTACTAAATAAACTAATATTTGTATATCGATATCGATACTTGTATGACCTCGTGAGACCACCACTAAGTCTCGGAGCCCCGACGATCGCGACTTGGTCGTTCGGCAGCGAGCAGTGAAGCGACCGTCAAGCTTGCATAATTATTTTTAACGGTCATACTACTGTATGCGTGTAACCATGTATGAGTACGTACGACTTTAAATCTATTAATAATTACAATGTACGTTTATTTCAATTCGCAACATTATTGGCACTGCGTACGATTTTCCTACAAATAACTGCATTAAAATCAAATATTTAAATACACAAAATACTTTTATTTCACTGATTTCTACTTGTTTATCTACCTTCTTATATCCATTGGTTTATAGAACCTGTTTTATATTCTTAGATGATGAAATAGTTAAAACATGTTTTGACAGTAGGTATTACCGTGTAGCAAAAATTTTCCACACCCTCTCTTAAGTTCGGATTATACTATTATTTGTAATAGGTTATTTTTTTTTATTATCAATAAGCAATTTAATCATTCACTACCCTGATTACTAAGCAGTTCGAAAAGTTGCGTAGGTATATGCAAATACTGTATGTGGAAAGCCGGATGGGGCGAAGAGTCCTGGGGTGCTAAGATGCGCAACACGATAAAATTTTATCGAGCCATTTTATCGATTCTCGTCGACAAAGCCATACAATATGTCGACGAGAATCGATAAAATGGCTCGATAAAATTTTATCGTGTTGCGCATCTTAGCCCGGCTGCACAGTTTCTTAATAGTCATTAAAGGGCGATCTACTCTACCCTTAAATACATGAGAGACAGTAGAACTTGTGTCTGTAAATAATAAATAAGAGTGTATGTTAAATAATCATTATTATCTATAGGCAAATTTATAATATCATTGGATATAGGTGTGTTTTATTGATTTTTTACGAACTCTACATTTCCTTTAACACAATGTTAAGTGATATTTTAATCATGCTCTATGTACATCCATAGAGAGGTATATGACGACGTTGACCGTAATATTTTGTCACTGAAAATGTAGAGTCCATACTCAGTCCATAAAAACTTAATGTAACACACCTATATCAATGCTTATCATCACACACACATATCGGAGGCAACTAGGTTTTGTGTTGCCTCCTAAGTTTGCATGCAAAAAATACATCGGTTAATCCAAGTCTTGGAATACAACATATAGAAGGTACCTACTTTTATCCCGATACAAAGAGTTGAAGTTTCAGGGTAGGTACTTGCATGAAATTTATAATAAGAAATTGTGTCAATATTTCAAAAATAGAGCCTTCAACTTTTAATTTTGTGAAACGGAACGTTGCAACGAAACACCAATCACAGCCACGCTTAACATGTTACAGCACTTTTATTTTTTAGGAAACATTTACCTCTTTCAGGGAAGGCAAAAGAAACTAAGTGTATATAGTCAACACATATTTTCCTTTTTTGAATTTTTTTACTTTAAAATGCTCGGTCAGATGCATTTCGACCATGCTCGACACAGTTCAACCTTAATTTCGCTTTTGGATATTGAAGTTATCTCTCTGTCAGTGTCACATGACCCTGTTAATACGACAGTCTACTACAGATTAATAAGGGTTAATTTTTAACTACGCCTTATTAATCTGTAATAGTCATCGTCATTCCGTGTTTCGGCAGTAAAGTCAAAAGTAGGACCTTTGAAACGCTTTATTTAATTTATTAATGCAGATATTTTTTTCTTTTCCTTGCTTTGTTTAAGTAGGCCATATATCTTTTAAATAGACTGGAAACAAAAGTTCATGCAAGTACCCTATTAATAAATATGGAACTGCCTATTCTAATATTATGTGGGTATGGGTAGAACTAGAACCACCAAAGCGTAATAGTCTTATTGTAAGATCATAGTGCCAATCATTTCGTCTCTACATTTCAAGTATAGTGGCGGTGACGATAATAACTCGTGCGATCAGAATCAAGATTACCTCATAAAATTTGAGGCGTAGGCGTATGGCTTGAAGTAAAGTCACGTAGGCCATGCAAGTGACGAGTTTATTCGACATTATAGTGCTCTGTAATTTTTTTCATAGTTTTTCCTCGATTGACGTTCACTATCAGCAGTCGCCAGTCAGCATGCCATTTCAGAACGTTGGTGGATTTCAATCAGATACATACGTACATAAATCATAATATATAAATTACTCAGCGTAACTAAATTTTACTCTACATACGGTAAAACAATAGGCTGTTTGACAAAATTTTTGTTTTTACTCCGGTCTGTAGATTCATAAAAAATATTGGACACGTATTTTTTCTTTTTTTTTCGTAATCAAAAAATAACGGCGACACGTTTAGTCGAAATAGGATGAAATATGACGTCACGAGCTTCTAACCACCTATATCCAAGTATATTTTCATTAAAAATTTTCAATAAATATAGATGCTATTTGTTTTATTATCTAACCGACGGACTAAATAGAATTTTGAAAAAAATTTAGTCAAACTCTCCTTCTCTGTCGGACTTATTACAGAGGATCGTGCTTGTATCAGACAAATACAAGAGTGTTTAGTGCGTTCGGATTAAACGCCGCAAGGTGTAGGTTCAAATCCTAACAATGAGCTTGAGCTGTCGGTGAAGGAAAACATCGTGAGGAAACCATAGCATGGTGGTAGGGCGCTCTCTAGTTCAAGTTGCAAATCTGTCGCCAAGCACCTGACGGTGTGTTCCGGCAGCCTCACTTGAAAGCCAGTTCCCATCCCCATTCTAGGTCGGCAACGCATTTGCATGCCTTCTGGTGTTGCAGATGTCTATGGGCGGAGGTAATCACTTACCATCAGGTGTACCACTTGCCCGCTTGCCCCCTATGACATAAAAAAAAAGTTTCCCTAGTATATGTAAAATTTAATTAATTTCGTGTAATAATAGCTATTTTAACGATTATTCGTTGTTTTTAATTTTGATTAATTTCTCCAGGTTTCTAAACGTTGGTTATGTTTATCTTATTATAGATATTTGAAATCGTTAAAAAATGTCCACTTTCGTGGAAAGAAGTAGGTACTGAATTTCCAACTGTCGGTTGTTTTTTTTTTTAGATAAGATAGCATTTTAACTACTACTTATTATATATATATTTCATATCGGCTGATACTTATATTTCCTTTTAATCAGATTTTGGGTTTCCAGACTCAACCACTTCTTCGTTTCAAGGTGATAGTATAGGATACATCTCTTGAAAATTTCATAATGTTAACTAAATTTCCCGCAAAATTTGGTTACCTACAGTTTTAACATTAATCTAGCTAAAATTACATAATTAATTATGAATCTCTATTTCCCTTGGTTCCAGGACGCGTGAACGGCCGGACCAATTTCGCTAATTCTTGTTTTATTGTGTATGTTATTGTAAGAAGAATAAAAGAAGTTTATAGTTCCTGCGGGAATTTCAAAACTCACACAGGTAAAACCGCGGGGCACAGCTAGTTAATTATTATTATGAGTCCAGAAATAGTAAAAAAAAGTTTCTTAAAACTTTACCATATTTATTGCAATCCATTCAAGTGATTCAGCGTTGTGCGACACTACTAACACGTCGTCAATATTTACCATAATATGAAAACACCCATCAATTATTATGTTTTGCTCCTGTCCATCATAGTCCAATACAGACCAATTGCGCTATGGTTTATACAGCTTGTCAACTCGATCATTTGATATAGCTCTACGTCATGAAATGCTCGAAGTTTCTAACACTAATATTAATTTCAGTACAGTCACATCACATCTGACACTCGGCAACGAAATGACGTAAGCAATTGAATATCTACTAGAAAATAAAAAATAGATGTTTCTAAGTGCGTTGGTTAACCTTATAAAGCCCAACAGTAACAAAAATAGGTATATAGGATGTAGACTGCCATCCGTTGGGGATTCGCCGGATTTTGAATTGATGAATTATTGAAAAAATACTTAGATAAAACGCCTTAAAGTTTAGGAGTGGGAGGTCGCGACATCATAAATACCTACCTAAGTATAAAGTGTGCCTAGGTGTGACTTTCAACTAAATGTATCGTCGTTATTTTGTGAATACGTAAAAAAAGGAAAAATACATGTCCAATATTTTTTATTAAAATACAAGATGGACTAAATCATGGACCAATAAAACTAATTGGTCCATGACTAAATATTAAAATTTAGTCACCATGCCCAAGTAACTTTTATTGATATCATATTTCAGTTTCAATCAGAAAAAAAACAATTTAGTGCAAAGACATTCTATATAATTATCATTGATTTAGTGATTGAGAAATAGAGAACGCCTTTTATGTCAGGAATGCCGATTGATCGAAAAATCTTTCTTTATAAAAATAAATGTTTTCTGACCCAAATTTGCGAGTCTTGAAGTTTTTTTCCGGCGTCGGTAATTAAGATGATAGTAGCCCTAAATACAGGGGATAAATCTCTGGCAATTTAGAATATTATTTCAATTAAAGGAAACTAATACAGTATCATAGTGACATTGGATTTTTTTTATCACGGAACAGAGATTTCTCGCGGGAATACCGATACGGGTGAAACTGTGGGGGTAACAGCTGTTTGCGTTATTCTTCCAAAAATCTAACCAGCAAGTACAGACTCTACCTAGAGCACAACGGAGACGCTCGCACGATGTGTTCGCAAGTTCATCGACCCACTGCTAGTTGTTGCTTTCTATTTCATGCGCTAGTCTTGCTGCTTACCTAGTTAACGATCACTAAAAGTTTCGCTAAATACCTATTCGCTTGAGACGCACCGTCCAAAGTCAAAGGGCAGTAGGATATTTCAAGACAGAAAAAAACAGAGGAAATTGTGTTTTAGCCCTGCCGGAAAATTGGCACATAGCTGCATAATTTGTTCGGATCAACGCACAGCCTAAACCACTGATCGTAGTGACCTGAAACTTGAAAGGTGTGTTCTTTGTATGACGTAGACATCCGATAAGAAAGTATTAATGAAAATTCAACCTCTAAGCGGATGAAAAGGGGTTGCAAATTTTGTATGGGACAATCCGCGGGAAATTCGAAATTATCGCGGGTGAAACCGCGCGGGACAGCTAGTTTCCTTTCTGTAGCCTTTCTGTATCCTTTAATTTTATAATATACATATATATACCTACATCTAAATAAAATTGAAGTGTCTTTTGTGACATACATACAAACGTATGTCAAAATTACAGCTTTTTACTAAATGCATGTGAAAGTATATACATTATTTGTAACAAAACACCAATTATAAAACTTTTTATTTTTCTGTCTGTCCGTTTATTCTGCCTTATCTACGGTACGGTTAGATCGGTTTTGGCAAGACATCAAAGATTTTATAAGGAGTACATAAGGCAGATGTTATTAGAAGTAACTTAGGCTACTTTTATCAGAGTTCCTGTGGGAATTCCTAAACTCACGAAGGTGAAATCGCAGGCATAGCTGCCCCGAGATTTCTTCTAATAACGTCTAAACTATGGTGAAGACTGTAAGGACGTAACGTGTTATTAGATAGAATCAGCTATGGTTTCTTACAGTCAGTTAAACTACAATCTACTTTGCATCCAAAGTAGATATCTGTCACTATTTTCAAAGCAAACCACTAAAGACTATAGATCAATTTAAATATTTCTTAACGCTTCGGCACAAAATATATAAACATTAGGTATTATAACAGTTGCATTATGTTTCCACGTTAATCTTATGTAACAAAAAAGTATGGTGATAAGAAACAATGCTTCCAGCCAACCGTTAAACGTATATTGTAGCTCCGAACTAAACTCAAGGTTATGAAGGTAGTACACTGTAATTCTGTGATGGCTCCACTTCACAATGGACCATGATGGGCCACTATAGACATGCACGATTATGTAGAGGGCATGATTGTCTATGCGTGGCCATCATCGCCGGTAGTGGTGATCAATCGATAAACTGTCGGTACATCAATGGAATGATAGCCCATGATTACGTGCGCGTCTATACAATCGCCGATTACTCAGTACGTAGTTGTCTCGGGTAGTACAGTGTAGACTTCTCTATAAAAATCGATTAAGCTTTTTATTTTCTTAGATAATGCCAGTAATACAATATATGTACAAGCCTTTTCATTGATTATGTCTTATCAAGAGTTGCCCGATCATGGTGGCCATGATGGACGATCTTTTGATGGGCCCATTGTGAAGAGGGCCCATGAAGCTAATTCATACAATTTTTACGGTAAAATTTATACGTATCTTTATAATATAAAAAGAGAACAGGAGAAAAGACCTTTCTTTAGTTTATGTTACTGTAAAACTGAGCTGAGCAAATCTAGAAACTGAATATCTCACACTGGTTTGTTCTATAGTTCGGTGTAAAATTACTTGTTAACTTGACAATGTTACGCTGAATAAATACTGTCCAATTTCCGGCATTGATTGCGCAGTGTCCTTCTTTTCAATTATGAAAAAAAAAACTTGTAAAATGAGTTCATTTTACAAGATTGGTCGCTATCGGTGATAAAAACACAAATAAATAATGGTTGATTTTTTAATTTCCTTAATTTCCCATATTTTTGGTGCAGCTGTGATGCCCAAATAACTAATAATATAAATGCGATTGTGAGTTTGTCTGAGTGTTTGTTTGTTACACTTTCACGCCGTACCCACTCAACCGATCATCATGAAATTTTCCATACATCGTTGTCAAAGGTACCTACACCAGAAAAGGATAGGGAACGTTTTATTCCGGAATTCCTGCAGAAACTCCGAAAGTAACGCGGGTGAAACCGCGGAGCAGCAGCCGGCTAGTAATATTATGAATGCGAATGTGAGTTTGTTTGTTTGTTACGCTTTTACACCTTAACTACCTAACCGTACCAATATTTTAAAATTTGGCGTACACGTTGCGCGTCGTGGCAACCCGAAAATAGGGTTGCCATATCCAAATCCTTGAAACGAGGACCAGCAAACTAAAAAACCCTGACTATTGGGATATTTGGGGAAAAAACCACGGACGCAATTAAAATGCGGTTTAATATTTAAAAAAAAAAATTATGTTAAAAAATAAACTTAATTTTTATGTTTTATATGTGCTAGGCTACATAATGTAGCAACCGAATGATGTCCTAGGCACTAGCTAGGCTAGGTGCAGTGCTAGTATATTTTTCACTTTTGCCAATTTTGCTCAAAATTTCTCCTTGTCCAAGTAAGTAGTTATAAAACTGTACACAGTGGTACTTTTTAAAATTATATTTCGTAAGAATAATGCTTGAGACAGTTTTCATTGCCAACCTGTTCCTCTCATCGGTCCACTGTGCTTTGATGAGTGTAAATACGCGTTCTACATTGGCATTGTGAGCCGGCAAACTGAGAAAAATCTGCTATTTTCACCAGCTGTTCATACAATTCTAAGCTTTCAATTTTTATTAATTAACTATTTGTCCTCCGCGGATTTCCCCGGACACGCAAGAAAAACCTGACCCGGGTAAAACCAGACGGATCGCAACCCTAACCGGAAAGGACATACATATTATAATGTATAAGAATGTATCATGAGTCCTCCCCATCCCTATATGATAAATATATGAAAATGTGAGTTTGTTTGTTTATCCTACGCTTTCACGGCTAAACTACTCAACGGATCGTCGTTAAATTCTGCATATACGTTGTCATGGGTACAGAGACAGACATAGAGTTATTGTTATCCTGGAATTCCCGCGGGAGCTCGGGTTGTCACTAACCCAAATGCCACTAACGTTCTATTATAATTTACATCAAACAATTTTTTAGTTTTTCTTTAATCTTAGTACCTAATTGTTATGATAAGTAGCCGTAGGTTTTGTGGCGTCAATATAATATTTACGCACTGATAAATAACACGTAAGTAGTATCTCATATTTTGTTATCAACTTATCAATATCGTTAGTTGTCAATTTATCAAGAATCTGATATTACTACACTCTACTCGCAGGTTTTGCGGGCGCGGGCGTTACCTGAACATAAAGTCGTAGGTACCTATTGTAACGATTACTTCGAAATGTTGAAAAATAAATCAAAATGGGGAATCCCCGGTTCTGATGAGACCGCTGCGCTGGGAAAATGATACGGTGACTGAAATGCTTTCGCCACTGCAGCGCTCCTGTGGCTATAGAATGCGAACTTTCAGAGTTTGTTGATTTGTATACGCTTTCACTCCTTAAAGGCTTAACCGATCGTCATGAAATTTTGCATAGGTACACACTGTCTGGGATACAAAGAAGGATATAGGGTAATTTGGTTCTGAAAATCCCGCGGGATCTCCGAATTTAACGCGGATGAAACCGCAGGGAACAATAATCTATTGAAATATTCAAAGAGAAAAAAAAAGAACACCGTCACGTAAATCTTGGTTTTCCTATCGTCACTCCCTCCGCGGTTTAACGCATTTAATTTTCCCAACAAGAACCTTTAGTAATTACCTATATTAAAATCTTTTCAGCAATCTAGATGTCTAGTCAAAAAATCCCCTTCAATTCTCCCTTTAAAAAATGACATGACGTCAAAACAAGGAATAATTTAGAAAAAGTTTCCATCGTGTACCGCAATCCCACACTGTGTATGCCTATAGATATTATGTGGATACTTACGTATATAGGTACCTAGGTTCACTAGGTGGAAGTGCCAAATGGAAACTTTTGTGATTCTGCTTACTTACTAACTTACATAGGCACTGGCGTGGACAAAAACATTAGGTAGTTTATGACTATCAATTGAACAGGTTATGACTAACAAGTGAACAATCGTCTTCAGGTAATTAGAAAATTGTGTTTTACATCCCCCAAAATCAGTTAAGATTAAGAAATAATCATACATTTATTTTTAACCGACTTCAAAAAGTATCAATTCGACCCCTATGTGAGGTAAGTTATAATACTCATTGTTGGAATTGCACAATATTTGTAAATCTTAATTAATTTCATGAGTTTATGTTTATATTTATTTATGTATGTTCTTCCGCATATTCTCAAAAACTAGAAGTGCGGTTGTAATAATTATTTTTATGTCGGATTAGGTATGTATCTTCTAACTTAAAGAACAGTGTAAGTTTTATCAAAATCGGTTTAGTAGATTTCAAAATGTGAAGTGTTAAATAGGTATAACTATTAAAAAGACACAAAAATAAATACAATGTAGAAAAAAAATTAAACCGACTTCAAAAGACAGAGTTGAAAAGGAAAAAATAACTTAATACCTAGTAGAGGTAAGGTACGGTAACCAGTTTTTGTCATTAGTTAATTTTTTATGAAGAGCTGGTACCAAACTCAAAAAAATGGTTAACCTATTATTAATTTATTTTTCTCTTTTCAAAAGTAACTTTAATTTATTTAAATTACTCTGTTATTAATTTTGTTGTTTATCCATATCACACTCAGCTCAAATATCAAACACGAAAAAGATGGCAGGTATCAAGTACGCTGACACTACCTTAGCACGTGGCCATCAAGGTCGGAACTCTACTTCGTACCTACTTGCATGCCTGTTACAACTACCTATAGACGGCAAAAAGCAAACCCAACTCGTTTTTGAAATTATTCTCACGGCTTAAGAGCTAGTTTCGCTTGCACCCATCCATGTTTTGATCGCAACACGTAGTTGTAGCTGGCGCAAATCAGTTATATAAACCGTCTGCGGTACGTCTCAAATACGCATTCGTGTTCTTATAATGAAAATATGAGAAGAATTCGTACAACAAAATATAACTTTATATGACCACTAGCAGACCCCCGCGGCTTCACCCGCGGTATTCAGTGTTCCCACGGGAATTCCGGAATAAAAAGTGCCCCCTATGTCACTCAGGATCACTTTAAATTCCTATAAGTGAAAGAATTTTCAAAATTGGTTCAGTAGATCCAGAGATTACAACCTCACAAACTCCGGAGTGATAAGAAGTAAGTACACTATGTCACTCGGGAATCACTGTAACTTAAGTTAAAGAATTTTCAAAATTTGTTTAGTAGATCTAGAAATAGCTGTTCCGCCGTGGTTTTACCCGCTGGAAATTCGGAGTTTCCGAGGAAATTCCGGGATAAACAGTACCCTATGACACTCAGGATCACTGCAGCTTCCTATAAGTGAAATAATTTTCAAAATCGGTTCAGTAGATCCAGAGATAGCTGTTCCTCCGTGGTTTTACCCGCGGAAAATTCGGAGTTCCCGCGGGAATTCCGGAATAAAAAGTACCCTATGACACTCAAGATCACTGTAGCTTCCTATAAGTGAAAGAATTTTCAAAACCGGTTCAGTAGATCCAGAGATTACTCCTACAACGTCACAAACTCACAAACTTTTGCTCTTTATAATATTAGTATAGAATATAGATTACATACTGGTTTTGCACGTGTACTGATAATATTTTCTAACCAAAAAATACTTATACACTTGCTAACCAATGAATCAAATCAAGAAATCAAATACTTATTTTTGCAAATAACTAGAACTAGGCTATCAGTGAGCTCTCTTGTGTAAGTCGGTAATCTCATGTAGATTATTCCATTGATAAGGTATAACGTAATTTTAATTATGTATGTTTACGTAATTAATCAATCATTGGATGCAATCATTATTTCTGCAGTAATTTAGTTACTAAAGTACATTTCTTTTTACAGCTATGTGCTCACGTATTTTAATATGCAGCTGCTGTAATATTATGTGTTACTGTGTTACTGAAGTCCCTGACACCGATTAAATGTTATACTTTCTTTCTTTGATAAGTAATAAAAGTGCGATATACCTATTTTTTATTAATATTGGCTAATTTTATGTATTTTGAATTCTGAATGTACAATCCTGTACAATCATTTATACATATAGGTAGTAATATTTCTACTATATGGTCGCACATTAAAAATTTTAACAGAATGCCGGGGTTCAAAATCTCAAAACCATTATATTTTTGTAATTTTTCTTCCTTTGATCCACGGATTAAGAAGATATTATGATAACCATGTTGTTACAGTATAATACCTACTTGAATTATTTTTAAATACCACGCGAGCGGAGTCACGGCCCACGGGCAACAGCAAGTTATTAATAACAATTATACAATAATTAAATAGTAAGTATAGAAAATAAGAAGTAAAATAAACTGAATACGCTTATTTACCTACTTGCTCTGATAAATATTTTAAAATCGCGCCAAGTATAAGTATACATATAATGTACCCGCGCGTCGCGTCGTGCTGAATATTTATAAAATGTGTTATGAATCACAAAATGTATTATTAGCAGCATAGTTTTATTTTTGTATTCATGTAGGCAGACGTATTTTGACATTAAAATTATTGTATCATAATGGATAAACACAATGTACTTACTAGTCGGTTGATTTTAAACTAATCGTAGCGGATACTTATATAGATATATTAAATAGTAAGTTAAATTGTACATTATGTTGCCTAAAAATAAAATTATTGTACAATTGTGTTTTTTGGTCTATAAACGCTTTTCGTTTTCATTCACATGATAATGGGGTTTTCTTTCAATTAATTTTATTCATCATTATTTTATTTCGTACCACGCGACGGACATACGAGAGTAAAAACAAAGAATAGATTAGAAACGAAACTTTATATACATAGGTAGTTATGTCATTCGTCATCAACTGCTAATAATATAGGTAGGTACAGGTACATACTTACTTGTAGTTGTATATCATAACTGAACAGATTTTTTCCTGATCTGTATCATGAACTCGATTTGCTTTTGATCGATAAACCAAATATAACAATATTAAAATATCAACAAGCAATAACAAAGTTTAAATAAGAACTATGACTACATGTATATGTCGATTCAGAGCCTTCTAAAAATAAACACAGCCACTGTTTGTTAGGCATCAGAGGCGACACGATAAAGAATATCAACCATCACAAATTGAGCTCTTCCTCTCCTCAAAGTATAAATTGGAACGAGCTATTATGTTGATGCTCTATTGAATTGCAAAGCTCTACATCGCTGGCCGCTGGGAGTTACAGCGATGCTATGACGTTGAACAATTTTCGCAGTGGGTTGGTCGGACAGATTGTGGTCGTATTTAGTACACAGTCTGCTCTGTACTGACTGACAGACTGCGTATTAGGTATACAGCTTACCTAATAATAGGCTTAATATAAACAAAACTGCATAAAAATCGTTTTCATTGGCTTTTCACAATTGTTGGCTAATTAACGTCGAAGAGGAAGTAAGGAAAATCTATTGAAACATTCCAAAAACATTGCTTTGAGTTTGCTATTTTGCCTGCCAATTTATAAATCACTACATATACATAAGTAGTATAAAACAAAGTCGCTTTCCGCTGTCTGTCTGTCCCTATGTATGCTCAGATCTTTAAAACTACGCAACGAATTTTCATGCGGTTTTCACCAATAGATAAAATGATTCATGAGGAAGGTTTATATCTATATTTTATCCTGGAATTCTCAAACAGCTAATAAATAGTATGTATGATAGGTGTAAATGTGTAAATAGCCAAAAGTTGGTAATATGATTATAAATTTTCTGAATAACAAAAAACTTGGTACCTATATGACAATAAAGATTATGGGATGGTATTAGGGTTTCATCAGTTTAATTTTTGGCTATGTTCACTTATGCAACCCCTTTTGTCCCATTGCATGAAATTAGGTACCTACCTACTTAAGTACCATCTTATTAACAACTGATGGAAGAATTCATGAGAATTAAATGTGCAAATATTAGAATACTTATAGTAGATAACATTGAAATAACAGACGTTTTAATTATTTATTCAGGTTTTTCATAAAATCAATACGTTCACTTGTAGGTACATACATAAACCTTCAACTGATATCAATAGTATGGTTAGTGCATATGACCCGCTTTCAGTAAAGTAGAACGAGGACCTTGTTATCAACATTTACGTTTTCCCGTTGAAAGCCTGCAAACTAATGCATAAAATCTTTCATTTTGTAGTAGATAGGTATATTACTCTTTCTTTAGAACACAAAGATTAGTTGTTGGAATATATGGATGCTTGCATGTTGAATTAATCACGCATAGATAGGTAAGTCGCATAATATGCACATTTAAATTTAGACACAAAACGATATACATTCGGATACCTACCTACAGGCCTACCTTTAGTTTGACGTACAAACATTCCTCTACTTATTCTATAGGATGTCAAGTCTCAGCGAAGGACATTTATGTTGTAAGTACCTACCTACATTTGTCTAACACAATTTAACGCAGCTTATAAATACGGCGGGTGGTCAAATTCTTCCCAGACATTTGCAAGGTATCTTTTGCGGCGTAACTTAACTTCGATTGCCCTGATCTGTTGTTTTTTGTGCTCCATCAAGAAAAAAAATTATAAGTTTAATGAACAGATTGATTCATTAGTGGATTCAGTGCTATGAGAAGAAACTGCGTCTCACAACCCTTGTACCGCCTTTTTATATAAATTTATTGTTTCCTGAGTAGGTAGGTATGTTTAGTTTACAAATTTAATTATACTATCAAATATTGTTTTACATAATAACTTATAAATTCAACTCAAAAATACAATAAATACATAATGTATAACACTATACCAACTATTATTTTTTTGAAAACACAATTTTTATTTATATAATATGAACACAACTATAGACATTAGCGGGTTCGCAAATTCCAACGCAACGTGTTTCTGTTAATGTTTTCTGTGTCGGTGCCAAATTTGAAATAACATACCATTACCACTATTATTTGATCCCTCGCCTTTGATGGATTCCCCTCTGCACCTTAAACGATTAAGCTTTCACGAGGGGGGGTGTAGGCTTAAGTAATATGGTCACATTCCTGGTCACCCGCGCAAGCGCCAGTGTAATCTAAATCACGCACGTCACTGTGAAAATTTATTTTTGCACATTGAATTAATGAATTGGTATGAGTGTCCACTAGCGGAAGAGCCGAGCGCACAAACGTAACAATATCATGTGATATTATTAATAGTGTCACTCCTATTAGTAGGTACAAAATCTGAATAATATGTGCAGTGAAAATTCCGTGTATCAACATTTCTGCTTTTCACTGTGATGTCTGTTCTAACATTTTTGGACTTGGAGATTTACTATAGTGAAGTAGGTAATCCTTAATATCATAAATGCGAATGTGAGTTTGTTTGTAACGCTTTCATGCCTTAACCACTAATCATCATAAAATTGTCAGGGGTACAGAAAAGGACAATGATACTGAAGGTACTTTTCATTGCGCGTGAAACCGAGAGGAATAGCTAAGTAATTCTCGCAAAAACTCGTTTGCTGGACCGATTTCAATATTTATTTGCTATTCAGGTGTGTATTAAAAAAAATTCGTTTTTGCAGAAATTCACACGGCTAAAACTAGAGGGGCACAGTATAAATATCTATTAATTAAAGCTTATCAAATTTTATTTTTGAAATTTCACAGTTATTAAATATTATATTACACCTATATGTATATGACTTTACTCCATTAAAACTGTGTCTGGTCTGTTCCTTGAAATGTCTAAGGTTAACTACTTTATGTTTTTCCACCATTAGGATAACATCAATATACCTACCTACCTACTTTACTTAAATACGTAAGTCGAAAAATGCGTATTTTCTAATGACTTTGTTGACATAATAATATTAACGTTATAATCTTTTGTTATTCGGCAACAAAACAAAACATTTTACCCTTGCCCTTGACTGTCGCCTTGAAAGTCGATACGAATACGCGTCCTTGAGCCAGCGGCCTACGTCGTACGCATAAAGATTCAGCTGTGTAAATGTATAGTAAGTATATATAGATATACTGGAGCCCTACGACATACATACAAATCCCCAACACACATACATAGGTATCGGCACGGTATTGCTTTGAGGGTACAAAATTTAATGCGTATCTCATTTTATTATGTAACTAGCTGTGCCCCGCGGTTTCACCCGCGTGAGTTTCGGGCTTCCCGCAGGAACTCCAATGCAGTCTAATGTACTCCTTATAACAACAGCTAATTAGCAGTGAAAGTCCCGTCAATGTCGATCCAACCGTTTCGGAGATTCACCCGCGTGAGTTTCGGTATTCCTGCAGTAACTCCAAACTTTTTGGCGATTCATTTTTATTATATATAGATCACCCATCGTTGAATCAGTCTGTCGGTCAGGACATGTAGGTAGGGATAATATTAATATATATATAACTCTATATGTATAAGACAAACAGATTTTGACGTTTATGTGGATTTTATCAACGAATTTTCTATCCTTCAATAACCCATCTCCATTTATTTTATTTATTTATTCTTCTTGCACAAAATAGTACAAATGGCGAACTTAATGCCTTGCGGCATTCTCTGACAGTTAACCATTCCAGGTCGGCAACGCACCTGCATGCCTTCTGATGTTGTAGATATCCATGGGCGGCGGTAATCACTTACCATCAGGGCCCTTTTTCACTATGACCACAACACGCCGCGTTAAGATAAGACGCCACAAAAAATGTCTTTCCAGCTTGTTCTCAAAAAAGTTTTGATTTCAAAAAACATATTTACAACGTTTGTTATGGCATACAGAATATTAAAATCTAGTATTTTCTCACCTGGAACGTTTGGAAATGTGTTTTTGGGACGCGCGTTATGGGCAAGGAATGTTGTTGGTCATACTGAATAAGGGCCCAGGTGTACCACTTGCCCGTTTGCCCCCTATGACATAAAAAACAGTACCTACTTTTCTAGATGTAGAGTGCCAGCTATGTCTTTGACATGAATTTATGCGGAATTTCATGATAATCGCTTGAGTACTTAGCTTAGGAGTGAAAGCGTAACCACAGATAGTATAATACCATACTAAAGAGGTAAAGTTTGTAAGTTTGTGACGTTGTGACGTTGTTGAGGGTAATCTCTTTAATTATAGGTACCACTATACTGAACCGATTTTGACAATTGTTTCGCTTATAGGAAACTCTGGCAGCTACGGTAGTCCTGCTGTCCCCCGCGGGTTTACCCGCGTTAATTTCGCAGTTTACACAGGAATTCCGATTTCCGCAGAATTTCCCTACGTCCTTTACTGTACCCCCGACAACGTATACCTATGCAGTATGCATTTCATTCTGATCGGTTGAGTCTTTAAGTCATGAAAGCGTAACAAACAAACAAATATAGGTAAACTCACTTTCACATTTATAAAATAGTAAGGATTAAAAAAAATGTGAGTCCGTATACCTGCTATATTTAAACTTTTCAGCTACAAGCCATCATTAGGTAGGTATATCAGAGATTATCTCTACTGTGTTTGTGTGTGGTATAGTTGCATCGCGAGTTTCCGAACGTGCCCAACAATTTGACGTTTATCGAGTCTGTAGCCACAGATAATGTAATATTACATATACTAGCTATGAGGTGAAGAAGGTTGTGGAAAGGGGGCCAACTTTAGGAATTTTCATACATTTCAAACAAAAATATTATACAAAGTCTCCCATCTACCACCCTCACCCACCCCATCCAATCTACGAAAGCTCCCATAATCTCCGGAATTTCTCATTTTTAATTGGTATGTCTTCTATCTATCCCAACAAATGTTAAAGATGCGAATGTTAGTTAGGTAGTTTGTTGGTTACGCTGTGCCTCTTTATAATATGATATTAGTACAAATAATAATATCAGTAAATCTATATAGATAAGTAATAATCAATGTTAAAAATGCTTGCAAGCTTTCAACTGTTTTATTTTTAGATTAACATTCGTAGAGGAAATTTTGTCCTCTGCTAAATTAATTTGTCGCCCACTGAATAATAATTATTTTATTCATTGTTTGCCGACCACACGTCTTGTTTATGTTTATTTTGGTACAGACGTTTTCTGTGCTATTTTTATTTGTTTAGCTTGCACTAATATTTTATTAAATCGAGATTTCACTTTATAAACTGAAAAAAGCATAATTTTACTTATTTTAATGTCAAGTCACTAAATCGGAATTTTGTCACTGGAGCAGACAAAACGGCTTTAGCGTTACAAATTGACAGTACCTATTGTTGTATTAAATTCGAAACAAGATTTTTATATTGTTATCTATTAATAAAATTATTCAGTCTTAAGGCTTGACTCATCTGTGTGAAATTAATGTTTATGACTCATTCAAGCATACAATGACACTATGACAACACTCTGCGTTTACCTACTTGATTTGTAATTTTTACTCAAGTCGCTCACGTATAAGTAGGTATGTACCTGAAACTTAATATGAGCTTTGGGTAAAAAATACAATTCACACACGCACACACCAAACACACACACTCATAAACACGAATGTGTAGGTACATGGGTATATTAATAACTAGCAGCTGTGCCCCGCGGTTTCACAAGCGTGAGTTTCGGAATTACCGCAGGAACTATTGGTTTTCCAAAATAAAAGTGGCCTAAAAATATCCCTATAACATCAACTATCTGCCCGTGAAAGTTCCGTTAAAATCGGTCCAGTCGTTTCAGACAATAGCCGGAACAAACAGACAGACAGGTATAGGCATTAGGCAGACAAAAATTTAAAAAATAGTTTTTTGTAAGTACCTACTTACCGTATATATTTTCATATACATTTAGTGAAAAGCTGTTAAATTTGAATTACAAATTTTGTTTATATGTGTAGATGTATAGATGTTTATAAATATTTAGTTAGTATGAGCTTTAATTATTCAATAGTTTTCACAAATATTATTATATTTATATTTATTTAATTGATATGAGCTTCTTTTTTTATGTCATAGGGGCAATCGAGCAAGTGGTACACCTGATGGTAAGTGATTACCACCGCCCATAGACATCTGCAACACCAGAAGGCATGCAGGTGCGTTGCCGACCTGGAATGGGGATGGAAACTGGCTTTCAAGTGAGGCTGCCGGAACACACCGTTAGGTACTTGGTGACCGATTTACAACTTAATAATAATAATAATAAGGTGGTAGCTAGCCAGCCGGGCACTAGAGAGCGCCCTACCACCACGCTAATGGTTTCCTCGCGATGTTTTCCTTCATCGACAGCTCAAGCTCATTGTTAGGGTTTGAACCTACGCTTTGTGACGTTTGATCCGAACGCACCAACCTCTGAGCTATCATGGCTGCAATATGAGCTTGAATTATTCAATCGTTTTCACAAAATATGTTACTACTGTAGTAGAAGAATGAATAGAAAACACGAATCTTTTTTATTATTATTTTCAGTACTTATCTGAAAAAAAAAACTCACTAGGTATATAGATTTTTTAGCATGTCTATTTTTGGATATTTTTTTTTCAGTAGCATGAGAAAGCACACATTCCATGCAGACTTTAGACGCACAGTAGATGGGTACACAAATCCCCGGCATCGGCATAAAATTTTACGAGTTTAAGTAGGTACGTAGGTGTTTACAATCCGCTGTTAAAAGCTAGTATATTTCCGTAGAGCATAGTAGTAAAATCGCGCAAGTCAACCCAAGGGGTCGTTGTACTGATGTGAGATTGAGTCGAATTCACCCGTGAGTCGTGACATTTTCATGTTGTTTAGACTAGAGCAGATGAGCTAAGGCACTCGACAAGTGTGAGCTAATATGGCTAAAAGCTAATAAATTGTGTCGTAACTTGTAATAGAAAGACAAACGAAGTGATTCTTAAATAACTGTAGCAGTATTAACATTTTTGATAATGCAGTTTAGTTTTTAAAAATATCTTTACTTAAAATTAAGTAATCATTAAAACGGCTCTGAGTGCGGCCCATCTTCCAAGCTACACAAGTACACAACGACTTTCATGCGGTTTTCTTTATTTTTCATGAAAATATTTTCGAAGGTTTATGATTATACCTACGTAGGTACCTATATGAAAGAGATCTTCGGGAAACTCCAAAATTCTCGCGTAATGAAACAAATGAAGATCATCTGAATCTGTTTGGTAAGCAATTTCCTATATATGCTTTAGCTTCACTGAGTGTACTTTTATTAACTTGATGATAGAATAAGAATCAAAGTTTTATCATTATAATAGAACTTTGATTTTTACAGTCGATATATATATATATATACAGTCAACCTTTGTATTTAGACTAGCTTAGACTTCACCCGCGATAATTTCGGAGTTCCCGCGGAATTGTTCCATACAAACTTTGTTCCCCTTTTTCACCCCCTTAAGGGAAGTAGTTTGAAAAATCATTTTATCGGATGCCGTCGTCGCGTCACGTCATACAAAGAACACACCCTCCAAGATTCAGGTCTCTACGATCAGCGGGTTAAGCTGTGCGTTGATCCGTCAGTCAGTCATTCAGGAAAAAGGATTTATATGTGTGTATAGATAAATAATCTGCATACTACAACGTGACATCTTTTGTTTTTACTGCATGTATGTGCTGCCTAAGTTGATGGTACGTACATAGAGAGTACCTATCATAAATTACTGAGTGTTGTTAAGAATTGATTGATTAGATACCGATGGCTGTCAAAACACAAAACTAATGCGGAGTACCTACTGAAAATGGATAACAAGCATAATCCGAATATCTATTGGGTGTTTGCCAAATGTTTGATGAAAGCGTCGCGTCGCGAGAAGTCTTTCATAATGACGAACTTGTTATTCAATCTAACTTAGTCAATGTCGCAAGTATGATACATACCTATAGATGGAAAGTACAGTACCTACCTACGAAATATTAACAAATATATCTAGCTGTGCGTTTCAATTTTTTTTTTTTTCAGGTACCTATAGTAAACTTAGCTTACACAAAAATTCGCGCGCAAATTAAAATGAACGATACTTATAGGAATGTATTGAAGATGAACAAACGAAAAACAAGCTATATACAGCATTTATTACACTAATAATAATCAATTAATGAGTGCTATACTATTGAGTTTATTCTGTATTATATTCAAATACTTTTAAATGTAAGTACAGTTCTCTCTACAAAACTTGGCTGGAAGGTCACGTTTTGTATGTTCGTTGTGTTGTTCAAAGCGTAGTAAAAAATATTTAAGAAAGTAATTTCCAATAACATTTCAGAACTCAATGAACTCATATGCTGATATCGTATTATAATCTCATACCTACCTTTACCGACGATACTTTTAGACGACAATAAATTATATTTTGATAGATTATATAGAATAGCTATTCGAAATGAAAACAATAGCTTATATTATGTAAATTCGTAGGTATTGTGCAAGTATTTGTAGAGCTTAGGTCGTAAATTCTCTGCCTATATGTACTATACAAAGCAAACAGAACAGAACAAATAATTAATATAAGTAGAATGATGATAGCCTATGACTAGGTATGTTGACATTCCTACTTATCTCTTTAACATGAAATACAGCTACTGAAATAAAAAGTAAACGCCATGGGAATGGAGTTACTCAATAGATCCATAATACCTATATACCGAACGATAACTATTGAGTTCGTTTCAAAAAAGATTACCAACAATACTATAGATAGATAGATAGATAGATAGATAGATAATTCTTTATTGCACACCAAACTGAAAAAAAGTGTTTACAAATTTTCTTACAACTACTACTACTACTATATCAACTCTCAACCACTCACCAGAAATTCGAAGTAATAATACACAGTTTAGACTTTCGCTCTTTGTATCGTTAGTACTTTTTCATAAAAATTATATTTTATTGGATTACAAAGACCTATATCTTTGTGAAATTGGTATTTTTATGACCGTGCATGATTCTCATAAAATACGTCATATCATGTTTCGACGCGCGACGCACTGACGCAAACAGGGTGTGTTGACTGTGTTGCTACTTGATTGTTACATTATTTTCATGCTCTTGATTTTAAGGATAGGTACCTACCCTTCGGGAGCTCAAAAAGGTTTTCCTGTTGGTTCGTTGGTTCGAGGTAGGTATATCCATATGAAACTCTCATCAAAACCGTTTCAACATCATTAAGTTTAGTGTTACATATTTAAGTTTAGTATAAGTATTAGTAATATTACCGGCTCTTTATGTCAAAGACTAAACTATACGTACTTATACTTACAAAGATTCCTGATTTAATTATATTTTCGACCTGGGCCCCTATATTCAGTACTAGCTGTCCCCCGCGGTTTCACCCGCGGTAATTTCGGTGTTCCGGTGGGAATTTTGGGATAAGACGTACTCTCAGGACTCAGTAGTTATTTATAATCACCAATACTTACCTATAGTGTCAACAAGTTAGAAAATTGGTCCAACTAAGTGTTTCAACACTTGTAACACTAGTGGTCACTTTTAGTTTTCAAACTTTAGTCATTTTGATACCTACCTATATTTATTTAGGCATTTACATATAATATTGTATAATTATATTATATATCTACTTTTATCATAATATACCTACTTGAGGCGACAAGATGTCGGTTTCAGATACGTATACCTTATATACATGAATAATAGGATTAAGTCCGCTAATCTACTTATTTGCAGTCATATTATTAAAATTGATGTGTTTCAATTTAAAATATAGGAGTATCTAGTAAGTGAATACCTTCTTTTAGACTGGAGTGATATCATTTTATAATTTATTGCAGGTATTTATTTGTAAACAAGGCTAAATTATAGATATAGCTTAAAATAACAACGCCAAACGCATTTGACAAGAAAAAATTGACTGATTAAGTTTCGAATTCAAGTTGTTTATTTATCAACTTAAGACGCACCAAACTCAGACTAAATAAAAAAATTATTTGAGCGATGTTGACTACTATTGAAAATCAAAATTCTAATTAGTCCGTCAGTTAGAAAATAAAAAAACAATAGACACGTATTTATTGCTTTTTTAAAAAAATTAAAATATACAGAGATAAAGCGCATTAAAGTTTAGGATGAGGAGGTCGTGACGTCACTAACCACAAAACCGCCATACAAACTGTCAGAATAGTGACGTCACGCGAAATTTCAACTCAATATATCGCCGTTATTTTTTGATTACGTAAAAAAAGAAAAAATACGTGTCCAATATTTTTTAATAATCTACAAGACGGACTAAAAAATAAAAATTAATCAACATGCCCATTCCCAAGATTCGTGCAACATTGCGAAAAAGCGTTAAATTTTAAACCATTTCTATTTTTTGTACCTACAATATATCTACCTGTTTTCCTAGACCACATCAAATCGAACCAAGAAAACTTTCAAAATATATATTAAGATATTCGGACTCTACTTACCTTTGTACGTAGAACCTAAATATTATATACCTATTAATAGTGTGGTAATGGGGGGGGACATGACCACATGGACAGCGCGTGAACTCAGTGCGTCAGTCAGAACTTTAACCCTTTAACCCTTTAACAACCTGATGACTCAAATAAGTAGATACATAAAATAAATATTATTGCACAAAAAATGCAATACCTATATAAAAAATAACAAGGATCGATGTATTTATAACAACGCGGGTTTGCATTTCAACCAAGAGTGGATCTAATAGCTCGTCTCTCAACCACAGGTTCAACAAAGAACTCTCAAATTGCACAACCTTAGACTCTACCTACCTTTGATTTATTTATTAGATACAACGCAGTTTATTTTATTTAAAGTAGTACACCCACGTTTTGTGATATTGTATAGAGTAGGTACCTACATTACAAAATAATAAAATTACATAAAATTTACTTTTGCTACACCTACCTAACAACAATTTTGTCTTTAGGTAAGTATAAGTTGAATCTATGAAAGTCCAATACTAACACTTCAAAACACACATCCTACACTAAGCTATTAGTTCGTCTCGTGGAAACCAAACAAATGAGCATAATAACAATTGGGATTGTGAGGTGGGCCTCCATCGGGAATCGAATCCGGAACGTCTTAGATAATAAGCGCAGAGAAATGCAACATACTGTGCCAATCCGGCCATCAATTAAAATCGGAAAATATTTTAGTTTTAAAAATAAAAAAAAACGGTCAAGTGTGAGACGGACTCACGTTAATGAGGGTTCCGTACAAACTTGTAAAAATAATTCTGATTCCGATTATTAAAATAGTAATAATGTAAAAATACGATACGATACATACCTTTTCCTTTAGATCAGGCAAACGTAGGTAGTTAATCTATTTCATCATGTTTTTCACATCCATTGATCCATGAATGGATAATTAATCGTCAACATATTTCAAATATTAAATATATTAAAAAACAAAATAGAATCAAAAATGCAAAGCGTTAATGTGCAGAGGGCATTGGTATTAACTTGTAGAGTTGTTATTACAGAAAAGTTCTCAAATTGGAATACTACTCACCACCTATTGACACATGAGCAGGTAAAGCAGGCTGTAATCGCAGACCTCTTTTCACGAAATAACCAAAGGACTTGTGAAATTCGAGGGTATGGGGATGGGGTACGGTAGGATCAGTCGTTGTGGTGATAAGGCTTTTTTCAGCTATGACTGCCAGCTATATGACGAAAAACTAGCACCTTTATCTATGTCTATAACATAAAATAAAACTGTAGAAGTCTCTGTACTTTGTATAGGTATTGGAAATGAAATAATAAGCAATAGAATCAATTTCGCTATTTTTTTTTTATTGTCCTCTTGTTTATATCTACACCTACAGTATAACCTACGTAAAAACTGAACAGATTTGAATTATCCTGGGTAACTTAGGTATGTGTTGACTTTATTTCATTTAAGATATTTTTGTGTCGGCACAACAAATATTTTTCATGGGAATTCCGAAATATATAATATACGTATGTGTGTGAAACCGCAGGCATCAGCTATTCACAATACATGATGACATGACTAGTTATGGGGCAAAAAATAAAAATCATAAAATGAAACCCGACAAGTAGTGTTGTGAAACTTTTGTTAGACCGATTAATGTCATATTTTTTAATTTTTTTTTTAAGTTTATGGGTTCATAATGGGTTCATAGCTATGTTAATCAGCAAAGAGTTGTCGAGGAAATTTTAAAATTCATACATGAAACCGTGACGCACGGCTCGTTACGGTTATTCTAATAACAACGTTGTTACGCAATACGGCAGAGTTCGGAATGAAGACTGAACAAATACTATATAAACGGCGTCTGTCGGTTCGATCCGGCAATGACTGGTTTCGCTTGTACATTCGATATTGTAAGTATACAGATTGATAACAATTGTCCGATGCGCAAATATTATAAAAATGTACTTTCGTCACGTAGCGTAGGTACGTAGGTACTTACTCGCCGGTACCGCGACGCGTCGTTGTTTCAGACTATTATTATACTAGCTGTGCCCCGCGGTTTCACCCGCAGTAATTTCGGAGTTCTCGCAGGAATTCCGGGATAAAAAGTACCCTATGTCCTTCTCTGTACCCCTGACAACGTGCTTGCCAAATTTCATCCAAATCCGTTCAGCCATTTTTGCGTGATTGAGTAACCAACATCCAAACATCCACACTTTCACATATTTTTTTTATTTTTTATTTTTTTTTATTTTTTTTTTTTTTTCTTCACAACACACAGATCTACTTGATCCCACAGTAAGCTATTATTAGCTTGTGTCGTGGAAACCAAGCAAACGTTGTATATACTACATAGAATTACTTATATACACACATCAAAAGTGTCTAGGGATCAAGAACATTTTTTGCTATAAAACGAAACTCAATTAATTTAAATCTAATTTAATCTTCTGGACTGGCCGCCTACCTTATTTCCCATATCTAAAATAACAACTCATCCCCACATTTTAAATAAATTAAGAAAAAATTCATTTTTTGTAAGTTGTGAGAAATTGAACCAATTCCAAGTCGACAATAAAATAGCAAAAAAAGGCAAAAACAGGGGATTTTGAAACTTATATTGTAATGACTAAACAAATTAATACTCTGTGTTCCTTCCATTGATACGAATCACAGATTCGCAGCGATTTGGCATGCTAAAAATCTTGAAAAAATGTACTTGATCCCTAGACACTTTTGATGTGTGTATTATACTATAGATATATAAACACACCCAGACTAGAAAATGGAACCCTGTGTTCATCACACAAAGTCCACCCCCACCGGGAATCGAACCCGGAACCCCTTGATTAGCGGGTAGGCATGGTGACCTCTGCGCCAAACGGGTCGTCGAATATTATACATGTATAATATTAGTAGGATGTATAGGAGCGCCAACTATGTTTGGCGTTAGCCGCTTATTTCCCATTCCTACGTCATTATAAATACGTTCGCAATTTCTCTAACTGATACTGGCATGAATAGTGGCCCTACTTGTTACCACATTAAAAAAGAAAAAAAGAAGAAAACAAAAAAAGTTCCTGAAAAAAATATTTTAGTAATATGGGCAGGAGTGGGCCAGTGGGTCGAAGGATAGAGATGAATACCTGCATCTGGATATATTGATATGTAAACTAAGAAAAATAAGTTGAGTAAGAAAAAAATATTATAACACAATGAAGGTTTTTAAGGATTTGTTTATGGCTTGATTCGGATAGTAAGTAGATAGACATCTTCGGATGCAATTTAAAAATCCATTACAAAGCTATTTGCTTGTTCACTCGATCGATTTGCTTCACTATTAGAATACTATAGTTATGTAGGTATACACTGTTGATTTGATGATGTAGAGATTGTGTCAATTAAGTTTATTTGCTTAAAAGTTTTTTGCATGGTCCTTCTAACGGGTTTACCTAATCATTAAAAAGCATAAGACATTGGTATTAATGATAAAATATGTATCGTCTACAAGTGTTTCATTGATTGCTAGAGATAGAATAAGACATGAATTTGTAACCAAATGAGAAAGCATTTCCCATTCTTCTGAACATTTTTATTTTATCTATACGTCCATACCTATTACACATCAAATGTTTACGTTCTTAAGACGTAAGTATTAAATTAATATTTGTTGAGAAAAGTGTGTGAAATACGTGAGTCCATTTAAAAAACGCGAAGTGATTTTGGCGTATGATTCTTAATTTAATTTGATAAATTTGAGACGAGTTGCAAATTACCACACAGAGTTTTTTTTATTAGCAAACTACCTTTATCATATGTAGCTACCTACATAGGAATGACTGGAATTAATAAACCAGAAATTGTATTAGAATGAAACAAAACGTCAAATATACGAATTGCTTAACTTGGGTAAAAATTAATTCTAGGTGTTTTTTTTATATTTTTTCACCAACCGATAACAATAGTTAAAGCAAAAGTATAAATAAGATATATTGCAACTTAATATTACACATTTACGAAGTGAAAATAACGTGAGACGTTGGCTTAGCGGCATTTCAGTGTCAGAGTCGCGAATCGGCGACTAACTGACGGCTGAAAAAAGCTAAAGAAACTGACGTTTGCAAACGTTTGGCGCAAATCAACTGCTGACTGCCATGACTGCAAGCTGTGTGCATCTCGTGTGAACGCTCTCGTGACTGCTCACAATGAGCAGCAAACTGTGAGCTTAATATATCAAACACTGTACGAGCGAGTGACGTGACAACACTTCAACTCCCAACTGAGGAAAATTACGAATTCAACTAAACTGCTAATCTGAAAAAAATATGCCTTTTAAAACAAATAGGTAGAATGTATTGATCGATATTGATGAACTGCGTTAATTTAAAAGATTTCTCAATAGAGTAGGTGCCTACTATTGTGCAAATTTTAGGTAAGAAATGCTCGTTTTTTACTTTTTGATATTTCAGAGTGCAACTAAAAATACACACATATTATATTAATAACCTATGTATATAAAATTTAATTGCTGTTCGTTTGTCTCGCTAAAACTCGAGAATGGCTCATAACCGATGTGGATAGTTATTTTTTTCTTGGGATCGTAATTATAAGGAGGTTTGTATAAAAGAACACTGGGAGTCCCTGCGGGAATTTCGAAACTTACCCAAGTGAAACCGCGGGGCACAACTAATCTATACAACGTGTTAGTGAATTGACTGAAAACTAGAAAGTAGCTTGTTCAGAATTGACTTCCGAATCGATCGCACAATATTTTAATATAGGTTATATTTTTTCATTTTAAGTAGCCCATGCCTTAATTATTTATAATACAATATTTGGCGCGTATGCCGCCCGTAGCAAAAAAATCGAATCGGTCATTGACACGTAGGCGCGGGCGTAGTGCTTGAAATTTCGTAGATAGGTCACCTCCAAACTAATGTTGAATAACTTTTAGAATATTAGTTTTTTCAACATAAGTTATATCTTAATCATTTAATTATTTTTTAATTTTCAAATAAGGTGTATCTGGTTTTTGGTCAATTCATTAACACGTTGTATCTATATATAAAATTTAATCCCTATTTCCCTTGGTCACGGCATCACGCGTGAACGGCTGGACCAATTACGCCAATACTTTTTTGTTGTGGTTATAATTGTAAGGAGAAGAAGAATAAAATAAGTTTGGAGTTCCTGCGGGAATTCCGAAACTCACGAGGATGAATCTCCGAAAAGGTTGGACTGATTTTGACGGGAATTTGCCTGTTACTTAGCTGATGTTGTAAGCTAGTTTAGGCTATTTTGGAGTTCCTGCAGAAATTCCGAAACTCGCGCGGGTGAAACCACGGGGCACAGCTAGTATTTTATATTTTACCATTCCATGTAGGTGGCAGATAGGTACTCTAGTTATAGGATTTTTATTTTGTTTCCCAAATGATTTCACTTTAATATCGTTTTGAAAAGTGGCTCTACCTTAGGTTTGTTAAATTGTTAGTGCACTGAGAGCATCGGCAAAAAATATATATGTAATATAACGAAGAGAAACTTATTGCAGTGAAAATTCAAACCATTATCTAACCTTGCAGGACATGATTTTCAATAGCTTTATTGCTTGCAGATAAGTAATATCAATAGAAAGTAGTTATACTTTAAAAAAAAAAAAAACATGGAACTCTATCTAGTGTCATTTAGTACAGTACCCACTCTAGTACCTATACAAATTTTATTTAAATGTAAGTAGTAAGTACCTAAATACTATACATGTTTCTCACAAAAGACGTATATGACAAAAATAATCTTAAAGGTGCGCAGTGGCACCTATAACAGGATGGACTAATTGGATTAAAGTTCTGTAAAAAGCTAACACATACATAGGACATTAGGTAATACGTGTTATGTCACAACTATATATGTACATTATATCCGCATATTGCTGCCCTGCTTTAGCTAGTGCCTTCATTATTGTTGGTAAGTATATTTATGCTTATCGCTTTAGTGAAGCCGTAAAAGGCATAAGGTAAAAGGTAGGTAGGTACTTAAACAATAATTATACAGCCTGTTTCCTTATAATAGGAGCGCTCCTATAAGGACGGAAGGACATTGTTCCGCAGGTTTGCGTTTCAACTTTTTATGAACTTCATCTTATTTGTTCACTATTAATTGACATAATTATGTTATAGCCTTAAAATAGTAGGTATACCTACTAATAAACTCCTAACTAGTTAGTTACAAGAGAGTTATCTGCAGGTTCATTTTGAAGAGTTAAAAGTTAAGGATACCCTTATCAGGGAGGAGTATAAAACTAAAGGTCACTTTTTGTTTCATTAATTTATTACGTCGTATAACAACCAAAATAAGAAAAATTATAAATATAGGTTAAAATCAAATAATATATCATTTTATTTGAGAAGGTAGAAGAGTTAGCTATTGTCTCATAACTTTGAGAAAATTCCGGCCAGTCGTTTAATGAGTCGGTTGTGATATTTTATATACGAAATTTTCCAGCAAAATAACATCTTTGCTTGAATTGTGCTTGTATTATTTCTAAGCGTGACAGAGATTGATGATTTTTAATTAAAGTTACTTGACTCAGCACTACATCGGCTCGACGTTATCTCTTATCAATATGTATCTAGATACTACCTATAAGATCTTACTAGTAACTACTTTAATCACCCACTACCTACTTCATTATTATCAGCTCTATGGTGTAGGTACCTACCGGATTACTTTATTGCGTTGTAAAAATTTTGGATTAGGTAAGTTGTCGTAGCAGTTGTAAAACAACGATATTAAGTTGGATTATTAAAATTAATGTTTTATCTGGGTTCAAACTTTGAAAAATTAGGGCGGAAAAGCTTCAACCTACACCAAAATATTCCCTAAAATTCATCTCATTCGAGGTAAATTTAAATGTCAACTTCTGCTTGAAATTAAAGCTAAATACCTACTCACTTTCTCACTTCTAATAGTTTCTCAATTCTCACTAAATATAAATTACCTATTGAAACCGCCTTAAGGTTTAATTAAAGTGCTAGGTAGGTATATTATATACCAACAATCCAATACCAACCTCAGCCGAAAATTTTGAGCTTCATAGAAAGAATGAATAAGATAATATCATTATAGTAAGTTTTTTGAAACATAGGTTTGGTAGGTATCAATAATTACTTCTGCACATACATTAGTCGAAACACTTTTTAAATATAGGTAGGTACCTAATCTCTAATACGAGTATTAATCAGTTAGATGACCACCTAAAGATTGATGGCGAAATGATAAAGTATAAAGTTTAATAACGAACATTTGCGGAACATTCCAGAACTCCCGGAGCCGTGAAGTTCCCCTCAGTTCGGTATCGATCGGTGTGCGGCAGGCCCACCGCGTGACGTCAGTGTTTTGCCTACACTCTACAGGAACTCGAACCCATTGTAGGTCTCTACCGTCTCTACCTACTTACTCGTCACCAAAGCAAAAGGTGATCGTATCTACTAAGCAGGTACCTATTTACTGACTAAACACGAAATCTCAAAATTGACTACTACTACTAATTGACTTATGAAGCTGAAATTTGGCGGGTTAGGTAGTTTATAGAACTGATCAGCTGAGAATGATTGGATGGATTTTACCGATTGTATTTTAAAGGCGAAAAGTTTGTTATAATCTTTGGAAATACTAGATCGAATGTGAAAATTCTTTGATCGAGAGCTACAATATCGTTGATTGATATAGTAGGATACTTTTTATTCGAAAACTTGTCCGAGAAAATCCTGAATTCTTGCTGGTAAAACATTAGGAAATGTCTAATTTCACATAAATTATTAAAAAAGATCATCATCAAAGATATTTGTTTCAAATACCTAATTGTTGAGACTCCCCAGCGTCTCCATCATATTATATCATCATGTTCCATGGATGGGAACATTCTTGTTATTTATTAAAAAATGGTTTAGTATCTAAAGCATTTTTTAATTATGTAAGTAATTATATTTGACACTTTACTTTTTTTATATTTAAGAAAAATACAGTGACGATTATAATCGTCATACACCATAAGCGTTCACCTGTACCTACTAAGTTTTGATCCTTCGATCCGGATTAGAAGAACGTAATGTGAATGTCTTTTGAAGAATTTTTTTTATTTCAGCTATCTGAAATTTTTAACAACTTGTAATAAAGTGTCCTCTGGTGTAACATGAACATGCATTTTTTGAAATGAGACGTCACATGAGGATTAAAGATTGATAGGTGGATGGGTAATAAAATATTAGAAGTTTTAAGCTTTTTGCCAAGTGTTTTATTAGTACAAGAAAATTCAGCTTTTATGCATTCCATTCAATACTTATATGAAGTTGACATTACAATAATTACCTAATTCTGTACGCAATAATTTTATTCTTAACTTGTATGAGTTTGTTACAGTACTTATTGTACATGGCAGTTTTGAAAGTTCGGACACTTTTAATCTAGGCTATCTTTTTATGTCAAATAAAAACTTGATGGTGCTTGCTGGTATCAGTTACATTACTACATATACACTAGCAACTTTGTCTCTTATAATTTTTTTAAAAATTTATACTAAATATAATTTGATATCTAACACCTATACGTAACTCTTTCATAATATATATTAAATAATTAAGTAATAGATACGTACATTAATTTGATAAAGCTGGTCCGTATAAAATTCATTAATTAGACATGCAAAATTTCTGGTGCTTGTTTAAAGTTACAAATGTTTTATTATTAAAAAAGATATTTTAATGAATTATGAGAGTAAGGTACACAATTAAATCGGATACCCTTACAAACACCAACCAGCTAGTAGGTACCATGTACTTAGTAGAGATATAACTTTATTATAATCATTTATTACATTAACAATATCGACAGTTTCATTTATTACTATCCTGTGTACTAAATAATATAATACAGGCAGGCTTAAATAGTCATCATTAGTTCTGCCGGCGTTAAATTTTGTCCCAACCCGATCAAACTGATAACAATAGATGGTGCATTCAGCGATCGCATAATCGCCAAATTAATATCACTTACAATACTGATGAAATAAATAACACCGAATACTTACAAATAATAAATCACAGATACCATTCCCAACTGCCGCTATCGCACCTCAAGCTTCCAACCAAGGTCGTAACTCTTCGCATTTCAAAGGCGAGCCTACTTGGGATGTCCTCTCACGAACCCCGTAGCGCAAAATACTAATCTAACCGAAACCTCAAAGACTACCTTATGCTAAACGCAGTCTTATAAACGATACAACTCTGTTATACGTACCTATACATATAGTTACAACCTAATACTGGCAAACAATACATAAAAAATCCATTGACAATACACTTAGATCATCACAGAAAGTAAATAGACATGCAACAGTCAAGGAAAGCGAACGCAATGCGAGTGCGGCGATCGCCATAAACTATTTATTGCATCGTTTCGATGAAACTGGAAACGTGAATGATGTTCGTACTTCATTAGGCTCCAAAACGGTTGCGAGTTAGCACATACTAATTACTTATAACAAGATTTACTCAACTCTGAGTGTCCACTACCGTAAACATATGACAGACGGCGCGCAGCGTGTCGTCGCTGGGGCCGGGCGGGCCCGCGTCACAGGTAGGGCACGCAGGCCCCGCACCGCGAGTGCCGCTCCGGGGAGGCGGCGCGCGCCCTGCACACAAGCACTCACGGGTTACTCACGAGGAGCGCTCGGCGGCGCGTGAGTCCGCGCGACCCAGTACCCGCTTCAGTTTCTCCACCAACCTGCAGTGAAACTTGTCGGTGTCGCGGCCGCCGGCGGGGCTAGCCGAGCCCGAGCCGGCTCGCTTGCCGGGGCTGTCTTGCTGGCTGCCGGTGCCGGTGCGCAAGGAGGCGCGCGACGCTCGCGAGGGCGGCGCGCGGCAGTAGGATAGCGAACGCATGGCGGGCGCGCTGCGGTGCGGGCTCAGCACAGCCGAGCCGGCGCTGCGCGGCGACAGCGTCGGCCCCTCCGACCGGGACTCGGACACCTTGCGCACCCTCCGCGCGGGCACGCCACCCTTCTCCGTCGACTCCGAGGATTGCCGCGACCTCTTCGAGTTGTATATGTCCCAATCGTTTTTCATTACGGGCATCATGAACGCCATCTCGGCGGCGAAGACGGTGACTCCTCTGTTTTAACGTTTTTGCAACAGTAAAATGCCCGCTCGACAGGAAAATGCGTCGCCGACCGCGGAAAATCACTCTCGTTATTTAGATACAGACGTTTTAATTGTGATCGTCACGAAAAGTATTTCGGAAATTTTAAGAATTCTTTATATTCTACTGTGAAAATAAGGCAATGTTGAGTTTCTGATTATGAACGTGGTCCCTTTTTTTGGACTTTCACTTCAATGTCACTCTCACTGATGTTAGCAGGTATGTGCACCCCAAGGCAGTTTGCTGTAGAATGAAGCATTGGTGGAAACACACCCTGAATATAAGGAAAATATTGGCGCCACTGTCGCGACGGGCGTTAGGAGAAGCTCGAAAAAAATTTACAGCCGAATTAATGCGCAATACCAATAGCAATAAAAAATTTCCACTGGATAAAAATATATAAAATATTTAAATATGCAATAACAACTGTATTTCACTAAACAGTTATCAAGATGTAGGTCCTAATAAAATATTGAGAATTTTTTTTTAGTAACTGATCAGCTACTCAACAAAAGATGGCGTTTACATCAAGTATTAAAAGAGACATCTGTTTCTTACATTATGAAACTGTTCCAAAAAGTGCATGATTTCGTAATTTTGAAAATCACTTGTGTGGAATGTAATTTTCTTTCACATTTTTAATATACCTACGTCAATGAAGATTAAAAACTAAAATCAGAAGTAGGTAATAGCTAAGTGGGTATTAGTATATTTATTACTCTGAGGTATTGCTAATAAACATTGATGTAAAAAATCCAATGCTGCCTACTTCTGAAGCTCGAAGATAACAATAATTATTATTATTGCAGTAGTGATTATAATTATTGTAATCATCATAAAAAATCACTACTTCAGGGCCCTTATTCACTATGACCATAACGCGTCGCGTTAAGACGCCACTTAGATTGCTTTTCCCTCGTGTTCAAAGTTTCACTTTAAAAAAATAAATTTACGTTTCTTTTGTCATAAAGAATATAAACTTATAGTTTTGCATCTGGAGCGTTTGGGATTGTGTTTTTGGGACGCGTGGTATGGGCAAGGAATGCTGTTGATAATAGTGAATAAGGGCCCAGCTGATTACTACTCAGCACATTACATAATTATGTTTACCTAACTCCACAATATTTTTCCTTTTTGGTTCCTACAATGTAAGCAAGGTAGGCACATACGTAATAAAATACTATAGAATAGTAGTAAAGTGTATCTTTATTAAAATACAAAGACCATTCGTTAATCGTTCTAACAACAGAAACGCTGTACTATAAGCATCGCTTCAGCTATTCAATTGAATACATAAAAATCTTTTTACAAAAATTTTTATGCCTGCAAACCTCAGAAGAATAACTTATTGTTCTGAGCTGCAAACTAATCAGTATTTTTGAATAAATCTAAACTATTTTACTGTCACAAGATCCTTCGGCTTCTTTAGTATCAAAGGGAAATTTTAATGAATAGGTACCATACCAATCCAATAATGACCGTCGACCTTAAAATACAATTTTCTTCTTATAGAACTTATTATTTAATAGTGTTCATATCTATCATGAGATTCATTAAAAGTGATGTTAATTATAAATGCAGCAAACAAATAACTTATATTGGTATAAAAGTGTTAAAAATTAGCTTTAAGCCATAATAACGGGTGGGAAAATTATATATCACATGCGTTAGCCAACTAAAATAATAAAATAGGTATGTTAAACGCGTTTACGAGTTTTATTTAAAACTTAAAATGACGAAACCAGGCTTTGACAATCTTTTGATTTAGTGATTTGGGTTTTAATAGTTTTACCAAGAGAAGTTTTGTGTACATATCACAATATCACTTGGACAAAGCTAACTATAATCACTATAGTGATGATAAGTGATAGGTATAAAGTAGGCCGACGCAATTAATCCCTAGAGTCGACAAAGTCTAGATTCAACATAGGTCTCGTACGTCTAGACGACATCGTCAGACCTCTGTATGTAGGTACATAATATTATAACAACCACGTACTGTTTTTGTGCTTATAGAAAGTTTTTTTTTTAATTATAATATTACGATAACTAAATATGGAAGAAACTATTTTCTACTACGTAGGTATGTATGAAAATACTGTTACTCCACTTTTACGAAAATTGCGACATCTTTGCCAATGTTTTTTGTTTAAAGTGACTAAGTATATATATTATGATGGCATTATTGTGTTTCCTTAAAATATGACTTGGCTGATTATCGAGACTGGAACTTTAAATAAAATATATTTACACATATATTTCAGGATTGAACTTCAAAAAAGAACAGTTGATTACAATTATTAAGATTAAATTATGGGCGCACTTCTATTGCGGTCCTAAATAGAAGATTCTTTAGGATTAAACTTCAACAAATAACGGATGATTACAATTATCAAGAATAAATTTTGGGCACATTTCTATTGCGGTTCTAAATAGTAGCTTCTATGTATAATACATCGAAAACACGCTGGGTTTTAATTTATTAATATCATACCGAATTAAAAGTTCTCACGTAGATTGCGAGGTAATAAAACTATATTGTAATCAAATACCTATCAATTTTAAATAAAAAAACAAAATACATATTGCCTAAAAACATGGCAACCAAAATATATCATCAAATCGGTGGATTGTCATCGCAACAATTTGTTTTATGCACGAGAGCAAAAAAAATACATTTTAGTCCGCTACATCCAGCATAATGGAATGAAAAGTATTGTTCACAGGGAAAACCATTGTCCACTTCTCATATTATCGTGAAATTCTCGTTACTTGGCAATAAAATCAATTTTATTCGAGAATCGAGACATTTATCCCACCCAAGCTTATCGTGCAATCTAATATTTTAACTTCAACCACGCAGTTTCTAAATCCTTATAAATAACAACAATTGAACGAAGAAATCACTACCAACGATAACATCGCTATAACTACAATATTACGAACTTCACGAATTACAACTATAATGCAACTCAAACAGTAACCTCATTGGGTGTATAAACTAATTGTGTATAATTGTGTTTTACATAACAAACGCACAAACGTAACAAATACAATAATGTAACACAAATGGGTATGTTCCGTTATTACACATAACACTGACCCACTGCTCGCAGTAACGAGAAATTCGTTCCGTTATAACTTTCAGTATAATGCCTCGGTATCCACAGCAGTCAGTGTGACGTCATAATCGTCGCCATTTTTGTACTGTGAGTACTGGTCCTTTTGTACTTATCGAGGTTATCGAGGTAAGGTGCTCAGTGCTCTCAGTGGTTTGATCACGTGATCAACCTAGGACCAATGATTGGTCAATGAGCGGTCGACAGCGTGACATGACAAATTAACATTTATAAACACTGTTAACACCACAAATTGGAATTGGAACACTGTTAACACTTTGTAGCTTTTACATGATAATACGTATAAATATTATACTTTACAAGTGTCATGGGTTAACAATAACAATAATATATTTAAAAACATATTCTAAAGTGATACATGTTCGTTTTTGTTTTGGTAAAATATATTATGAAGGTGATGTTAAGTCCTTTATCCCTACTAATATTATAAATGCGAAAGTGAGTTTGTTTGTTAGTTACGCTTTCACGCCTTAACGGCTCAACCGATCGTCATAGGGCACTTTTTATCCCGGAATTCCCGTGAGTGAAACCGCAGGGAACAGCTAGTAATGTCATAAAACAAAAGTAACCTTAATTAATAAAATTTGGCACCTAAAACCCGCACCGTTCCATCAATGGACGACGGGCCTTATCTATTAAAACACATTGACGAAGTGTTTGTACGTAACCTCAAAAATCTCTTGTTGGCCAAGCCATAATATTCAGCAAATTAATATATAGAGCAGTGGTTCCCAAAGTTGACTGAATCGCGACCCAGCTAACAAAAACTTCTAAGCTTGGGACTCACCACTTCGATTTCATGAAGAAAAAACGGGTGTAACAGCTGCATGGATAGAGGTTTGTTAAGAAAAAAAAGTACTGATATTTTCGGTTTTCAGGGCCCATCCAAAATTCGCTCGCGTCCCACCGTTGGGTCGCGACCCATACTTTGGCAACCACTTATCTAGAGAACTGTATGTAATATTTTATTTTTTTTATATCAAAATAAGTTTGACTATCTCGGTATCTACATACTTTTTTAATAATTACTTTATTTAAATTGTATCTGAGAAATAAATATGTACATTCAATTCAATTCACTAAACTATTTGTCATCTACTGATATGTCGCCTGCAGTCACTTGTAGACTAGTATTGTGTTCCTCGTCGCACTTATCAGGATCGTAGTACCCGTTGAAGTTGACCATAGTGAGCAGCTCCACTAGGTGCCACTGGTAGCCGCACTCCATCAGTCTCGTGATCACTTTGTGCAAGTACTTGTTCAATTTCTCGAAAAGGTGAAACACCTCCTCCAACTGCGCGAAGCATGAATGTGTAAAGAGGCCGTCGTCATTTTGCTGCCACTGGCTGTAAGAGCAATTATAAAATTACACTAAAAATTACACTTCGATATTATTGTTTTTGTTGATTGTTAGACTTCGATCTGTCAGACCAAATCTGGGGGTTATATTTCTTTCAAAACGAAACTACTTCGCGGCTCTGTTTCGGCTACCAGCAATTTAATTAAACCATTTTTACTTATTTAAAAGAAAAAGAAACTCTTCACTTACCTACCCAGATATGGCGGTAATGTGCGTGTTTTTTCAGAATCTACAATATTTACTTGTAAATTGTATAAATATATAAAATATTTTAATATTATAAGGTTTTACTTTTAGTGTTGCTCAATAAAAATCTGATTCAAAATTTAAATCGGTTTTAGTTTTCGATGCAAATATGTTTTAATAACAAACACACACACGTGTTACTTCAGAAAAAAAACAAGAAGTAGGATATCAGTAATCTGACATATGTCTTTCCGTTGAAAAACCACAATAACAAAAGCGAAACAAACCCACCCAGCCTTCAGCAAGCGACTGAACTTCAATATAACCGTGAATATATTATTCAAAAGCTTCATGACCGGCGTCGATCTGTTGTTGAGCAGACATCGGAACAGCACGTTCTTTATGTACACCACGTGGCAGTCGTACAGGTCGTCCAGAGTGCGTGCCTTCCTCAACTCCGTCTCGAACTCGGTCCACGACTTGAGTATGCAGGTGGTGACGATGTAGTTGTCCAGCGCGCGCATCATGGCCGCCATCACGTGCCGGTATATCTGCACGGACACGTACTGGGGCGACTTCAGCAGCTTGCGCGAACTGCGACCGGCCAGTTTCACTGATAACTTCAAGTTCTGCAAACGATCGAGCGTTTTAAATTTTTTTATTATATTACTAGCTGTTGCCCGCGGTGTCACCCGCGGTAATTTCAGAGTTCCCGCGGGAATTCCGGGATAAAAAGTACCCTATGTCCTTCTGTGTACCCCTGATAATGTGTATACAAAATGTCGTGATGATCGGTTGAGTCGTTGAGGCGTAAAAGCGTAACAAACAAACAAAAAAACTCACTTTGGCATTTATAATATTAGTAAGGATGTACTAGCTGTTCACCCAGGTTAATTTCGGAGATCCCGCGAGTATACAGAGATAAAAGTACTGACTACCCTATACTATTTCTGTACCTACACCATTGATTTACTACTAGACGTAGATTCAACATTGACGCTAAAAAATGGGACGTAAAAGTAAGGTCAGATCTAATCTAGTTGTTCCGATTGAAATTCTTATGAGGGTTTTGTTGTAACTAACCAACTTATGTGATCAGACGCGGTCGGTTAGTTTCATTGGTTTACAAAAAGTACCAGGATCGCAGAACAACGTAAGATGTAGTAAGCACGGCCTGTAGGATCCGACGCACTTATTTTTTTTTATGTTCCAAACACGAACCAACTCACCAGCAAAGACTTTCTTTTAGTACACAGGACTACCTGGTTGGTCGTCAACAGAGGTCGTACAGCGTTATCGGTGCGCAATCACCTCGAAGTCCTGCGCGAGCACCCAGGCGACGCGGCGCATCTTCAGCAGGTACTGGAAGACGCGCGCGTACCGCAGCAGCGCGTCGCGCGACAGCAGCGTGTTGAGCGGCCACGCCACCGCGTACGCGAGCGACACGCTCTGCAGCGCGTCCGGCGAGCCGTGCTGGAAGCTCAGCGGCGGCTCCGATATCGTGAACGAGAGGCGCTCCGACAGCTTGGGGTTATCTGCCGTCGGAGATAATATTCATCCTTACTTTTTTTAGTTTTGTAGTTTATTTTTTATTGTTATTTTTTTAGGTTATGTAGTTTATTTTTACTTTTATTGCGGTTCCGGCTGAAAACCAGCGCTGCCTCACACTGTAAAGTGTGTGAGATAGCATTATGCTCAGCCAGGACCATTTAGTCAACATTGTTGTACTGTCGCAGCTGTTATATTTTGTGTTGGTTGGCAAATAAATTTCTTTTCTTTCTTCTTTCTTTCTTTCTTCTTCTACTAACTCGATGGCGGCAATCAATATTAACAACTACTGGCTGTTCTACGCGGTTTCATCCGCGATAATATCGGAGATCTCTCGGGGATCCCGGGATGAAAAACTAATGCGAATGTATGTTTATTTTTTGTTACGCTTTAACGCCTTGACTACTAAATCGATCATCGTGTGCATACACGTTGTCAAGGGTATAGAGAAGGACATAGGCTACTTTATTATATACTATTTCCCGCGGTTTCACTTACGTTAATTTCAGAGATCCAGCGAGAATTCCACGATGAAAGCACCTTATATCCTTTTCTGTACCCCTGACAACGTGTAGTATCAAAAATTTAATGCGGTTTCATCCGCGTTAATTTCGGAATTCTCGCAGCAACTCCGGGATAAAAAGCTCCCGCATGTCCTTTTCTGTACCTCTGACAACGTGTATGAAAAATTTCATGATGATCGGTTAAGTCGTTAAGGCGTGAAAGTGTAACAAACAGACTCACTTTCGCAGTAAAGATTAGTAGCTTTTTCCCGCGGTTTCACTAGCCTTATTTTCAGAGCTCCTGCGGGAACTCTTGGATATGTCCGTTTTTGTGCGTGTAAGTAAGCAAAATTTCATGATGATCGGTTGAGTAGTTAAGGCGAGAAAGCGTAACAATCATACATAAAAATCTCCCATACACCCTTGACCCTATGGTCCATCTAATACCTGATGCCTATTATCTCTTTATAATATTAGTGTAGAAAACTTTTGCAATGGGACCAACTCTGCGACTCTCATACTTCCCAATTTATTTCAGCAGCAAATAGGGCTCGACACATTTCCAGCTTTAATAGATTGCAATAATAAAGAATACTCACGTAATATTGACGATCCTAAAGCTTTATCTAGTATATTGTGTAACGTCGCAAAATTTATCAGCTCTTGAGGATTCAACGTCTGGCTCAGCTTACTGAAAAGATTCTTGCAAATACTCCTGGAGAAATCACCATCCATCAAAAAGAAATAATCCTTCAAACTCCTCAAATGCTCGTACATATCGAGATTAACGAGGAAATATGTTAATATCGCATTATTCACGACTTCCAGCTGATATGTTAACGGTAGCATGACAGATCTTTGCAAACAAGCCGTCAACGTTACTATGTTATCGCAGTTTATCTTCCGATCTTCGTCTTCCAAGGAGAAGTGCGACTCAAATATATTCGAGTAAGGTGCTTTTTTAACTTCATCTAATATTATAGAGGGGTGCATGTAACACGACGATTTCATTTCCAGATCCATTTCATTCGTGAAGTGATCTTTGGTGTATCTTTTCAGCTGCTTCACTTTAAAGGGATCAAAATCTTCCAAACTATACGAGCCATCGGCTATATTTAGAAATGAACGTTTCGTTTTCAAATGTTTTATTTCGTTTTTCCAACTTCTGAATGGGGAGTTATTGGGGGAATCTTCTAATCTTACGTGAATTATGGGATCCGCCGTTTCTTCGTCTTCCATGATTGAGAAATCAAAACTATCGGATGTGAACTGCTTATCAGATTTTGTTTTCCTACTGTCTGCGACTTTGTCACATTCACTATTAGGTGAGAATATATTGCTCGACAATGGTCCATCTCGCGAATCTGGAGCTATTTCAGTCGTTGGAGTTTCTAAATCGAGCTAAATATAAACAAACAAGAAAATGAGCAAATTAAAGTTATGAAAAAAAAAAATGTGTTGAGGCTCAACCCTGTATAAACCATAAAATCAAGGCCCTTACAGTACGCAAAGTTGCCGTAACTGATTCTATGTCTTCTAATATTATATTCAACAAATACATTTTAAAGTGTATGTTGGTGAACTTTTTGTTAGAGGTTAAACATAAATTACTCTAGGATATTGTAGCTTTCTATCAGTGAATAGATTCTAGTGAAATCGATTCTAAAAATGTGTAGGTCTAGATAGCAGTGGCGAAGGTATCATAGAAGCCGATTCCCACCGGCTTCCCTTCAGAAGTTGGGAACACAACCACTCTCTCTACCGTAATTTAGAAATGGCACAATCAGTAATTTTTGTAGTCAGTATTTCAGTAGAATCTACTGAAATACTACAAAAATTATCTCTACTGAGTAGAAAACATTACAAAACGCCTAAACTATCAACAAAATTTGCTCTTCAACAACAAATTGTTATAAAATAAGCCGCTGGCGCGATCGGCTTTTTGACAGTTAAACTTCCATACAAAATAATGCCGTGACGTCACATCACGGTCGCAGGCAGCCGGCTAAAGTAGCAACTTTGGTAAGCCGCTGCAAATCGAGTTACTCCCTCCATCTCGCTCGCACGCACGCATTTTTTATTACTATTTCAACAAATATCCTTATTGGTCCTAGAAATTATAAACGAAGCGGACATTCTGTGTTGACAGACTACTTGAATTTATGACGAAAAAATTTAAAATTTATAGGTATTTGAATTTATTAGTTAGTAATTAGTATTATAGTTGGATTTTTTTTGTTGTGTGTAATGATAGTGAAAGCAGTTACGCAGATGTACGTTGAAATTAGGTATTTGCGGTAAGTAGATAGTTTAATAAGTGGAAATTACGTATTTATAGTAGGTACCAAATAGATTTCCGGCTTGCCTCTCTCAGTATTTCACCCTTCGCCACTGCTAGATAGTAATACCTTCCAGACCTACACATACTAAGGTTGTAGTTTGTAGACAAAATATTGCTCTTGGTAATGTAGTGTAGATTACGAAAAACTGATAAGTTGATGTTCTGCCTATCCGGCGACGATTTGCTTCCTCTTTCATTATGCCTACCAATAGGGATTAAAATGACCTCCCGGAGTCTGTGTTTTCTCAAACCTATAATGTAGACTCTGTGGACTCTTTAGGACTAGACTGACCACCATATCGTCGCTTTCCAGCGGCCAAAGTTATGAATGAATGGATGAAAAACAGTTTAATACAATGACTAAAAACTTATAAAATAGAAAGTATTAATTGGCTCCAAATGTCTGACCAAGTAGATTAAAAAAATTAAAAAATTTGCAATGTAAGCTCACCTGCGGAAAGAATTCAGCTGGCGTGACCGCCCCGGTGTTGGGAGTCACTCTTACGTTGTAGGTAGCGGTGGAGGTTTCACTTTGCGGCTTCAAATCTAGAGTCAGGCCGGACCTTTTAGCTAAATCGCGTGTCGTTGCTTGAGATGTAAACTTGCCGTACTCCGAGCCCAGAACCTTATTCATATTACGGACAGCTTCCTGTTGGGCTATGTTGGCTGGTTCTTTGGGGATTTTAGGACCCAACGGTATATTATATTCGACACCCAACACTTTGTGCTTGTTAATCAACGCCTCCTTCTGAGCATCCGTTCTTGGAATCACCGCTGTATTTTTAGACTGTTCAGTTTTTATCATATCAAAATCTGCACTGAGAACTTTCAATTTGTTTCGCTTGGCTTCAGCGAAAGCTGATGTGACGTCATTGTTTTCATATTCTTCATTAGATTGCGACGGATCTGTCAGCTGATTATTTTCCAAATCAGTTCGACCCATTTCGTGTGACATAACTTTTTTCTTGTTAACCAAAGCTTCTTCGCGCATTTTTAGATATTGAGCATTGTCGAAAGCATCGTTTAGTTGTCCACCGATCACATCGCTGGACGTTTTACCTTGATATTCATTGGAATTGACATCATCCGTAACGGGTACAATGTTTCCTTGCGAGTCTAGTTCCTTTGTGTTATCACAATTTTTGTTTTCGTGTGTCCAAGGTACACGGAAAATACTTTTAGCTGCGTTACAAAGAGCCGTGAGCATAACGTTAGTCTGTTGCGGTTCACCATTGTCGTCAACCATTGTTGTTTCATTTATATCTTTCAAACCCCCTGTCTCGGCCATAACAACTGAAGACACAGAATCTTTCATTTGATTGACATCATTCTCAGCAGTAGCGTCGCTATCACTGACACCCTTATCTTCATCCGCTTTACTATCAAGACTTTGTAACGACATCGCCATAATTTCTTCATTTCTCTGATGTTCCAATTCAAGCTTTTCCCTTTTGAGATTTCTCTCCTCCGTAGAAAGCAGCTGTATACGACTTTGGTCCAATTGCAGTCTTTTAATTTTCCATTCTGTGTGTATTTTGCTCTTTTCTACCGCCATGTTCAGCTTCGAGTAATATTCCATAATTTTGTTCCTGTAACAGTACAAACGGGTAGAAAACATTTACGTATAAAATATGTTACAGATATGGGACAGCAAAACTTTTTGTCCTGATGCGATTTCTTCACCTACCTTTCATCGTCTATCAACCTAGAGTCGACCTCTTCCGTTATTACTTCAGCAGTCCGTTCCAACTGATTACGTTTTCTCTCACGTTCTTTGGCTTTCTTCTTAGCTGCTTTAGCTTCTGCCATCGCAGCTTCTAATACTCGTAACGAATGTTGCTTTCCGGCTATTATTAGCTGGGCTAGTCTCTTGCGTTCCGCTAGAAAGAAGAGTTATATTTTATGACAACATTCAGAGACTAACTCAAATTTGAGTGTGTGATCTATCCAAATAAGCGGCGCGCAAACAGCTAATATCGCAACATTTACATGTCTGCTTTGGCGGATTCTTAATTTTTACATTAATTTTATTCAGTATCAATTCAATCAGTTACCAATCAGTGTCTATAACCATTAACCATATTTCCTTTCTTATCATAAATCTGCCATACCATCAAAACTTACCACGAATCTTCTCCATGGTCTCGGCTTGTTTCATCGACGCCACCTCAGCGAAAGCCTTTTTCTCGGCATCTCTTTTCAGGAGTATTTGGTTGAAGGTGACTGGCTCCCCGCTCACGAACAGACACCGTGTTCTATACACGTCTAGCACCTGCTGCTGGCGTTCCAGCTCCTCGAAACTGGCGCAACACTTCACTGACGGATGGTCGGATGATATCAGCAGGATCAGAGGGTCCTGCATGTCATTCGCGAAACGTAATTTAATGGACAAAGGAGGAGTGACATGCCGTTTATTGCAATATGCGGGTTGTCCATACACGCGTCCCATTACATTTGAAGCGGCGTGGACGACCTGCATACTGGAAAAATTCTGTCTCATGTAAACGTAAATACAATAAACTTGAATGTGTATAAAAACCATTTAGAGTAACTGAAACTTAGACTAAGAATACGACTTGCAATGTTTATTACGTTAATAAGTAATTTGGGGTTCCCGCGGGAATTCAGTGACATTTATTCTTACCTGACCTCTGCTACTTATAAACTATCTAGTTACCAAAATTCAAGTTTCATAGGTGAAGTAGTTTTCGGGATTTCGTGTAATCAATGCATCAGTGACCTTTCGCTTATATGTATAGATTTACGTACACTTATGTATCAATTGTTACAGATTTAGCTTACACCAAAAACTGATTATTTCTGTTTTGAAACAAAATCAGTGTTATTAAATAACTTCCAAGCTTACATTTGGGTTACATAGCTTAAGCAGTCTCAAAGACTTTCCACACAGTAGTATTAACTTGGCAAGCGATCTCAGGAACTCCGGAATGTTGTCCAAACTGTGCGTTATATGAAACCCTCTGTCCCAATAACGTTTCGCGCGACAATTTACGTATTGAGCGTCTTTTCTGATAAAGAACTCATTATATCTGTCGTCTAATTCACCTTCAAATATGAATCTTTCGATGAACCTGTAAACCACATTCGATTTTGAGAATTAAAATATAACATTCCATTTCAATATTGTCCGCGTTGTAACTATTCTGTCAATAGGTAGTTTTTACGCCATTACAAATTTAATTGCAAGGTTTTAGGGAATATTTCTATGTACTCACTTGAAATAGACTTTGCATACAGTGAACAATGAATTGAACAATGTGAAGGCGGACTTCTTGTGTGTCACCAATGAAATCTCATTGAATAGATACGTCATTAACTCGCCCCCGCGGGGTATCGTTGTAAATGATTCTGAAATTATTAAAACTCTGTTATCGGTGCTAATGCAAAATCGGTTGTATCATTCGAGCGGAGACGAACAAAGTATCTTACTGCGTAAATTTAAGGCTTTTGACAAAGCTTTAATTTAACTTGCACATTGCATTGTTCGTATGTAAGTCGTGTTTACAAATTTGCCTGACCACTCACTGGTATCCAATCCAAATGAGATGAAGTTTGATATATTTCTATAATTTTAGTGACAAATTGACAATGCAATATCATCGCACCATCGAACTGATCTGATAGTGGTGCCGCAATGGAGGGCTGAAACTCCCTGATGACAAATAGTATGACAGTCGATTTTGGGCTAGTTCGTTTTGTTACCATGAGTGTTTGTTCCATTACACATTACACATGATGACAAGGGTCTGTAAATGGAGCCGGAAGATTGCCACTGGAAATGATAGACTGCAAAGATTGTCGAGTTTGGGCTCGTTTGTTTTATGTCATGATTACCTTCTATTACAAAAATTTTTTCATCTATTCAAATTTGTAACTGTAAGTAATATGTGGGAAGACCTTTATACAACCAGTGTTAGGCTAATGCCACACTACAAAGAGCTTCGCTCATTGCTAAGAGCCAAATGATTCGCCGAGTGATTAATCCTAGTGAACAAACATAGTGCATACTATCGCAGGTGGCCATCGCACGGTGACTAGCTGAGCACCTACCTAGCGTTGCTCGTAGTGTGTCCGGCTGCGATAGTATGTAATATGTCTGTTCACTCAGGGCCGTCTTAAGCATATTCTGCGCCGGGGTGCGGGGTGGTCAGCTTGCAACCCCGCTCTTGTCAACCAAAAAACGCAGTGAAAATTTTATGTTTTATTTATTTATTGCTCAAAATTCTGTAATCAAAGTGCTCTTAAAGTGCGGTGACAAAGGGCGCACCACTCGTTTTGGTGATTTTGCCGCGGGCGTGTTGACTTGGCATATGAAATTGTTGGTTGGTTGCAATGGCGTTGGTATTAACTAGCGCTCGACTTGGTGCGCCCCTTATGACTCTGCGCCCGGGTGCACCCGCGCCCCCCCGAACCCCCGGGTAAAGACGGTCATGTTCACTAGGATTAGTCACTCGGCGAGTAACTTGGCTCGAAGCAATAAGCGAAGCTCTTTGTAGTGTGGCCTTAGCCTTATAATGGATGCTCGTACCTGTCTTGTAAATAGAGGCGACGGTCTCTATCTCGTGCTTGAGCGGCTCCATGTGGAACAGTATCTGCAGCAGCGTGGGCGCGCAGCCCGCTTCCTCGGCGCCGCTCCGGCAACACTCCTCGTATATCGCGGTGGCCGACAGACGGAACTCCAGCAAGAAACGTCTCATCACTTCTCTCGCTGCCTACAATCGTAGGTATGCGTACATCGAGACCGTAAAGCACTTTATATATTGTACATATATATAGGTATGCGAGCTGTAATTTCGGAGTTTCCGTGGAAATTTCGGGATAAGAAGTACCCCAGGTCACTCAGGACTACCGCAGCTTCCTATAAGTGAAAGAATTTTCAAAATCGGTTCAGTAGATTCAGAGATAACCCCTACAACGTGACAAACTCACAAACTTTAGCTCTTTATGATATTAGGATAGATATTAGGATACATATAACATAATATAATTTAATTTTTATTTCGCTTGGTCACGACTGACGGCATCACGCGTGAACGACTGGATCGATTTTGCTAATACTTTTTTTGTTGTATTTGTTATTGTAAGAAGAAGGTTCTTATCAAAGAAGTTTGTAGTTCCTGCGGAAATTCCGAAGCTCACGCGAGTGAATCTCCAAAATGGTTGGATCGAGTTTGACAGGACTTTCACTGCTAATTAGCTGATGTTACAAAAAGTAAATTAAGCTACTTTGGAGTTCTTACGGGAATTCCGAAACACACACGGGTGAAACTACAGGGCACAGCTAGTTACGTATAGGTAACAATCAGCATAATTTCATCCAAAATGCCGTTCGAAATTATAGCACCAAAACAATCGAATGTGCATGAGCATCGCATAATTGGACGTTCTCGCCGAAAGACTTAATAATATGTAACTCCATCACCCACAAAATTGCATCACTCTTCGTGTACTGAATACAGTTCTATTCCTATTAAATCTATGGTAATGTAATTAGACATACAGTGGTATAAATGTGTGTCAGATTTTGCAATGACAAACAATGCTAATATAATAATATGGTACTGACAAATGGAAGTGCTCCTGCAGTTTTCAACCTAAGTTGCGCTGATCCTAATGTTTTACCTTTCCATTTATTTGTATAACAAGCTTTCTCACTGACTCATCAATGCCCAGCCGAAATTACTGAAGCTAGATACATGAAATTAGGACAATTGTTTCTTTTTGGGACGTAAACACTTATTATTTGAAGATTTTTTTTAAACTCAATGTGAAAATATAATGAAACATCTATCGAGGTGAAAGGTAGGTAGAGTAGATAGAGTATAATAGAATATGGAAGCGTCGTTAGTTTTGAAGTTAGCCACGAGAATCGGTATTTTTAGGACTGTTCTTTATAAATATTACACTTAAATATATCAGGACTTTTTAAAAGTTCAACAAGGGAATGAAATAATTAAACGCAGGTGAAGCCGTGCGTATCAGGTAGTATGAACCAAATAGACCACCTCATAAACAAGTCCATTGCCATTCGGCTGCCCATCACTTCCATGGCCGAATGCGAAATTGTACAATCTTCTATAGTGCGTTCCCACAATCAGCAACGAAGACACATAACCCCGTAACCGTTCCAATGAAAGGCACTCCATGGCCAGCTTGTCTGTCATGAAAAAACATTTGTGTTCCTCGTTGTAGGGAAACGAACTTGTTTCCACACCAACTGAAAAAAATGAGACAAAACCCTCCATATACAAAATACGCCCAACATATTATTATTCACTTTCATTTGACGATTTGGTATTCTAAACTATTATTGCAAAGGGGAAAGATTTGATTTTTTGTTTGTTACGATTTAACTCAAAAACTAATGCACTGATTCCAAAAATTCTTTCATCATTAGAATGCTACATAAGGTATCCCTGAGTAACATAAGCTATATTGTAACCCGGAATTAACGCGGGTGAAACGGCGAGGAACATCTAGAATATTAAAATATGCAAAAAAATTCTCACCATCGTGTAACAGGTAACTTTATTCTGTCGAATTTGGGTGCCCAAAATAGCACAAAAAATATAAATATTACCTAGATATATGTATTTAGATTGAAATTATACTTTTTTTACGCGTATAGAATAAAAACCAGTAACCAGTGTAAAAGATTTAAATAACATTGTTAGAACAACAAAGATAAGAGAACATCGAATTTAAAAATCACATGAAGATTCTACACGTTTTATTTGAGTGCATAAGGTGTTGATGAGAGTAATAATAATAATTTGGGGGCGAACTAAGATCACGTTGGTTTATTCTACTTACTTATTAAATACATGATATGTCTAATGAACTGCCTTTCAGACACTAAATTTAAATCTGACAGAACACCACCGTACGTCTCTCGCCACAGCCTCATCTCCCTACTTGACGATGCCATGAGTTGCCGTCTTTCGTTTATTGGTGGCAATTTTGCTGAAAAATGAAACATTTGAGGGGCTATCAAAAACCAATAAAATATTTTAAAAAAGTTGAACATTAAGTATCATCTTCATTGTGATTCGTGATCCTATTGAAAATCCACGAGAATCAAACCTGTGGTCTAAAAGTCATTCATAACCATAATTATTAAGGTTTTACGAAATTGTTGTCATGTGCTGTGGAATTTTGTTGAATAAATAAATAAATAACCACTCATTTAAAGATAATAATATGATCTTATGAATTATGAGTAGGTATGGTTGTTGCAGTACAGTTAATAAAGAGTATGGTACTCACAAACTATTTCCCATATGTCCTCAGGTACGTCTTTATCCATTTGGCTGACTATCTCCCAAATATCAACCGACTCACCATCTGTTTTAGCCCTAAATACTTCATTCATGTCTGATTTCACGTTGGAACTTGCTGTTGATATCTGAATAGTAAATATTTAGATATATATTTGTTTGTTATAATAGAGTAACACACCCTAACAGTATTCAAAGCTTGAGAGCAAAGAAATCAAAACAAGAAGAAAATGAAACATGAAATAAAAATAAATAAATAAATAAATAAAAATATATGTAAATAGATAAGTTGAATGGTGTAGCATGTATTTTTTCTATAATCTTAACTCTATCTGTTAAGTTTTTTAAATTAAAAGTTCCCGCAACTTACTCTCATGTCACTGTCACCAGGCTTTGAAGATGGTATTTGTAGATCTCTTGGTGCAGTCACTCCTGTGCAGTTCTGCATGGCATTCTCAGAATATGGCGATAAATGTGTGGATGTTAGAGACACTAATGACATAGGACTGAGGAATGTTCGTATTTGTACTGCATCATGTACTTGGGATACATTACCTAGCAACACAAAAAATCAGTAACAAACAAGATTGAATTTAGAAATTTCAACAACTGATCAAAATGAAACTGTATTAAAAAAATTGAAATAGTTCCAAGAGATAATGAATGGTCATTATCTCTTGGAACTTTATATATTTATGCATGGGCACAAATATACACACATCAAAAGTGTCTAGGGATCAAGTACATATTAGAGAATTGCCGCAAATCGGAATTATTATTGTAACTTTTCTGGATTCTTATTGAAACTTTTTAATGAAATTGAAGTTTATTCAAATTTTGTTTAAAATTTAAAACATAACTGTCATTAAAATTAGATTAGATTTAAATTTATTGGGTTTCTTTTTATAGCAAAAAATGTACTTGATCCCTAGACACTTTTGATGTGTGTATAAATTGAAAGAATATTAAATATGTAATGTATGTAATATACTTAACATTTTTAAGAATAACTAAATTTCAACTTACACAACTGAGAATCCAAGCTCATAACAGTGTTTTCAGTGTTTGTGTGTGACTTGTGGCTTTCAAGCAATGCTCCTTGGTGTTTCAGAGAGAATGGTAGCTCAAATATATGTGATGGATAGTATGGGTATGGTTGTGCTGAGGCAAATGGAACAGGCTTTGGGAGCATTCTATCTAATGTTCCAAATGTAAATGGGCTCTGAAAGTAAAATAAAATATGTGTTGTAACAAATGGTGATGCCACAATGCTGCAGGCAGAATTTTCCTTTGAAAAATTGTCTCTTTTTTCAAAGGAAAATTCTAGCAAAATTACAAAAAAAAGGATAATATGAAAAACAGAACTTTTCTTTTTCTTCTTCTGTTTAACTAATTAGATGTTGACTGTTACTATTATAAATTTGCACTTATGGAAACTTTGCACAGAAAAATTTTAATATTAATTGGTGTGAGGGAATGCATTAGAAATACGCATCCCGAATTTAGGGGGGGGAGGGGGGGGGGGAGGGGGGGGGAGGGGGAGGGGGGGGGGAAGGGGAGTCACCCCCAACAACCCCCCGCGCGCGGAAGTCAATAGTTTTTTTTATACGAATTTTTGAAATTTGAATACAACGCTAGTGTTTTCTACTGATATTTATGAATTTAGAGGGGGGAGGGGGGAGGGGAGTCATTGCCCAATCACCCCCCACAGACAAAAACCAACAACTTAAAGGCAAGGTCGACGGAGCCCCGCTTCGCGGGGCTCCTAATCGGTGGTCATAAAAGAAAATAACCACTCAGAAGGATGGCGGGGCCTTGCAGGCCCCGCCATCCTCTTCGTCACCTAAATTATCCGATTCGGGGTGCCCATAAGTCCTGAGCTCGCTTCGCTCGCTCCTGGACCCTAAGTTATTTAAAGATAATTTTAAACACGAAAAAAAAAACTACGGGTCTCCACGCGGAGTGAGGGTGCCGTAACGACAGGGGGGACCCATCCCTATAAAAATCAACCCCTATTCTCACTAAATTCCGGACGCGTATTAATAATACATTCTTATATCAGTAGGAAACACGAGCGTTGTATTCAAATTTCAAAAATTCGTATAAAAAAAACTATTGACTTCCGCGCGCTGGGGGTTGTTGGGGGTGACTCCCCTACCCCACCCCTACCCCTCCCCCCTAATTTCCCCCCTAAATTCGGGATGCGTATTTCTAATGCCAACCCATTACTTTTCTATGTTTAATAATAAAATCTGGTTTAACTGATAATTTAAAAATTATTTACCTTAAATATTTCTGAAGACAGGTCCTGTTTTACTGTGTCACTTAATGATACGAGAAAACTTAATATATTGTTCATATTTTCACTATTTACTCCAAAATCTACTAAACGTAAAATACTGATAATCTCTTTCAGTTTAACTGATCTTTTGTACTCAGCAACATTCCTTGCATTTTGCTGTAAAACAAAATAATAGGACAGTAGGTCTGCTATGGGTTCATTGCTGGAGTACAGTAACTCTTTATTTGATTTCCTTAAAATTATTTCAAAAGCATTTGATCTCATTTTTGAAATGAGACGTTTTTGTGATATTCTGTTCTCAAGTGAATGCTTAGATGCAGTCTTGATGCATAGTTTCGTAATCAGCTGGTACACACTCGAATCTTGTGTATTATCCATGGTGGTTGATAAATGGGATGTACCTATGCTAAGTGGTTGATTATTGAGTATGATTATTTAACTATACATTTTAATTAAATAGATTTTAGTTAAGGCAAGAGAAAAACAACAAAAGCGCAAACCAAAGAGTAAAATAAACATACAGCACAGACGAATAAGAGGAGTCCCTGTATTGTACAGCACCGGAAAAGGCGACACCGGAATGCACGACATGAGATTGTACGACACCGGAATGTACAGCACCGGAATTGGCGACACCGGATTTCATGGCCTAGCCGACTTCGTGCTCCGTTTAGTAGTATTCAATACAATGCAGGTAGTAGGTAGTTAGTAGTTACTGTCTCAAAATCTGATGGAAATTCAAATAACAAGTCCAAGTGTAATATTTAGTAACGTAATTATTATTTTTCACTTTAATGAATTGTTACAACTTGTTATATTCTTTTTTTTGCATAATATATCGAAACTTCGTGGTCACACCTAAGAATTAATCGAACAAATGTCACCTTATTTTGTCTTTAGCGCATCGCCGGCCGCTACCGCGGCACGCTCGCTACGCTCGCTCGGCTCGCGAGACCTGGTCATCAGTAAGAACCTAACCTAATAAAGAATGTCGGGTATACTACTTTGAAATCTGTTCATGATGTGGCCTTGATAGTAATGTTCTCATTACTTTTTACTTATTTCAATAAATAGCTTATAGTGGCATCATCGCCACACTAGTACCTACTATAGGATAGGTGTAGGAAAGGTGACGTAAATCAGGCGAAGCTAACCGCTCGCCAGTCGCTTCCCGTTCGCCAGTTAATACAGTTTTGGTTCCTTTCTTTTCGTAACTTTTATAATCTGTACAATCTGTATAGGGCACATAGCTCGTGGAAATAATAATTATAAGGTGTAAACTAAGGGACCAGATTTAGTGTATTGTACTCTAAGTCTATACAGTAAAATATATAGAGTGGTCCGTTGTTTGATTATCCTGCCTATAGACTGTAACATAATAACGTAATGGGCATAAACACTAACATGAAACCTAATAATCATCACCAAAAAATCTAACATAAAATATATGTGCCGTATTTGACAATAACTTGACCCAGTATTTAGGTAAGTAACGTAAACGAGCACAAAGAAAGGAGGCGTGATTTCATCGACCAATAGGAGCGGTGTCACCAATTCCGGTGCTGTACATTCCGGTGTCGTACAATCCAGTGACGCGCATTCCAGTGCTGTACATTCCAGTGTCGTACATTATCGTGTTGTGAATTCCTGGTTCCCGAATAAGAGAACATACTGTTATGCTACGTTCACACGCGTGCGTTCAACTCCACATTCAACGTGCACATTCACATTCACGAGCGTGTAAACGGTACGCCCGAGCCCGTGAACGCGCCTGTGAACGTGAATGCCGCGAATCGGGCAAGTGTCGGTTTTTTGGCAAAGTTCAAAGGATGAATGTGCGGGCGCCCGGTGACTGTTTACACGCGCGCGGGCAGTCAGTCTGTCCCGCGCTTTCGCGACGAGTGGATCTTCATTCAACGTTGCTAAGAAAGTCGCTACGATCGGATATTACAACATGGCGGAATGGTCATAATTTTGTTTCTTTTTCCAATAAAAATAAGTTAAGCCAAAGGATATGGCAGCAACAACACCGAGATCCTCGCTGCTCGCCATTCTGGCACTGACTGACACGACGGCGTGCGTGTAAACAGCTTGAATGTCCGCCGGCCCGGGACGGGCTGCATGCCGCGCAGCCCGCCAGGCAGCCCGCCGGGCTGCACGGCGCGCGTGTGAACGTAGCATAACATACAGGAACGCAAACATTTTTTTTTGGTAAAGTTTACCCAAAAAAAGGTGAAGTTTACCCCTTTCGGAGAAGGCAAAAGGAAACTTAGTCCATATAGCCAATTCATTAGTATTTTTAATTCATTATTCTTCTGAAGTAATTTACATCGAAATGCATTGGTGAGATGCATTTCGATGCTTTACCGGAACTTTTGGCAGCAAATCTTCACAGTTGAACCTTAATTGTATTCAGATTTTGCAGCACTGAGCAATACATTTTGTATTAAGAATTTATTATTGATCTGTTTATCATTTATTGACGGATATGGATTTCCTTTAAGTTCTAAAACAGCTTTATCAAAATTCCGAGAGTTCTGTAGTTTAGGTGCTCTGTACAGTGCAGTATAACTTGTCTTGGAATTTACATACATTAATAAACCATGATACGGTTCTTGAACACACAGTACACACTACAATCACAGTTATTAATTTTAAAATTTAAATACTATACAGTACACATACTAGCTAAGAAGAAACTCACAAGCTAGTTGGTGTCTAAATAATTTATATGGAATTTACTAGCTCTTCTGTCGCTTTAAAGCTAAACTCGATCCATAAACGAAAGGGTGCGTTTACTGCGTATATTTTTAAAACGCTTTTTTACTGCTTAAAAGACCTCGTCTTGAGTACGTGCTCCGTCTCATATAATCCGTAGAAACTAAAAAGAAACGAATACCAAACCTACCAAGTACCTATCTCTCGTAAGTCGTGGGTGGTCGTGGCCACTCGTGGTGACTCGTGACTTGTACCTATTCCAACTCCTTCCGCTGGAGTCGGTAGGGTTCGCTTCGGTACCTACTCGGGTTCGGGAGTCGGTCGGCGTCGGACTCGGAGTTGCCGGAGTTGGTTGGATATGGGATATGTCGCGGCGTTATCATCCCAACTCCTTCCGCTCGGCTCCGATCGGCGCTCGTTTCGGTTAGTCTCGGAGTGGTCGGAGTTGGTTAGATACTCAGAAGTATTCTTCTGAGGTTAGATATGGGATATGTTTAATATTTGACAAGTGAAGGAGTTGTAACAACTCCGCTTCGGGAAGCATATCCAAAGATATATACGGGTCCGGAGTTACCCATGTCTAGACGAAATAAAAACTCCGGATTGCAGCCAGTGATGACATCCGACGGATCACATCCGTCAATGGGCACGGGGTGTGGATTACTGCCACGACCCACAGGTGACATCCATCTCAGTAGTTTGTACTTTATGGTGACATACAGTACGGTAGTATCTACAAGTAGCTTATGGGTGATTTACTTAAGACTTGGCTGTATGGCTCAATAGCCCTCGCCTGTCCCAGAAGAGGCGAACATAAAAAACAACAGTTTATGGGTGACATCCAAACTGACCGTCACAATTTGGAGCTTGTTACGGGACTTTTGGCGGGATTTCCAGCAGAGTGGACGTCAATTTTATTTCTTTGTTTTGCAAATTAGTTTATCGTGATTAATATTGTGTGAATATGGTGGATTTTGAATAATAGTGATCCATTAGTGATGAATAATGTGCGGAAACAGTGAAATAAGATGAAATAGGGCGTTCATCGGGAGGTTTTCGTTTTACTGTACAACTTCCCACAGAGCGTCCTATTAAGGTCCAACTGTGAAGATTTGCTGCCAAAAGTTCCGGTAAAGCATCGGAATGCGTCTCACCAATGCATTTCGATGTAAATAACTTCAGATGAAGAAAAATATTAATGAATTGGCTATATGGACTAAGTTTCCTTCTGCCTTCCCCGAGGGGTAAACTTCACCAAAAAAAAAAAAAATTGGAGCTTGTTACTTCTTTGTGGAGTGCAAACTGATTAATTTGTTTATTACAAAGTTTGTAGCAGCTCAGGTACAAACTTATTTCTAATTAATTTGTGAACAAACATGAATCAAGCAGATATATCAAAGTTGGTATCAAAGCTACGTATCAGAGTACCTGCAGAACCACGTAGGTTAAGAAACCAGAATGGTCCTGAGGGCAGATTAAATAGACTGCGTAAAACTGTTACTGGATTGATAAAATTTGAAAGGATTGAACTTAATTATAACCGAGCTGACGAGGCTCGTCAATATGCTGAGAGGGTATTTTTTTACTTTTTGCTGTTTTATAAACATGTTTTCAAATATGGAAAAAACTTACTTTTTTCTCTTATTCCAGCTTATTTCGGAAGCTATCCGCAATGGTGACTGCCATAAACCTACTATGGAAATTGCAGATTACTGGTTATTAGAAAAAGAACTGATTCACAAATTGTTCAAAGTGCTAGCTCCTCGATATGAAAATTTCAAGACAAGTTATACTGCACTGTACAGAGCACCTAAACTACAGAACTCTCGGAATTTTGATAAAGCTGTTTTAGAACTTAAAGGAAATCCATATCCGTCACTAAATGATAAACAGATCAATAATAAATTCTTAATACAAAATGTATTGCTCAGTGCTGCAAAATCTGAATACAGGCAGTCAAAATATGTAGAAATTGCTAATAGCATTGGCAACGGTAAAATGGAACAATCAGACAGTGAAACCAGATGTTAATAAAGTGAATAAATGTATTCTCCCTGTAGTAAAATTAATTGTATACAAAATAAAGGACAATTGAAGTAAATTTTATTTAATGTAATTAGAAGCATAAACAAATTCTGTGTGATCTAACTTGGTGATGGTATTACCTAGTTCGACCACCAAGAACAATTCTCCAGCTTCCCACAAAAAAGATTACATCAAAACTCCCTATATTACTATTAGGATACTACTTACTAAGATCGGTTCCAATTAAGTATTTACTGCAAACTAGTCTATCCCTCATAGTTTCACTTGGATTAATTTAGGTGTAACCATGGCATTTTTATCCCATGTACCGTACCAAGTACTGTAAAATGAGGTAAATAGAAAATGTTTTCAACTTTTTTCTCAAATTTAATTGAATAAAAAGCTTGCTCGGATATAACAAATGTTTAAGTTTTTGTCCGAGATGTCTGAATAACTATCTTGCCATATATTTTTTTTAAATAACTTTAAAAATGTGTTAGGTTTCTATTCACCCCAGTACTGGGGAATGCAACAGGGAACAATAGAAAAAGAGGTAGGGTTGGCAAAAATTTATTTAAACCTACTTGATGAATTAGATGTTCAGAAATTAATCAATATTTTCTGGGGGAGCACGAATTTTTCCGCTCTCGTCCTTTCGATATCGTACGTGACGGGTACGTTAAATAGGGTCACGTGACGTACTGGTCACGTGACGTACTGGTCACGTGACCAGTACGTCACGTGACCCTATTTTGAATTTCCCGCCACTCAAAAAAGTAGCGACAAGTCGCTGGCAGCGAAAACAGTTTAGCCAACTCTAGCAACTCTTCAGTTCTGTGCAAATTGAAAACGCGGCAGTTCTAGTAGAAATATTGTAAATTCGTTAAGATCTAAAAATGATTTACATACTACAAGTATAATTTTATTAAGTTGTTTTATTGTTATTGCTATTAAATAATACAAAATAAGAAAAGCTATAAAGCAGCTATTAATCTGAGACATTAATAATTTAATCTCAGACGAAATAAAAAGTCTTTTTATTTCGTCTGAGAATTTAATATGACGACAAAACTGGTGATTCTATATAAACTTTAATCTCGACAAAACTGTACAATGATATCGAAGAAACAAAATTATCGTTTATACTTGTGTTAGAAAATAATACTCGATTAATACATTAAGCAGCTGTTTTAATTACTTTTTCACAAAAGGGCGCGAGTGCCATGCACTCCCGCCAATTTCCCAAACTCACAATGACAATCTCACTCACCGTTGACAGCTTCTATGCCTGACACCTGTCGCATGACGTTTATGTCACCTGTCACCTGTCAGTGCCAGAGATATTAAAAATGCAGACGCTAACAGTCGGCCATTCTGACATTTGTCTGACCCCAGACAACCATCAACAGTGTTTGAGGAAAATTAAGAAGGGTGTGATGTGACCATCACTCCTCTAGACTTTTATACAAAATATAATGATTCGTCTAATTCTCAGTACAGGAGAGAAACGACTTTTCAGGATAAAATTTCTTTAAAAGTACAATATAAAAGGAAAATTAAATATAACATAAACTAAGTACCTAAATATTTTTAAATAAACAAAAGTATTGCAAGAACTACATATCTATCGACACATGATACTAAAATTCATCTTATATTCAGAAATTGTAAGCAACAAAACTATTTGAAAAACTCCATTATACAATATAAAAACACTCAGTTAATAATTCGTCAGATTTTTATAGAAAAACGAATGATTAAGATAAAATTACTTTAAAACATAAACAAAGTAATGCAACTAAAACTAAGAACGTTAAACTTTTAAAATATATACTTTTAACAATAATATTGGAAGAAGCACATACACGTGATTCTGAGATCTTGTATCGTATTCTAATTCGTCAGATTTTTATAGAAAAACGAATGATTAGGATAAAATTACTTTAAAACATAAACAAAGTAATGCAACTAAAACTAAGAACCTTAAACTTTTAAAATATATACTTTTAACAATAATATTGGAAGAAGCACATACACGTGATTCTGAGATCTTGTATCGTATTCTAGTTCGTCAGATTTTTATAGAAAAACGAATGATTAGGATAAAATTACTTTAAAACATAAACAAAGTAATGCAACTAAAACTAAGAACCTTAAACTTTTAAAATATATACTTTTAACAATAATATTGGAAGAAGCACATACACGTGATTCTGAGATCTTGTATCGTATTCAGAAGAAAATGTAAAAAGCAAGACTATTTGAATAACTCAGTTAAGTTTACAAAAAAGAACAGTTAACATTTCGGCCATCCTGTGATAAGATAGAATGTCCTCATTCTACCATGAGTATTTTTGTATAAGTATATTTTAAATCATGCTCTATGCAAGCAATGTCATCTTTACTACCGCAGATCATTTTTTATTTGGATTCAATGTCCGCTCCAACGTCCTGTCATCACAATATATAGCGCGCTTGCTCCAATGATGATCGGTGCAGCGGCAGCGTGCTTATTCTGGTACTAATACAGGTAGCCATCAGCCGCACGCTTGCTCCGAGGTCTACTATTTAACATTCAGGCAGCGCGCTCACTCCGGTATTCACACAGGTAGCCATCGGCCGCACGCTCGCTCCGAGGTCTACTATTTAACATTCAGGCAGCGCGCTCGCTCCGGTATTCACACAGGTAGCCTTCGGCCGCACGCTCGCTCCGAGGTCTACTATTTAACATTCAGGCAGCGCGCTCACTCCGGTATTCACACAGGTAGTCATCGGCCGCATGCTCGCTCCGAGGTCTACTATTTAACATTCAGGCAGCGCGCTCGCTCCGGTATTCACACAGGTTGCCTTCGGCCGCACGCTCGCTCCGAGGTCTACTATTTAACATTCAGGCAGCGCGCTCACTCCAGTATTCACACAGGTAGCCATCGGCTGCACGCTCGCTCCGAGGTTTATTATTTCATGTTTAACAAGTAAAAACCAGATTACTGATCAATAATGAGGATTTGGAAATGGTCGACGAAACTGTCTTTCTAGGTATAACATTAGATGCAAAATTACAATGGGGCCCACATATAAAAAAAGTTATCAGGTAGATTAAGCTCGGCTCGATTCTGTATTCGTGTTGCAGAAACGAGCCATTCGCGCAATCTATAAGTTGGGCCCTCGGGATTCACTGAGAACTAAATTCAGCGAGTTTAAAATAATGACTGTACATTCTCAGTATATATACGAGAACTTATTATATGTTCACAAAAATTTAGGCAACTTTAAGAAAACAGTGATTTACATAATCTAAACTTAAGAAATAAAGATAAACTCGCTGTGCCTAAGACTAGGCTCCATAAAATTTCTAAGTCATTTAAAGGACAATGTATACGCTTTTACAACAAACTCCCAAACGATGTAACTAATTTGTCAATTAATAAATTCAAGACGCTTATTAAACACAGATTATGCGATAAAGCATATTATAGTGCAGTAGACTATTTAAATGATACAGACGTCTGGGAATGAATTGCTCTATCCAATTACTATTTTTTGTTCTCCTAGTTTATAAGTAAGATCATTTAAAGACAGCCCTGCTGAGTTTCTTGTCAGTTCTTCTCAGCAGAGGGCGTATTCCGAACTGACGGTAATTTATAGTTCTAAGAACCTGCTGACGATTACAAGTGATTGTAACCAATCCTAAGTAATAAATAGCTTTTGAATTTAGAATTTTTGGCAGCGTGCTTATTCCGGTACTAATACAGGTAGCCATCGGCCGCACGCTTGCTCCGAGGTCTACTATTTAACATTCAGGCAGCGCGCTCACTCTGGTATTCGCACAGGTAGCCATCGGCCGCATGCTTGCTCCGAGGTTTACTATTTAACATTCAGGCAGCGCGCTCACTCCAATATTCGTACAGGTAGCCATCGGCAGCACGCTCGCCCCACGGTCTGAACCTTAAACAACATGAAAAATATCCAAAGCAATACCAATTCATTGGCTCGTTGCCTCGGCTATCGGTATATAAAATAAATTACATAGTTCTACTTGTGAAAAGTACTTCAAGGGTCAGTTCCACAACAAACCCTTCAACTTTATTACTGTTAGACTTTTACTTTACTATTTTCTTACTTCATTACTTATTAGAGAATATTTTCGGGGTTTAATTTTGTCCGAGTTTAATGAAATCACTAGTTCAGTCTCTTTAGACTTTGACTACTCTTTGCCCCAATATAAGGAATTAGTATTGCAATTAAATAACTCGGCAGAGTTGTTAAATTCTGACCGCAAACCTTTTACCACAGAATAGATAGAAGAAGCATCAACTCTGTTTAATATGAAAACTAGTGTCGCTGGGTGACTCCCGGACACAAACCCATAATGCACAAATACATTTACTGGCATAATGGAATGTGGGTATTAAACGCCGCCATTCGGTTAGGTTTCTACCCAGTAACTGTTACACAAATTCGGTTTTGGGAATATTATGGGAAACACATTCGAGATGCCAGCAATGGAAGTTTCGGTAAAGCTAGAGTAATTGCTTCATAGCAACCGTGGTGCGCCTGCACCGCCTACATGGTTGCCAGTTATTATACTATTTTCTCTGTGTCTTTTACTATCAAGATTATGAATGAGGCTGAATAATGAGGACTTATTCTCTTTTTACTAAAATTCGCCATCACGAAGAGACTAGGTTTAAAGTTACATAATACGGTTTATTGATAATAGTCAGAGATCAAACTTTGAAGCATAATCCAATACTACTAATCTCGATATTTTATGTTTCTGATAAATTTTCTAGATTAGCCTATTTCAAGTTCGCGATATACTCTCCTTTATTTTCTCACTGTAGGTACCTACTTATTAGTAAGTACATATTCCAACACTATCGTCGTAGCGGATTCTATTTAAACAACTAGTCTAAGTCTAAAGGTTAAATTTCTTACTGTATTAAAACGAACGGAGCACCTGAACACTCTCATGCTATCTGTAAAAGGGTCCAAAATCTTTCATTACTGAAAGTCAAAACGTTTGGCATTGATATCCATTTACTTGAGCCTACGTTTCTATGCTTCTTTGTACTAATAGCTTCTACTAATGTTACTTATCACGAATATGTTCGCGTTCTGCAAAACGGAATGTTTTAACCGAGAGATGGTTATACAAAATATCTTTGATTGCCAAGAAGGATCTAACGATACTACGATTTTCGATTTTCTACGAAATCCAGTGACATGATTTATTTTAGAAGGCATCATAGATTATGAAGTCGTTCATATCTACAAGTTTCCGCTTAGGGAGGCCTTTACAAGATACAAAGTGCTCAACAGGGCAACAGCGTCATTTTGCTAGTGGATCGTAAACACAAAAGGTATCATAATAATGCAATTAAACCTGCCACGCCCTAATCAACTCTTATATTTTATATTTGGTATTATCTATTATATTATTACAAGGCTTTGTCTCGTTCAGTTTATTTTAACATATTTTTAATGTCACTTACTGGTGTGATAATGATTCCTATCTTGGATAATTAACGCTTTGCGAAGATAAGTTTTTCTAGAATAAACTCAGAGTCCTTTTCATTTAGTTTAGTATTGTTTAGTGTATTAGTTTCTCTAAACCGATATCTCTAATATCTATGCAAAGATAATCTATAAAGTTATGGAATATAGTCGAAGAATACTTAAGCTGATAACTTATTTGGTCATCTTTGTAATATGTCTGTCACTACACACTACTCATTACGCGTTCACTGAATACGGCTCTATTATCTAGTTTGCAATTTATTGGACACCATGCTAATGCCATATTATTTTTCAAGGTAAACAAATATTCTTCACCCTAGCGTAATACTCTAACAGACCTGTATAAAGAGTTGAAGAAGAATAGCATGGATATTTAAAAGATGATTAATTATTAGACAAAAAGTCTACTTGGATCTTCACAATATTCATCTTATGGGTAATTGATGTATATATTATCAATTTACTGTTAGTTCTTGTTACTATGAGAGTATCTTTGGATTCATTCTGAGACTTACTTTTATAACGATTAACAAATTCATTGTTTATAAGAGTGTACCATAGTGATACACGCTCGGCAAAGTGATACTAACATGAAACCACACGCAAAATAGGCGCCCAGTCGTCGAATTGCGGAAACCAGCCCGTTTACAAATACTAACATGAAATCTTTCGCATCAATACGACATTCTAATACCTTTATTTACATTAAGGTGGCGCGCCACCATATTATGCAGCCTCTCAGCCGATAGAGGCCGCGGGCGGCGCCATAAAAGTGTTTTCTCAATTTACAGAGAATCGCAAGCTAAAAGATAGATTTTGATGATAAATGCGACAGGATGAGTGTTTAATACATCTTTCATTTAAAAATTTTATATGGTCTTACGCGCATTATTATCCTTTAACTACAAGAAAATTAGGAATAACCGCCCGAAACGTAGTCACACACACATGCAAATCGATTAGTATTAGCCGAATCTGATTCTGAATTTGACTTATTATGTTTGAGTCTCGTTGGCGCTGTGGTGTAATACGTCTCTTTTTGTAAATAATGAATCGTGAAAATCTCGTGTTCAAATCTAAGATTGCGATTCCACTTTTTGTAACTAATTTTCTCAAATTTGTTTATATATACTTATTTATAGATCTACAAACGATTTATTTTTCGTTCTTTTTTGGAATTTTATTTTAATTCCAAAAAAGAAAATTTAAAGGATATAGAACTAGAATCTAAGAAAATGTAAAGATGGATAAAGCTAAATAAAAATATTGAACTTATTTTCAATACAACCTTTCCCTGCAGGTTACACACGTACCTATTTGCGTAAATATTGGGACTGAAAATAATTTTGGGTATAAAAATAACTCTAGGTCCTAATCTAAATTTCAAGATTTCGGGATTTACTTGGTGATAAAAAAATTGAAATCTTATAATATCTCCGACACTATGACCACAATACCATCAATATAAAGATATATAAAGATATTTCAGCAGTCTATGTGATTTACGTCATCAACTAGGATGTTTTTAATTTTAGAAAAAATCAATCATAGAAAATCCAAAACTAAATAGAATCGCAGTTCAACTCAAAACCTGAATGATTCGTGATAACTTTACAAAAAAGTACATAATTCCACAAAGACACTGACATTACAATCCCTACTAAATACTGATAATATTATAAATGCGAAAGTAACACTGTCTATCTGCCTGTCTGTTACGTCAATGGCTCAACGGATCATCACGAAATTTTGCATACACGTTGTCAGGGGTACAGAAAAGGACATAGGGTACTTTATATGCTGGAATTCCCACGGGAACTCCAAAATTAACACCGGTGAAATCTAATGAGATTTTGCATATACGTTGTCAGGGGTACAGAGAAGGTACCCTATATGCATAGGGTACTTTGTATCCCGGAATTCCTGCGGGATCTCCGAAATTGCCACGGGTGAAACCGCGGGGAACAGCTAGTACTCATATAAACCGAGATTTGAATCGTAATTCTAAAAGGATTAGAGCCAGACGTTAGTACGCATAGTGGTTATATACTCTTTGGTCTAGCCACTCAACCTATATAGTACCGCTTGGCGTTATTACACGAAAAAAAAACATAAACGCATTCTGCCGTTGTTCCATTTCAAAATTTAAATTTTGTCATCTCGTGATAATAATATTTTATATTTTATTGAGTTTCATCAGTAGGTAGGTACGTTGAGTTTGTAGAGTATTTTATATTCTACTAGCTGTGTCCCGCGGTTACACCCGCGTGAAACATTTTTATAAAATTAACAACTGATACTGGAGGATACTGTAGTTTCTTTTGAGTGAAGTATTTAAAAAAACTGGTTCTTTACTTTTTATAATAACACTAGCTATTTTTCATAATATACCTAGAAATTAGCGCGGTTTCACCCACGCTAATTTCAGAGTTTCTGCGGGAATTCCGGGATAAAAACTACCGTGTCCTTCTCTGTGCCCCTACTAATAAAGTGTATGCAAAATTTCTAGATAATCGGTTGAGTAATAAACCGTAACATACAAACAAACAAACTCATATTCGCATTTCTAATAATAAGTTTATCTAGAAGTGTGCATAATGTATATTATGAAAAAGCAGTTTAGATTTGAAATCGTAAACAAAAGCATAAAAAATGACAGATAATAAAAAAATTATCTATACTTCTAAACTATAATAAACGAGTAGAATCCGCGATTCTGTACATTGAATATTTTTACCTAAAATGGAGAGGGGTGATAAAAGAAGAGTAACCAAGCACAAAAAAAGTTTTTGAAATTCTTTTCTGTCTGTCTGTTTGTTCGCCATAATCTCCAAATCAACTGAACAGATTGTCATGCGGTTTTCACAGGTAGATTAAGCTTAGCCTGTAGCTACATAATATAGGCTTTGTGTCATTCAAATCGGATATCGGGAAAAAAGTTATTACACAAAAACTTTTCACGCGAGTGAAACCGCAGGGCACAGTTAGTCATATAATATTGAGACTTCTTCGGAAGTTGTTCTAACCACTGGACCATTATCGTATAGTTCCTCCTGCCGAAAAAATTGTATGCATTCAGCCGTCGCGCGTCATTTGAATATATTGATCTTCTTTTATTTAGTTTCGTCAAAGCAGTGCGTTGGGAAGATAGATTTATTATAATATTGTATTATTTGTAAAATATAAATATTTTACTGGCAGTTGATCCTGCCGCGGTTTTGCTCGCGTCAGTTTTATTTTTATTTTTTTTTTATTACAAAATCAAGGAAATAATAAATAATAATGAGTGAACAGTTACATCATTTGGAAAAATTTACAAAAATAAAGTCTTTATTATACAGGGTGTAACGTTACGAGGGTATTTTTTTTGTGAAAAGGCATTCAATATTCGATTCTCGTCTCTAATAGTTGACTAAAAAAAATTTGGAGAAAAAACTTATTGAGTGTCGTGTCGTGCTCCGCTCGTATTGGTCATAGCGTGATGTTATAGCCTATGGCCGTCCTCAATAAATGACTATCTAACACGGAAATAATTTTTCAATTCGATCTAGTAGTTCCTGAGATTAGTACGTTCAACCAAACAAGCAAACAAACTCTTCAGCTTTATCATTAGTACCTATAAATTAACAAATACAAATTAGGTATAAGCATAGGTAATAGTAAAAAATATTATAAGCTTTTGAAAATTACTTCACGTGATCACATAGATATCACGAAAAGATGAAGTTTGACCTACCAACACGATGAGTCTGTAACTTGCAGTTTCGGAGATATGAGCTGTCGAAAATTTGACCATGTGATCACATAGATATCACAAAACATGAAGTTTGAGTACTAACGTGATATGACTGCGTCCTATAGTTTCGGAGTTATAAGTGTTCAGAAATTTTGTCACGTGAACACATAGATACCACGAAAACATGAAGTACAGCAACATGATGGGGTTGTCTCATACTAGTTTCGAGGGTATGAGCTTTACAAAAAAATTTTTTTTTTTTAAGATATTAAAAATTTGATCACGTGGTCACATAGACACAATAAAAATATGAAGTTGTACCAACATTATATGGCTGCGTGTCATTGCTGATTGCATCGAAGATAAAAGTTAAATTACCCTGGGCCGTGGTGAGATACAACCATTCGAAAATATGGTCTCTCTCTTTTACGCATCGAGAAAACAAGAAAGAGATAGCAAGAATTTATGCAACACAAAAATATAAAATACTTGTACGGGCTACCTGTAGCTTATAAGGTATACCTACTTGTACGGGACTCAAAACAAAATGTAGTTATGCCTTCGCTTCGGCTACTAAATACCTACCAACTATATCAGTAATATGTATATTCCAAATTCAATTCTAAATTATCCCGGTAGGTAAAATTGTCAAAACTCACGGCTCAACGCCGCGACACCTTTCGATCCTTTTGGAACTCACTACAAACTACTGCATTCGGGGGACTTGTCAGTCTACAGTCAAACCACAGCTGTTTATAGACCGGGCCGCCATTTTCGTACACATATACTGTATACGCTCTCACACAAGTAAGAGATTCGACCAAAATTTAATATTTTTGAAATGCTTATAATTATGTTATTTGTTCACTATCTGCAAAGATTTGAGACTTATGCGGCATCGAAACAAGTAGAAGTATTTTATTAAATAAAGTATAATAAATAAAAATAGCCGTAGTGCAAGAAAACTCGGTAGGCAATTTGTATGAAAACTAGCCCTAACACCCGCACCTTAAATGAAAACGGAATATTGGGCAATTTCAAAGACTGTGAGAGAATTAATTGTGACTATTCTATCCGTGAGTTCACTTTTATGTAGTTACTATTTTGGTTTAGGTAATCCTCGTTGTGAATCTAAGTGGTGAACTGAAACTATACTGTATTCTTCTTTAACTATGGCGAAACGCCGACGACAATACTACACTGATCCCTACGTCAAGACACGGTTAACGGTTAAGTAGTATCTCCAAAACCACCAGCTCAGAGTTCAAAACAAATGAGTTCAAAGTAGGTGACTGACATAACGAAGATTAACGCGACACGCGGTTTTCGGTAACTACGGCTTTCAACAACCTATAATAACACATACGTATAATATTGTAATTTTATATTTTAGACCTCGATATTGACGTTTAGGCAATGCATTAATATGAATGGATATAATATTTTAACCTTAATCACATGTTAATAAATCAACGACTACATGTGGTGATGACGCAATTAAATAATTATCCTATTGTAGGAACAGGAATTGTACAAGTACCCGAGAGCCATGTAGTGATTTTTTTAAGGAAGATTCAATTAACACCTTCAGGCGCTTTCTCTCATACGCTGAAATCTTTCTTAGAGATTTAGTTGGTATATGAAATGATGACTGCTGAGGCAAGGTAATCCAACGAAACTACTTACTACATAGTGTAGTAATATAATCTGTAATAAAACATTGTTTCGTTTGTCTCCCATTACTTTGGTCTAAGAGTTTATTCTTTAAATATACAAGTTTAAATGAATGAGAATTAAAACGAGTTAACTTTCACAAAGTCAATCACATTTTAATATAGATTAGCTAAAACTGCTAGAAAAAAGCTATGTCTGATGCTAAATTGTCATCATAATTTGTAATGGTGAGGTGTTATCTTAATCTTGCTATAATCAGGCTGTTTCCGTAAGGTTTTGGTGGTGTTCAAGGTTATTCATGTGATCATGCCCGTTACGTTATACATATAGGCAGGATAGTCAAACAACGGATCACTCTATATACGTTATATTGTACCTAGAGTACAGTCTTGACCTAGTCACCTTGATTACGCCTCATAATTTTTATAATTGACATGAACTTAATTACGTCCTATTCAGATCGTACGGATTAAGAAACAACAAAAGGATTTATTTAATTTAAATGGGGGTGTCGAGAAAAGAAAGCTTGTTACAAAACGAATTTCGCACAGGTGAAACCGGGCACAGCTAGCGTCAAACGGCTTTCTACTACATAGATGCATGTTGTATCTATTATCTACGTTTAACAAAAGATGTTTTTTAAATTTTTGTGTTCCGACTAATCTTTGAGGCAGTTACACCGAAGCACGTTAAAACATTTGTTACAAGTGGATAACTGATGTTATAATAGTACATTGTGTTACATTTGGACGACGATAAGCAATAACATGTTAATCCACAAAATTAAGTTATTGATACAAAACTCTTTATCGAGAGTTATAGATCGTTTTTCAATGATGTGTTTAGCTTATCTATTACATTGTTTTTGAACCCAAAAGAATTGATACAAAAAGGCGCTACAATTTTAAGATACAATTTGCTCAAACTTTTGCCAGTGTGGGTTAACGCACCATTGCCTATACCTATTATAATATTTTGTATTCTAATGTCATTCTTTTTATAAATTCATTTTATATTCTGATTTTGTATTTTTGTTGTGTTTTGATGGACTTAGGAGTCCTAATTTAGATCTAGAACCATTCACATCAAAATTATTGTACCTGATAAAATATATTTTTGTAGGGTTTTCCTCAAATTAACACAGGAGAAACCGCAGAGTACTGTTAGTTTTTCAATAGACTCAAAAGACTGTAAGTAGTAAGTAGATCGGAATTTTTCTTATCAATAGATATTTGAAACCCTTGCTTTTTTTTGAGCTTTAATGATTTTCTTTTGAATTTATTTAGTTTTTCTTGCTAGTCTCATTTTATTACTGCATTTTGAGAGTCTTACTACATCTCCTAGGGATAAAAGCTCAAGCCCCTACTAGAGTGTTCCAACCTTAGTCACTAAGCAATACTTATTTGCTACTTAGGTACAACTGATTGACTCTTTACTAAGTTATTTAAGTAGCTGCGTTTTCAAAATTTGCGTTTTCAAAATTTGTCTAATTCACCAAATATTTTCTTATTAAAAATAACCACAGTAAAGTTAGATCTTGACTTCAGATAGGAGCAGTACCCATATTAGAAACATGGGAAAGGCACTGTAATGAATTATGAGTGAATACTTCGGTCACAAGACTGATGTTCTATTTTGTTTAAAGGTAGTCAGTCACTAATATTAGTCTTTCATTATAAGAAGAATAAAGAATGATTTCTAATGCACAGGTACAATATTATTACACTAGACTGCAAGATTAGACAATTCTTTAATCAAAATGTCATTACTGCATCCACAGATTTATGCTAAATGATTCAATAAAACTTTTCCTATCTGCATGATTATTAGGTACTTTATTCAAGTAACAGGTAGGTATGCTAACAGAATTAACTATAGGGTATCAGAGCTGGCAAAGTGCTATCAGCTTGAGGGCCATGAGCACAAGAGAAAACTAACATTTAGTAATAGGGTAATAATTCTGTTGCCGAACTATTCAGTTACATGTTAACTCAAAAAATAACTGTAACAAATCCTCAAAATTCAAACTATTAACTTGCACCATGACTTTCAGAAAAAGGAACAGTTCAACATTTATATCAGTAAACACTGCTATATGGGTAGGTATCAATTTTAACTATATACTTAATGTCTGAAACTCATACTGTATGACTACTAAAAGAGAGAATAATCCAGCGTTTACATATTCTGTAAATACCGCTATGTATCAATAAATTTAACTGTGCATACTGTGTAAGCATATAAAGTTTGTATCAAGAATCGAGAACAAAGACTCATCCAGCGTTTACATATTCAGTAAATACCGCTGTATAGATATGTTAGATAAGTACATACCAGATGAACTTGGTTTTCCAGTTGTAAGTTTTATTAGTAAACACTGCTATGTGGGTAGGTATCAATTTTAACTATATACTTAATGTCTGAAACTCATACTGTATGACTACTAAAAGAGGGAATAATCCAGCGTTTACATATTCTGTAAATACCGCTATGTATCAATTAATTTAATTGTGCATACTGTGTAAGCATATAAAGTTTGTATCAAGAATCGAGAACAAAGACTCATCCAGCATTTACATGTTCAGTAAATACCGCTGTATAGATATGTTAGATAAGTACATACCAGATTAACTTGGTTTTCCAGTCGTATGTTATGTCGTTAGACCGCACTTTGAGAATCTAGATGCGCTGGGCAGCACCGTCGCTACCACGGTCTGCGCCTGGCGCCTTGAGAACCTAGATGTGCTGGGCAGCACCTTTGCAACCACTGTCTGCGCCTGGCGCCTGTGTGTGATGCACAAGCACAAATTGCACAGGAGCGCCTTAGTCCTGACCATGGGTGTTTGGTTCCTTTATCGCACTTCTGAAATGTTAGAAAATAATACTCGATTAATACATTAAGCAGCTGTTTTAATTACTTTTTCACAAAAGGGCGCGAGTGCCATGCACTCCCGCCAATTTCCCAAACTCACAATGACAATCTCACTCACCGTTGACAGCTTCTATGCCTGACACCTGTCGCATGACGTTTATGTCACCTGTCACCTGTCAGTGCCAGAGATATTAAAAATGCAGACGCTAACACTTGTATGTCCATACTCCATACATTACTAATTATAATTAATTAAATGTTTTAATACATATTTTACCTCGCCTGAATCCATTGTTTATCTACAGAGACTAAAAAAAAAAATAAGTCTTTGCAGCACTACATGGCCTCTATGCTCACGCCCGATCCTTTCCCAAATTCCCAGCGGTGAGCGAACAGCGACAAAGCTGAAAATTTTCAGCTTTGTCGCCACATATCACGTGACGAGCTTTTGAGACGCGAGAACAGAGAGCATTATTTTCTTTGCGCGAGAAATTTAAAATAGGGTCATATGACCCAATGAGCATGTTGACTAATTTTTTTTTTAGTCCGTCTTGTAGATTATTAAAAAATATTGGACATTTTACATTTTGTTTTTTATTTTTTTACGTAATCAAAAAATAACGGCGATATATTGAGTTGAAATTTCTCGTGACGTCACTATTCTGACAGTTTGTATGGCGGTTTTAGCGGTTAGTGACGTCACGACCCCCTCACCCTAAACGCTTTATCTCTCTATGTATATTTTAATTTATTTGTAAAAGCAAAAAAATACGTTTCTATTGTTTTTTTATTTTCTAACTGACGGATTAATAAGAATTTTGATTTTCAAAAGTAGTCAACATCCTCATTGGTCGCTGCATCTGTCTGTTTCTAATGAAGTTATGAGTGTAGAAGAAAACAGAGACGACTATATTAGTTAAATTTAGCTTCCTTCTATGCTAGTTAACTTGGTGCGCCGTGCGCTCCGCACCATATTCAATCGGCTGTAGGGCTGTCCGCCGCACATTATTATTTAATTATCATGGACCTCAGACGAATCGTCTGAGTCATGGACCAATAAAACTAGACTCTTGTTTAATTGGTCCATGTTATTATTAACATCTGTGCGGTTTTCGGATGGTTTGCACATTGAACGCGGTGCGCTCCGTACCAAGTTCGCTCGTGTGGACGGCGCACCGCACCGTTCGGCGCATACATAAAATTGAAGTGTCTGTTTGTAATCCCAAATTACTAAATGTACATTAAATGCATAATGAATGTATATACGGTACTGACATCCTTACTAATATTATAAATGCGAAAGTGAGTTTGTTTGTTGTTTGAATTTTTCTCTATATTTCTGTTTGTTCCGGCTAACCTCTGAAACGATTGGACCAATTTTAACGGGACTTTCACTGACAGTTATCTATGCTGGGAACAGAGAGAAAGGTAATCACTACGATTGGGAACGTACGCTCGTCTGTTGCACAAATTAACTAGACATATGTCTGTTGCGCAGGTCGCGAACGGTGCGGTGGTCGGTCCCGTACAAGTTCGGTCGTCTATCGTCTTTAAGCGTTTATTACATTTCCCAATTTCAAGGCATCAATCTAGGGCCCTAAATCGGATACAATTTAGGGAATTAATTTAGAGAGAGAGAGTGAGTAATTACACTACACTAAATTGTACCCTAAATCGACTACTAAATTGGTTCCAATTTAGGGTCGGTGAGTGAGAGAGAGAGCGAGTGATCATACTACATTAAAATGTAACCTAGAGTAGTCGATTTAGGGTACAATTTAGTGTAGTGTGAGTGATTACTCGCTCTCTCTCTCTCACTCACGGACCCTAAATTGTATCCGATTTAGAGCCCTAAATTGGTGTTCTGAAATTGCAAAGTGTAATAAGCACATTAGACATGAGTCTAGTTAATTTGTGATCTATCGATAGAAAAAACGGGAAAAGTTTCATGTATTTTGTGAAACACTGTACCAACCTAGGTAGCTGCCGGTAGTTTGGTAGGTAGGTCATATGATAAGGTCAATGTCCAATGACATTAGGTAGGTGGTCCGCGGTACCCTGTGGTGGACGGTGGTACCCACTCCGAAACCGATTTGTGGTTTGTTTGGGGTTTATAATAATGATATTATAAGTATTAAAGGAGGATTAAAACCACTGATTATGGTATGTTATAAAATTATAAATCAATAAACGGTTGTTTAGCCGTTTAGCTAAACTGTAAAAAATTTTAACAAAAAAATTAAAACCGACTTCCAAAAACACAAAACTAAAAATAACAAAATACCGATTTAATCCAAAAGACAAAAACACACGTAATATTATTATTGGTTTGTGCTACGACTTGTTGATGGGTGGTTAGGAAAGGATGAATAATATTGTGATTGACTTCTTAACGATTTATTTCTTTGTTCACAATACACACGACACATCACTTCAAAAAAATCTTCTACACAGATCCATAGATAATGTAGATGTGTTCCCATTATCTCTGACACGACTGATCGATTTGAATTCGGTGACAAGCCCGCTGGGTTGTTCTGCTCACGAAGAGCTGGTGGCGGGAGTCGACTTAGCTCATCTACCCCCTCCATATCCGGCTTGTCACCGACTTCAGTTCATACCGATCAGTCATAAGTCTTATTAATTTGTGGATCAGTCGTAGCACAAACTAATAATAATATTACGTGTTTTTGTCTTTTGGATTAAATCGGTATTTTGTTATTTTTAGTTTTGTGTTTTTGGAAGTCGGTTTTAATTTTTTTGTTAAAATTTTGTTTATTTTTCGCTTTTAAGTTGTTCGTAATTTCTCTAAGTAACAATAGCCTAATGTCAACTGCTCATCACCTTTTACAAAATATTGCTTTTCCCGACGCAGGGACGTTAATTGTTGAGGAGTTCTCCTAGTACCTACCTACATCACCATCAGTTCCACTTCACCATATACATTGTGACGGGTATAAATTGTTTAGAAACCATATTAAAGTTTACGATTCGGAACCCGTGAAATACCTATTATTGAGTAGTTACGATGACCATCTGTGGTCTTTATGATCAGTTCCACTTCTTCAAATTTTGCTTTCCAAAAGCAAATAAATGATTCACTATAAAAAATACAATTGTCGCTATAGGTGTACTTATAATTTTTGAAGAGTTCCCTCGATTACTTCAAGATCCCATCCTCAGATCTCGACTTGGTGACAATGGAATCAATTTGGGAGTATCCCCTTTTAAACAAAAATAGTATATTTCATTACAAGTGCGGAAAGCCTGTCCGACTGTCAACCCTCACCTTCGGCTGCGCCTCGGCTCGGGTAGACATATGTCGGAACTCTTTGCAATGACGGTTCCGCACGTATACTGAACAACTATTTTTAATACAGTTGCGAAAAAATTAAGCAATTTAATAAAATATCAAAAACACAATAAACTCAACTAAGTTCCAACTGTGATCAAGAGATGGCGCTAGTCGTATTAGTAATTCGAAACCTACGTTTCGCAATGCAAAAAGTGTGTCAAAGTCGTGTCGCCATTTTTGACAGTTGGCAAAGAGAACGCACGAGTTCGGGAAAGGTAAACAAAAAGCTCGAGTATGTAATAGCCCACATCCCGAACGCTAAACGTCCCTGCAATACGCCACTTTTTGAGCAACTGTATTAAAATAGTATATTTCATTATAAGTGCGGAAAGCCTGTCATTGCAAAGAGTTCCGACATATGTCTACCCGAGCCGAGGCGCAGCCGAAGGTGAGGGTTGACAGTCGGAACTAGTTGCAATGACGGTTCCGCACGTGTACTGAACAACTATTTTTAATACAGTTGCGAAAAAAATGAAGAAATTTAATAAAATATCAAAAACACAACAAACTCAACTAAGTTCCAACTGTGATCAAGAGATGGCGCTAGTCGTATTAGTAATGCGAAACGTACGTTTCGCAATGCAAAAAAGTGTGTCAAAGTCGTGTCGCCATTTGACAGTTGGCAAAGAGAACGCACGAGTTCGGGAAAGGTAAACAAAAAGCTCGAGTATGTAATAGCCCACATCCCGAACGCTAAACGTCCCTGCAATACGCCACTTTTTGAGCAACTGTATTAAAAAACAATTTTGTTTGTTTGTTGTTTTTTTGATATTTTATTAAATTGCTTATTTTTTTCGTAACTGTATTAAAAATAGTTGTTCAGTACACGTGCGGAACCGTCATTGCAACTAGTTCCGACTGTCAACCCTCACCTTCGGCTGCGCCTCGGCTCGGGTAGACATTTGTCGGAACTCTTTGCAATGACAGGCTTTCCGCACTTATAATGAAATATACTATTTCGAAATCGCTCCAATCGGAACCCGTGAAATACGTATTATTGTTGAGTAGTTCCGATGACCATGAAACAAAAAAAAAAAAAATCTAAATCGGTCCGACCGTCTTCGAGTAATCGGTGAACATACATTAAAAAAAAACATACATACAATCGAACATAGAACCTCCTCCTTTTTGGAAGTCGGTTAAAAAGTTAAAAAGTGGTCTTATCACATTATCACATGCTTATCAAAGAGTAGGTAGGTATAATAACCACTACGATTTATCAGAAGCATAAATGAGATTAGGAGTATTAAATATACTACGTTAACAACAAGGAATATAGGTACTATTACCATCGTACCTAGGTACCAAGTAGGTACCTACTTAAATAAGACAAACTCACTACCAGTAGACGATTAAAAATGAAAACCGAATGCACAAGTTTTCCGAAAATAGTTGTTATTGGATCATGTTGCGTGGATTTTACAACGTAAGCTGATATTTGTTAAAGGTATAAAGTGAATGATTATTTAACAATAATTATTGGAGATTGATTCACTCTTTATAGGTATGCTCCAAGACTTCCAAATCCAGGAGAAACACTCTATGGTCACAAATTCACAACCACTTTTGGTGGGAAAGGAGCAAATCAGTGTGTGGCTGCCGCTAAATTGGGAGGAAATTGCTTTATGATATGCAGAGTGGGTATAATACTTATATAAAATTTCAAACCATCAATTAATCATTCCCTTAGGGCTCCACTGAAAACCAGCACTGCCACATTCTATGTGACAGCATATGCTGAGTCGGTGTTGGGTTTGGCATCAAAGCAAATACTGTGATTTGAAATACTGTATTTAAGTGTTAAGTTAGTATTTGCTGTGATGCAAAATAAAGATAATATTGTGTCTAATAAAAACCACTCAACAAAATTTCCTTTGTAGGTTGGTGATGATCAGTGGGGTGCTCAGTACAAAGATCATTTGAAAGAGGTTGGTGTAGATGTATCCTATGTCCATATCACACCAAATGTCTCCACTGGTATAGCTCAAATATCAGTAGCAGAAGATGGAGAGAACCAAATAATCATGGTGCCTGGTGCAAACAGTCTGCTGAGCAAATCTGATGTCAAAGACTCTGCTGAACTTATAAAATCAGCTGATGTACTTATCAGTCAGTTGGAGACACCGTTCGGAACAACTTTAGAGGCCTTTAAATTAAATAATGGTGTAAGTTTATAAGGTTTTGTGTAACATGTCTTAAAACATTTATGAACTAAATATTGGTCACAAAAATACTTATTTGACTTTACAGATAAAAATACTCAATGCTGCCCCAGCTAAAGCAAATATTCATGAAATATTACCTCATTGTACAATATTGTGTGTCAATGAATCTGAAGCATCATTTATTACGGATCTTAATGTAGACTTTACGTAAGTGTAAATAAAGTTTAAATCAATGCATGAAAATTGAAAGTATGTTTTAGTGATTTTCCTTATTATATTTTTTTTCAATCTTATAAAAACTTTCTAATACCATTTTATCAATTTAAAAGGTACATAAGCCCTCATGTTGAAATATGACAATTGCCTTTAAAAAAAAACTAAAAATTTTGTTTATCCAAAACAATTTAACAAAGATTATTTTAAAAAGTTTATTGGCTAAAGCTACTTCCTATAGATGATAATAGGGTACTTGAACGAATTTTTTTTCCAGTCTATTGAATGTTGAATATTTTGGAAACTATACATAATTTTTTAGTAAATCTTTCACGATAATGCTTTTCTAAAGCTCTATTTTTGAAATATTGGCACAATTTATTATTACAAATTTCATGCAAGTACCCTATCTTTATTTAATACTTTTATTAACTTTGTAAACAATGGCCTTGGGATCAACCTCTAAAGCAGTAGTGGGCAAAATATGACCCGCAGGCCAACTCCGGCCCGCAAAAGGTTTTAATCCGGCCTGCAGTGGTCCTTTGAAATGTGGAGTAATTAATTTTAGCGGTCATTCATAGGTTAAAGGAGCCAGCTATACTAATTAAGTCGCCTAAGATTTCAAAACAAAATGCATTTTTTATTAAATTATGTCCCTCCATCGAAATTTCATAAACTTTCTGGCCCTTCATGAAGAAAGTAAGGTGCTTACTATTACTACTGTGTAACTGCTTTATTTCATATTATACCATTCTCACAGAAAAATCTGAAATCATGAGCTCAGTTAGCTCAATTTTAATTAACTTAAAATTTCAATTTTTATGTTACTATACTATAATTTTTTTTGCAGGAATGCTAAGGAAGCTTTGTATAAATTGCTAGAGACTGGGTGTCAATCAGTTATTATTACTCTAGGTGACAAAGGAGCAGTATTATTAGATTCAAATAAGTATGATATGCAACCAATTCATGTTTCATGTGAAAAAGTCAAACCTGTTGACACTACGGTAAATATTTTTTTATAACAAATTAATATTAGGTTTTTGTTAACAAGTACATGATTTGTTTTATTATATATTTCAGGGTGCAGGTGATGCTTTTATTGGAGCACTAGCTACTTATTTGATTACCCATAACAATCTCCCTTTGCATAAAATTGTTGGTGCAGCATGCTCAGTTGCATCATTATCTGTTACAAAAGAAGGCACACAGACAAGCTACCCTACAAAGAGTTACAATCCTTTCAATAGGGACTATGAATATAAAAAGTTGTGATCAAATAATACAATAAATAACCATTAAGGTTTTATTTTTTAAATATGTATAAATGAATAAACCTGATAAGGTGTTAACAGAAATAAATTATTGTCAAAATATTTCATACTTTTTAATGAACTAAGACATATAAACTGAGTAAGTTAACTTAATATATTAGAATGTTTTAATTAGATTATGTTTTACTGAACCACTTAAATTTTGACCAATATTTAAACTACTATTTTAACATAAAAATTGTTAAAGAAATGATTCAGTGCACTGACACTTCAATTAATGGAGAAAACAACAGTAATTACTTACTTGATTAGGGATTTACAACAGCAAAATTAAGAGAGATTAGCTACTGGAGATAATTCTAGCTTGGTCTCTAAATTGTAATTTTCGAAATTCAATTCAAATTTTCATTACAAAAATTGCAAAAACTTTGATTTAAAGACCACAATAAAATTGCTACTGTTTGTTACATGATTAAATAAAACTATATAATTTTAATGTTGATAACAAGTTTGATACTTTATTTAGTTATTATTATGAAGATTTCTTCCCAGCCACTACCTGAATTGCTCTCTTTTTCACTAGGTTACAGACAGTGTATAGGTATTGCATTTTCAATCAAAATTTATTTCAATAAAATTGATAAACTGATAATTAGGTAAGTATTAATAAAAATAGGTAATATTTGTCACACACATAAAACTAAATGTACACAATATAATTCTTATAAAAAGGACTAACCGAGTTCTTAGGTATACAGAAGGCAAGTACCTACACAAAATAGATCAACAGCAACCCCTTGCTACAGTACACCACAACATGAAATAATATTTTTTAATGATAAATATTTGAGAAGTTTGAAATCAGTTTTGAAGATTAATCTTTTAGTGTGACTTGTATCCTAGGTACTTTAAATTTACCTTAGCTATTAAACTATTTACAGTAGTAACTACATTTATGATATCAAAAAAACTTTGAGTAATAATAAAGAAGTTCTAAGCACATTTGACATTGTGTGATTGTATCAATTTTAACTTCTTTGCTACTACGTCACAGTATTTAAAATTATTTAAACTTTAAGTTTACATGCAGTTTAGATGAAACTCGTGTCTTTTATTTCACACTATAATGTTGTGTTTTCTGAATTATAGTTTTGCACCATGAGGAAATAGCCTTTAGATTCATGGATTTATTCAATATAAACACTGTCCTTGTCAGTCTCATCAACGATTTGTAGTAACACCTGAAGATCTTCTAAAGTTGTTACAAATTTTGGTGCCCCTACTAGCTCCACAGATTTCCCCTCTAGTTCAACAGTAAACTTCAAATTTTTACAACATGTTACAGATTTACAACAAATTCCATTTTCTATTTTGTTGAAAACAACATGTGTCACATCACTGGGTTGCACTGAAGACTTACTGACAATATCCGAGGACATATTGACAGTATCTTCTGTTTTCCCTTCAGTTTTATCAATTTTTTGAATTTTGTCTGGTACTGATACACTAATATCTAGCATATTTACATCTAGGTCTTTTTTACATCCTTTTTCTATATTGTTATTATCTTGATCTCCCATTTTTTCATCATTCTGTAAATTATCAACAGGTAAATGCTCTTCTATACCTTTCTGCAAAGCTTCATCAAGAATTGAAGGACTATGTGGATTGTCTAAGATATCTTGCAGCTTACTGCTGTTTTGATCTCGAAGGATGGGATCATTTGATTCTGATGTGCTGTTCAATTGTTCAACATCTTCTAGAAGTTTATTCATTTCAACATTATCAATATTTATTTGCACCGATTTTTCTGTTGAGTTTGTTTCCCCAAGTAACATTGCTTCAACATCATTAGACTCCATATTATTAGATACTACAGAGACATTTTGGTCTTTAAGTTTGATTATTTCTCCTGCATTACTGTTGTCATTTAGTATATCCATGATAGATGGAAAATCATTATTTTCAGTAGTTTCTGGTTTAATTTCAGCTTTTGTTATAGTCTTTTTATTGTACATCAAGTGCTCTAACTCAGCTGCTATTCTGTCATAAACTTTATCTTCTTTAGGTTCCTCACTTTTAGGAAAATAATCAATCAACCACTTATTGCATGGAAGTATACTCTCATTAATACCGGACAATAACTCTGCCAATGATGCTTTGGATCTAATATGATCTTTACTGTTATTCATAGGTGGATCTAAAAATATCAGACCATAATGTTTTACTTCTGCACTTATGGACTTTTTATTTAATTGGTTACAAATGTCATTTTTTAGAACCGCTGGCCTCTTTATCAGGCGGTTATTCTCCTTTAAGATATTTGTTGCTGTACGAGGCGTTGAAACTGAACTATTAACTCTATTTTTTGAACTTGAAGGCTCCTTGACTGGATGTTGATTAAAGGCATTTCTGTGAATGAGGACCATACAATTTTCGTTTCTTTTCAACCTTGCGTTAGAGTTGGCAGACGATACAGAATTCTGCTTTGGTTTAGTTGCGTCGCTTTCATACTGAATTTTCACTTTGGTAAATTTTCCCAATATTTTAGCAAAGTTCATTCGCGTCACTACCACTGTACACTCACGACACTTGTTTTCTTTACATAACCGTTCCATCTTCTTAGACATTTTAGAAGCCCTGGTCCTTCTAATATCCCGTTCTTTACTAGAAATCATTGCGTGTTCTTTTAGTTTTCTACTATGCTAAGCTTACGCGGATTTCCCGCGCACACTACTGTGGCTGTTTTTGACGATACTATTGTTCTCACTAGCTTTAAATAGATGTAAAACTAAATAAACCAGAGTTTAAAACAAAAGTACCACAACATTACAATTAAAGTTCCACCAAAAACAAATATTTTTCTCAATAATGCTCACATTTCCCAAGACAAACGCCAAACATTAAAAACGCAAAGATGGCGACGAGCCGCACAACGTAGTGACACTAGTGTTGTCCCTCTAGCATAAAAATATATATATCGACAGTTAAGATGATTGTACCGATACAATATATTTTTGATTAAACAATAAAAAATCAAAGCGAATATCGATTAATAATATTTAACGATAATGATAACGAAATATTTTATACTAAAAGTTAATTACTGCCATTAGTAAGCATCTTCTAATATGCTAACAGGTGACAATGTTCGACACAATATAAAAATAAAGTTTTCCATTAAAAATAGGTTGCATATTTGACTACAACAGTTATAATATCTTATTTCTTTGACCTTCTGCAAATTAAAATACTTTAGAGGCTATAAATCGACAAAATTTTCAACTTTCTTCTTATTTTTTTTTGCGACCATGAATACAAGTCTTTCATCAACTACATTTTTTTATATTAATTCTTTTTCAAACTGAGCCCAAGTCAGTTTATCTACTGTATAGAATACTATTTGTATTAATAGACCGGTAGCACAACGTCTGAACACCTATTTTATGGTACAACAGTAAGTCTTTAAATCTGACCCTACGATTTTAAATGTTATGATAACGATTTTTCACAATTTATTTCAGTATTTCTTTAACCTTCCAGCGGTCGCGTGCGGTTTCAAGGTCCGCAGCGTACTTATTTAAAGTAATATTATGCCAACTATAACGACTAGATGGTTGCGCTTTCGTGGTATCCTTTTACGATAACGTTTTTTATTTATAATTTTTACAAATAATTTTTCTTATTACGTGCTGTACATTTTCATTAAATATGTACCTAAACGTCTTCTCAAACTAGACGCGTAAAGTTGCGGAATCTAAAAACGCGCGTGACTGCTTAAGTTCAGTGCAAGGTTGCGACCCCTAGAAGGTTATTATGACTTATTAAGTTGCTAAGTTAATAATTTCCTTACCTATAAGGTTTTTGTTCATTTTTATATTTTTCTATTGATTTCAAGGTGGTGGTTGTGGCTAGAATGGAGAACATGCATAAAATTCATAATTAGAAATTGGGTAAAGATTTAAAAAGTAGGGTCCGAGAAAAATATATTCGTGAAAGATTTGTTAAAAAACTAGCTGTTGTGTCCTTTTCTTTACCCTTGACAACGTGTTAAAAAATTTCATGATGATCAGTGAGGCCGTTAAGGTGTGAAAGTGAAGCAAACTAACATTTGCATTTTTCATATTTGGCGGAACGGAACATTACAAAGAAAAACCAAGTAAGTTCCTTTTTTTATAAAATTAGCCCCTTTTATAAAAGGCGAAAGAAAGTGAGAGCATACAGCTACAAGCACAATATTTATTTTCTTCTTGAAATTTTTACATTAAAATGCATTAGTATGATATATTTCAATGCTATGTTTATGGAAACCTTTGGATGCTTCCAAAATCGTCGTCATAGTTGAATTTTAATTTTAATTTAGGATATTGAGGTTACTTATTTGTCAGTGTCGCATGACACTATCAACTTGACAGTGACATTGTATCAGATTATTTTATGAGTAAAATAGTTAAATTTTATAGCCATTTTTTTAAGAAAGAAGAAGAAATTTAAATCTTTATCTAATGATGCAAATTCTGCGTTTTGGTGGTAATATAAAAAGTAGGACGTTTGAAACTCTATTTTATTAATTTATGTAGATTTTTATTTTCTTTTTTGTTTGTTTCTCTTTTGTATTTTTTTACAGTCCTACCACTTTGATCGTAAAAACCAACCAATTGCTATTAGTCACAATCGAAACTGCTAAAACCACGTATTTTTGCACCTGACTCTGTTACGTAAACCTTAAGCTCAGCAGCAAGGATTTTAACATTTTTATTAATATTTAATTTTCAATATTAATTAAAAATTTTGGAACTATAGTCTCAGACTCAGTCCAGAGTCTCCTCAAATTTACTAAGACAAGTATAGTACTACCACTACTACTATTTGTATAAAAGCTTGTCTCAAGGACACTCCTCACTCTATTCTCAAAGCTTTTGATTGCCGTGGCAAACAATCCATTAACGTAGATCCAGCATCAGGACAAAAGTGTTCAAGATAAAAAAAAAATTACTGCATGCTGTCAGGGATAACAAAACATGAAACTTATGAGACATGAATTACGATACTGGAATGGATGAGATAGACCTCAAGTTTACTCGAACGACAATGAAGGGTTTAGTTTGAGGATTAATATTAAGATTTTTCCTGTGTGATCGAATGATAAATGAGAAGATCAATAGGAGAACCAAAGTAAATGACATAGACATAGCTCATAGAATTGACCACGATTGGGATAGAAAATATCTTGTATGGCAGACGGATAGACATATGGACTAACAGATGGGTTGAAGTCGCGGGTTCTGTCACTCTGGATGAGAGGGGCGCAGAACTAATCATTTTTGGTCGACGGATCTTCAGCGGCTTTTGTCCAGCAGTAAACGTCTATCGGATGATGTAGGGCCGAATAACCTTGACATAATCCTAAACAGTCTGAATGTCATAAAACAACAAACTAGTATTCTGATAGCACACGTAGAAAACATGTGGAATTTTTTTATTTATTTAGTTCAAGGAATATAATCTAATATATAAAATTCTCGTGCCACAATGTTCGTTCCCATACTCCTCCGAAACGGCTTGACCGATTCTTATGAAATTTTTTATGCATATTCAGTAGGTCTGAGAATCGGCTACTATCTATTTTTTATCCCGGAATTCCCGCGGGAACTCTGAAACTCACGCGGGTGACACCGCGGGGCGCAGCTAGTACATTAAAAAAATATAAGACAAGCTTAAATAAACCTAATTGGACTTACTGGTATTGCACCTGACATTCTTTTATTTTTGTAATGTGGTTAATTCACATGACTAAAAACTTTCCTGACCATTGTGCATCCAGGCAGATAGGCACATCAAAATAAGCGTGGATGTTTCTTTCTTGATAGTGTGTCCGACGTCCGTAATATATAATCTTAATATAATATATAATATTAGCTTTTTCCCGCCGTTTCACCAGCGTTAATTTTGGAATTGCCTCGGGAATTTGGGATGAAAGTAAGGTTTTGTTCTTTTTTGCACCTTGAAAGTATTGATACAAAATTTCATGAAAATCGGTCTAGCAGGTAAGTAGACATGAACAGGTAATAGAAAGTACTTGAAAATGTAGGTTTTTCTTATAGTGTATGAATGCACAAGGCTACGTGATAATTTCACTAATAGCGCTTTTTACACCGCGAATAAAAAGTAGTACAAGAATAAAAATATTCCTGAAAAACATGTGTCAAAATTTTACATAACAAAGAAAACGAGTGATAGGTTGTTTATAAATCAGAATATTTAAATATTTCCCTAGATAGAGAAGATGTTACAATCACAGCTTCTTTAAATTTACAGAAAATATGTTACACTCTTTTTACTGATCTTCTTTCTTTAGAACATTTATTTTTTGATTATGAGATTTGGAATGATCAAAACTTTATCTTTTTCAACTTTTCTTGACAGTCGATTAAGGTCTTTCAGTTTTTATCTTGACCTAATAAACCAAATGAAACCTTTTATTTATTGTCATCCTAAGTATCACTAAAAAAAATTAAAACTAGTTTTACAGATTGCGTACAAGAAATAATTTTTTTTATTATAAAATATATAGTATAAAAAAAAAGTATTTTCATATACCTTTTTATGCATATGTATATGTATATACTAAAACTACAATTTTAAAAGACTTAAGACCACTGCTAATGGAAGGTTGCTGGTACTTATGGCACGGGTATTCCCAGTTTAAGTGCCAGCTATAAAATTCAAATAAATATTGAAAATAAAGGTTATTATTATTATTATTATTATTAACAATTTTTTTTTATAGTCAAGTTTGATCTTAATGAACGATGGGCCTGTAGGACATTTCAGGAAAATAACCGGTACGCTAAATTAAACAATTATTTTTCCAATCTAAAGTAAAAACTAAATTTAATCATTAGATCTGAATAAAATTTGTATTGAACCACTTTGTAGATGAAACTTTTGTAAATAAAAACAATTCGTGTATGTGAACACACATTCACATTCACGCGTTAAATGCGTTACGAAAAAGAATAAGTGCATTCATTTGAAAAAAGGAAGAAATAAATTTAAGTACCTACACCATGATACTGTTTCGTTCACGACACTAAATTCTTTTTTAAATTAATTTACAGTGGTCACACTTAAAAAATGACATTTTCTAAGATTGATCAATTATCGATAACCATTGCACATCACTAATAAGTAAATTAGCGCCACCAAGCGGATCATTGATCACTAGATAAATTTCACCAAATCAAAATGGCCGACAAGGAATATCCGAATTTGCGTCGCTAGTAGTTTGCCCCTTTATTTGCTCAGTGGTTTGCCCTTGCCAAATGGTCAATGCGTTACTCGTGACTTATAGCGGTTTTCCGTATCATAAAATACTAGTACAAATTGTATGAAATCTATATATTTGGAAAAAAAAAAGCTGTTAACTCTTACCATTTCAAAATGTCTTGGCCGATGCCTAATCCAGGTTCATGGAATGTTGGAATAGCACCGACTTTTCCGCCCCAAATGACACCAACTGACATGAATATGGGGTCCTATACCCCTGAACAGTGGGCAGTTATGCAACAGCAAAATTGGCAGCAATGGGCTCAATGGCAACAACAGTATGCGCAGTGGCAAAGTCAGTATGGAGACAAGGTTTGTATACATCTTTCCATAACCTTTTATAGTACCTATTGATTAGTATAGTTTTTGTCAAATCATCTGTTAAACTTGAAATAATATTTTTATTTGTTTTTGTAGTATGCCGAACAAATGAGCGCCATGCAGGCGATACGTGCAATGCCTCCTCTTCCACCAGCCAGCAGTGCCCCTCCGCCTGCTCCGCCACCACCTGATAATCCACCGCCACCGCCACCCCATGAGAACAATCAGCCCTTATATGGACGGCCTCCGACTATACCCGAACCTGTTCCAGCTCCAATAAATCAACAAAATCCAAATCAAGGCAGCTCTAACTCTAATAAAACAGGTAACAATCAGAACTGGTCACACAATCAGAACATACGTTTGAACGAACTCTCTGATAATCAATCAAATCAATCCGTAACGGCTGTCAATGCTGAAGCTTTGAAGAAATTAGCAGAGGAGGAGAGACTTTTTGATATTCAATTTCAAAAGTGGGAAGAGGAAATTGATAAATGGAAAAAAGAAAATGTAAATCATCCAGACAAGCAGGCTTATAAAGAATACGAGCAAAAGTTTGAAGGATGTCGTGCACAGCTTTTAGAAAGACGTCAGCAGATGAAGCAAAAACGGGCTCGTTTACTTAATAACAATCCTACAGCTGTAAACACTTCTGTAACAAGTAATATATCAACATCTGCACCACCTCCATTGCTTAGCACAACTGCTGATCCTAAGCAATCCCAAAATTATAACATCAACAAGCCAGCACAAAACTACCAACCAAATTCTGTTCCACCTCCATTGTTAAATACAAATAATTTTAACCCAAAACAAAATCAAGATTACAATATCAACAAACCACCTCCAAACTATCAGCAAAATTTAGCTGTCCCTTCATTACTAGATACAAGTAATTACAACCCGAAGCAATCTTATAACATCAACAAGCCGCCACAAAGCTATCAAAAAAAAGCTCAATATCAGGATTATTCTAATAGTCCTCAATATCAGCGGTCGGAACAAGAATATAATAGGAACAACCATAGTAATTTTGATCCTCAAGATCGCTATGAATCCTACCAAGACATGAATGATGATTATTCTACTGCCAGTTCTACAAATTTTTTGCCTACAAATGCATCTTCAAAGAATATACCGGGTTTAGATTTAGTACCTGAAGATAAGGGGTCAACAAAAGTGCAAGAAGTTATTGATATAACTGAAGAGCCAGTTATTAATTCACAGGCTCCAGACTACACTACAATTTCAAAAGGTATAAACAGTATACTTGGTGATGAAAAAATTATGAATATTCTCTCTATGGTTAGAGCTGAAAGTGCACCAGCCAAACAAAATACTGATCAGTTTTTAAGTGATGCAGTAGTATCAGATCAACATGGTGGAGATAATTATGGAAACAATTTAAATAATCCATGGAATAGAAACCAAAATCTTTATAATCAGCAAGCTGCCCACAGACAGAGTGTAGCACCACCAATTCAGAGTTCTGAGCATCAAAATCGGCAACAGGATTCAAATACGAGGTATCCACAAATGCAACAAAAAAATCAAACATTTAATCAAAGACAGAATATGTTGTATGATAATAGACAAGATAACATGTATAATGAGAGAGAGAGTAATATGTCTAATCAAGTTTCCTATTATGATAATAAAGATGATTATGCCCAACAAAATATGCCTCCCAGACATGGACAGAATGCTGCGAGACCTAACTTACCTCCAATGAGACCTCAACATCATATCAGACCACTACTGCAAAACAGGCCAATGCAAAACAACTTGCAGGAACAGCCAAATATTGATCACTCTCAGAATATTTATGAGAATCCAGTTCAAGTGCATAAAGTTGATATGCCTTCAAGACCACTTGTTCAACCTGTTAAACCCAAATGGATTGAAGAACCTATGTTCTCTCCATCCATTATCGTTGAATATGAACATAAACCCCTTAGGTTGAAAGGTAATTAAAATAATATTTTAATATTATTAGTCATGTGTGATGTGTAAGCTGATGCTTCGTGAGCAATTATTTTTAGAGTAAACGGAACCCTTATTATTAGGATCACTTTGTTGTCCGTCTGTGTGTCTGTCTGTCTGTCTGTCTGTCAAGACCCTTTATCTCTACTACCTACTCAGGAGTCAGGTCTACAGTCCCTTGAAGTCAAAAATTCTAAGAAAAACGATATGGCCGTTTATGCTGCAAAAAACCTATATTCAACACTCAAGGGAATCAAAATTTATAGGGTACTACTTTCCATTGATCTAGAACTATGAAATTTGGCAAGTAATATCGTCTTTTATTACAAGTACAGGGAAAACTATACATTTGTATTGAAATAATAAAAAATTAATCAATTATCGAGATTAATTAACGATATGCGCGGTCATAATTATATGTACGAATTTGTAAGGAACCCTCGTTGGGCGAGTCTGACTCGCATTTGTCTGGTTTTTTTATTGTTATTATTACTTTTTTCGTTTTGGAACTCCTTCGGGAACTCTAAAAAGTATTCTACGACATTCAGGGATGCTTTAGCTTCTTATCAGGGAAGTAATTTTTAAAATTGATTCAGTAGTTACCTCTTACATCAAACTTACGATCTCTATAATATTTGTTTTTTTTTTTTTTTTTTTTTTTAAACGGGCAAGTGGTACACCTGATGGTAAGTGATTACCGCCGCCTATAGACATCTGCAACACCAGAAGGCATGCAGGTGCGTTGCCGACCTGGAATGGGGATGGGAACTGGCATTCAAGTGGGGCTGCCTGAACACACCGTTAGGTGCTTGGCGACAGATTTGCAACTTAAAGGTGGTAGCTAGCCAGCCGGGCACTAGAGAGCGCCCTACCACCATGGTATGGTTTCCTCACGATGTTTTCCTTCACCGACAGCTCAAGCTCATTGTTAGGATTTGAACCTACACCTTGCGGCGTTTAATCCGAACGCACTAACCACTGAGCTATCATCGCTGTGTTATTTGTATAGATAAAAATTACATTTCTATGTTACAGCACGAGATTTCATTGAGCCTGTTCATATGTTTGATTATGATCATAAATCAAAGGATGATGAGTACAAAAAGAAAGATTTTGAGAAGGAAGCTGATGAAATGTTCACTAGGAAGTCAAGGAGATCTGAAATGCTTGAAGACCGCTTGGGAACTGAAAGGTTTGCCAGAGAGCAAAGAGATTATGAAAAGAGATCATCGAGGGTTGATAATATGAGGGGACCTCCAAGAGAAGATTACTTCGAAAGGCGCCGGTCTGTCGACAGACAGTTAGATGACAGGCGACGCGACGATCGGGATAAGTATAGTAGAAGAGAAGACATCTACAGGGATAGAGAAAGGGATTGGGATAAAGATAGAGATGCTTATAGGGATAGATATAGGGATAGCAGAAGAGACGATAGGGATAACAGAAGAGATGATAGAGATAGCAAAAGAGATGATAGTTTTAGAAGACGCAGTAACAGTCGCGACCGTGACTCTCGTAAAAGAGCACACAGCAAGGAGAGTGAGAGAAGCAATAATTCACTAACGAAAAGGATCAAGGATACAGACAGTCTTGCGTCGAATAAAAATAAACAGTTTGAGGAGCCTCTTAAACATGTTGTTATGATCGACGATTTATTGGAGCCACCGGGCAGACACATGCGACCAGAGAAAATTGTTATAATACTTAGAGGTACTTAAATTATTAAATATTTATTGACATTTACTCTGGGCTGCTGCCAAGTTTACACGCGCTAGGACTAAAGAAAATTTGGATAGATTTCCACTGAATACCAATATTCAACTGGTTCCAAACTTTTGTTCTAAATAAGTTTTTTACACGACATAAGATAAATTAATAAAAGATTGAACTGATTAAATGCCATTAATAATAAACAACATGACTGTAATAATAATCAACAATATTTAAACTAAAAAAATTTTGGAATCTTAATCGGTAGGTACTTACCTACCAAATCATAATAATAATTTCTTTATTTAAACTTTATGTACCTACATCATGGTGTAAAAGGCGGATGTAATACCACAGTGGCATTCTCTGCCAGTCAACCTTCAGATAGTACAGAGAGCTCACATGACGGTGCATGGAAGTAATCCCGTTTGTGATATGTTTACATAATTTATTAGTAATAATTGTGTTTTTTTTTAATCGTGAGTTTTTAAACTAGTCCCGCCGCATGTAAACTCGACCGCAGCTCAGAGGCGAGTTGTCGCTTAGGCCAAATTGACTATGCGTCAACAGTCAACACAGAGAAATACATAACATCAGAAAAAGAAAAAGCGGCCTATTTTAAGAGGAAGTCATTTCAAGATAACCATAATGTTGTAATATAGTAACGAGAAGAAAGTAATGGGTGCAAACATCACTAATAACTAACATAGTGTATTGACTAATTTTAATTTAATTAATTAATTACAGGACCGCCCGGAAGTGGAAAATCGTATCTAGCAAAGTTGATAAGAGATAAGGAAGCTGAATACGGTGGTACGGCAAGAATCATGTCCATTGACGACTATTTCATGCAAGAAGGCGAGCTTGAAGAGAAAGATCCTGCAACAGGGAAAATAGTATGTTAATTTAAATCTATACCTATAAAACAGTACCTGCTGTGACGCCTATGGGCTATGACAGACCGATAGACAAGAAAAAACCCAAACAGTTGGATGACAATTTCGTATGAAACCAAATATTTTGTTTTTGTTATTACTATATATTAACTTGTTTTTGTTATATTTTAACTGTTCCTTTATCAGGTAAAAAAACCTACATTAAAATACGAATATGATGAACAATCAGAAGAATCGTATTTGCATTCTCTAAAAAGAGCTTTCAAGCGCTCCATCACCGACGGATACTTTACATTTCTGATATATGATGCTGTCAATGACCAGCTGAGGAGTTATGCGGATGTGTGGAATTTCGCCAGACAACAGGGCTTCCAAGTAAGTTGATTTTTAACTGGGTTCCATTAGAAACTAATTTCTATGTTTCCCTTGAATATTTGTATCTAGGTACACAAGCTATAAATACGACCCATAAAAAAAAAACGCACCAACCGATCTATCGAGGAGTAGTGAGATCCATTCAATAGTTTTTGCGTGAAAGAGTTACAAACATACCTACAAAGTTTCGCGTTTATAATAGTATCTTTAGTATCTATTAGTCTCAACACAACACAGTCATTACTAAGTTGGGGTACATCCTTTATTGTGAGAGACTGGTGTCTGTCGTAGGAATATTTCCCGTGATACAGATCATTGTGATAATATTAGTAAGAATTGTATACATCAAACTGAGGCACACCATTCTAATCTGTTCTAGAAGAAATTCCACTTAATAATATAGTATGGAATATGCATGACCCTTGTACGTAATTACTTTTATACCATTTTTTTATGTTGCCCCTGTGTGCATTAATTGTTAAATAAATAAATAATAATAATAATAAGCCTTTATTTACTGACAAAGTGTGTACATAATTACATTTTATTTTATTTTACTGTTTTTGTTTTATTTAATTTTCTAATATCTAGTTGTGTGCACATCAGTCCGGAACAGATACCGAGTCAGTGTGTCCTGTAGACACATAGGCCTCCTCCAATACTTTCCATGTTTTTCTGTCTTTAGCAATCCTTAGCCATAGCGGTCCAGCTACTTTTTTTATGTCATCTGACCATCTTTTGCGTTGTCTCCCTCTTTTCCTATTGGTGTTGTATCTAGGTGACCATTCTGTAAGAGTTTTCGACCATTTCTCGATTGGTTGTCTTAGCATGTAACCTGCCCATCTCCACTTTAGTTGTTTTGTTTTCACATTGATATCCTTGAACTTAGTTATATTTCTGAGATCTGAAGCCCGTTTCCTGTCTGTCCTTTTGTATCCCAGGATACTCCTCTCAATGCTCCTTTGGCAGGTCCTAAGTTTATGTTGCTGTTTTTGTGTGGTGGCCCAGGTTTGACATCCATATGTAAGAATAGGCAGGATACACGTGTTGAAAAGTTTCCTTTTAACTGATATTTTGTATTGGTTACCCTTCATAATATCCCTTAGGGACCAGAATCTCTTCCACGAGTTGGCAATCCTCCTCTCAATTTCTTGTTCTTGTTGGTCATAAAATGAGATAATTTGCCCAAGGTACATGTAGGTCTTAACGTATTCTATGAGTTCGCCTTCTATAAAGATGTTAGTTTCTATCCTATTTGTCATTACTTTCGTTTTCGCCATATTCATCATTAGTCCAACTTTTTTGCTCTTTGCGGAGAGTTCTTGAAGCATGAGTTGTAATGTTTCTGGATTATCAGTAACTAATACTATGTCATCTGCGAAGCGTAGGTGGTTCAATTTCACTCCATTGATATTGATGCCAAATTTATCCCAGTGCACATGCTTGAAGACTTCTTCCAAGACCGCTGAGAAGAGTTTTGGTGAGAGTGGGTCTCCCTGTCTTACTCCCTTTTTAATTGGAAAACTTTCGCCCTGGGATTCCAATTTAACCTTTGCCGTGCTGTTTTCGTACACATTCCTTATTAATCTGATGTATTTTAGCTCTACACCCTGAGCTTTTAGTGCTTTCCAGATATGTTGGTGCTCTAGGGAGTCAAAGGCTTTATGGTAGTCCACAAATGCCAGGTAGAGGGGATATCCATACTCTTGGCATTTTTCTATTAGCTGTTTGAGCCCATGCATGTGATCTATAGTTGAATACCCTGATCGGAATCCTGCCTGTTCTCTCGGTTGTTGGAAGTCGAGCGTTTTTGTGATCCTATTCAATATGATTTTTGCTAAGACTTTGTAGACATTAGACATCATGCTAAGGGGGCGGTAATTGCTCATGTCGTCTTTGTCGCCTTTTTTATGTATTAGGGTTATAGTGCTGGTTGTCCACTGGGTTGGAATATACTCTGAATCTAAGATATTATTGTAGAGGTTTGTTATCCTGGGTAATGTCTCTGGAAGAGAGGCTTTCATGATCTCGTTGGTTATAATTGTCTGGTCCGGGTGTTTTGTTATTCTTCTGAGTTCCGATGGCATGTGCGACCTCCGCTTCTAATATTTGTGGGACTGCGTTTTCGTTTTCATCCTCTAAGTTTATAACTTCTTGGGTGGTTGTGGACGAATAAAGGCTCTTATAGAAGTCAGTGGCGGTATCCAGGATGGATTTTCTTTTTGTCACTGTTTTTTTGTCTTTGTTCTTAAGCTTTGGGATCCATATTGTAGACTCTCTAAGTTCCTTAAGTGCCTTTGTAATTCCTCCCGTCTTGTTTATGTGATAGTTAATGCATTCCATTTGTCTTTGTGCTTTGTCTTTTTTTATGTTGTTACTAATATCTTTGCTTATTTTTACGATTTCTTTCATGGTTTCTTTATCTTTTTTGTTTTTAAACAAGTTTTTTCTTTTTAGTATGAGTTCTTTGGTCTTTAGACTTAGTGTCTCCGTCTTTGTGTGTTTTGGTTTTCCCGTTTGGTAAATGGAATTTATCTCGTAATTATAAGTGTCTTGTATTTTTTATAAGTAATTTCTTTAGTATGTAATGATGTTTTCAGGCTTTCGAAATTTGCGTTATGGCAGTCTAAGAGAGTGGAAATAAATAAATAAATAGCACTAATTATTTCCATCGTAATGAGTGCTTCAAATGGTTTAACTATAGTTATAGTGTAGAGTTCCCTAAGGCCCGTGTTTGTAAACACTAGTGAAACTGGATACACTCTCAATTCTTTATGTTCTTCATTTTCCAGTGCAATGAGCTAGACTATGAGGATCCAGTTTAAGTAGCATTTATAAAATTCGGGCCTATTAAATGTACATCATAATATTTTTGGTGCAAATGGTTCAAAATTTCCAGTCACGCAGATCTATCTGTGTGGTGCCCTGATTCTGTCCGTTGTCCGACATTTAAGAGTTTCATAATTACCTACAACTACTTATTGCCCAGAACTGTTTATTTTTTAATTTTATCGCTTGTATGTGTTAATGGTATTTATAACAAAAAAAACTTTCTTAAACCATCAATCACAGTTATGTTTATGTTATAATTCTTGCTCCCGGATGACATGGCTTTGTTGTTTCAGTAGTTCCGAACTTTTCCTTTTTATAATACTAGTAAGTAAATATAGACAAGTCTTTAGATAAATTCTGAACAACGTTTATGAAAAATCAGATTTTTGGTAGTTTTGTTAAAAAAATTATGTATGTGCAAGGACTGTGACATACAAATATAAACTCAGTAGTGGCACAGAATAAATACTAGTACTTACGTACAAAAGTCTTACCGCCGCACTCAGAGTCGACTTTAATGATTACTTAGTTAAGTATAGATTTTTAAAACAAAACTGCCGCAATCAGAGACGTTCAGTAAATTAATGTTAATTGGTATTTAATGAGAAGTAACTTAATTAGTTAAATGCCAATTAACATTAATTTATTTAACTTATCTGATTGCGGCAGTTTTGTTTTAAAAATCGATATTTAACTAAGTAATCATTAAATTCGACTCTGAGTGCGGCGGTTACTCTGCAAAGATATTTAAAGAAATATCATCTAATGTACTCAACGTTAGGTGCATTTTGCTCGCGCTAGAGTAAATCGCCGTTTCGTTCAGATACTTACCGAAATCCATTGCAAACCAATTTCTTTCTTAAAACTCTGGAAATCGGTTCATATTCGGTGCACTAAATCAATTCACCGAGGGTTATGAGTAAATAGGTAGTAGGAAAACAGAGTAGGTATGTATTCTGTTACAAAACTCGCGCGCGCGTAGGTACGTCACTTCGCTCGTGAACCCTACTGAATTAGCCACAGGGCTGTGGCCGCCGCGCGTAGGTATATACCTACATTGTAAGTATTGGAAATATTTCCAATGCCTACACGGGGAGTGAGACAGGCCTGGTAGTGGCCAGTGAGGGGGTCCACAAGCAGACGGGGTAGAGAAGAACACAAAATCTTATTGATTGGTTTTATACGTACTTTGAATGTCAGTTTTAGGTGTTATAATATACACATTTTCAGGTGTACATTTGCACAATGGATTTCGACGTACAAACTTGTCACAAGAGAAACATACACAATCGTTCGCTGGGCGATATCCAAGTGATATGCTCCAACTTCTTCGAGACACCGGCGCACCACATCCACCTCGATGCCACGACATTACTCCAAAGCGCCTCTATAACCGACGTCCATATGGAGGACGTGGATGACGATGTTATCATTGAGGACTCGAATGAGAACGAGGTGAGGACCGAGGTTATCACCCCCTGAGGACTGCGGCGCTTTGCGTTCCTACTTTCTGCGAAACTTATCTTGGACTATCGTCTGCATGTTTATAAGGCTCGTCGACGTACAGTCGGCGTCAAAAATATTTAAACACTTTTGCAGTTTTTGAACTTTGTTTAAGATTCAATGACTGCGATAGGCGATTACATATTTCTGCTGCTGACTGTACTCGACGTATGACGTGACGCGACTTCTGTATCGCTATTGGTCAACACAGCGTGTACACAGAAGCGCGCGAGTCACGTGATCGCGAGCAACTGCAGATAGAGACTACGCTGTCGGCTGCAATCAATTTTGCACCTTATAACAGACTGTTTATGGTTGGTTATGCGAACAGTCGACGAGTCTTATTTATTTGATCGAGTGTGCAATTATTGTTTACGAGTTCTGCAATGTTGGTTTGATTTGTGCTGTGTAATAGGACAAATACAGAAGTTATGGGAATAATTATTCACAAACATATATTTTTCATCTGACCACTTGTTCTCAAATCAATAAAATCTTTGTGTTGTTGACTTTTGCTGAGTAAGAATCATGTGGAATAGGTACACATTGTAGGGATGGGAGTAGGTTTAATAAATTTTTTTCAGCAATTCCTAAATGTTACCTAAAGCCGAAAGGTGCTGCTCCATCACAGGTTGAAAGCGTTTTTACATCAAAATGGGAGACAATGGACGACGTCGTACAACTAGGTAGGTTATAGTTTTAGATTATTAGTTAAGTACAATACTATTTTACTTATTTTTCCACTTTATTTGGGTTGTTTTGTTTTAATGCGTTTGTTTGCAAACTTAAATAGCACGGAAAATAAAAATGTCAAATAAAAAGAACGTTATTTGAAATCTGCGGTCGGCTTTAATCTGACAATACGTTTGCGTCGGTTGCAAAAAAGCATTCTCTGATATCAAACTGCAGTAAAAATTTGCAGAACAATGTGAAACTAGAAACATATTTTAAAGTCGTCTTTGGAAATTTCCCCCACCACCAATCTTAGTCTTATTATCACCTAAAATTAAAATTTCATCCATTGCAATATCGACTTTACGCGCACTTTTGCAATTTCAATAGGCGAAATTTCGGTGTAGGGTTGTAATAAGATTATCATTAAACATGGTGGTATGACGTCTGAACTCGCTTTGGAGTGTTAAATATTAAAATGAACCTTCTTCTAACTGCGTAACTATTGTACTCTACTGCCCCCCTAGCCAAGTTGATATTCTAATATCGCGATCGTTAACGGATAGAAAACTGAGAAACGAATCGTCATGTCACGCGGTCACGTAAATTTCCAGTAAAAAAATCCAGCTTAGCGTGACCACGTGACATAATGACTACGTTCCTTAGTTTTTTATGCGTTATCGATTGTATATTGTCAACTTGGCTAGGGGGGCTCTGTAGTTATTGAGAGTGCAATATAAAGCAGAACACCAACTGATATAATCTCGTAGATGCACCGCCAAGTGAACTCTCTGTACTATCTGAAGGTTGACTGGCAGAGAATGCCACTGTGGCATTAAGTCCGCCTTTTGTACCGTGTTGTGCATAATGTTTAAATCAGGGATGTTGTGGGCGACGATTTTTTCACATCCGCGGATGCGGATGTTTAAGATGTTATATAAATATAGTTTATGAATAAAGAATTAAGACAATGATAAAGTAATTATTAACATTTTTATTGATGAAAATTAGTATTAAGAAAAATGCTCTTAATTTTTTTTAACTTCACTTACTAATTTTCATTCGCCGGCCCCGCCCAATTTCTTTCTTATCGCAACTTGTATTCCATTCGCATTGGCCAGAACATCCGCATTGATTAATGCGGATGCAGATATCCAAACCTATGTGGAAGCTTCGCACATGCGGATGCGGATGCGAATATTCGCAACATCCCTGGTTTAAATAAATAAATAAAATGTAACGTTGCGTTGTTGCAGCGCGACTCGACGGCATCAGCAAGCCGCTTCGCCGGTCGCAATTCTCCATGGAGGACTTTCTACAGATAGACGATTGGAAGCCGACGCCTGATAAACAGGGCAAGAAAACTGTAAGTGTTCTAAGTATTCTTTACGACTGCAATTAAATTATACGCGTCGAATATTACCTTTGCAAGCGATATGGTTGTGGAAATGTTATTCCTAAGACACGATGTCTGCATCATTTATCGTCTCTGACATTTTGTGGAAATATTTTTTTCTACTTGTCGTTTTTTGATAGATCCTTACACATACGTTTTTATTTAAATCAAAACGTACCGACACTGCATTTTATTGACGTTCGTTGCTGGACATTAATTGTGAAATTAACATACATAATTATATCAAACCCACTTGCCACTCTTTGATGAGCCATGTATTTAAATGTTTTATTGATGATTTTTTATAATCTGACGAAGTTTTTATCTGTATTTTAGGTACAGATATACTAGGTATAGATATTGGTAACTTACCTTTCTGTACTTTATGGACAGTTTTACAACCATATCTCTAAATAACGAACGTATTTATCACCGTTTAAAAACAGGTTACGTGAGTTTTTTACGTTATAAAATATCACAAATTTATTTGAATAGTATTTTACTTTACGTTGCAAGAACGTTACGTTGCGTATAACGCTACAGATTTGGTATGAAAAATGTTGTATTTAATCGGTTATGAAAAATTTAAGGTGAGTTTTATTTTATATTAGCGACGCAGTTTGTCGGGTTTTTTATCATATTATAATTAAAACAGGTACGCTGGGCAGACATAGAAGAAGAAAGAGAGCGAGAGAAGTTGCGGGCGCTCGGGTTTGTTGTGGGTCAAACCGATTGGAAGCGCATGATGGATCCATCTATGGGCAAAAATGCCCTCACACAGACTAAATACATAGAGCGTGTAAATAAATTACAATAGTCTATTATAAATTCAGCATTATTTCTTAGGGTATCATTGTAGTAATAATATTAGAGTACCTAGTATATACAAGGTGTTAGGTTAAACGAGCGACTTATTGAAAGGGGGGATTCCGTATTCGATTCTCGTCCCAAATATCTGAAAGGTCATTCACTCGTGTAATCCCGGGTACTTCTGTGATTTATCTTTTTTTTAGGTATATTTTTGTTGGTGGCATGTTAGCATGATTATCGTGGGTTTGAATGTGTCCCTCGTTTAACCTAAAATTATAGGGTGATAATAATCTAATAAATATAAAAAAAACACACACACATTTATTTGATCAGACACTAATATTCCTGAAGTGTTTAAAGCGGCAATTGTAGTAATAAAATTTATAGTCGTTAGACTGGAAGGCGAAACTTTAAAGCACATAGTTCGGCTCACTAGAAATTGATCCCGGAATTTATTGATTGGATCCGAATGGAGTGACATGATGACCACCGCACCTTTTGCGGCCGTCATAGAATATGGAGTAGTACAATGCCTCTAGAAGTCTAGAGTCTAGACTATGCTAGTCTAAGCTATTTAAACTTAAACTTCATTCTTTAAGAACTTGTTTGCCGTGGAAAAAGTTCTTTTTTACTATTGTAACATAACTTTGATCGTATTACAAATTCATTTTGTTAAGGGGCTCCATCGGGCCACACTTCGCTAAAAAATATTATTATTATTACCTATTTAGCGAATGGTGAAATACCCATATCTTCTAAGATATTACGTTTAACAAAATTCGACGGAGGGTACATTTTTGCAGCACTTGACAGCCAAAGGGAGATATGAAAACCGACATAAGTGGCTGTATTTGACCGGATGGAGCCCTCTTAAGGTTTCCTGTATTAGATCTCTTATAGGACGTCTGGAGAATAGTGTTGCAAGATCTATTTATATTCTATAGGCATATGCATTAAGCATCTGGCGCTGTAGGATATATATTGTATGTGTGTGCGCTGTGGGGTATACGGTCAATATGATAAATGCGTTAATTATTAATAATCAACGGGAATATTAATAACCACCAACGAAGCCGGTAAAAGTGTTTATTGTTTCACATTTTCTTAGCTATGATACTGGTCAGATAGCCACAAAGCTTTTTTTCACTATTACCAAGCCCGGTAACACCTTCCAAAATATGAACCGATTCAAGTACTTTCCCACAAATACGGCCGGCTTGTATGTACATATTGTGTTATGCGTGGCTTTGTGTCTGTCAGTTGTCAGTGACTAATTGTCATATGTAGATTCTACATGAAGTATCAAACTTTCCACAGTTTTTACCAAGGTCATTTTCGCGGGCTATGAGGAGGCATGAAATTGGTGGGAGGCGGAGACTGGCGCTTCTTTGTATAATCTCTATTCTTTGCTATTACCCGCGTTCTTGGTGATTATGATTAACTTCCGGAAATTATTCATAATTAACGCGTGATATAATATGCACTAAACGCATTTTTAATTATTGTAGATATTTTTATTGTCAGTGACAAAAAATTAACTATGCTTAAGAATTTCTATTTGATAGGGACGTTTTTGTGACAGTCAGTGTATCGATATGAATATTAAACTGTCACACATGTATATTATTATATAATAATTATATTTGCCCACCAACTGTCCCCCGTGGATTCAACTACGTTTTCGGTATTTACTTTAATCGTTTAAATCGTTAAGTAGTTACCTACACGATTACTAGGCGCATCAAAATATAAGATGTGGTAAAAATAGCTGCAAATATTTACAGGGTGGAAAGTATACATTATAAATATAAAAAAAAGATAACATTTTTTTTTTAAAATAAATCAATCAAAAAGAAGACCCATGAAGGCGCTCTCCGCTCAATTGCTTTACACACACATCTCCACGCGCCGGTATCTTAAGATCGATGACCTTGATCGAGCTGACCAACTGATGCATTGCTCGCTGTGTGCGTGGCGCGTGCCTTGTATACTATTAGTGAGTTAAGTGTATTTGAACCTTGTGAATGTATTTGTAATGTTTTTCATTGAATTTATTTTACACATATTCTGAAAAACTACAGAACTTAAAATATTAATTTTTCGCTTATCCTGTTTGTTATAACGTATACTTTCAGCCCTGTAAATATTTACAAGTAGTTTTACCCTATTTTATATATTTTTAGTTTATTAAAGTACCCTGACTGTCCCAAGAAGTTTTAAAATCATTCGACGTAAGATTTTAGTAAATAAATAAGTTTAGAATTAGTTGCTGGATTTTATTTTCCCTCAACCAATCTTAAAAAATTTAATTTAAACTTCGTAAACTCAAAAACTTGAAAAAATTTGGGGGAAGATTTAAAAACTTTGCCGTCAAATTAAAAAACCCCTAAATACTCAAAACAATTATACTACTGATAGATATTTTATTTGAAACAATTTTTCTTTACATAAAAATTCAATAATTTGAAAAAATGTTCTTGTATTTCTCCGCGCCCATTTTCGGTACGTGCTCGGCAGTATTTATTCTCGCCAGCGTGTCCGAATCGCCATCCAAAGGGTAATAATTATTATTATTGTTTACGGTTTTGCGTATGTCTTTTGCGACAGTATTTTTGTTGGAGCTCTCTTTGATGGGGCTCGGCGTAATTGACTCCACGTTATCGGTCTGCGTGACTCCTGATTTGTCAACTTTGTTAATTCTCGATATGTCTTGGTCGCCGTCCCTTTTCGCTGTCATAATCATGACGGGAGGGTTCGACATGGATGTCATCTGGTCCTTTAAACTTGACTGAAGAATATGTAAGAAGAACAAGAACGCGAGCAATGTGAGTGCCGACATAGCTGCGTTGCTTTTCTTCCCTCCACCATGGCTATAAAAAAAACGAAATATGTATAGTATGAAAATGCGATAACCTTACTAACTTCGGTAATCCCTAAGGATCTCTTTTTGTATTGAAAAAAAAAATAGTATTCTTTATATTGGCGTGCGACTAGGGCATGCACCCGGTTTTACCCGGTTCTGAAATACCCGGGTATAACCGGTTCCACCGAGGTTTACGCAGAACCGGTTCTGTAGAAGAGTACCCGGTTCTTTAAAAACATTGAATTTTCTTCATTTTGCATTGATAACGTTCAAATCAAGCGGAGTCAGTCGAGTTTGCGCTAATGCACGAGCTGGCACGCGTAAGTAATACTGCATAGATTCGTCCGCCCGCTTGCGTCGTCTGCCCCCCGTGTACCCCTCTGTTTATGCCCGCCGGGGCTCTAACTAAGAGTCTAATAAAGATTAAAAAATATATAAAGAACATCTTAGCCTCATTGTAAAAAATACTAAAAGTCTGATTTTATATTTTAGTTCCTTTTTTTTTCCTGTTGATAATGATAGCAATTACTTATCTAGAGTGGCCAAATAAATGTTAATTTGATATAATTTACCAAGCGTTTTTATTTCAAACCAGGTAAAAACGTATCCTTAGTTTCTCTGTGATGTATCTGATCATTATAACTTACTTTTTTCAGTCGGGACCGGGTGGAACCGGGTTACCCGATTCCGACTGCTCCCAGAACCGGGTATCAAAAATCTGGAACTGTGACCGGTTCTGCATGCCCTACGTGGGACTAATATAAAATCTTAAGGTTCCCTATGTTCGCATATTATGTGAAAAAGTTAAAAAAGGAGTTATAAAAAGAAGAAATTATCGATAAATAAGTACAAAAACATCGACTTTATTCATAACAAAAATGATAAGGGTAAGATAGAACAACTTAGGGCCTATGCACACCACGTTTTTTAAACGCGCCGTCGACACGCGTTTGTAGCGATACAGATGCGATACGAACGCGAGTCAGACGCAGCATGTAGACCTTTGTGGGATAAAAGCGCGTTTCAGAGACGCGCGTCGACGGCTCTTAAAATTGCCGACAGAAATAACGATATCGAAAATCTGATGAAGCAAAAAGTGTCATGGACCTGTATCGTTTCGGTTTGGCTATTCCCTTTGTGATTGACCTTGTATATTTTTATTGCGTACTCACTGTTTTGAAGATGCAATCACGTAATGATCCGAATGCCCGTGCCCGTGGTCGTGGTCGTGGTCATGGTCGTGCCCATGCCCGTGGTCGTGGTCGTGGTCGTGCCCGTGGACGTGGTCGTGCCCGTGGTCGTGGTCGTGCGCATATTCATGGCCGTAGTCGTGCGCATATTCGTGGCCGTGCCCGTGAGGATCGTACGAGGAGTACAGATGCTGGTCGTGCCCAGGCGCCGAATAATCCGAGTACCTTGGACAGTTCAAATGTGTCCGCAAACGAATTTCCAACGTTTAAATTTCCAAAGTTGAATGGTAAAGAGTGTTCTATAGATATAAAGTCCTATTATACAATAGGACGATTGGTTTACCAAAATTTTTTCAAAATTAGATTTAATAAAAACTTATTACTTTTGATCACAAGAACAAATAAAATATAGTATTAAGTACGTCCTATAATAATATTATGTTTATTTACGGACGTCTACTTCGTCAAACTAGGCGCTCTAGCTAAAAAGAAATCCTCCTAAAATATTTCATTGCCGGGAAATGTGTGAGATCAACAACAAGTTAAAAGTTTAAGTATTGCGGAAATATTTTCAAAAATACGCTATTTATGGTACTCTATATTTTACAATTTCTGTCCGTCGACAAAGGTATGTTTTAGTAAGTGGAGGTTATGTTTTAAAGTGTATGAAATTTTTTCGGGTAAAATATTTAGATTTATAAGAGGCATTTCGTAATCATAAAATAGAATGATTGTTTATTATTCATCGTTAAATATAGAATTAATTTTTACGCCTTTTTCTTAATTTTCTCAAGTTATTTGGATACTTTATTATTATTTGGATACTTGCGTGCCTCAAATGAGCGTTTTAAATAACATAATTCAGAAAGAATAACAATGACTACTTACAGTTTTTTTTAATGCAAATATCTTCATTTTAGTAGTTTTGTGTCACTAACTTTAAAGGTGCATATTGAATAAAATTATTTTAAGCTGCTTACCTATCAGTCAATTGTTTTGTTCCTATTCCCATTTGCGACAGCACGTTACCCAGCGTCATGTTGTAAGTCCGTATTTGTAAAGCGCGTCACTCCGTACCAATGTCAAGGGTTGACTGACGTGAGCGCCTACTTGGCGTCGTATATGCACGTTGCACGCGCATCCATTCGTCATATACGCTCTAGTTCCCTGATGTGACATGCTCGGAAACTGTGATACATTTTTGTAGCGGCATTTTTACTTGACAATTTTCTGTTGCTCTACATTGTAAGGTCACGATAAAAGCTAACGTGATTTGGTTAGCGAGTTGGATACACTGTTCTTTCTTGAAGTTTTTATATATATAAATAATTTGTTAAATACTTTTTACGGTTCCAACAGCACCCTTCGGAATGTTATTCTGTACGGTTCTGTACCACCTACTTGAAGTTGAAGGTTTCACCTACTTGAAGTTGAAGGTTTCACCTACTTGAAGTTGAAGGTTTCACCTACTTGAAGTTGAAGGTTTCACCTACTTGAAGTTGAAGGTTTCACCTACTTGAAGTTGAAGGTTTCACCTACTTGAAGTTCGGGGTTTCCTTTGGGACTTCTATGTGAAGATCGCACCAAAATCCATTTGCGTAGTTTAAAATAACTAAGAGCAAAAAGACGGGGATAGCGACTTTTTTAAAAACTATAATATGATCAAATTATTGAAAAAATAAAATAAAAATATTATAATGATATTTTTTATTCTATCACAAACACACAAGGACGTCCTCAATCATACAAAATCACACATAAAAATGTACACATATTACTAACTTATATTTGGATGATATAAATTTATATCATACAGCAATAAAGAAATTCTTACATCAGTCGTTAATTGTTGGAAACATGACTAAATGGATTATTTTTGCCAAATTGACGCCAATTTTTTTTACAAAAATTAATTTGAATTTATAGACGTTCCTTGAATGGAAAGTATCCGTTTGGTTTGATTAATTTACAACGGCTATTTCTTATTAACTAGAATAATTTAAATAAATAAATAATTTAATTAGTACAAGCTACACACTGAAGTTTCAATCTGCGCGATGCACGATGGGATAAAGTTTTGAGCATATCGTCCGATTCAAAAAGTTATACCTACCTAACGCACAATACTAAAACTCCAGATAATTTACGAATTTACATTCAGAAGTTTGACTATCACATAAACAGAATTTTGAATGTTTTTTGTTTGTTTTTTGTTTTCTTTACAAACCAGCAACTCTAAGTTATGACTAAATAATTAAAAAAAAAAACTTTTTTACGAGTATAACATTGGTCGGTCATCGCTACACATTTATGGAATAATTTGGCAGGTTACTGTGATACTTCTCATACTTCATTGCATTGGAGGTACATTTGACGGCAGTCGATACCGGAACGTCCTCGGCGACCCGCTTCATAGAACTGTTCGAAAGTGCCGCCAGATTGTCTTTCCAATACAAAACTGGCTGCGTAACTGTTGAAACGGAATTTATTTTTAATTAATTTATATTTAGAGAGTTAAAATTCGAATTACAGTGATTTGACCAATGGAAACCAGAAAAGGATGTTTTAACTCACGTTCCAAGTTGACAGAAGACGCTCTTGGGACCGATGTCATTGGAACACTCGTTGTTGGCATCACACACGTATTTCTGCAGGCACTTGTCATCATTGGTGCCAAATGACCTGACGTAAGTCTTCATCATGGCAATACCGGCGAGAGCAGCGTCGCTGACTGAGTCCTTACGCCCCAAAGATCGAGCAGCCAGCGACCGGTGCGAGAACGAAGTCTTGAGTGCATCCAAAAGATTCATGACTATATTGATGAACTGCAAACAGAAAACGATACATATTTAAAAACAGTAGAGCACACACTCCAAAGACAGCAATGTATGCAGCTGAAACAAGCAAAGGCTAATGTTACCTGATTATTTTTACTTAATTTCTATGATATAATAATGACATAAAAGGAAAAGGAAGGATCGCTCGCGTACCTCTCCAGCTTGTTTTGCCATGGAAGAGATCTGGTCAGGGTCTTTTGCACCGAGCACCGTCGACAGTACCGCAGCTAATATACCCTGAAGCAAGCGAGAAGCAACACCGTGTCCGTAACCAGTATTTATATCTATTTACACACCCAGAATAGAAATACCTCAAGAAAGTACGAGCACAACGTTATTAGAATTAAAATTGACTAGTTTGTTTTGCTAAATAACAGCTGATATTATTAGCGATGTGACGTGTTCTTAGAGGTAGTCCCAAAATGGCAGAAATATCTTCGCCGTTATTTATGAACTATAATCTCTATTTAGGTAAAGTATAACTACGTATTGGACAAAAAGGCAAGTTGTGTGGTTAAAGTTGCAAGGTGCTAAAGTTAAAAAAATGTCTTTTCATGATGAAATCTACATAAGGATGTTAGTGGATGAGTTATTCTAGATTCTAGATATTGATAAGTTCTATCGCTCTTTGTACAGTTTTATTTTGATCGGTATCAATGTAATTTCTATGAATAATACATATTTACGTGATATTAAATGGTTGTATGGGAATACTGACCTGCATGGGTGAAGACCCGTTGTCTACTTTATCGATGCCTTCGTTGGAAGCACCTCCTCCGAGGATGGCTGTTAATATCCTGAGACCCATTGAGAAAAGATTGGCCCAGGGGGATGGCGCAGCCGCCTCCGTGTCCAGGTTGTCACTTTTGTTCACGCCAGAGCCGCCCGGGTTGAAAATCATTTGCATGATCATACCTGGAATTAATGACTTTGTCTCTACATAATTGTAGAGGCAAAGCTTTCTAAGTGTCCTTATACGTAATCTTAAAAAGCTTTGCCTTCGTTTCAATCGTAGATTTTATTATTACCAAGAAACGTAGACGTATAAAAAATACAGTTCGGGCTAACCCGCAATTTTTTACTCTCGTGGTTAGTCAGTTCAGGTTCAGACTTAGGCAACCTAAAGGTAAATACGTAGAATTCGTTTAGTTACGTAACCGAGAATTCCGAATAAAAAATTTGGACGTATGCGAGTATGTAAGTATGTCGATTTAATTTCCGTCTCACCAAGTATGTTTGACCATGAAAAGCCGCCCTCAGATAAAGAGTTTGTCTGGATATCTTCGTCGATGTCATCCAGGGCTACTTTCTTTAAAGCGTTGGGTTTCTCGGCGAACTTGCGTTCTTGGGCGATCTGACTGTGTTGTGGCAAGGGCAATGAACTGCTGTAGTATTGTGGATTCTGTGTTCGCACGTTACTCGTTACCTGAAACAGTTTTAAAATAGTAAGATAAGTTTGCGGCTCTCTGAAAAACGCATAACTTAAAATCTACTGGGACTGAGTTTTTGAGACATTATCTCTTCGTTTTTGGGAAGTTGATCATCGCATCTTAATTTCTTGACGCCACAAACAATATTTTAGCTTTAGTACATTGCGGTCAACAGTACAAATGATACAACCTTGTCTCCCTCTTCCCTCGGGTTTTGTTATAACCATAACCACAGCAGCTGGTAGAAAGTAGCAAACAAAGTAGAGTACGTAAACTCACCTGTGACACTAAAGGTATTTGCTGCGGGTAGGCGACCGTGTGAAGAACAGCTGTTGAGCTGATCAGGGCGAGGAGCGCCCAGCCTGCCACTTTGTGATGCATCCTGTCAACAATCAAATGGCTTACGTAAGTAAATGGTTTGTACACAGTTTTCTAGTTACTTTCGGACGTTCTTCTCACTGATGTGTAAGGGATAAATAACTGTAATACAGTAAGTCAATAACAAGAAATTGCACGCAAATAAAAAAAAAACCTTTGGAGAAGTCACGTTGTCTTTGCCATTTACTTAATTGTACCCGGTACGATCTCACGCGTTCAGACTTGTGTCGATTAGAAAGTGTACAGATGACTGATTCGCGCGAATTCATTGCTTGCATTTGGACTTGCTTAGAAAGTGGCACCTTGCGTCGCCTACGGTGAATTATTTTTATAACAGTGTCTAGCCTTCTAATTAGATGATGTGTGTTAACATTCAGTTGCCTTTACCCATTATTTGAATTAAACTATTTTGGAATTATTTGTGCAGTGACATCGTTCACTGCTGTTTTTCCTCCTAACTAGTAACAACACTGCATCAGCGCTATTTATCCGGTTTAAAATGTATAGGATGGTTACTTGGTGGGTTATCTGTTTGGTCCACCAGTTATCGTATACAGGTGACCCGGTCTTCCTAACTGTAGTTGGAAGTCACTTTGGACCTGTCTCACTAAGGTGCTACTTGTGAAAATTGACGTTATTTAGTTTTGTACGCTATTATAACTCAACGGTCACGATTAACCTACACGTTCCACTTTCTTTGACCGATAAAATGGACGACTTAACTGTTTTACTCTCGGAACGTCGGAAACATTGCATCAGTCATTGGTCATGTTAAAAAGTAGAAAATCATAGAAAGATGCACTGATCGCAAAACTTGTTTTTTTAATACATCTACACAGCATACAGGCAGTAAGCTACGTAGTAAAGGCCTGTCAATCAAGATTCTCCTAAGAGAAATTTCTTTTAGCACCCGCTTGGTTATTTTGCTTCATAAAAATGGCACTTCTTAGTTGTATTTTATCTTGACGAACTATGCTTTATTGTATGATTTACATAGGTAGGCAAAATAGAGTAAATAGCCATTTAAAAAAGGTAAAAAAAAAATTAGACTGGAAAGAAATTTTTTTGAAATTTAAAACCAATTGGGTTACCTTCGCGATATGGGTGCAGCTCTCATAATTGTTGTTAACACACAGGTTAAAAAACTATGCAAGCTGAATTAAAAGGCAAATAACCTCCGAGTTCTTGACCCAGTATCCTGCAAGCGCGTGCAGTTTGATTAATACAAATAGCAACAGCTTTGCCACAGGCCACAGCCTTTGCGGTGCAATGCGCGGAAAACCGCAGTGGTAAACAACCTCACTTTCATTTGACGCGGAACTTGATAAACCTTGTTATGGACTTGCACATTAGTTCCCCGATTTATATAAGTAGCAGTTGTTTTCGCTAATTTGAATTGTCACGTGTTTGGATTTGCAAATAGGTACTTTGAATTCGAAAAAATGCGTAGATTTATGACGATCCTAACGTTATTAAGTTATCTGACGTTGCAAAACAATGAAATTTACAGTAAAAGAACAGACACAATAACGTCTAACTCTTAACGTAATCTTAGGTCTGTCGAGGACAAAAGAATATCTACTTATAATAAAAAAAAGTTGATATAAGGTTACAAGCGCAGGTGAAAGCGCGACGAGTCGACTGCCAGTCGCGTGTGCTGACTGCCATCGTCGTGCAAGGTTCACGATTTTCTTACTTCGGATCGATGACTTGATCTTGCCAGCAGTTGGGTACTCGTAACTTTCATCGGAAATTCGCCGTGGCAAAACAATGCATTCGTAATTTACTTAAAACTGTCGTATTTTAACCGGTTTGAAACGTTGTCTTCTCTCATACGTACCTAATATACTTAATTTAGTTTTGAACCCCATGCACAGTTGTAAATAACAATCAAAACCGGTCAAGTACGTATCGCACCAAGCGTAGTGAAGATTTCGACGTTCACTGTTAAAATTCAAAGAAATTATTCATTATTTCAAAAACTACATGACGTAATATTTCATTCAAAGCAATTTGCCTTGAAAGTTTTTCTTAAGTTCTACCTGCTAGCTTGAATTTTTTAGATTTTTCCTAGTCAAAAAAATAGAGGGGGATACTTTTTGCGACTAAAAGCGTATATCTAATTCATAAATCCAAAATTATTAGTTTCTAACCTCTTTGCAGTGATATTTAAGACATAGGTCTTTAATATCAGAAGATAAACAATTTAAGGTACGATAGGTACCCTAAATTGTTTATTCATCTTTCTATCACCCTAGTTTCATTTCATTAAAACATTTTTTTTTATCCACTTCACAACACACAGATCTACTTGATCCCACACTAAGCTATAAGCTTGTGTCGTGGAATCAAGCAAACGTGGTATATACTACACATATTATTACATATATATTATACTATAGATATATATATATATATATATATATATATATATATATATATATATATATATATATATATATATATATATATATATATATACACACCCAGACTGGAAAATGGAACCCTGTGTTAATCACACAAAGTCCACCCCCACCGGGAATCGAACCCGGAACCTCTTGATTAGCGGGCAGGCATGGTGACCATTGCAACATTCATCATCATTCATTATTCATCATCATCATGGTCATTAAGGGCGGCTACCTTAAGGGTTGAACTGAAGCCACGCGAATATAGTCTTAGGAGACCATCCCTTATTTTTTGATTTATGGCTTTACAGATTTCGAAAAAATATTTCAGCCGGTGAGAAATCGGCGATTTTTCAAAATAGTTTTTATTAGCTTAATCAATCCTGTCTCTGACAACGATCAAAAGGCTATGGGGCCAAATTAGTTTAGGGTACCTACTCAAAAAAAAAAGGGATGGTCTCCTAACCGCCGCACTCAGAGTCGACTTTAATGATTACTTAGTTAAGTATAGATTTTTAAAACAAAACTGCCGCAATCAGACAAGCTTAATAAATTAATGTTAGTTGGCATTTAACTAATTAAGTTACATCTCATTAAATGCCAACTAACATAAATTTACTGAACGTCTCTGATTGCGGCAATTTTGTTTTAAAAATCTATACTTAACTAAGTAATCATTAAAGTCGACTCTGAGTGCGGCCGTAAGACCGTACTTTTACCCTTAAACGGTCCTTACTGACCCGTCTCAAACCATCCTGTTTACTGCCTATGCCTACATGAACGGACGGACATAACGAAATCATAAAGGTTTTGTTTTTGCTATTTGGCTACGGAACCCTGAATAGAATATTTTACATAACGTTTTCTTCGTTAACCTTTTTTCGCTTTGCTTTTCGCTCACTCGTCGACCGGTCCAGCTCGCCCGCAATCGACTTTCTATAGCGCGTACGTGTCTGCACGTCTAGAATCGTTATAAATATGATGTGAGTACGAAGCGTTCGAAGTAATTAATTAAAAGGGGATTTTAGTTCATCATGATTCACACACGCCTCTGCGGCTTGTACTGCAAGAGACCTGTAATGATTAGAACACTTGTAAAACCTACATGTAGTTAGAGTCTACTTAAATATTTTTTATTTAGTCTCTGTAATTTGTATTTTGATGTCAAAAACGTTTCTACGATATTTTTAAAATTAAGTTTGGGATATACATAATATTATGTACATAACAGATATCCGTGATCTATACAAAAATGTTACGAGTTAGATTTAGAGAGAGATAATATATTTTTCACACATGCTCGACAATGCCGAATTATATGTCATGTAAACCTTACCGAAAGCAAGACATTATATCTCTTGGCTTTAGCCGGGTTATAATGTTCTATTGAATTTCATTATAACCCGCTGGTCAATAATGTGATTTTCACTTTCATAATTCTTATTGCTATGTCCATAACGTCTCATTTCGCTAAACAGAATGTGTTCTCAGCGGGCGCGGCCAACTCGATTTTCGAAGACCGAAGCCGTGGCCCACTAGATTCGCAGTGAGACGAACTTCATTTGTTTGTCAAATCGAGTAGGCCACGCCAGCTGAAAGAAGTGGCTATATAGGATCTACTAAGCCTGGTTTTTTATTGTCTCGCATTATGTGAGAAAAGTAGAGTATACACCACAGGGATAAAACTGTTTTTTTCTTGGGCGCTTGAATCCCTCACTGCACTCAGGACTCAATCTTAATTCCCTCCCTTTGGTCGGGAATTAACTTATAACACCCTCGCTGCGCTCGGGAGTTAAATTTGGAGTCCTTCGTTATGTTCAGGATTCAATGTAGCGCCCGTGACATAAAACAGTGCTTTATCCCCTTGGTGTATAATCTACTATTTATTTTAAGCCTTGCGTTAGAACGATGTGATCTGTGTTCCGAAACATCAATTAACGTGCGAACACGCATCGAACGCACCGTTAAGACGCAGTGCGTGTGCGCCGCCCCAGCCTGCGCCTGATGTGGATCGAACGGTAAACAACGTACAAGATGTGCAACGTTCGATGACCGTGTTTTATTATCTGGTCCTCAATTAGGCAGATTATCCTAGAACCTAAGTGTTTCCACTATGATTAGATAGGTACGATGAAAACGTACGCCTGCCTATTCTTTTTACTTTGTATGAAGTAAATGAGTGGACGCTAAAAACCTAAATACTCGATACAAGCTACGAAGAGATCGAATCTGTTGCATTTATAATATCGTATACACTGTCAAGAGTGGTCAAAGTTTATATTATTTCATCTGCTGAAGGATAGGGTTTACAATCGCGCTCGCCACACGTTGACTTTAAACTAAGGCGAGTAACCGTCAAACTTCCAAAAAAAAAACAACTAGGTACCTATATAGACGTAGTTGACGCAGTACCGACCATATTGTGCTAATATTAATGAGTAATATATAGTTCCTATCGCGGGTCATAGTGGTTTGCGATCGTTGACGCTCATTATGAAAGAGAGTAGAGAAAAGACATCATAACATTCAATTCCGATCGTCGAATTATATCGAAAGGCCTGCGGGCTGCGACACATTGCTAACAGACTGGTTTTCCTAACTTAAAATGTTAGAACACGGTTAAAATTCAAACATGACGTGATAGCTGTATTTGGGTAAACGTTATGGTAGCACCAGACACCAGCGAGATGTCAAGACAAACGTGTTAAATCTCCATTGTGAAATTGAGTGAGTGAAGTCTAGCATAGTAAGCAAGTACCTACATATAAATTTTTAAAGTTATTCTTCTTTTGGCATGTAAAAACAGATAGGTAACGGAAGTTATACGCGCATTTAATTGGTAACGAGAGTGGTTACGAGCGCTACATTCGGCGCCTGGGCCCTTATTCACTATGACCATAATACGCCGCGCCGCGCTAAGGTAAGCCGCCGCCGCAAAAACTGTCTTTCCCTCATAATCAAAGAAGCTTTACTGAAAAAAAAAACATTTACAACGTTTCTTATGGCGTAAAGAATAATAATTTCTAGTATCTTGGCATCTAGAACATATGGAAATGCGTTTTTGGGACGTGCGTTATGAGCAAGGAATGTTGGTCATAGGGAATAAGGGCACTGCTTAGCTTGTTAAAGTGCTCTTATGATCTCTCAAACTTAACGCGTAACCTTTGCGTCCGGTGTACACCTTCTTTGGTTATGGCAGACCGCAGAGGTAATATCTACTCTTACTAAAAAGTAAGAAGAAAAGAAGAATGCCACACACAATGCGGTAATTTTAGTAATGCCGCAGCATTAGTGAGTTCTCACATAAAATTACCGTTCAAACTTCCGACATTTCAAGTGTATTATTCCAATTAATTCTTCCATAAATCCGTGTTACGACAATTACGAACACAACAATATAGAAATCAGCCAGTCAGACATTCATATTTATTTTTATATTTATTATTTTTTGAGCAGTCGAATAATAGTACATTGTTATCCTAGGGGTGAAAGTAACTTATTTAGTCACGAGACGGGGTTTGGCGTAGCGAGGGCGCCAAGAGATCGAGGGACTAAATAAGTCTTTCTCCCGAGGATAACACTGTGCTTTTCATTACGAATGCGAGGAAAGTCAAAATAAAAATAGGAATTAGCTAAAGAAAAAATGAGTGAAGATCGGATAGTCGCTTGACACTTTCCCACCTATTTCTTTTTCTTTGGCCGGCTAGCTATTCAGCCAGTATTTTTTATTTACATTGTGGCGACCTAAAAAAAATATTATCTTTAATTATTAAGTATTAATTAAAGAAAATAAAAAAATATAAATAGGAATTCGCTTAAGAAAATGTGAGTGAATTTTATTTTAATTAATACCTACTTAAACTTTACATTATTTCAATTTTACATCGCGCTGGCTGTATAGAAAGTTGAAACATGGTTCAATAGAAATGTGAAAATAGACCTAGTCTTTTTTTTAATAATTTGACAGTTGTCAGTTGAAAGCGATTCTCCCTAGGGCTGAAAAGGGTTACTTTCAACCCGCTTCTCAGGCAACTTCAGACCTACTTTCCGAGTATGAGTAATGAAATAGTACATTGTTATCCTAGGGGTGAAAGTAACTTATTTAGTGCCGAGACGGGGTTTGGCGCCCGAACGTAGCGAGGGCGCCAATAGATCGAGGGACTAAATAAGTCTTTCTCCCGAGGGTAATACTGTGCTTTTCATTACGAATGCAAGGAAAGTCAAAATAAAAATAGGAATTAGCTAAAGCAAAAATGAGTGAAGATCGGATAGTCGCTTGACACTTTCCCACCTATTTCTTTTTCTTTGGCCGGCTAGCTATTCAGCCAGTATTTTTTATTTACATTGTGGCGACCTAAAAAAATATTTTCTTTAATTATTAAGTATTAATTAAAGAAAATAAAAATAAATAAATAGGAATTAGCTTAAGAAAAAGTGAGTGAATTTTATTTTAATTAATACCTACTTAAACTTTACGTTATTTCAATTTTACATCGCGCTGGCTGTATAGAAAGTTGAAACATGGTTCAATAGAAATGTGAAAATAGACCTAGTTTTTTTTTAATAATTTGACAGTTGTCAGTTGAAAGCGATTCTCCCTAGGGCTGAAAAGGGTTACTTTCAACCCGCTTCTCAGGCAACTTCAGACCTACTTTCCGAGTATGAGTAATGAAAAATATATTTACGCACTCTCAAGTTACGTCTAAAGAAGTTTTACTTCGAAACATTAAATTACGAGTAGGTAACCCAATACCTACGTTGCATTGATTACACTTTAAAAAGCGATTAATTAAAGTTTAATATTTTAGATTTTTTCAATTTGTTTAAATTAAAAAAAAACATTCGCGTCGAAATGAGAACCTCCTCCTTTTTGAAGTCGGTTAAAAAATATAAATTTATAATAAATAGGGTACACACACGATTATTATTAATTACTTTTTTAAATAAAAAGCTTCCGAAAAACTTCTTAAAACTGAGTTATGAATGATCACGGACATTGAACCCAACATTGCACTTGTTATTTGTTACATAAATCGAGATTACATTTTACCTCGGGCAAGTCACGTTATGTAATTAATTTTTTTTGCTGCTGAATTTTAATTGTTATTTTTTTGTTGTTATTTTGTGACGGATTTTGCAACAACCCAATTAATTTACTTAACTTAATACAATAATATCTAAAGTAGTGAAAAAGAAAGTAGAAGACGCAACCTACTACACAATTGTAACGATACCTAAAGTATGGAGATAATTAATTGATAACATAGGTATACTCGCAACGTCACGGGCAACAAATAGTAATCTGTTGCCCGTGACGTTGCGAGTAGGTATGCTGGCGCCGCAGTCGTGTTTCCCCAATTACCTTGAACTTGTATTACCTCCCGATTATACACCACAGGCGGTACGTGGGTGCTTACCGCAGGGTCCTTGAGACTTTCAAGTTTATTATTTCAAAACAAATAGGAAAAAATAATACGAATTGCTAAACACGTAGGTACTTATTTAAATTTTTTTGACTCGTTATGCAGAAATTTTACAAAAAAATTACCTATTCATGAGTGATGACTTGAAGCATATGAGTAGGTAATGTTATGTATTTTTAATTTTTACCTATATAGCAAACGCTCAAAGGTGTTAATCCACAAAGTGATTAAACCTACGTTTTTACAAGGTTTCATTGATGTAATCAGAACCGACTACAAATAAACAACAAAGTTGTATGAAAGCATATCATGTAAGGCCAACACCTCATTTGATTTAATCTTGTAATTTAAATTGAGTGACGCAAGTGCAAACGTAGGTACTACTTAATTATACCTCTAAATATGAACTAAATATGAATACCTATTAAATGTAGAGTTATCATTATTATTATTTTTATTGTTATTTTTCAAATCTTAATCAATAAACAATGTGGAGTCCTATGAATAATGGAATCAACTTTTTTATGTTTACAAACTTAATTATAAATTATTTAAAACACTGTTCTGAAGAAACGAACGTCTTGTCACAATAATATTATGTAGAGCAAATGTGATTATGAACGCAGTGAAAGTACAACTAAGTAGTTATTTTACAGTAATTTAAACGCTGGCTATAAGAAAAAGGCCTACAATACTAGCCAATTAACGCAATTTGTATATATTATATATGATGATGTGCCGGTGTATAGGTAATAATTTTGATATTAGGGTAATTCCGGTTACCCAATGCGCTCGCGCCAACCGACTGAATTCCTTTCGTCGACACGGCAGAGACGCGACGCAACTTTCACTTAAATTATTACTATTTTATTTTTTTTATACGGAGAATGATCAAACATCTGAAGATACCGGTTTGTGTATCTACCTATATATCAATTGGTTTAATTATAGAGAAGAAAGTTTTGTCGGTTTTTCAGCTGGATCTCAGAAAATAAATAACATTGGAATAAGTAAAAATTCCTTGTACAAAGTTCCCGGGTCACATTTGTGTAGATAAAAATGTGTGTTTAGGAAGGTATACCTATTGTTTTCTTTGCTGCTGGTACCTACTTCAATCGGGGTTTCAAGGCTCTGATTATATTGAGAGGAAACCACTTAGATATTTTGTCCATTGACCATTTATATAGTTCAACACGATTCTGATTTCTGAACATGTAGCATGAAACTGCATTAATCATAAAAATAGGATGTTGGAAAAAAATACAGGATATCAACGTGTCTCATGGGCTAGATGACTAAAATATGTTAGTTTTTACTTTTTAGCCCGTCTTGTAGATTAAAATAACAGCGATACATTGACTTGAAATTTCGCGTGACGTCACGCCTAGGTATACTTTATATTTAGGTATGACGTCACGAGCCCCATTCCTAAACTTTAATGCGATATATCTAAATATTTTTTTAATAATTTTAAAAAGGAAATAATACTTTTCCATTATTTTTTACTAGATAGGTATCATTTAACTGACGGACTAAATAGAATTTTGATTTTAATACCCCGTAATCATGCCCGTTGATGGAAATTGATTACTTATAAGGAAATTAAACACTAATTCGCAGAGTACTCGTATGTTTTGCAACTTCCTCTTTAATTTTTTTTTATTGAGAACCGTCGTGCATTTATGAGAAAATACGCCTATATGCTCACCGACAGTGGATCCAAGCACGCGAACAACTCGCTAAATGCATATTTTTACACGGGGCAGTTTGCTTTAATAATTTCAAAGCTCGTGCATCCGTTTGTGCACTTTTCGCTGTAATTAACCTGTATCCATATAGATGAGAATTATAATTAAGTATTTTATTTCTGTGTAGTTTTGACATTTATTCTACAACAGAAGACTTCTTATGCGTTATGGTTGCTAAAACTACAGCGAAAACTATAAGCTACTATTAACTTTACCTTATACTTATTCGGAGTTCAGTATCTTTGGAGAGTCATTTTGCAGTCACATTCACATGCAAGAATCCCATTTAATTAGTAGATACTGGGGATATCTACTCTGCAAGGAATCACCAAGAGAAATAATGTCATACTTGTAGATTCTATTTATCGATATAGTCGATACATTCTTTCCGCCAGAGCCACGCCTTAGGTAGCGTCAGCCTACCTACTTATCTAAAGCATAATAAAAATTAAAGTAAGCAAAGGCTCGTTACATCATATGTATTATGTAGTTATAAATACGTTTATTTTACAACTAGCAGGCTATTCGCAAAAACTTGCAGTGATTTGAATGCAGAAGAAAGTAAAAACAAGCGCGCGTACGGCGTCTGAAATTCGTCACGTACAATTTCACAGTTCCGTAAGTGCTTAACGTTGAGTTACGTTCTTTTCTCCGTCCGCTTAAGTCATGTAAATAAAAAACATTCACTTTCTAAAATGTGAAAACACATTATAATAATGGCTTTGGTACCTACCTACAGTTTGAACACAGTTCATTGGAAGGAATAGGTATATTTACAACGGATATTTATAGTAAAACGTAAAATCTGAAATCACTTGGCGAGTGAAAATACATTGATGTTAATATGTAGGTCCGACATGTTAATTGTAATTAAGATCTTATCTATAAATATTTTCGTAGGTACCTCATTAACCGAAAATAATTTATTGCATATTGTCACTGTGTACCTACGCAGTACGACATTTACGGCCGCACTCAGAGTCAACTTTAATGATTACTTAGTTAAGTATAGATTTTTAAAACAAAACTGCCGCAATCAGACAAGTTTAATAAAATAATGTTAATTGGCATTTAACTAATTAAGTTACATCTCATTAAATGCCAATTGACATTAATTTACTGAACGTCTCTGATTGCGGCAGTTTTGTTTTAAAAATCTATACTTAACTAAGTAATCATTAAAGTCGACTCTGAGTGCGGCGGTTAAACTAATACGTACTATTAACGTTATCTAAGTATATTAAAATTAAAGAGTAGAATCCGCGATTCTATATATTGAATATTTATACCAAAAATTGAAAGGGGGCGATAAAAGAAGTGTAACCAACCACAAAAAGTTTTTAAAATTCTTCTCTGTCTGTCTGTGTGTCTGGTCGCGATAATCTCCAAATCTACTGAACGGGTTCCCATGCGGTTTTCAAAGTTAGATTAAGCTTAGCTTGGAGCAACATAAAGGCATTGTTTCATTTAAAATCGGATACCGGGAAAAAGTTGTTATATAAAAACGTTTTACGCGGGTGAAATCGCGGAGCACATTTCAATTTGTTAAAAAACGATGGAAAATTTATTTCACTTCAACCAGTATTTACTAGCTCTCAGAACGCTCTATATATATTTATCTATATATAAATATCTATATATTTACGGAGATTATACAGAAATCAATCATTGGGAAGAAAGTTACGGCTCGCTACAGCTAAAGAAGAAAATACATTGAAATAACTACTCGTATCGTAAATCATCAACACATTTTTCCACCAGACACTATCTAGAACACCTCTAAAAATTATATCGATAACGATCACGTGGTCACACTAGAGATGTCCGATTACAACTTTCACCGTGCAGTAGCTCCAGAATAAAATCACACACGACTGTTGGTATATCCCAATAAATATCTTACCTTAATCCGTTTCGGGAACAATCACTGAATCACTGAACACTTGGTATATAATCTTCCACGAGGTATGTCTACGGTGAAAGCGCGTGTTGGTTGCGTGAGAGTTTGTCTTGCAATGAGTGGCGCGCCTTGAACTTCACTATATATATAGGATGACCCAGTTAAAGAGGCGACTTACGGCTAACTGTGCTAGTTGGTCCCAGTGTCCGTGTGTTGACGTCTTTATCCTGTTTTTTGAACTTTCCTGGGACGTTTTCAAGGACGATGAAACTAATAGTCTGTTGATCGATGCGTTGTGTTACGTACCTTATTTATTTAGTTATTTGATATTGAATGTGATTTCCGTCATCTTCATATCTCACAGCCTAAGATTCTATTTATGAATAGGCAAAAGTATCTGGTGGAAACCAGCTTTTGATTCAAACGTAAATTTTTAACCATATTATTATATGTCCTTTTTACAATGATCTTAGATCGTACTATTCTGGTTTGTTGCACTATTGGAGGTTGCACAAATCCTTGCCTTTCATTAAACAGATATTTCCTTTTTACAGGTAATGGTTGCGGTATGACTGACGAGTAGCTACAGGTTTATCAGGTACCTATTGCACATCGAGAAAGGTACGTATTCTTTCACAGATTAATGTTGATCCACCGAAATGTTCGTTTACAACAAACTAATGACTATAGTGTTAAAAACATATGTATCTGTCCATTACTATTCTAATGAAAATAAATATCTCACATCACTTTCTAAAGTGAAGATCTCCAGAGCCTTAGAGCCCCAAATTATAGCTCCGGGTCATTCCGGTCCTTGCGGGACGGGGAAATTAAGGGCGAAGAAAAGCACCAAAAAACGATGCCAAATATTTCTGTCTTTTTCTTGGGCCAATTTTAACCACATAGGCGTGGGAAACTGGCGATGCTCTTTTTTGTAGCTTTCAAAGGCGGATGAGTTGTTATTCATATCGAACAGCTCCTGCATACTTTTAGAAGTGGAATTAAAAATTACAAAATAAAAGTTGTATCACGGAGAGAAATCAATCAGACCGAAGAAGTTTCGGTCGCCCTTCGTTGCCCGAAGAATAGGTTGGCGACACAATATAAGTGACCAGCAGGCACAGTGGCCGACCCCGCACAGTGTCAATAATGTGCAAACTACGGGAGAGTACTGACCAAATATGGTGCCCAACCGAACTCCGGTAGCAGAAATACCGTTGACCAATCTTCGATGAGGAACTTTTCGGTCGCGAACTTAACCGAACAAGCCCCTATTTTTCTCTCAGGGTGGTAAAGTGTGTCGCGGAAATCAAAGCTGTGCCTACTATGTGCAGCACTGTGATATTGACGTTGTCTCACACTTCACACGGCCGATCACACAGTAATCATATAATTTCATTGTTTTTAACGTTTTGATTTAGGTTATTTTTATTTAATCTACTTCACAACACATAGATTTACTTGATCCCACACTAAGCTAAGCTTGTGTCGTAGAATCCAAGCAAACGTGGTATATCTCTCTCTCTCCTCTCCTACATATGTCTCTCCTCAGGTGTGGAAGATTCTTTGACCCAATAGATGAAACCATAGATGTCACACGTACCCTCGCCGAATCTGGCACAGTATTTTCTTTCACCAAATTCGACACTGTTAAATGAAATCTGAAGATCCTTAATGATGGGTTATTGGCATAAAAGGTACGACTATCGTAGGATTATTTGTATTAAAATATCAGTTAATAAAAAAATAAAATAATTTTACCACACGGTACGGTACTTACATAAAAATTAAAAACACAATTTTTTAAAATTTTTGTTTGTCTGTTTGTCTGTCTGTTTGTCCCGGTTTATCTCTGAAACAGCTGGACCGATTTTAACAGGACTTTCAGTGGCAGATAGCTGATCTTCTTAGGATTAACTTAGGCTACTTTTATTTTAGTGAAAATAGTTTAGTCGAAATTGTCGAAATTCCGAACATGCACATGCACATGGCATAGCAACTTCGGGGCACAGCTAGTCTCCAATAAAGAGCTGTTGCTATCAAAATCAATTGTGACACTGAACCTTTTTTATTGTTCCCCACAGAGTCTGCCGTACGGATATTTGGGCGCTATAAATGTGAGTTTATTTTTAACAACATAAATTCTTAGATTAATGAAATTTAAACAAATATTGTTTAATTATATTAATTAGTGTCTTAATAATTGTTGAATTATAAAATTATTTTAATTAGTGTCTATACTCTATGGTTAGGCAATAAGCTTTAAATTTCAGCTAAATTAAGTTTATTTTATATTTTATTAATCCGAGATACATTTTATGGTTTAAGTTTTGGTGAAAATAAAATTTAATTGCCTAAGTTATAAGAAAAAAATATACAAGTGTACATCTCTACAAAAAAGTCAATAAATTATTTGATTCGTTTAAATTGCTTTTTATTTCACAAAAACTTCCAAGAGTCTAAGGCAAGGCATAAGAATTTTGATCTCATCAGTTTGGTTTCGTAGCTACCTATTATTATGATTAGGTAGTTTTTTATGTTCTGTAAGCGCTTCGACCATCATCGAAACTAGGTTTCCGTAACTAGTTTCGAACACGGATTTTTATTAATTGATGTACTACGAAACAGCCCCGGCTATGTGTCTAGATAATAAAAAAAACGCCTGAATATCACCCAAAGCGTCACCTGATCCAAATGAATTTTGTAACACATACGTAAGAAACATAACTTGATTATTATAATGATGTTTACCTACTCTGAAGCAGGATTCGAACCCGCGATATCTGGCGTAGCAGGTTCACTAACCCGCAGACCAAAAATGCTGTAATAAGATACATGATCATCATGCGTTATAAATATTTGATCAAAACAACAAATTTTAATTCCGGTAAAAGGAAGAGGATTCGTGAATGTTTACTTTCGCTTGTTTCCTTGAAAAACTGACCCAATGAAAGGAGTATGCAACAAACACTGCGCTTGAGAGATCAGCGACCTGAATGAGTCACACAATTCACTTTCTTATTCCGTAAATTCCACCTGGCCAGAGCGTTGTCATCAAATACGATTTAGGCAGATTAACTACTTTGATAATAAAACTTTCAATACGGCTAACTTTATTACTTAACCGTTCAAGAGAACGAACGTTTTGAATCCATCGGACATTGCAGGACAAGAGAACTTGAAAAAATATAACAGTTGAAACCTAGTGGATTACAAACACTTATACTATTATTGAAATCTTGATTATCTCCATTTAGCTCTATTTCTTATTAAGTTTAATACTTATTTATGTAAAAAATAAATTGACGTAAATATTTTGTGTATCTATGCTAATACTACAGTATTGGGTAGTAGTATCTTGTAAATGAAATATAGATGACTATTTGTGCCCCGCGGTTTTACCCGCGTTAATTTCGGAGTTCCCGCGGGAATTCCGGGATAAAAAGTACCCTATGTGTTAATCTGATGTATAAGCTATATTATTGTAAAGTTTCATTTAAATCCATTCAGTAGTTTTGCGTGAAAGAGTAACACATCCATACATTCTTACAAACTTTCGCGTTTATAATATTAGTAGGATTGTAATCCGCAAAATTAGGGAGACTAGAATACAAATTAGCAGGATGCAGTAATATTTTTATTATTATGGTTGAACCGCGCGATGTCAATGAACTGTACTCGCTTGAACTCGCGTCTCTAGCCTCAATAAAAATGTGTCTAGTGTTTAGAAAGTGGCCTTGAAGTAGGTAAGAAAGATTACTATAATAGTTAAACAATGGAGCCATTTCGTAAATTCGCAAGATGACTTGGGTTTCGCATGGGTATGTAACTAACAATACATACTCGCCCACAATACATCGATTATAAATGTCACGAGAGATGCCCAGTCCAAATGGTACGATGTCCGGACACATCGCATAAGTTGTCTGGTATATAGCTATACAAAATTGGGAACTTATGGGTTACCTATGCCTACCCTGTTTTTACGATTGTTATTACTTTGTATTATTAAAAACAGGAAAAACTTACAAAGTATTATGCAAAATTAATATGAATCCGTTTGTATTAATAACGGTGTCGCGATTGTTTTCATTCCTTACATAATTGAGATGGAGCTCGACAGTAAAAAAAACAATCCTTACTAATATTATAAACGCGAAAGTTTGTTTGTATGTAACGCTTTCACGGCTAAACGGCTCAACCGATCACCACGAAATTTTGCATGCACGTTGTCGGGGGTACAGAGAAGAATATAAGCTACTTTTTATCCCGAAATTGTCACGGGAACTCTGAAATTAACGCGTAAGAACCTACAATAAATTTTGTATACTACCTACACCAGCGACCATACAGCCCAACCTACACGTACCGTACGTATCTGAGTAAATAAAAAAAAAAAAAAAAAAAAAAAAAAAAAAAAAAAAAAACGTATGTACGTACCTACAGAAAAAAATAATATTAAGTAGATTATTAACAAAAAAAAAATGCACAACGTAATTAAAATAATGCCGCCTCAGACACGGCTGCCGCCGCGATGCTGCTACCGCTGTCTCTGCTGCCGCCCTAGCTGGTGCCGCTGTAGGTATCGCTGATGTCGCTGTTGTCATTCAATCTGGTGCTGCTGTATTGCTGATGCTGCTGTATCACCGCTGCTGCTGTGTTGTTTTGTTATTGTTTCGTCGCTAGTGAGATTTCTTGATGTGTTTTCTTGTTTTATTATTGGCTTTTATGTATGTTTGGTAATCCATGAGTATGGTTTAAATCCACGTTGGGCGCAATGTGGAGGAGTTCAATTTTTGAAATACAACTTTTAAATCAATATCAGAGTTCTGTCAAAAGTAAACATCGATTTTTGAATATATGTATAAAGAACAGATTTAAAAAATAAAAATTAGGTATTAGAAATGAGGCGGGATATCATAACGAGTGGCATATAGCCGCCTCGTTACATACTCTCATCTCGGAATACCCGCGATCTCCAAAACTAACGCGGGAGCCGCGGGGAACAGCTAGTATTAATATAATTTGAAACAAACTGTAAGTCCAGTACATCATAATTGTCAATTTGCATCTCACCGAGGGTAACTGTAAAGATGGAATGCGAACTCACGGCACCTACTCCGTTTTAACTAAATTGTCGAAGATACAGTTGACTGAAGCGTGTTTTGAACTAAATTCATTTTTATGGGTATCTGTAAACTGCAACTGATAACAGCTCATGAATAAAATACCTCAAAACATCTTATAGAAAAGTCTGTTGTTTCATTGCAACTTAGTGTAATACCTCCTTAATACTCTATTCCCGTGCACCCCTTTTACAATGCTCGAATAAGCCGTGACTTGCAGTAAAGAATATGTAGATAATATTATGCTTTTTGAGAAAATTGCAAAGATTTAAGCGAGTATATTTTTACATATAAGAACACAATATTATCATAACCGGAACTTTGTAACTGGGACGTTGTTATTTGACCTCAAAGCGGTTTCTATATTAACCGCAGGGGGCGATAATTTTAACTTGGGTACTCGGTATTTCATTTAACACAGCTAAATACGTTCTCGATAGTGCTTTCTTTGAAAGTAGGTAACATTTGGGTAACGAACGATTTATTCATTGAAACGTTGTCATTTAACTGACAAATATATTGTTAATTAATGTCTGACATCAAACATTCAGAGTTATATAACGCGTCAATAGTTTCTTACTATAATGGTATCGCTATGTGTTAAACATTCAAACGTACATGTGCTTTTGGAAATAAATTTCATAATTTTGGGCAATTTATGTCATAGGGCACGCCTGATGGCAACTGATTACCGCCGCTTATTGACATGGAATTGGCTTATTGGATTGGAATGGGGATGGGAATGGCAATATTTTCGTTACAAAAATTTAAAGCAAATGTAAGCTATTTACAGCAAGAAGAAATAAAAAAAAAATACCTAGGTTCTGCAATTTCTAAATATGATAATATAATAAAATTATTGCTCCAGTAATTTCTCCGGCAACTGTGCTTGAAGAACTTCTCTTTTGAGAGTGCATTTACGTATACAGCAAGCTTGGTAGGTACACGTACGACTTACTGTGAAAGGACCGTCGCTTAGTTTCGTCAACAAAAACTTACTATTATGAAATAATATGAATTAATCTAAATATTAAAGAATAGTCGACGGAGAGAAAGTTACAGTTTCGTTTTTTATATAAAATCATCGTCAAATTGCATTCGTTTTCGCATTTAAGAAAATAGTAGTTAGTTGTACGAAATGTGGACAAATTTCTTTAAGAATAAAGATACAGTTATACCTACCTATGTGTGAAGATATCGCATGTAAATTATATAAATTTTGTGTGTAAACAAAATAACATCGAATATCGGTAAAACGCCGGCCAGTAGGGCAGCGGGTCAGTCAAGCCCGTAGCTGGACTTTGTAACACAAAATTTTAAGTCCTGCGACGTCAAGTATGTACATTATGTTAAAGGACAACATTACGGCTGTAGTAGGAGTAAATCCCTCTTTTTCTGTTTAATAAAAGCCATACTAGATGTGAAATCTACTAGCTGTGCCCCGTGCATCAGGAACCTTTGCGGACGCAGGCAAAAACCCGCCAAAGTTTCATCACAAACGGACCAATGGTTTCGAAACGCATAGAGGACAGACATACAAACATTCATTTTTTTATTTATAAAGAAGAAGAGCAAGCTTTCGTTCTCATTACTGGCTACTCCCAATGACATCAATGCGGGCCTTCTAGGCCAAATTTTATTTCGATTTGGCCTAGAAGGATGTATCACATGCCAATCGCATTTGCTCTATTTTATCTACTACTATAGCTGTTGCTCAAGACTACTTTTCAACGCACTCACTACACATTTCCAAACACTAAAATAGAGTGTTCGGAAGTGCCCGGGCGCATTGGCCGCCCATAGTAGATAGGTACCTACTTTCGCATTTAAATATCCTTTTTCCGTGAACCGTTTGCAATAAATCCTTATTATTTAACTATTACCTACTCTAGTAGTTAGTGCTTTTTTCGTGAATCGCGTACTCTCGTACAGACTATATTATAATATACAAAACATGAAATTCCTAAAATCACTTTGTTAATGATTCCTTCGATTTTGACATCAATCGATCATCATCAACTGACATGCGTTCAGTGTTTGACAAAAGCATTCTCCAAGGATCTCCACGACGACCGATCCCGCGCTACCCTCATGCATCCGCTATTACCGGCCTCGCTTACCGCGATATACTACTCTCTACATTCATAAAGAAAATATTTAAATAATTGAAACTCTTACTATAATCATAATACATATATAAGGTCTATTTGCAATAATTGTCATTATATTTAAACTAAAAAAACTTCCACAAAATTTACAATGCCGCTTCTAAAACCCTGAATCTTATTGCTTAAACACTTCTAATCAGTAGAAAACAAATTACATAGGTTTTTTTCTTATGTTAAGAAAGCACTTTCTTTTCTGTTTAAACTTAAAAAAAATATAGACATGATTATGAATGATGACTGTAAGCAAGGTTATGTTTTCACACGAACTCAAATGATAATTGTATAGATGCAAAAACTGCACTAATGCTTTTTTACGTTACTTATTTTGTACTTATGTTTTAAAAGAGATACCAATAGGTAGGTACTTTATAATATTATATGAATCAAATAAGCAGTGTCTCTATGGTAGAAAGTGAAGACTGATCCCAATGTGAACCAGAACGGAGCGATTGCTGCGAAACAACCATGTGCCACAATTAAGTTTATTGTACTTTGCACTTAGTTGTATGTTTTGACTTAGATACCTACATACCTACATAGAAACCGGCCAAGGGTTCCATACTAAATATTTTTAACCGCATAATAAAGTTGGTTTTCAAAGAAAATTATAGAATTTCAAAGAATAATATCGAGTTATCAATATGTTGATATTTGTTGGTAAAATATACGTTTTATGTTCATAGGTCAACGGGAAGATGGAAAATATTTCTGTACAAAATTTTGTAAAAAAAAAACGGACTTTTGCGGCTTCTCATGCCTTTGTTTCCTGATGTTTTTAAAAACAAAAAATACAGCTTTTATCTACCTACTCAATGACCTCTATTTAAGGACACCCCCAGCGATTCAGTGGATACACAAAAAAAATTCGCGCCCCCCCTTTAGCTGTTTGGGAACTCCCCTTAAAAATCCCTAAAAATATTTTTTGACAATTTGTATAGCTTTGGGTCGTCAATATACGTATTCTGTACAAATTTGAAGACGGTAGCTTCTACGGTTCGGCTGTAAAACCCGTGTGACGACAGACAGGTGGATACGTGAGTGACAGCAATAGAGCTCCGTTTGGACCCTTCTGGTACGTAACCCTAAACAGGCATCTCTTTCTTCCTGAGTCTTTTGGTGATCCTATAGTTTCATTATTTATTATGGTATGGTATGGTAATCTTCATCTATAATATAGAAAGATAAAACGATAATCGTAGGTATATTTATGTGAATGTCAAGAATCCCTATTTACAGCCTACAGGTTATAACCAAAATGGAAGTGAAAAGTTAATACTTACATGGAAATGTATAATACATACTAGCTGTCCCCCGCGATTTCATCCGCGGTAATTTCGAAGTTCCCACGGGAATTCCGGGAAAAAAGTTGTTACCTACTCTACGGCCTTCTTTGTACCCCTGCACTGACAGTAGTTTACAGTGATTAGCTGTTCCCCGCATTAATTCCGAAGTTCCCGCGGGAATTCCGGGATGAAAACTATCCTATCTTTTAAGTTGGGCCAAATACAACATAGTGACGAAATTTCATTACGATCGATTCAGTAGTTTCGGAGTCCATCGCGGATAAACAATGTGACACGTGATTTATATATATTAAGATTAAGATAAGGAAATTGACTTCGGGGAAACCTTAGCATAAATAATACATATATATATTATACTATGTTTATTGTTATCTAATATACGTTTATATAAATAATGGTTTGACAGACACAGACCAGTTGTGCGGAAATAATTCCGAAATATCTTGTAGAATTAAATGTAGAGTTATTCATACATTTGTTGTAAAACTTTACGCAGAATATTGTTCGAGAAAGTGAATGCGGTTCGTTGGCCCCTAAATTTCTAGAATGTTTGAGACTTTAATTTTATGTCCTTTTTGCCTAGTAAGCCAACCGAAAAATAACTTCTAAATATGAACGGAAATCACGTTTTTAGTTTTCATAAAGAAAAGACATCAACGCGAACCACAAACATTCGTCTTTATGTATACATATTTTTTACATCGTAGTATGGTTTTGTCAATTCTTTATACTCTTTATAATTTTTTTTACGCTGGTGTTAGTAGTTATGAGTAACGATCACTATACGACATTTAATTTTAATTATACTCGTTTAAGAAGTTTTTGTATTTCAAATTAACATATAGGTATATCAGCAACACATTTAAGTTAACAAAATGTTCACCTTCCAATTAGCATAACATGTTAATAGAGAAGAACTCGCACACCTATAGGGTTAGTCGAGAAGGGAGTACCAAGCCGAGTCTTTCTAAAATCTGTAAATCGTCATTGCAATAAACTGGCTACTTTGTTTTAGAAGAGACTATTATATTATGTAGTTTGATTCCTCACAATTACTTAAAATGAAATTGCAGGCACACACGCCTTTTTTAAATCCTTGAAAAAATATTCCTCTAAAATCTATTTACTTTTGAGCAAAAAAAATTAAGCCAAGTCATTCGTATAATGGACACTTCGATATCAAATAACAATTCGCTTTGTTACCCCCTTCCCGACTACCCTTGTATAGATGCCCATTTGTCGTTTCATAATGATTGATAGTTATGCAATAATTAGGTAATAATCTATAGTTTAGCTTCGTAGACCTGCGCGGAGGCGGGGGGTGGGAGGCAGTGAGAGGTGTTGCGCAAGTCGAGTTTGCGCGAAGAAAGTATTGCAGTGGATATATCGGAGGAAAGCTCATGTGAACGAACCGCACGCCACTGAGACGTGTCAGTGTGAGCACAAACCTAGCTGGGACAGACTATACAGTAGGTAGTCAGTGCTGGTAACTCCAGCTCTACGTTGACACATGTAATCTATACTAATATTATGAAGAGATTTGATTTTTAATTTATTTGCTTGTTACGATTTAACTCAAAAACGAATGGACCGATTTCAAAAATTCTTTCACCATCAGGATGCTACATTATCCTTGAGTAACATAGTCTATATCATAACCCGAAATTCCCGTGGCAACTAAACATTACCGCGGGTGAAACCGCGGGGAACAACTACGAGTAGTTTTCATATATATAAAAGAACAATGGACGAGAACATAATACATATTATAGTAGTAATATAGTTTTACGGTAAAGTAGTAGATTGGTAAGTTTGGCTCAAAGTTCGGTACTTTTAGTACCTTAGCAATTAATTATATATATTTATATAAAGTTTGTACTTACCCAGTAGAAAAAATAATCACTTGATTATATCGATTTTCTTCACATTGTGATTCAATGAATGCCCAGCCAACAAGTCTGGATACCTACTTGCCCGTTCTCATCGCATATTATTATTGCGTTTTGAAAAGAGCATAATTTAATATTATTATAGAGATAAGTTAACAGACGTGATTGACAACTCCTGATTACGATTAGATTCCTCACTTCAGGGTTTATTGGAGTTCTAATTATTGTTTATTAGATTTTAGATTGCTTTAATCACACAAGTTATTTGTTAGCACTATTTAATAACAGTTAATATTAATTAACTAGATAATTGAAAATGACAGAATATTCACTAATAATAATAATGTATACGGCTGCCCTACGGTAAAACAAAGTAATTGGAGCGGAATAAATTTTACAGGAGGAGCAAAAAACCGAAATAACTTTATTTAAAACACACCTTCCATAGTTAAACGATTTTCTTAATTTGAATTTCTCTAAGACTAAAGCCTTTTTGACGGTTGTTGCAACAGAATAAATTTAACAGGAGGAGTTAAAAAACCGGAAATCGCTTTATTTAAAACAAATCTTCCATAGTTGAATGATTTTCTTAATTTTAATTTCTCTAAGACTAAAGCCTTTTTGATGATTGTGAGTAAATAGGAACGTCCGTTATGCGTGAAAAGAGCCAGAAATACAAAAAAACTCGTTATGAAAAAAATGTCAGTTGCTTTGTTTTTCCATAGGGCAGCCGCATAGATGACGCGGAAATGAAAGTGACGGCAGGGATTATTGTATTTTCGTCACTCGTTATTACTTACAAAACTTTACTATTTAGAAGAAAACAAAACAAAAAACAACTTAAGTTATACCTACTCGTGATACAATGTTACATAATATAATCCAATAAAAATATTTTGTGAAACTTTTCAGTTTATCCAAATCTCTATGAATACTTATCGTGCTATTTATAAGTACCTATTTATAATCTACATCTCTACCTACCCTGATGTCTCATTAAGGTCACACGTTTTATATTTCTGTTCGCACAAGTCGCTCTTATCTTTGATTTCATCAGGCGAGGGCAGGTGTCGATACATCATGGCCGAGCCACGTAGCTTCTTCCAGTCTCTGCTGTAATCGTCGTCCTCACCGAACACAGCCTTCTGCATTCTGGACACAAACGGAGAGAGCTTGCAAACCAACAATCGTATACAGCTCGTGTCATCCTCCGAAACCTCATCTCTAATTAGGTCCTCTATTATATCGGATAGAGATTCGTTTTTAGCTGTAGTGATTAGTTCTTGAAGTTTTCTTGAGTTTTTGTTTATAATCCAAGCTTTGGTATCACCGGACCGTTGAGGCTTATTCGAACGTTTCGGTCCTGCTAGAAAAGTTGATATCTGGAATTTATAATTTTAATAACGTTAAAAGGAGGTTAAGTTTCTTTCTAATGGTAGGTATCTAAGTATAAAAAATACATTAAACTTTTTGACCTATAATATTTGCAAAGTTAAACTTTTGGTTTAAAAAATGCATCACACCATGGTACACGTTTTATTGTAGGTAAATTAATGAATTGCGCGAGTATAGGTAGATCCGATACAATAAACAGTACTAATTACTGAATACATGTAACAGGCTAAAAAAGTTAAACGGACTTACTTTAGTAACCTTTAAGTACCTACCTACGTGAATATCCAGGTTTACTATCAAAATGCAAAACGTTACTAAAGGCGGGACCCAACTATCAAAGTATAGGAAGGTGAAAAATCACTTGGCTGATTGAACCGATTTGTCTTCCACATTTTTTGTTTTTATTGAATACGTTTGTCACGGGATGCGTGATTTTCACCTGAATAAAAACATGCTCACACACTTCTACTTTTAACGAAAGTTTTGTTTGCACATCTTTTTCGAGGGATACATTCTCTTAGGCTCTAGAAACAGGACGTTTCGCTTTTCGCGGGGCGCTTCGCAACCGTTCTAACGACAGGTAAACTTTAGTAAGCGAAAAAGAAAATAATGTTAATAGTTTCACCTACACACTTAACACACAATATATAAAATAGAATAGAATTACTCTTGAAACTACGTACAATACTTGTATGGTGTCATAACATAATCACGTACCATCTGTGCCACAAACACGAGAGCGTTGACGGCTACAGCACTGATTTGCGCCGGTTGTAGACCGAAAAGTCGTACTAACTGCTTTAACGGTGTCATAGGACTCTGGGCCTCATGAATAGCCGCATTAGGTTGGTTTCCTTGTGCTAAGTTCTCCACTCTATCTGTACTGTCATTGAGGTCGTTGAATGAAGGCTTCGTCGAATGAGCATCTGTTTTTGGTTTAAAGGCACGCACTACAAACTCTGCAACTTTCAGCGCAATTGATTCAGCACCTGAAAATGAAAAATAATTGCGATCAATTTTTAGTAGGTAGGTAACTAGTAGAAGATTTTCTACTATAGTATTATAATATATAAAATATTTTAAAGAAGATTTGAATTTTTGTATGTTTGTTAGTTTGTAATGAATAATTAAATCACATTATTACCTATTATTAAACCGTTTAAAAAAAAACACTTACAGGGTAGGTACCTACTTTTTATACCCGGATCAACCCGACTGCACACATAAAGTTAGAAAATTAATTGAAAAAATGCGGGGTTCGAAATAACTGTGCCAAATGAGAAAAACGCGCAATTTTTTTTATTCGTTCATAGTACATACCTACCTCAGAAGAGAGATAAAAAAAAATCAGAATATAAACTCGCACAATAATAAAAAAATAATAAAGACTCACCAAAAAAATCTTGAGCAAACTTCATGCCATTGCTTAGGTGATCGATCAAACCGTCGTTTCTATAAGTCTGCTCACCTCCTAACACGCCTTGTAATGCGACAAGAACGATGCAAAGTATCAGTGTCGCCATCTCGAGACCCCTCAAAAGACTACGGGGAGGTACGACATGAGTGCGACGACTTGGTTTCGCGTTGCATGCTTCGATTCTTGCCGTAATGGCTGCGCATCTCGCTGGAGCAGAAAAATCTCACCGTAATGTGTTTCTATTTTCTACAGGATGTTAGTTTTAGAAACTATTTTATTTTCAAACGTTTGTTGCATGTACCCAAATTTCGCTGTTTTCAATGACATGAAATCTCGGTTATTGGATATTTTTAATACCTTCCTTAATAATATAACACAGTCTTCTTTTAATAGATGGCGCTAAACTCATAAAGGCTTAAGAAAAATAAAATGCCACAGACGCAGCTGAAACCACGAAAACAAGCGCGGGTCCAGCCTGGGCACGGTGGGAATGCCACAACCACAGACAATATAATACTATACTAGTCCACAACCCTTATTAATGAAATGGATTGGTAAAAAAAAAACAATAAACCGTGCGTGATCTGGAACGCGATATATCTTAAGTACTATGCTTTTAAGGTGTAAAAGTGTCATCATGATCGGTTTAGCAGTTTAGATATTGTGATATGCAAACCAAAGTTTGCGAATGGATGTGCCCACAATCTTTTTTAGGGGCTGGATCCACGCCTGCACGAAAAACGGTTAAATCCGTGGTTAAATTTGTATAGTCATCCTACGTGTGAGCAATATCTATAGTACCTAATATTTTCTAAAAAATAAGGCAATAGGTAAAGTCGAACCTTTCGGTAAACACGCTGTAGATTACAAAGAATTGGTAAATTTTAACGAAGTGCAGTCTAGTCGTCCACTAAACGGATTATTTATTAGTCGTCCACGGCCTTCAAAACTACATTAATTCACAAAAGAGGTTGTCAGTATTATCTACTAGATTGTTAACTGTCAAAAGATTGTGAACCGTAACATAGTACTGCTTATATTAATGCATTTACCGCAAAAACAGTATCACGGTTCACGATCTTTTGACAATTTACAATCTCGCGAGATAGATTATAATCTAACGGTAGTTACAAATTTACAGTGACATATACAATTTATTTTCATACAAAAATTATATATCACCTAAAAAGGTTTTTCATTCGGTGTACAAATCTCGTAACAAAAAAAAACGTTAGGAAAGTTCAATACATTTTGCGTTAAGCGGACGACTAATTAGTCGTCCGTTTAGTGGATGACTAGCCACAGTCAAATTTTAACGTCAAATTTTCCGTCTGTAAAATTAGATGACCATTTTTACTTTAATTTCGTTTAGGATTTAGGTCTTCAGAAAGCTTATTGATTCAGATTTTGGTTATTGAGGTGATAAGGTCGTTATCATTATTGTACCTAAAGAAGGCCCAGTCAGATACCTACCTACGTAGAGTTTCTAAAACTACGAAATAAAATATAGGGAACAATGACAACAACACGTTTCTTCAATGATGTGATTATTTGGAAGTTCCAAGTGATGTATAAAAAAACATGAAAGAAAATTGTAAAATAAAGACTAACTGGCCTGAATGTTAGCACCGCTGGCACTAGGTAGGTACCTATGTTGTGCTCGGCAGACCACGATAAGAACTGTCCCCAACCACACTATACAAGTAAGGTGGGTACTTACAGTACAGTGCACACTCATTTCAACATGCCACATCTCATAAAACAAACGCGTTTCGCAATGTTGACAGTTCTATTCATTCTCTACATGCTTCAAAAGACAGTGTACGCTGATGTTACCACAGAAGAAATCGAATTTCTTAACGAACTGCCATTAGAAAAGCTCATTAGATTAAAAAGTTCACTGCAGGAACTCGTTACTGACAATTACGAGAATGTCACAGCACCCACTCCAGTTTACACAGAAAGCTTCGGTGCTCAAGCGATGGCTATCCAAGCACCACCGATCAAAAGGAAAGATTACGAAGAAGTAGAACACAAAAAGGACAGCCAAAGCAAAGTGACCAATATATTTTCGATGTCGGTGACAACGCTTGCGTTTTTAGCATTCGGTGGTTATATGCTATGTCTTATTGTGCAAGCAATGAAAGCTAATCAAAACAATAACAGTACTGCAAATCCTGTGAATCCGACGTTTTTTTTGAGCTCAGGAATAAAGAAACGACCGCAGCCGCAGATATCGTCATATGGAAGAAAAAAACGCAGTGTAGGCGACCTTTATAGTTTTCAGCAAATAGATTGGCCTCCAGAAGAATTGTTTTCAGCTTTGCTACAGCTCTGTGAAGGATATGTGAAGTGGAATCAAAAAAATAACGAATTAAGCAGCATTCAGTGAGTTAAATATTTAATGTCGTCAAAAATGTTTTTGTAATAGACGTAGGTAATAGATATTTATAGAAATACAGCAACACCATATTGTTATGTGAATTATGAAGATATTATTAGGTATTACTCGTATTTTCACCAAAGCTGAGCACTACAAATCAGTGTTTACATTATGAGCAGGAAGCCAGATTGCCCCGCAATATACCTACAATCTGTAAACGTTTTCAAACTGTCAAATAATCACGCTAACACCTAATAATAGCCGCATCTTCGCTTTAAAGATTCTATTGTAAATTCCACTCAAGTGAAGATTTGTTTATGAAACCGTTTAAATATAATACCATCTTTATTCTTAAGAATGTTAACGTTTATATTCGTGTGAGAATTTAAACTAATATACATGTTAGTATTTTGTGTGCAGCCTATTGAGTTTTGTTTGTGCGCTAGTAATGAGGGGGCTGTGTTCGGTCTGTCATCGGGCCCGCTCTACTGTTTATAGGACCGGCAGCATGGTCGGTTAGCGTTAGCGTTCTATAACAAAATAACATTTAATTTCTTTCTATAAACCACACAGAATTTATAGTTCCTAAATATAATAATGTAGGTAAAGATGATTTGTTTATTGTGATCTTATTGGTGTTATATTGATAAGATGCTCATCTTATAAATTAGGTACTTATACTAGCTGTGCCCCGCGGTTTTCCGCGATAATCCGTGGTAATTTCGGAGCTTCGGAGAAGTCCGGGATAAAAGTACCCTATGTCCTTTTCTGTATCCCTGACAACATGTATGCAAAATTTCATGATGACCCGTTGAGCCGTTGAGACGTGAAAGCGTAACAAACAAACTCACTTTCACATTTATAATATTAGTAAGAATTACCTACAATAAGCGTTTTTGAAACTACCTACAGGCTACACTGCAAAGTGCAGTAAGAGTAAGTATAGATATAAATATAACGAAACAAGACATTACTAGATAATATTATTACTTTGTCAGTATAGATTCTATGACGTTAGCTAATGTGTGGAAAAGACAGATACGTAACAGAACTACATCTGTCATCAAATTATTGTGCACCTTTACAGATATTTACTTACCGTTAAACAAAATTAATTTTAATTTTCGTTAATCTGGTTTATTTTAAGTTGAATCAAGCATGCATACCCTGTAGGTAGGTATATCGTATTTTTGAAATAATTTGGAAAGTTAATAAAAAAGGGATACGGAGGTACGAGCACTTGATAATTACGTAACTGCACTTTATTTTTCAAGAAAGCGAAGACAAATTTAACTTAATTTAATTTATTTTATGTTTTTAATTTGAACTTTTCCTATCCAATTGCGACAGTGACGGCTACTTTGTATAGTAACAATCGCACAGCTTAATCTTTTAATTTTTATTTTAGGACAAATTATACCAAGACAACTTTTATATTATAGACTATATATATTATAGACTATTGGTCGTGGCGTGATGTTATATTTAGCAAATAGATGTTATATTTCCTTGATAAATGGACTATCGAACGCAAAAAGAATTTTTCAATTCGAACCCGGTAGTTCCTGAGATTAGCGCGTTCAACCAAACAAACAAACTTTTCAGCTTTATAATACTTATTAGTATAGATGTAGAATAATTTATTTCAAATTATTGTAAGAAAGTATTGTTGTATTGCCTGTATGAAAGTATCTCTACACTCAGACCAAATTTTTTTCGTCTGAGTCTCTACATAATAATTTTTTTCTATCTTTTTTCGTATGCGATTTGGACATTCAATTGAATATGTTGTTTTATTTTAATCCATTTATCATTGCTGATATTACTTGAATGGGCGAAAACGTCATAATGGAGTGTGTTTAGGTCAAAGGTTTACGATCGAGGATCCTCTTAACTAAATTGAATTTGACTCGGAATCACATCGTAAAAGAGCTCGTTGCACAATCGATCGAACCCTCAGGTTATTGGAGACATTTTAGAGAGTCGTGAAATGAGGAATAAGTACCTCACTTGTTTCATACGATAGGATAGGAAAATAAAGTTCACACATTATACAGTTTTATTCGTTTCTACGTAAACGTACCTACTACCTACCTATACCTACTTATTCGAAAAAGTGTAAGAGTGTTGGTGTGTATATCGAGAAATATTATACATCATTCACCTACCCTAGGAACCTACATAACCTACAGTATCCCTATGAGTAAAATAGGATATTTTTAATCGAAATTAAAAGTACACGAAGGAGTCCCGAAGTTCATCAGTGAATAACGACGGGAAACAGGCATTGATTTACTATTATCAATGGAGACAGGTTACCTAGCCAAACGTGGGCTTACAAAATATACGTACGTATTTGTGTAAACCCGCTGATATGTTAAACTTGCCCTACTATATTTTGACACATGCTAATTTTAGCTCAACGGAACCTACATAGGTACGTGTAAGTAGATACCTAATAAATAAAATATTAACATCATTTACTGGACATGTCTCGAAGCCTGGCCGGGCGGCTTCATGTGACCCTGACCACACTTCTCTTCTGGGTTCTGTGATGTCAGCTCAATTAGTTGTATCTTTTCACGTGGAGAAGCGCATACAGGGTCGCAAGCGCAACATGCATCATCTGACGTCTCTAGCTGCAACACGATCTTAGGTCTAACGGATTTAGTTAACGCGATGTTAATGCATATTTTTAACGATGATAGTAAGTAAATTTCTGGTTACATCTCGTAAAACCTTGGCTTTTATATTTACCTGGATAGATAACTGATTTTATCTTCTGACTTTAAAAATACATATTATGTACAATAATTTAATATTTAAAGATCATTAAAAAAAGAAAATTAGTGACTAATTGTGGTCTAGGTACTAAATAGCCTTGATTATCCTTTCAGCTTATCAATTTTTCTTTTAGTCTGGTTTTATAGGGTCGTGTACAGCCAAATGAAGTTATTACCTACCGTCATAGAGGTATTTGGGTGATATCTACATGTATGTATACGACTACTAGAATATTACAATGGCTTAAGGCAATATCATTAATATAGTAAGGTAAATCATTTAAATGTTACACAAATAAACTATAAATACACATTACTTGTGTGTCTGCGTGTGTGTGTGCGTGTGCTCAAATGTTGTAGCGTGAGCGCCTACTTAAACACTACAAATAAATATCTCAACCAACATAATACATCGCGCACTATGTTGACAAATCCCGCAATAAAATATAAGCATTTACAATAAAATTAATTATTATTTACACGGCGCGGTGGGCGCGCGAGTTGAAGAAAGCTAACAGTGGATAATTGGATTAACCGCCGCACTCAGAGTCGACTTTAATGATTACTTAGTTAAGTATAGATTTTTAAAACAAAACTGCCGCAATCAGACAAGTTTTATAAATTAACGTTAATTGGCATTTCACTAATTAAGTTACATCTCATTAAATGCCAATCAACATTAATTTACTGAACGTCTCTGATTGCGGCAATTTCGTTTTAAAAATCTATACTTAACTAAGTAATCATTAAAGTCGACTCTGAGTGCGGCGGTATGAGCCTAATGTTCCTACCTACTGATTAAAAGACTTCTATACAGTTGAATCTAGAGCCAAAAAGATATGACGTTTCTCGTTACCTTGATTGCATCCCTTATATTGCAATGTAATATAGTAATTATGTTTTTCGATGTTTTGAAAGTCAAGATGCAGTGACTACAGAGACGAACATGGAAATTTTCTTCAGCTCTACCTACTAACCTACATTTAATCTATCAAATGTCATTCCGAACCTACCATCAGTATTTTATGACTGTGATCTATAGTGTATACAGCGACTGTATCTACTTTAATGTAGAGTTTAAACATTTAATGTACGTAACCTGTCCGTTAAGTAGGTATTTATTTGCATGATAACAGTCCAATAAGTTCCAAGACTTATTCAGATGTAATAAAAGTACCTATTTACTATGAACCTTTGATGTTGATACATGTTATGTCAAAGTTTCAAGATAATCCGACAGGCTACAATGGTTTTAGTACCTACTCCTGTATTAGTCAGAGGTTATTTGACGATCAATATTCTTAAATCTTCTTCTTCTTCTTTATAAATAAAAATGAAAACATGTTTTTGTATGTCTGTCCTCTATGCGTTTCGAAACCAAACTTTGGCGGGTTGTTCTGCCTGTGTCCACAAAGGTTCCTTATCCCAAAACTCACGCGGGTGAAACCGCGGGGCACAGCTAGTTATAAATAAAAATGAATGTTCGTATGTCTTTCCTCTATGTGTTTCGAAACCATTGGTTCGATAGTGATGAAACTTTGGCGGGTTGTTCTGCCTGCATCCACAAAAGTTACTGATCCTTATCCTAAAATATAAAAAGTTAGCGGTAGGTACCTGTTCTTATAGTTAAGGAATTTAGTATATTTGACGGTAGGTCCATGTTATCCTCATCCCGTCCCGTCGTGCTGGAGGTCCGGGGACCCCGCGGCGCCCTGCTTTATCGCCTGCTGCCCGCGCGCCGAACACCTCGCGCCCCCCACGTCCCCCCCTAGCGAGTAGTCACACCATACTTTAATGCGTGTTCAATTTATTAATAATTATGGGTAATAAATGCAAATATTACCACTATTTTTAACCGACTCCTGAAAAAGGAGGTTTATTAATTCGACGGTAGGTATGTACGTATGTAGGTAATGTTAGAATTGCATAGTTTTTGTGTATGTTTTCTAAGTAGGTATATCTACCGGTTTTTAAATATTGGCCTAATTTCATTAGTTTATGTGTGTATATTTGTATGTTTAGCCGTGCATATATCAAAACTATTTTATCTTGGAATGTAAAAATTATGAGGGAACACTGCGTTAAAATTATTAGGGAGCACTCATTGATATATGGAGCACTGCATACTTTTCTTATATTCTGTGCGTTAAGCGTTGGTTACTTAACCGTTTCACGGCCATCACCATAATATGAAATCTATGTATATGAAAGACGTTATCCTGAGGCCCAAAATGTAATACCTATTACGTTACTAACAAACCACTGCACTGAATTTAATATTTACCTATTACATTAAATTCTATTTGTGAACTGAATTAAATTTTTACCTTAACACTGAATTTAATATTTACCTATTACATTAAATCCTATTACATTAAATTCTATTCTATTTGTGAATTCCGCGAATGGCTGTTGTCTGCTATTTTATATATTATTTTTGTTACATTAGCCGTGTAAGGTTTTCCTCCAAAATAAAATAAAAAAAAAATAAAAAATAATAAATGATAGATATTCGATAAGCATTCCCAAAACTAGAAGAAATCATGCCTAAAGCGTGTGGCCTGGAGGTACCTAATGGCGATGTTTTTTTATAAGTGTGCCTGATGGGTATACTTGAGATACCTATCCTCCCGAAACTCCCAAGTGTATTCTCAGACCAAATAAGAAAGTGCATTTTAAAAATGTTTCGTATTATAACAAGATGCTAGATCCTAGAAGAAATTCCATCCCAGAAGAAATCTATAGGTACCTACTTTATGTAGTGCAAAAAATACGGGCCCATTATCTAACTGCGACGGACTAAATAGAATTTTGATTTTCTTACCCCGGAAACCACCCTTTTTAATGCGCCACAATGAAGAATAAAAGTCACAAAATATACTTTTATTAGGTAGGTACTTTAATGCTAGTCATGCAACCAAAAAAAATACCTATCTAGTACCTACACACATCAAAAGTGTCTAGGGATCAACATATATTTTTGCAATAACTTTTCTCCTGATTGATATTAATTAAAATTTTCTTTAAGGATTCATCAAATAAAGTGTTTTCGTTTGTCACAGTAACGATAAACCAAGTCACCTTTGCATTAATAAAGAAATTTGCCATTTTCCTAATAAAGGGATTTTTGACATTTGAACCACTAACATTAAAGTTCGACAAAAAGACTGAAATAACAGTTTTCTTTAAAATTTTATTGGGTAACTTAAACAATTAATAATCCGTGTTTCTACCGCGAACACTAACAACACAAGAACATCGGTTTGGCATACTCAAAATGAGTTCATCCAAATCACGCTGTGGAATGGCCGCCCATGTTCGTTGCAACAACAAAAAAAGGTCTTCTTGCGACTGGATACCCTCCATATTCGGCAGAGCTCTTCTCTGTAGCATATCCCATGCATGCTCAATCGGGTTCAAGTCTGGCGACTGAGCAGGCCAGGGCAGGACATTGATGTTAGCTGCGGCGAGAGTCTGTCTTACAAGTCTTGCGGTGTGCGGTCGTGCATTATCATGCATTAACTGAAATAAGGGACCGATTTGCACTTGTAGAGGAACGATGAGGTCTGATACAATCGTCTCAGCATAAATTTGAGCGTTGAGGTTGCCTCTGATCCAAATCAACTCAGTTCTTCCGCCGATCCAAATACCCGCCCATACCATGATGGTTCCACCACTATAAGGATGGACTTCCTGGCAGGATTTTAATCGCTGTTGGCGTCCAGGGGTTCTCCAGTGTCGTATACGTCTTGTATCCGGTCTCATACCAAAACGAGACTCATCAGAAAAGCACACGAAACACATCTCAATCTCAAGAAATCCGCATAAAAATGCTTGATCCCTAGACACTTTTGATGTGTGTATTTAGGTAGGTACATCATAGCTCGTTAGAGCACAAAAATCATTCTAACGTCAAACTTTGCGTAACTTTGCGAATTTTAACTAATTAAAATACTTGAGGTTGCATGCTATTTCCTTTTTCTGCAGCAAAGAAAGTAATTTCTTCGGGTTCAGTTTTAATAGTGGTGATCCCGTGACTTTTGCCTTTAACATAAAACCGACGTAGGATTATCAGAGAACATTGAACTGAGTCAATTTGTATGAAACTCTGCCAGATTTATAAATGCGACATATGTCTACATGGCGAAAGTGTTGTTATGAATCAGTTATATAGTATACTAGCTGCGCCCCGCAGTTTCACCCGCGGTAATTTTGAAGTTCCCGGTAATTTTGAAGTTACCGCGGGAATCCCGGGATAAAAAGTACCCTATGTCCTTCTCTGTACCCCTGAGAACGTGCATGCCAAATTTTATCCAAATTCGTTCAGCCGTTTTTGCGTGATTGAGTATCAAACATCCAAACATCCACACTTTCACATTTATAATATTAGTAGGACTAGCTGTACCCCGCGATTTCATTTCGGAGTTCCCGCGGGAATTCCGGGATAAAAACTATCCTATCTTTTAAGTTGGACCATATTGTAAATGGTTACAAAATTTTATCAAAATCCGTTCAGTAGTTTCGGAGTCCATCGCGGACAAACAACGTGACACGTGATAATGGTAGATACTAACTTAATACCTTGCACCATTCCCTACTAGCTAACAATGGATTGACAGAGAGATACCTATATAAGATATAATAGGTGGAGGCGACAATACGACAGTGAATGAAAACACCGGCAGTACTAATATAGTATAATGAAACTCTCAAATAATCCCTAATATTTCTCATTTATAAAAATTTTCTTCATCCTGTATTTTTTTTCCTGGGTAATTAAGTTATCACGGATAGGTAAACAACCTCCGTATTGTAAAAATACGCCACGTTGCCAACTCGCAGCGACTTTCAGCGCGCACGGCGCCAATCAGATTCCACCGCACGCGCGCGATGTTGCCGCTCTTATCACGGGTTAGTGAACTAACCAGTACGTTTTACCAGTATTTTTTTTTGTCCTATTTTGTTTTTTAGACAAAATTTATTTTTCTATTTCGATATTAGGACCTATTTGATAGTTTCATCAAACTCTAATATATCAGTATTGCCGGTGTTTTCATTCATTGTCGTATTGTCATCTTCACCTCGTATAATATACCTAGCGGCTAGCTTATACATATAGGTATGTGAGCAAGTACTTACGAATATCTAGTGGCATCAGTAGTGAGTTGATTCAAATGTCGTGCTCCATCTTTACAGGATAAAAAATTACCTTGCTAAGATGTGAAATAATTTTGAAATTTTCGTACAATACAGGTGCACCGCAGGCATTCTCCACCCGTGCTTTACGAGCGATCTCGCTGCAATCATAATTCGCCCGCGCTTCCTCGGCCGCGCCGCGCCGGCCCGGGCTGGGCCACACTCAGGCGTCTCCGTAGACTTTTATTGTGATTTACACACGACAATACCTTACCGATGTGAACACTTCTTAAAGGTGGTTTTATTTGACGTAGGTATAATTCTTAAACGGTATTGCACGACGAAGATAATATACGCGCGGATGAATTTTTCAAGTGGGCGTGCTGGATGGCCAAATCGGAAACTACATCGAGGAATATTCCTCGTAGTTTGCGAAAAATGAGCCGATTCTGATTTTTTTTAAATAATTTTCTTAACCTGGAATCGAACCCATCTACTAAACAATTTTCATCTTTCACTTATATAGGAAGCCACAGTATTTCTTAGTGTTATACTTACTTTTATCCTGGAATTGCCCTGAGGATTCCGCAATTGACCTAAAGTATTGATTAACGAAATACTATTTAAGAAGTTTGTTTTTTAAACCTTGAAGTGAAAGTAGTTGAAACTATAGAGAAGGGAACATCTGTTCTCCTTTAGGTATCTGCTGGAGTTGGGATATTAATTCTAGTTAATGGTAGGTATATTACGATTTTTAACTAAGAAACTATGTTAAAAAATTACTAGGCACATAAAAGTAACACTGTAGTCAATGGATAAAGTATCCGATGTTTAATAGATGAGAGACGAGAACTGGTTTGTATATTGCTATGATAAATATATTTTATGAAACTATTTGATTAATCCATAATATCTAGGTGATTTTCGATATTAATAGCTAATTAACATTAAATTAATGCGCATGGATACATTAAAATACCACTATTTATGCTAATTTAGGGTATTAGCTTACAATAAACCGTTTGATAGTCGAGCTACACGCCAGCCAACGTTCTAAAAACTAATTACAATAAATACAACAACACATTAGAATCGATCAAAATTGATGTTATTCATAATATTTATTGAAACTAATAAACTTGATGTACGGTTATCGCTTTGTATTAATATATTTTTTATTATTATAATTGTGTGTATCTCTATAAACAGATAGGTATCTGGTGGGGTATCCGTGGCGAGGCTCACACGATCCCAGATTATTTATTGCATTTATTGGAGTGGAGCCTGCGCTTGCGCTGATGTAAAGCATTTCCTGAGGCGACATAGGTCTTAGTCTTGATGTAGGTATAGGTACCTACCGATTAAATTTACTGTTGCTCTCAGATTATTTATAAAATTCCACAATGCTTTATTATGAACTCAGGGGAGCTATCAAATGTTTAGTCACAGATGATATAATATATTATACTAGGTTTAGTTAACAAGAAGATGTTGTGCTTAAACCTATTTCTTCCTTCCTGAAGAAAATATACCTAGGTACTTAGATGCTAATAAAACAACAATCGCAACCTACTGCGTGGTGGTTCTACCATAGATAATAGAGATGTGGACTACTTTTGAAAATCAAAATTCTAATTAGTCCGTCAGTTAGAAAATAAAAAAACAATAAACACTTACTTTTTGTTTTTTTTTTAAATAAATTAAAATATACAGAGATAAAGCGCATTAAAGGTTAGGGTGAGGGGGTCGTGACGTCACTAACCGCTAAAACCGCCATACAAACTGTCAGAATAGTGACGTCACGAGAAATTTCAACTCAATATATCGGCGTTATTTTTTGATTACGTAAAAAAAGAAAAAAATACGTGTCCAATATTTTTTAATAATCTACAAGACGGACTAAAAAATAAAAATTAGTCAACACGCCCATTATCTAGTATTAAGTAAGTATAATTATTATCTGTGATCTAAGATTTTTCGGACTTGTTTTTAGGAGGTTCTGAATTCGACGCGCATGTTTTTTTTTGTATCTACCTATTTAATTTGAGACAAAAGTATGTCCCTATACCTATGTAGTATATTTTTGATAGCTTCTTCTTCAACGGTTGCTTGATTTTCACGATACAATCGTTAGTAGGTAGAATATAAGGGTGGCATCAAGTCGAACAGGTTTTTTTAAAGATTTTTTTTTTATATTCTTATGTGACTTTTTAGTATTGAACCTTAACCTGGAGGTGTAGGCAACTCTTCGTTTCGTATAAAACGTTACATTCCAATTTGGCCTTCATATTACTCTCTCATGGCGTCAACAATTCATTTATTTAGGTTAGAACTTAGAAGCTTTCATTAAGCTTTCATTTTCATTATAGAGAGCTGCTGATCTCCTCTCCACTTTGGTGGAAACAACCTGCCAGCTTCGCAAAACATCTCCTCTCGTCTCCTCTCCTCTCCTCTCCGCTTTGGTAGAGACCGGGCCTAAAGTGCCTATAGGTACTGGTGCCGCTTGCGCCGTGCCGGTCTCGTTCACTCGACTTACAAGGATAGGTAATTCACGTCAACAATATATCGTGCCTATACACTTTATGAAAAGTTACGGCGGCTCGTGATGATATCGCGCCTACAATTAAATATTAATATGTGTTCGAAAGGTCGACGTGGGCGTCCCCGAGGGGATTTATGGCGGAGCTTAATGCCTCTTTAGTAACAATTGTTCAATTTAAAAGGTGAGGAATATGAATATGATTAATGTATGGATTCGTGTCGTGTGTAGGTATAGTTAGGTACAACACTACAACCTAATTCTATGTCACTAGCTAAAGTTTAGATAATATGTCGTCGTTTTAAAATAGGTACTATCATATTTTATTATGCTTGGTTTTACTCCAAGGAAGACATGTGAATTCTCCACTTGGCTAGCGTAGTGGGGAATGTAGGTAGTATAGCAGTGGACTGAAATGGGATCCAAACTCTCTCTTTTGACGGATACCATAGACATAAGCATAGGGTTTTGTAACTATGTTAACTACCTACCCATAGAACACAACAGGGTTATTACATATTTTTAATTCACAATACAAACTTCTGAGAGCGAACATTTAATTCTGGAAGTAAATAAATTAAAAAATAATTAATAAATAACTAATAAACTTTTCCCCGCGGTTTCACCTGCCTTAATTGCGGAGTACCCTCGAGAATACTGGGATAAACAGTGACCTATTTTTTTTTCTGTAACTACCCTTGAAAATGTGTACCTATCTTTCTTTGTCGCTCCCTCACGAATGAGGATCGTGACCATATGTAACTCGTCTCCATATGCTTCTGTCCTGTGCCAGTTCAATCGATCGTTGTAGAGTTTCTCCTGTTGCCTCTACAATACTCTTGCACCATCGTGTTGGAATTCGGCCCCTGGAGCGCTTCCCCTGCATCTGTCCCACGATCAACAGCTTCTCCAGCTCATGCATATGTGATCGCATGATATGTCCAAAGAAGCTTAGTTGACGCTCCAGGCATAGAGAGGTTAGTCGTTTTTTGATGTGTTTTGTACCTATAGATATGCAAAATTTCATGATGATCGGTTAAGTATGTAATTAAGGTGTTTAAGCGTAACAAACAAACGAACAAACCTAAATTCGCATTTTATAATTTAAAATAATCATTACAACGACCCTTAGTGCGGCCGTTAGACAGAGCTTTAGGTCATAAATTAAAAATAATAAATGACAAGCGTTCGTGACGAGAATTAATTTTGTTTTATATGTATTTAACTACTTATTTGAATGTAGACCAGTGTAGGTATACCAACATGTAGATAAGGGTAAAAAGAAATCAATTGATTGCCACCTCGCGCACGTAAACATGCCGCGTGCGCGCTCTCGTAAACTGTAAGTGGATATTTTAACATCGTCGATATTTAATATTTATTGCGACACGGACACCCAATATGAGCCAACGATTTGTGGTCGTTTATTTATATTGTATGGGTAGGCATATATTTCAGTTCCTCATTAGCTTATATCGATTCGATAAGCATCTTAGTGAGCTTTTTTCGAGACTTACAGTAACATCGATTCGATAAAAGTTTCTTTTTGACCTTTTTTCGGCAGATAGATTGTTATTTAACTTTTACTAAAATTTCTTTATTGAAATAAGTAGGTACCTTTTAAAATTTTTAACAATTTTCAAAAGACGGCCATATAGTAGTCCGTCAGATAGGTAGTAAAAAATAATACGCTTATTTTTTATTTATTTTTCAAATTAATGAAAAAATACTTAGTTAAGGCACATTAAAGTTTTAGAGGCGGGGCTCGTGACATCATAAGTCTCCTTATAAACCGTAATAGCAAATCGTGACGTTACGGCTCACGCGAATTTTTTTGACTCAATGTTTCGCCGTTATTTTCTGATTAAGTACGTAAAATGAAAAAATACGAGTCCAATTTTTTTTATTAATCTAGATAGGTACATGAACTAAAAAACTAACACGCTATTGACTACACGTTTCATGTACATTTATTTACTTAATAGTCAGGATGCTTTAGGGGGTAGGTACCCACACATTTATAAGACACTCCTAAGTTCCATAAAAATATAATAAGATAGGCTTGAATAAAATTATATTATGTAATTATGGCTACCTAATTTAATCAAAATAATATCTATAGCACATCATCTATAGCTCGTCAATCAAATAAAGTGTTCATTGACACATCCAAAGGTCAACGCTCCCGAGTCCCGTCTCGGAGGGCTGTGCTGTTTGTTGACACACTTTTACTCTGGCTACGTATCGAATGGTCTAATTGTGGTCCAGCGTAACTTGGTAGACAGCCCTACACATTTACTGTAGAACAAACAACAGCAGACTTAATAAATCTTCACGGGAAGCGATCGCCGGAAAGCGATTCGTATTAAAATAGTGACATGAGGAAGTCGTATTCATTCGCGGCTATTTTTTCCTATACAAAGTTTAATGTAGTTTTACGATGGCTACCGAATTAATTGTTCCATCCATTATTATGTATAGATATTATATGTGTATGTCTATGTATAGGTATGTTTCAACAATACGTGAATTTTAGATACATTTTATCTTTATAATATGAACTAAATAAATAAGCGAATAAAAATAAAGCATCTGTGCTACCTACTGATCGGTTCGAAGTCGGTGTAGGCCAAATATACGTATAAATATATAATAGTATAGGTACTTATATACCTAGACTTATATAAGACCCGCCACATTGCAAGCGTGTAAGCGTCTTGTGAACAAAACAACCCATGTGGGCAGACACGAGCAGGCACACACCAACTTCAAACCGATCAGTTTGTTTAGGGTTATGGTTAACCAATTACACTTAAGTACTTATTCATTCCTATAATATAGATACTCAAAAAATCGCTAAGTAGGCGTCGTACCTACCTATCATGGGGTATATGTACAATGTACAATGTACATAGGTAGTTCAATTAATCAAAGTGCATTTAGGTATTCTTACTTACTGTTAATTACTTTTTAGTTTAAAAAGAAAAACCTCGTTTTCATAAATACCTATATTTAATACAAATTTTTAAAACAACGTTTTGTCGGTTTAACCTTACCTAAAAAAGAAAACAATAATTTCTCTGAAATTAATCCAACAATGAAATAATAAACCGACTTTTACAAAGCTGCACGAAGCATTTCTATTTCGGGTTTCAAATTAAATAATCACTTCATAATGGATCATCGACATCGGTATCGAGTAAACAATGGTCGAGGCATGCTAAGTATCCAATCTGGAGCCCTATTCAGAAGGCTAGCAAATTGTAGGTATCTCTACGACTTATCTACCCACGAGTGACCAGGGGGAACCATTGGTAGAGTGAATGAAGAGGTATAGGAATAGTCTAACAATTCTGACTAAACGGGAAATTTTTAAAACTACCTATGAACCTGTAATGTGAAGGTGAAATTAAAAACTTGCGCAGGTTCGGTCATAGTGAAACATTATGATTTATGGTACCATCGAACTGATCTGATGATCGAGCCGGGATGTAGAGACTGTGCTAATATTATAGGTATATAGTTGCTTTTATTGCGATGAGTATGACGAGGGTCTGCAGGGCTATTATGCAACTTTTGTTGCTATCATATTTCAGTTTCAATCAGAAAAATAGCGATTTTGTGATCAATTAATCATGTTTAGACAGCTTCAACTTTTTAAGTATGTTTATTTTAGTTGATTGCTAGATATTGTAGATGTCAAAAAGTACATTTTTTAATCGCAAAACTGCCATGTTTTTGATTGCAACCGAAAAATGATTGAAACAAAAGTTACGTCATAGCCACTCTGATGATGGAGCCGGGAGATTACAATTGGAACTCTGTACGTGTTTAATCTCGTTTTTGTTGTCATGAATGCTTTTCATTACCAATGATGTCGAGAGCAAAGTTTCAGTAGATACATTGAAACTCTAGTCTTACAAAAGTACTCGAGTTTGAGCTAGTTTTTTTTTTGTTTCAATGATGATGGTCTACCTACCTACCTACTAACTTTTCATTAGTTCAGTCCATTATGCACATGATAAAACTTGTTTAATTTTTCACATTTTGTTTCGTATCTATAGGACATTTGTTTGGAATAGTGCCTCTGTACGCAGCATAGTAGGTATGTTAGTCTTAGTATCTACCGACCTATGTTGGTGGATATAGGTAAAGCGTAATGATTTGATCTATATCGGGTGCCACGGATGTACTGCAGGTGCTCACCGACAGCGAAAACAAACGGAGCCGTAATCGGTTTTAGTGCTAGATTGTTGATTTTAAATCTATATAGGGTCATTTCGCCTGTTCGCGTCCATTTAGTGCAGTTGGCAAGTTTGACGGCAATAATAAAAATATCCCAGCACTAATTTCTATAAAAAATTTATGTAACGTGTTCATTATATAGTCTATTTTAAGATTAACTTTCAGTTTTGTTCGAAACATGTTGTGTTTTTTTTTTAAATAGATAAACTTCAGAATAAGGCATTTTACCCACTTTGCGTCCACAAAATCCAAATTGCGTCCACCCATGGACCATTTAGCGTCCACCAGCTTAAAAAAGAAATATAGGGGAAAAAAGAATATCAATTCTTAAGAATTTGTAAAGAAAGATTGTATTTTAACAATTTCTTTATTTAAGAATATAAATATTATAAAACAACATTACTATCATTAAAAACATCACTTTAAAAAAAGCTTTCAAAAATAGGTGTTTTTTTCATCTTACTTAATATTAAGGACATACTATGCGATAAGCGATTTATGCCCATCTACCAGCAAAAGCACTGGGTTTTTGATGTTATTTTCCACTACCTAGTTGTGAAACTCATTGGTATTCAAATAATATTTATTTATCTCCTCTCATCCAACCTGACTCCGATCTGCCTAAGCACCATTCTTGATGCATACTATTCACTACAGCTCTTGGTGGTCTAATGTATGGAAACATGATACAAGGTGGACACATAGTATCTGATACCGTCGCGTTGTCTTCTTTTTCATTTTTTCAAGCCAAGTAGGCTTTATTTGGTATAAGTTTTTGAACTCTCTTGGACCTAAAACTTTGCCTGTCTTTGGGCAAGATCGAAACCACTTTCGTCGCCATTAAAAATTCTTAAAATATCTTTTTGGTGTATACTATCCAAATATTCCTCTAGTTCTCTAAGCCACAATCTAATTGACTCTTCTGTAACTTGGGCGCTAGCTTTATTAATACTCTCCACATTTTTAAACCACTTTTGACCTGGGAATTATTTTCTGAACAGTATCCAACAAAAAACAACAGTTAAGAAGCCATTCAACTATTCACTCCTAGCGCTGGTTCTGGTACTGGTTTCTTTACTCCATCTGGTCTGCGCCCACTGACTTTGTCCAATATTGTGGTCTTGGGAATAGCATATTCTTTGCATATATGTCATCTATTTATTCTTCTCTCGAATTTCCTTTAATACTTTCTTTAAATCGTCTTCTGTGTATGTCTCTTTTCCTTCTTCTATTCTTGTCTGCAAAGAACTCATCTTAAATAGAGAATGAAAAAAATTACTCATTTGATTTAAAAATTGAACACGTAGTCTTAATAAATAATGTACAATAATAATAATTAATCAATACATTTTAAATTATTTTTACAACCAAGTCAATTATATTTAACGAAAATGGTGGACGCAATTTGGTTTATTATTATCCCACGTAGGTATAGTTTGCGTCCATTGCGGACGCAAAGTGGAAGTTTTGTAAATTCGATGTAGTAATTCGCGTCCACCTTATTTTATTCGTTAAATATAAAAAACATAAGCAAATTCATAATTAATATTATTCCTTTTTTCATAATAAAAGTCTAGAAACAGCTATGTATCCTAAAATTAACATAAAACAATAAAAAACTTACCATCGAACGCGCCGCTGCACACTATTTTTTATCAAAACATCCCGCGCATACGCACTCCTTTGATGAACAGCCTAAACTAACTATTTTTTTAAAGAAGATTGGTTTGGCGCACGGACCTTCTGTCGATGTGTGCGTGCCTCTTATATATTAAGGTATTAATGGTAGTTAATTTTCGTTTGATTGGTGAGTTAGTTTATTTATTTTTGAGGATTTTCAAAGGAAGATCCGCAAAATGGACGCGAATTGGGCGATGGACGCGAACAGGCGAAATGACCCTAGATTAGGTTTTGATGTTTGGCTACATTTGGCTCTACCTACTTGTGGTTAACTTAGTATTATAAATTACTTAGAGTTTATGATGGTGCATTTACTGAAATAAAAAAAATAACTTATCTGCCTATATTTTGCGTCAATTTTTGTTAAGTAGGTATTTAAGCAGGTACAGACAAGTAATTAAAGTATCAAGTATCTATCTATCTACCTTACCTTACCTAAATTTTGTATGAAATTAAAGTTGTTTCTTGCAAAGAACTGTTTCAATTTGCAATTACTCAATTAGGTATTAATTAAACTGAGTAGGTACATCGGCTCATTTAGGTACTCAATTAGCGTAGAATACTTACGTAAAATCTAATCTAAGTAAACCACCCTACCTAAGGAAGGATACCTATGATCAATAGATACCTACAATTTTGTTCTATTGTTAATATAATTTCAAATTAATTATTTAAAACAAATTATTAATTTGTTTTAAATTTTCGAAATTATTGATGGCGAAAAAATTCTGTTGGATATGATTATATATTTATATCTAGTGTTTTAGGTATTACAAATCGTTTTGGTCAGCGAGAGTCGGTGAAATCGATGAAATTTATTTTCTTTGAATTTGTGTGGGGCTCCTGTTTTGTCCAGTAGGCAAGTAGGTATGAATTTATTGGCGAAAATGAGCTTGTGATCGAACACTTTAACACTTAGATATAGGTACTATGGTCTCACGAGTCTCGCACCAATCAATATATCTTTTATGACCAAGGCCTTTACCTAGGTTGGTAGATAAAATATACTTACCTACTCAGTGTTTAAGTATTTACCCTGTTCGAAGTGTATTTATTCCACAACTTCTGATAAATGACGCAACCAAAGTTTCAATAAAATTTTAATTCCAATCGCAGTCATATAAAACCCATTAAATAGGCATTTTATTGTAAACAAATGCAATTCTGTGTAGCATTCATCAGTCAAAGCTCCTCGATAGCTTTGCGAGCTTGCAACGCCCAATGTTTATCAGCCAATCGCGAGGCTCAAACGTCGTGACCACGCCTACGTCTTGCGCGAGCGCCGATGATCCGTATGAGGCAGCATGTCAGTTTTTCAGACACTTTCGTCGCGGTAGGTTTGTTCGTGTGAAACTGAAAATGACATCTGTGAATAGTGAGGTTATAAAGAGTAAACTGAAGTTTAGTGTGGAAAGTATATTGGGTAGTAATGAGTCGTCGAGAGTTGGTTGTGTGGAGCAGCCGGCGCGCGCGCAGGAGCCGCCGTGCGCCGGGTGCGTCGCGGCGCTCTACCGCCACTGCAGAGACGAACCCCTGCTACAACTGCCGCTGGCGATACCTTACGGACATTTGCATCCAGCATTAAGGCCTACTGCTGGTATGTTAGGATATTATAGGTTCAGTTATATTTAAATAGGTAGACATTTAGAATTTTTAGACATACAGGTAAAAAATTTCAATCGCAAACTCTATACTTGATGGAGCTTAGATATAGAATAAGTTACATCTGTACCTAGTCTATTAAAATTAAGATTACTTAACTATTAATAGGTACCTACTCGTATTAAAATAGCTTAATTTTTTATTCATATTATTTTATTCAGTTTAATTCAGAGTGTATTTCAATGCTATAATCTGTATCTATATATGTAGGTATATACCTACCTATACATATAAAAATGAATTGCTGTTCATTTGTCTCGCTAAAACTCGAGAACGGCTGGACCGATTTGGCTAAATTTGATCTTGAAATATTTTCAGAAGTTCAGAGAAGGGAATTCTGATACTTCTAATACTCACTTGGGCGAAACCACGGGGCATAGCTAGTTCTGAATAAAACTTGAGTGAAGCCTGGAAATGAATTTTTTATCCTACTACAAATTCTCTCCATTCTTATGGTCGTTCGGTGCACACTTCAAGGGTAGTTTGGTCTCCAGTTAGATATCTATAGGTAAGCACGCACCTATCTACCTAACTACTACTTACAGCAGTGATGATGAGAACATGACGACGCGTCGCTTGTCTCCCCTGGTATCTGACCACAGTTTAATATAAGAGTTATCAAAAGATAAAACGTTCTGTACTTACCTATATTCACATCGCGTTGGTAGAGCCGAGCCATTCTTGAGTTTTAGCGAGACAAACGAACAGCAATAATTCAATTTTATATTTATGATATTCCCGAGCTAAGTACCTACACAGTTCACAGAAGAAAATGCTAATTTTAAATTGACCACATTTAAAACAATAAATAAAAAATAGCTCTAATAAGAAGTACTGACTCTACATCGTTGTAAAAAGGTAAGATAAAAGATTTGACTGTTTAATTTTAGAGTAACTGTAGGTATTATTTTATTATGTCGTTATGGAATAGTTTGTGCGACAATTTTTTCATTTCATTTCATTTATTTACTTGCTTAAAACATGGTTACAATATACATATATGTGTACAGTGGTTTAAAATTAGATTAGTCCAGCATGTTTTTGCCCTACTGGACGTGCAAAGTTTAATGTAGATTTATATTTTATTACGCTAGGATAATATTAAGTTATATTATAGTATCTATATATATATATAAATAAAGTCATATACAATACAATTACAATTACACACTATCACATTACAACATCTACATAGGTATACCAAGTTACATATCCATCAACATATTATTACGATTACAGTGGGAATTATCATACTTAATTATAAATTGTCCTCCAGATATTCATTTATACTATAATAGGACTTTTCCAGCAATAAAGTCAGGAGTTTCTTTTTAAAAAGATTAATCGTATCCGCATTGCGAATGTGTCTAGGCAATCCGTTATATACTAATGATGCCATGCCAAATATGCTGTTTCTTAATAACGTAGTCTTACATGGCAAGACACGTATTTTGTCTAAATGTCTAGATCTTGTCCTGTATATGAATTTGTCAGGATTGTTCCTGACGAAAATAGCACATTCATATATGTAAATACAGGGAAATGTAAGAAGGTTTAATCTCTTAAAGAACGGTTTACAAGAATCAGTCACCTTAAGTCCACAAATAGCCCTAATACATCGTTTCTGACCTCTAAAAACATCTTCTTTATTAACCGCATTTCCCCAAAACAAAATCCCATATCTCAGTAAGGATGCAACATATCCGTGGTACGCCGTCATCAGGGCGGTTTGGTTAGATATTTTGCTCAGTTTAAGTAAAGCATATGAGAATTGATGCAATTTTGTACATACTTGATTAATATGTGTTTTGAATTTTAAGTTATCGTCTATATGTATACCTAAGAATTTAGTAGTATTAGTTAAGTCAATTTTTTTGTCCATATATTTTATGTCAAGATTATCAATTTTGCTATGTCTTTGCTTAAAATTCATTATTTTAGATTTGTCAAGATTTATTTTTAAATTGTTACATTTTAGCCATCTAATCACGGACTGTAGAGTAATATTAATTTCTTTATTAAGGTCAGCATTGTCATTACCAACAAAGAGAATGGTGCTGTCATCTGCAAATAACGTCATTTGGTGCCTTGTTGCCGTAGGAAAATCATTGATGTAAATCAAGAATAGCAAAGGCCCTAGCACGCTACCCTGTGGCACACCGCGTGTTACGTATTCTGGTTTCGACTGGTATGTCAACTCAATTTTACGTTTTACGCACAGTTTGGTAATTTGTGTAACCTGAATTCGATTCCCCAAATATGATTGCAATAAATTGAGGGCATTTCCTCTAATCCCATAGTTGCTCAATTTGCTGATAAGAATTCTGTGATCGACATGATCAAAAGCTTTTGTCATGTCCATGAATAGAGCCACCGCCGGCAAACGCACATCCACATTACCCATAACTTTTTCTAGGAAATTATATAATGCTAGGTTTATTGTTTTGTTTTTTCTGAAACCGTATTGATTATCGACAAGCAGTTTATTCGTTTCAAAGAACAAATACAAATTTCTATAGATAATTTTTTCGAAAACCTTTGAGAAAGTAGGAATGAGTGCCACTGGTCTATAGTTTGTCATTAGATTCTTGTCATTCTTTTTAAATATTGGTTTAATTATTGAAAACTTCAGTTTATTTGGGAATACCCCCTTTTCTACGCATAGATTGACTACATAACCTAGAACGGGAGAAATTATCTTGGCGGAATTCTTCAGTATTTTTGTTATAATGCCATCATAACCAGCACTTTTCGTATCCTTAAGAGACATAATGGTTCTATAAATGTCAAGAGGAATTGTCGGAGTCATAAAAATAGAATTAAGATTACTATTGCATGTCAACCTATGTGTGTCACTTAATGAAATGTCATTGTTTATATGATCAAGAAAATAGCTATTAAAAGTTTGAGCGATTACTTCAGGATCCGTTACGATGTTTCCGTCAACATTCAGTTTTAATACGTCATTCCTAGGAGCAGTCATTTTATTGTTGTTGATTATTTTCCATGTAGCTTTAGATTTATTCAAAGACGATTTTATGTAATGGCTATTTTGTGCTTTTTGTGTGAGTCTAATTATTGTTCTAAATCGTTTAGCAAAATTCTTGAAATTTTGTCTATTGGACTCGGTAGGCGACTTACGATACTTCCATAGTAGTTCCCGTTTACGTTTGCTACATAACCTAATGCCTCGCGTTATCCACTTAGGTTTAATAAAAGCGGATATCCTAACCCTTATAGTGGGAAAACATAAATCATAGAATAGTTTATACATATCGTAGAATCGGTTAAACGCAAGATTAGCGTCTTCCGTTTCATAAACATCACTAAAAGAAAGGCTACCAATACTCTCTAAGAATTTCATCCTATTTTCATGGCTATAGTCCCTTTTTAGAGAGTACCAAAACTTATGAGACGGTCGTTTCTTTGTTGGGAATTTTAAAATTTGAGCTGTATGATCCGATAGACCCAGATCGATAACAATACCTACGGAAATGCCAAACAATAATATTTTATCGAAATGTAGAGTTTGTATAGTCAAGGTTTATTATAAGTAGAGTTACTTCTTATTTTATAAGTGAGGTGGATATACACACATCAAAAGTGTCTAGGGATCAAGAACATTTTTTGCTATAAAACGAAACTCAATTAATTTAAATCTAATTTAATCTTCTGGACTGGCCGCCTACCTTATTTCCCATATCTAAAATAACAACTCATCCCCACATTTTAAATAAATTAAGAAAAATTTCATTTTTTGTAAGTTGTGAGAAATTGAACCAATTCCAAGTCGACAATAAAATAGCAAAAAAAGGCAAAAACAGGGGATTTTGAAACTTATATTGTAATGACTAAACAAATTAATACTCTGTGTTCCTTCCATTGATACGAATCACAGATTCGCAGCGATTTAGCAATCAGTTCATCAAAATCACTTTGAGGAATGGCCATCCACGTTCTTTGTAACAAGTCAAAAAGTTGTTGTGCGGTATTTACGGCGTCAATACTTGGCAAAGCTCTTCTTTGGAGTATATCCCATGCGTGCTGAATAGGATTTAAGTCTGGTGATTGAGCAGGCCACGGCAGGACGTTGATATCAGCATTGGCAAGAATGCGTGTTACGATTCCAGCAGTGTATGGACGTGCATTGTCGTGCATAAGTTGAAACGAATCACCCAACTGGCTTCGCAAAGGGATGATTACGTCTGAAATAATCCTCGTCGCATAAATCTGAGCATTAAGGTTGCCCCTGATCCAAATGAGATCGGTTCTTCCACCGATCCAAATACCGGCCCAAACCATAATGGTTCTCCCTCCATATGGATGAACTTCCTGACAGAATTTCAATCGTTCTTGACGTCCAAAGCTTCTTCAAACCAATGCACGTCTTATCGACCTCATACCGAAACGAGATTCATCGGAAAAGCAAAAACCACGCCAGTCTTCTTCTTCCCAATTACTGTGTTCGCGAGCCCATTGTAAACGGGCTCTACGATTGCGAGGCGCTATTGGTGGAACTCTCAGAGGCCTTCGGGACCACAGACCCACTTCTCGTAAACGATTACGTATGGTTTGATGCCTCGTAGCCACGTAGTTATCACCATGGCGGCCATGGTACGATTTCTTCGCGCTGTATTCTGGATATACCGGTCCTGTATTCGAGTGGTGATGCGAGTTCGCCCTCCATGTCACTCGGCCACACTGCCCGTGATGTGATAGCATGTCCATAGGTGACTATGACGCTTTGCCTTGTCCCAACAGCAGCAGCCACAGTGCGTTGCCTGGCGCCAGCTTCCAACATTCCAACGGCTCTCAACATCTCTTCTCGAGGCATATGATGTCGTCGCTCCATACCGATGCAATTTTTTTCAGTTACGATGCAGAAATTGTAATGTTTTTGTAAAAACGCCATCACACGCTTTTATAGGGATTTTTAATGACAGTTATTTTTAAAATTTTAAACAAAATTTGAATAAAATTCTTTATTTAAATGGTGAAATTCAATAGAAAATTTCAATAAGGATCCAGAAAAGTTACAATAATAATCCCAATTCTTTTTCTTTTCGATTGGAGGTTTTTCTATACCATCTGCTAAATGTGGAATTAGTGTGAGCGGCAGAGTTGCACCATAGTGGGTGCGGGGGACATGCTCAGTGGTTCATATCTCTTTTTTGTAGGAAACAAACGTAGTTTAATTAAGGTGTTATTTCTATCTTAATTAAACAATTTTATTTACATTGCCTACCTACATACTACATAATGCCTTGTCGAATCAAGCCTCCTGAAAATGCACGAAAATGAAAAAAAATACACAGAAACGGAGTTGGAAAATGCTATAGATGAAATTAAAGGAAGTGCTTCTATTAGATTGGATTTTCTTTACAAATATTATGAAACTTTGTTATTTTTTGCGTTTTTCTAGTTGCGAGTACCTACTAAAAGCAAGTTCATTATTGGTTAAGATAAGTTAATACAACTATAATTTAAACTGAAAATGATCTTTGTTTTTCCAAAAGTAGTAAGGTCAACTCTCCCCATACTCCGGTTCAAGTGTCCCTGATGGTGGGGAGACTTGACTCATTTCTCATTTTTTATTAAAATGTTAATAAAATTTTACCTGTGTTTTATATTGAAAATACAATTATGCACAAATGTACCTACTAGAGTGAGGTATGAGGCAAAAATAAAAAAAAAACAATTCTTTAAGCTCTATGCACAAGAAATTGCGATGTTTTATGCAAAAAGCGGTTCAACTCTCCCGGACTCCCCCTACTGTTCCTCAAACCAATTTTAATATAGTCACGTCCACTATCCTATCCTCTGTTGGTACTGATAGTAAGTATCTCTGACTCCAAAATCGAATATATTTTGTCTATAAATGTAATTTTATTTTTTTTTATAAAAAAATCCATAACCAGTGATACAATGAGTATTTGCACAAAATAAATTTAAAAATACTTATATTAATAGCGATATATATATATTTACCTACTTCAGTCTTGCCACAATGAAAGCATTTTATTAATTTAATCAAAATACCTACCTATACCTACAGCCATAAACGTAGGTACCTAGGTATGTTTACTTAGTAGATATCATGGACCAATTAAACAATCCATGGTAGATATTTATAATTTCTCTTCCAAATCCTGTACTTCCTTTTATTATTTGCAGTGTACCGGCTGCCTTTGCCTTCGTCGTCTCCCCCGCAGCAATCCACGCCCCGCTGTGACGTCACCTCCAGTGGTAAGCGCAAACGCTCATGGTCGCGAGCGGTGTTCAGCAACCTGCAGCGCAAAGGCTTGGAGCGACGATTCCAAATACAGAAATACATCACCAAGCCGGATAGGAGGCAGCTGGCGGCCACGTTAGGACTCACCGATGCTCAGGCGAGTACCTAAGGTTTTAGGGCGATTCTGACATTGCATCAATAGATACTTATCTAATCAATTCCAATTTAGTGAAGTTTGAACTGAATCAAATATTGATCAATATTCATGGAATGAGTTTCGTACCAGCGACCATCGATTTCTGTGCCGGCAACTTAAGTTACCTAATTTAATGATTATTTTAAATGACTCAAAGGTTTTAAGTTAAAGGAAAATATCTTGAGGAAGCCTTTAGTAAGGGCTCATCGTGGGTAGGAAAATAAAAAAAAGGATTGGAGGGACGAAATGGATGGACGTACCTATTAAACTTAAGGAGCTTCGAATAAAAATTTAAAGCTTATCCTATCGAAGCTAATTTATTTATTGAACGTCTCTGATTGCGGCAGTTTTGTTTTAAAAATCTATACTTAACTAAGTAATCATTAAAGTCGACTCCGAGTGCGACCGTTATACTGTAATGTATTAATTTTGATTGGATAATTGTGAAACTTACTTCCACGTGCGTACGTTCCAACTTCTAGCCTCCTCTTTAGAGCTTTATCCTCTGACATATTATTATTATTTATAATGTAATTTGAATTTGATAATGTGAAATAAATGAATCTAATCTAATCTAGCATTGGAATACTGGTGATATATTGTATCTATACTTACAGGTTATAACGCGTAGTCATTACTTTTATAGGTAAAAGTATGGTTTCAAAATCGCCGCATGAAATGGCGGCACACTAAAGAGGGGCGCGTCGGGGCACCGGAGGCAGCGGGGACTGCGGGGAGGGGCGCAGACTCCAACGAGGACAATGAAGAAGTTGACGTCGACACTCTCAGCGATTAGATACCTAGCTCATTAGTCATTTATTAACTCTTTAGTGCCATTACCGATAAAAGAAATTAAAAATACTATTTGTACAGTTACTATTTATTCATCACGACACAAGTCACAACGCCTACCCCGGGTGGCTACTAGAATCTATTGGCAGATTGCGCGAAACAGACCCTATAGCTTTCACTTTTAACCGCACTATTTCGGTTATGTTAATTAAACGCGCGTGCTTGTTGCTTTACTTAACTGCACTTATGCAGTAATTACCGCACTGGTGCTTTTAAGTTTAGGTACTAATCGCAGAGTGGGTTATAGTAATTAACTTGTAAATAAAAAGGAAATATATCAGTCTGTAAATGATTGTAGGCAGATTTTAGGTCATAAATAAATGAAAACTAGATAAGTAAGGTAAATATAAGTGTTTATTAAAATTAAAATGAATGACGGCATATAATACAATGTTTAGCTTACAAAATAATATATTTTTCGAAGCTGCTTCAAGTCGCTACCACTGTTTAACAATAAGCTAACTACAGTTTATCATTGTTTCTGCATTGTACTCCAAATAAATACATTTTTAAGAGTTAGCTATAGTAAAAATATGATTGTTCAATAGTTGAAGCTCAAAAAAATACCATACCATATTTAGGTCTGCGACAAGAAAATGGTTGATATTTTATTAGTTCGTTGTAGTTGATCATCTATTATAATTTGTTGAAGCTGATTAAGTCTCTCATCGACTTATTGGTTATCAACCGCGCTATTAAAATATACCAACTATGCAGACATAATATGTACCCAAAAATCGGTGGGATTTACAATCGTGGTAACAATGCACTAAATTCGCTATCGTTTCTGACTTGCGTCACCAATCTATGACATCATAGATTGCCAAGTTGGCGATCTATGATCGTTCACGCTATAGAAAACTAAGCAATGTATCGTCATGTCCCGTGATCACGTAAAATCCTTCAATCGAAAGTACAATTTTTCGTGACCACTTGGCATGACGATACATTCCTTAGGTTTCCAACTTGGCCGAGAGGGCTGAATACGACGTAGAATAGAATAATTAATGGTTGGAGACAACTGTTTATTTGGGCCTATTGACTTGTCAATTAGCCTCAAATCCGTTAAGTCGACGAGTCGACAGTTTTATGTACAGATTGTTTATAAAATTGTTTAAATGGAATTCCACCTTTTACAACGGCTGACAAAAATGCCGTCGTATTCGCATCCGCCAGAAACGTATGTTTTTAAGAATTCTGTAACAGACGATTCTACACGCCGACGGCATATTATCTTTATTGTGTTATGCAACTTCTTTTGTAGTTTCGTAGAGCTAAGAATTTTTTATGGAGCTTGGTCTACCTAACTGTTATTTATTTTGAGATTTCGAAAAATGAAAAATGTTTACACTTCAACTCATTACATTATGTTATTATTGAATATAATGTAGGTCACATCAAAATGGAGACCGATATCGATACAATAAGCTTTTTGAATAATATCTCGAGTCGTTCTTTGTCCGATTCCCGTTGAAGCTTTAAACAACTACATTTTAATTACTTTCATCTATTAAACCTTGAACTATATATTTATTATTTACAACACAAATAATAATCAAAACAAATATCTTTACAACGAATGTTAGCAACGAATGTTGAATGAATGCTTAGATATAAAAAAAATTAAGACTTATATTGTGTTAAGACAAAATATTTCATTTCAAATATTATTTAACTTGTTACTATCATATATTTATTAATAAAATAAACGAGTACATTTTTGTTTTCAAATCAGTGTAACATATAAAAAAAACCTGCTATTCTATTTTGTTCCAGATACGAAGATAATGCTAAAAACTAATGCTAAAGAAATGTACCCCCAATATTGTAAAATCCATTTAGTGGGCCAGCGCCGTCACCGGCATCGGTCTCCCGACCAATCGTGTGATAGCATTTCCCCGCCAGTGTACCGCACTTACCTATACAAATAAAGAGCGAGTGCATCTCAGTACAAGTTGCAAAGTTAAACTTTACACAGGGTGTCAGAAAACCTCCGGCATATCCGAAACTATGATATTCCCTACACCAGTACGAACATTTTAGACGCGGAAATTCAGCTGGAAAATCAATGGTTTTCAAAGTTTCATAAATTTTGTTCTACTTATTGCATATCTTTCGGCCGCACTCAGAGTCGACTTTAATGATTACTTAGTTAAGTATAGATTTTTAAAACAAAACTGCCGCAATCAGAGACGTTCAGTAAATTAATGTTAATTGGCATTTAATGAGATGTAACTTAATTAGTTAAATGCCAATTAACATTAATTTATTAAACTTGTCTGATTGCGGCAGTTTTGTTTTAAAAATCTATACTTAACTAAGTAATCATTAAAGTCGACTCTGAGTGCGGCGGTTTGTAGTTTATCACGTGACCAATATTTTTTCTAAGGTAACTTGGTAGTTATTGTGTAGGTAGTTATACAGTGGTGTAGATTTGCGAGTACATTGCGCGCTGTAATTATTTTATTTTTTAACCTAAAAATAAAAATACATTTCCTAACAATATTTTTACTGCAGAATAATTTCAATCACTATATTATATGGATTCCTAGCGGTTATGTCGCCGGTCTATTTACACCCTGTATACTTATTACTAGCTGTGCTCCGCGGTTTCACCCGCGTGAGTTTCTGGATCTCGCACAAACTCCAAAGTAGTTTTATTTACTTCTTATAACATCTGCTAATTAGCACTGAAAGTTCTGTCAAAATCTGTCTAACCATTTCGAAGATTCACCCGCGTGAGTTTCAAGCAGCAACTCCAAACTTCTTTCATAAGAACCTTCTCCTTACAATAATTATTTAAAAACGACAAAAAAGAATTAGCGAAATTGGTGTAGCCGTTCACGCGTGATGCCGTGACCAAGGGAAATAGGGATTGATTTTTATATTTGAAAATTATTTTTATATAAATAGTTCTTTCCCTTTCTCTTTGGCCAAATACCTAAATTACATCCTTTCCCGATAGTAACGCGACCCGATACATAGTTACGTGCCTAAGCAGTAATCGATTACGTAATTTTCACTTTTAATTGATCGAATATTTATTAATATACCCGATTACTAAATTGGGTTTAAAAATGATAACTACAATATACATAAACTCATATTTCGGATGGTTCCGCCTGTCTAACGTTTCCACAGTTCATTGAATTGATCATAGTAATTATTGAGTCGCTGTAGGTACTGCGGATTGATTGACCCCAAATAGTATTTCGCGTCCAAAACAATCTCACTTAGAAAACTGTCAAACATTTGCAAATCCTTTTTACAGTTGTTAACGTTCATCAATATTGTAACGAAATACCTTTCGATGTTAAGTGCCTGCGCACACTAAGCGTCATGTTGTTGCTCGCAACGACTTGTCGTCGACGCAAGCGACAGCTCTGCTTCTTGTCGCCGCGACTTGACGCGGAACTGTCGCTTGCGTCGACGACAAGTCGTTGCAACAGACGTCGTGCAGGGAGCGATACGTGAGTATTCGAGAAAGACGGCCGTGTTGTTCATATTGTGAGTGAATATGGCGACAAGTAACGAGCGCGCCCCAACTCCCCTAGCTTGTCGTTGGGACACTGCGACTCTGACGCCAAGTGTGCGGAGCTTCGAACAAAATACACGAAAATTGTCGGCCGCAGCCCGTCGTCGCGTCCAGTCGTCGAGCTGTTGCGTGTCGCATAGCGTGCGCTGGTGCTACCTGTACGTGCGTACCTTTTAGTAATCGACGAGCTTCACTCGGTTCCTGTTGCCCCCGGGAGCGTCCCGGTCGTGCTCGGGCGACTCGTGCCGCCAACCGGCCGCGTGCCCGTCGCCGTGGGCCGGCCGGGGCTCGCCCCTGTAGCCGTGCCCCCTGTAGCCGCCGCGGGGGCCGTACGGCCGCCTGCGGCTGGCATGGTGCCCGTCGTGCTCCCACCGGTGGTCGTAGCCCTGGCTGCCTGCGTAGTCGGACCGCTCGTGCTGCCTCGGCCCGTAGTCCCTCCTCGGGTACCTGTTCTGGTGGTGGTACTCCTGTGATCTCTCGTCGGGCCTCCGGTGGTGGTGATCGAGGTGTCTCTCGTCCCTGTTGTGGTATACATCTGTGTCCGGGTAGCGTTTCCTCGCTGGATACTGTTGGTGTTGGTAGTGAGCCTCGTCTTCAGCTCGGGCCCGGTACGAGGAGGTGCTCGGCTCGGTCTCCCAGACGGGTATATTGTGTTGTGGTGGAGAAGCGCTTTTAGAGCGGCTCCTCGAATTTCTCAATCTCTTCGGGGATGTTGGTGATTCTCTGTGAGTAAACATTATCCTTACTTATTACAAAAGCGAAAGTGAGTTTGTTTGTAACGCTTTCACATCTTAACGGTTCATCCGATCATTACGAAATTTTACACACAAGTTGGCAAGGGTACTGAGAAGGACATAGGGTACTTTTTGTCCCATAACTTCCGCTCCGAAATTACCGCGGGAGAAACCGCGGGGAACAGCTAGTTGTTATTAAAAGCATATAATAAGCCTAACCGTAACCTAGACGTTATGTGCGACTAGATAAGGATAAGGCAACAATGGCAATCGTAAAACTTAAAGACATTATAAGAGAATAGACGAACAATACAAACCAATTTTTGCGGGGAGAATGATCTGAATAAAAACCAATCACATCGTTGCGACGCAATCAAATACCAGTCACCACAAAGTACATATCAAATAGCCAATCACATCGCTTTCCGTCAAGTGGTATCTATACACAATAGTCTCTGCTAGCCAACGGCATTTTGTTCATGAGCATGAGATCATTTGACCGCTTAGCGGCCGAGCGTATTGTCAATCTATTCTTTTTCAATATCTATAATCGCAATGGACATCACAGTTTTGGAAGTTCAAACAGCAATTTTTATATTTTTTGTTCGTCTGTATATGCACGCATCACGCAGAGCACAGATTTGAATGAAACTTGATATGAAGGCACTAGGCAGGTAGTTTGTATTGGATCTTTTTTATTACTACAAAGACTTGCCGAGGGAACTCCAAAATAAGAAAACCGTGGCGAAAAGCTAATCATAAACATTAAATTACCAGCACATTACGTTTTTTTTTCCTTTTTTTGTTACCTTTCCCGGCACAAATCAACCTACCAAAGTATCATCGCGATTGAACGAATTAACGAGTCCATAAGGGAGACAAACTAACAAAAAAATTTATTGTATATAGCTATGCTTTAATAAACTTGACACACAACCATCAGGAAAACAACTAAAGTCCATGATGTGATACTAAAAAAAAGGACCTTAAAGTGGCGATGGGCTGGTCACATGATGCGAGGACATGATAAATGGAGCAAGGTCATCAGCATGTGGTACCCTAGAGAGGGAAAACGCAAGAAAGGACGCCAATTAAAGAGATGGGATGATGAAATATTGGAAAACAGGAAAAATTTGGACAAGGAGAGCCCAAGATAAAGTAAAATGGAAAAGGTTGGAGGAGGCCTTTGTCAAAGGGCACACAGAGGATAAGTCGAAGAAATATGTGAAAGAACTGTGAATTTTTTATTTTTTAAACTGGAAAATCTGTCTATATATAATAAATAAATATATACCTGGACAGCCTGGACGAGGATCTGCTGCGACTCCCGTCCGAGTCTTCGTCGCTCGACCGCCTGTTCTGCTGGTGCCTCATCTCCCGCTGCCTGTCACCGACAAGCGTCACTTGTAGCTTGTTACACTCAATTAACTAAGAATGTCACCAGTGACAAATGGAAAAAAACAATTTTCCAAATTTTTTGACTATTGATTTGTCACACCCACTTAATATCCTAACCGGGGACATTCAAGGCTGGGGTCATTAGAAATGATCCTTATTTGAATCTCTGATCTTCACTATCCAGCGCAATGAGCGAGATTAACAATTACTTGAGAGCTTAACAAGTTCGAGTAGCATTCATAAATAATTCAGGAAACTGTTTTTCCCAAGTCGAAAAAATTTATTTATTTACTTAAAGAACTATTCTAATACAAATAAGAATTAGTAACTAGCTGTTTCCTTAGCTTTTGTTCGCGTTAATTTCGGAGTTTTCCCAGGAATTCCGGGATAAAAATTACCCTGCCCTTTTTGTACCCCTGAAAGCGGGTATGCATAATTTCAGGATGTTCACCTGATTATATCTACACTTATCATCATGAAATTAACAGGCGTGAGAGGGTAACTGTTATGTCTACTTATGGATAAGTAGGTACAGAACTGCGGGCTGCGTCCCCACCTTTTTTTTGTAATAAAGCAGTGCATAATTGACTGGCGATGGCGTCTGATTCGCCCGTGTCCCCGAGCAAATGGAGAACAAAAACAAACTCAAATTCGTATTTATATTGTTTTTTTTTTTACTTTAGCTGAGTGCGTACTCGTGCTCGCGTGCCTGCGTGTGTTTGTGCGTGCGCGCGTGTGTGTGTGTGTGTGCGTGTGTGTGTGTGTGTGTGTGTGTGTGTCTGTCTGTGTGTGTATGTACGGACTTGCGTCGCAGCTTGATGGCGAGCTCGCGCATCTCCTCGTCGCGGCGCGCCTGCCGCCGGCTCTCGCGCTCGAGCCGCTCCGCCTCCGCGCGCTTGTCCGCCCGCACTGCGCGGCACACATACACACAATGTTGTCATCGCAGAACAGACACAGGGAACATCAACTCAGTATAGTAGGTTCCTAAGTTCCGTGACGTCATATTTTAAAATCTTATATAATACATATTATGTAGGTAAGTGTTCAAATGCCAAATTTGTAATATTTAAAAATAATTCCAGAAATCCGAAGCAGGTAGTCAACGAGGTATAAAAAAGCATTTTTATTATCTAGGGATGTTGACGACTTTTAAAAATCAAACTTCTAATTAGTCCGTCAGTTAGGAAATAAAAAATAATGGACAGGTATTTTTTGCTTTTTGAAATTAATGGAAGTATACATGGATATAGCGCATTTAAGTTTAGGGTGGGGGCTCGTGACGTCATTAACCGCTATAAGCCCCTACAAACTGCACCGGATAGTGCCGTCACGCGAAATTCAACTCAAAGTATCGCCGTTTTTTTTGATTACGTAAAAGCAGAAAAAATACGTGTCCAATATTTTTTATTAATCTACAAACCGCACCAAAAAAAAATTAGTCAATTAGTGTCACGTACTTCATGGATGACCCCTCACCGGTCCTTAGTCACGGTTTACAAAATTCGCAGTTGTGGGGGGAATATTGTGAAAAATATACTTGGGATGCCAGCGAAAGAAGTTTTTGCATTCGCTCTAACTTCCTTGGCGAGCGTGGCGCGCCTGCCCCGCCTGGCGCCTATATGGCCTCTCTAGTTGATTTATTTTCCTGCACTCGCACTAAACCCGCCAGAAGTTTGATGCAGTGGTGCATTAAATTTCATTCATCATTAATTTAAAGTTCATCTATTTTACAATAAACTGAATATGTGTTAAGTATCAACAGTTAAATTAATTTAAACAAACTCACGTTGCCTTGTAAGTTGCGCCTGCATTTTCCTCTTCAACTTTTCCTTCAGTGACAAGGTTTCACGCGAAGGGCCCTGTAAGACGGGGCATGATAATATTCGCTATATAATTAATTAACCATCACACTGTGCAGAATGATTTATAAGGCCCTCACAGTACCCGTAGTGGCAAAATTTGCTAAAGAAATCATATCGTCTAATATATTACATTTAAAAATAAATCCATTGTTGCAAATGTAAAATACTTTATATGTTAGTAAATATATATATAGGTACATAGTTAAACACAGTTTATAATTAAAAGTTCGATTTTCTACTTGACAACTATTTTAAACAAATCCGCTAAAAGGGCGGTTTTTATGGAAACTTTTTTTACGATATGTTGTAATGCTGCATTATTTATTTTACTTGCCCAACAATAAGATTTTTATAAATGAAATATTTTAAAAGATTTTTTTAGCAAATAATTGTTGCACTTTAGGTTTTGTAATCGCCTTAATAAACCGAATTAAAATATACATAAATACATTTGATAAATAATGTAAAAATACATGATATAGATATGTAATACGTATAAATAATCAAATAATTTGTCACACATCACACAAATATTATCGATCTATATCGTTGGTAAAGTACACTGCAATAAAAATTTGGCTATGGGTTTTACAGTGAGAGGCGAACATAATCCTAAAGCTGTCATACAATTTATGTTAATATTAGAAAAAACAAGCGTAATAAATAGTTATTGCAATTCCAAATAAAAATAAAAAAAATAAAATAATAGTTTAAATTCAAGCATTAAAATCTATTTTTTTTTTATAAAAAACGGGTATGAATTCATCCAATCTATAGGCACTAGATATTCTAAGTATGAACTGTGCTAACTGTAAGCGTACAAATGTATAATAAACAAATGATTCTTACTGACTTTGGAGCTGGATCCAGACAATCGTAACTGATTCTGGTTTGTGTTGGATTTATTGCCAACCGCCAGTCTGGAAATAAAAAAGAAGACAGATAATGATTAGCTCTTGGAAAAAAACATTGCCAAATGAAAAAAAAAACAGTTACATACTTTTAATAAACATGTTTTTAATAAACATAATATACTTTCGATACATAAATACACAGAAGTCACACACAGACATCGTGTATACCTGACTTCTGTGAATGAAAACTTAACCTTTGCGAATTTTTTACCCTTTCTGACTGGTCATTCATACTCCATGCAACTCTCCCACTCACTTGCTTTTCGCGCCATCGCTGGACGCCGTGGAGTCCGAGTCGCTGGAGAGACCGCTGGAGGACTTGTCCTCCTTGCGCCGGCCGTAGTACCGCGGCAGTGCCGGCGCCGGCGCCGGAGCCGGCTTGCCGCCGCCCGGCGCGCTCCTGTCGTGGCTGCAACGGCAACGCAATTCAACACTAACGTAGTATGTTCCGTTATCACGGCCCAGTGCTCTTAATGAGGTGAAATTCGTTCCTTTATAACTGACAGTATACTGGCGCAGTTTTCTTAGGGTGGGCAGTATGACGTCATAATTATCGCCATTTTTTTACTGTGAGCGCTGGCGTTTTTGAGGTAAGTGATTTGATCTGCTCGTGATCAACCTCATAGCAAATGATTGGTCAACGTTGTCGGTCGGTCGTCAGAGTGAATTGGAATCTGTATTACGTATAATGAAATAGTAATCGACCACAGAAAGCACGTGAAGAGGCTCCCCTCTTCACGTGCTTTCTGTGGTCGATTACTATTTCACCGCGAGACATGCATAAACCTTCTATTTCCAAGTCGGAACCGGAGGTTTAATATCCATCGGAATTTCCGACTTGATTCGGATTCGAAGCTTAGTAAAATTCTTACTCCCTATACTAACGAACTGATTTATCTCATTACTATAGGCGGGCGAGTTGTTTGTACAGTCAGTGTCAATAATGTGTTAAAACTTTTGACAGTAATTGAATTTTCAAAGACTCAACGCCTGTCAAAAGTGCTTACATATTTCTATTTGCAGACTGTTCGCGTGCAGTGTGTGTCCGTGGGTCGTAAGGCTCGAAAATCGATCCAATAAATCGTAAATGATCGGCATCATAACAACTGACAGCTATCCACTGCTAGACAGTCGTAAATTAAAATAATGTAATCCTGAATGACTGATGGATCAACGCACAGCCTAAACCGCTGATCGTAGACACCTGAAACTTGGAGGGTGTGTTTTTTGTATGACCTAGGCATCCAATAAGAAAGTTTTTGAAAATTCAACCCTTAAGGGGATGAAAAGGGGTTGTAAGGTTTGTATGGAACTTCGAAATTATCGCGGGTGAAACCGCGCGGGAAGCTAGTGATGTATAATCACTGACTGAATGAAAATCTGTTAAAATATCATATCGAATCGCAACTCACCTTTATATTTTAATGTTGTATGTTTGATGATATAAACAGTATCAGAGTGTGATATTAATATTCAAACGAGCTTACCTTTCATACGATAATGTCTTGGAGTAGTCACTAGCTTGACTGTGGAAAATAGTAAAAACAATGTTAGGTTCATAAACTATAAACATACATATTCAAAACATCCATCTTTAACTTTACTATCTGCATTTCTGGTAGTTGCAGACAGGAAAAACTGTATATACTTCGTATATACACATAAATATTAAAAAATACATCATTGCACATTCATAATTATAATAAGTTTTTATATGTTTGATGAACTTAGATCAGCAGAAGTGTATGAAACGTTTCATTTCAGCTAAGAACTTTAAAAGATAATAACAATTAATATCTGGGCCACTAGATGGGGCGGTAACTTCCCGCGGGAAAAGTTGCATATTTTGCCATCTGTTATTGAGTCTCTTATTATCCTATCTAATACACCTATCTAGATAATATTTATTATTAAGTCAAATCTCATATAAATAACTTTTATGCAAATTGTTAGAGCTGTTTCAGGAAAACCAATTACATACAGTAGAATCTCAATAATCCGGCACTATTAAAAACCAGAGGGTGCCGGATTACTGGAATGTTCAGATTGCTGGATTGTATAGACAAATCTATACTATAATACAAGAGTAGAATCACATTGATACATTGAGAGGGGTCGATAAAAGAAGAGTAACCAACGACAAAAAAAAATATTTAGAAAATTCTTTTGTGTGTCTGTCTGTTCACGATAATCTCCGAATCTACTAAACAGATTGTCATGCGAATTTTCACAGGATACGCGGTGCGTGACGTGGCGTAGGGAAAAGCGAGGAAGGCGCGGGCGAAGGGTGCCGGATTATTGGATGTGTCGGTCTGCTGAAGTGCCGGATGAGTGAGATTCTACTGGACATACAAGAATTTCGCGCTTAAACAAATAAATAACAAATACAAACTTGACAGGGCTGCGCGAGTGTCGGCTCCTGTAGTTACGGGCAGGTGACCTCGATCGTGGCCGCGATCTCCTGTACGGGCTGCGCGACCTCGACCGCGACCTGAGTGACCTCGACGACACAGAACGTGACCTCGAATATGACCTGGAACGGGATCTCTTCCAAGACCTGGACCGCGACCGTGATCTGGATATCGATCTAGATCTAGACCTCGAGCCAGGCCTGTGAGGCCCCATGGGTCTGTACTTTCTTTCTGATGGTTTTGGAGATCTGAATAGAGAGGCCATTTGTTAGTGTTATTTTGTAATAATAATAAATAAATGAACAATAATAATAAATAAATGAATAATAATAATAACAATTTTTATTTTAGATGTTAAGTCCATAAATGGTTATGGATACTTTTGAAGAGTCTTCTGTTAGATTTTATGTATGCACCACACCCACGGTAAACATATATAAGTAAAAGCAAGCTTTGAAATCCTTAGGTTGTTGAAATGCAGACTAAAACGAGTTTTTGTTTGTTTGTTACGCTGCGCTGTCACGTTTAACTACTCAACAGATCATAGATACTAAATTCCCGCGGGAACTCCACAATTAACACGGGTGAAACCGCGGATAACAGGTAGGAGTATATTTAAAATCGTTATCTTTAATAGCAAAAAGCTTACCCAGAACGGTTTTTCCGTAAAGCTTCAGAGTAGGAATCTACTTTCTTTAAGTTGTACTTCAATTTGTCAGCATACAATGGTTTTTGAGCAGATGCTGAAATGTTAAAAGAGTGTAATAATAAAAAAACGTATAGGATACTAGGTACTTATTTCAGTGAAAATTGTGTAAGTTTAAAAATATAGGTACACAATATACAAAAACACCAGGACAAGTTTAATTTTTAAGTAAATAAGGCAGACTTCAAAGTCTCCTTATGCAAACTGACACATTTCACTGTCCGTCCGTCCCCAGCTAGCTACGCCTATGGTATCAAGTTTGACTAGTGTTTATAAACACGAGCTTAAAAAGTGTGTATCTCTAAAACGTGTCGCCAAACTCACCGGTCGCGGGCGCTGTCGCCTCGTCTTCCTCCCCGCCGAAAGAGGTGATGAACTGTATGCTGCCGGAGACGTCCGGCGTCGCGCTGCGGCTGCGCTCGGGGCTGCGGCTGGCCGAGCGCGGCGGCGCGGCGGGCGGCGCGGGCGCCGGCGCCGCGTAGCTGGGCGGGCTCACCACGCGCGTCGCCAGCTTCTTGTCGCTGACAGGTCACAAGGTACAGGGTGATCAACCGATTCGTTGCGAATGGCACGACAGGCGTGTCATCATTCTCGGGTGGTACGACAGGCGTGTCATCATTCTCGGATGGCACGACAGGCGTGTCATCATTCTCGGGTGGTACGACAGGCGTGTCATCATTCTCGGATGGCACGACAGGCGTGTCATCATTCTCGGGTGGTACGACAGGAGTGTCATCATTTTAACAGCTGAACATATTTGAGCGTACGAGTTAAATTGAAAAAAAAAAACACCTTTTTTGTATATGACTGAAGGCACACCAGGCATGTCATTAATTCGTATGGCGCTTAACATGGCCGTGTCATGCTCATGTCACGAAATTTGTTCGCCGCCAAAAAGCCCACAGATAGAAGTTTGCAAAATTATTCCCGCAACGAATCGGTTAGCGTGTTGGATTTTAGGTGACTATATCCGTCACTACTACATGAAAAACACCTTCAAGAGCGAAATAAAAATATAACACAAGTAAGCTTAATGTTACAACATAAAGTCCTGGTTATGGTATTATTACTTACCTATTAATTTTAAATTTCAACATGTCTTTGAATTTTCCAGTCATGCTCAGTAGTTTAGTTAGCTCAAGACAGACTGCTAACAGCACATTCAAAAGTAATGAATTTAGTGATTAAATTCGTATTTTAAGTAAGGATTGAAAAGAATGGAGCTATACCTAATTGACTATGGGAGCTAAATTGTTGATTGTTTTTTGAACTATCGACAAGATAAACTATGTACCTAGATTATTTCAGAGCAATCTGCAGGACTCTTTTAAATTTATACATTTTGCTTATATTTACATATTTTTCTATATCAACATACCGATGCGCGCGTCGCTCTCGCCTGCTTTTTCTGCCGGAGAACATGGCCTTCTCTTTCTCTTCCCGGAGTAACTGTTTCTGATGTTCTGCATCATCCGCATCTCCAGTCAAGTACGAGAACAGATCACAACCAGCCATCCCATACTGTGGGCCTACAGCATTCAACTCGTGTGCCTGCACTCCACACATTATTTATTCAAAATATTTACATAATCCCAAAAAACCTATTTCATAATAGGCTATGTGACTAAATTTTAGTTTTTTGTCTGTTTTGTAGATTCATTAAAAGGATTGGATACGTAGGTCGTAGGTATATTTTTTCTTTTAATGTACCTAATAAAAAAAAACGGCGATACCTACTTCGAATCGAAATGTCGCGAAACGTCACAAACAAGTTCAGTTTATATGTAAGCATATTATGACGTTAATCGTAAACTTTAATTGCGTAAAAAAATACGTGTCCAATGTTCATATTACCTAAATGACGTATTAAATAGAATTTTGAACAAAAATTTTGTCAATAGCCTATTCTAGATTCTAGAAATTAAATAAACTTGGAAAAAGAGAAATAAATCACCTGTGAAGAGTCCATCTTGTTCACGTCTATGCTCAGATCCACATCAATAATTTCCAGATCAGAATCATCATCTGAATCATTTGTTTCCACTTTTTTATTAGTCTCTGATGGGCCTGTAATTTAACACTTAATGCAATAAGAATAGCCCAGACAACATTGTTTTACTGACCCTGAGGGTTGAATTCCTGCAAGCATCACAGCAGTTTGTGGTAGGTATAGTAAATGCTGAATCTACCGTTTGAATAACCCGGTTGTGCTCCCGGATCATTATAATTGTATCCAATAGCTGCGCCTGACCCCTTTTTTTCATGTAACTTTTCTTTTTGAGCTTCTTTCTCTTCTATTGTTACACCATACTGCTCCTCTATAGCCAACTGCTGTAGGAACTTGTCTTCTCCTAAAATTTAAATTATTTTTTTATATGGAAAAGAAATTTACATTATACCTAAATAAAAATCATAATGTGATTGCACAGAGCATTGTAGAACTAAATTTTATCCTTAACTAGCTATCCCCTGCGGTTTCACCCGCGGTAATTTCTAAGTTCCAGCGGGAATTCCAGGACAAACTATAGATATAAACCTTTCTCATGAATCACTCTATCAATTGGTGAAAACCGCATGAAAATCCGTGTAGTTTTTGAGTTTATCGCGAACAGACAGTGGAAGCGACTTTATTTTATACTATGTAAAGATCATCATCATAGTCCCTACTGTCTGTTACGTTTACGTTATCAGTTTTTTTAATGGTTAGATGACGATTATACAACGTTTTAATGAATTAACTGAAAACTAGAAAGTAGTTTTCTCAGAATCGACTAGTGAATCGATCGCACTATGTTTTAATATAGGTTATATTTTTTCATTTTTACTAGCCCATGTCTAAATTATTTATAATACAATATTAGGCGCGAACGCCGCCCGCAGCAAAATAATTCGAACCGGTAGGCGCAGGCGTAGCGCTTGGAATTTCGTAGATAGGTCACCTCCAAACTACTGCTGAATAACTTTTAAAGTATAAATTTTTTCGACATAAAATATATTTTAGTCATATTATTATTGTTTATTTTTTTAAATGGGGTGTATCAGGTTTTCAGTTAATTCATTAACACGTTGTATTAATAAAAAAAAGTTCTTACCTATAGCCAGGAATGCATTCTGAGCAAGTATTCTGTATCTTTCATAGTTGCACTGCCTCTCTTCAGGTTCTAGCTCCTCGGGTGGAACATAAGGGTTCTTGACTTCAGGTATGAAATCTAAATGCGCTCTCACATCAAACCGGTCTATCATGTTACTAGAGTCACCTTGCCATGGCATCCTAAGGCATAAACAAGAAAGTGTAATACATAGAGGTAAGGTGTATTCCCTTGTTCCAAGTATATTTACTTTTGAGTCATTTTATGAAAAATTAAAATTAACCCTTTCACCACCATCCCCATTAATATTATGTTACTAACTTACTATAAGTGGATGATATGAAATTTTTTTGTGGATTTAATTTTTTATATTTCGTTTTATACATTAAAATTTAAAATCCTATAATGCATAAAAAAAACCCTGTTTCATTTTATATTTCTTATTCTCCTGTTAAATAATATAAATATAAAATAGAAATGCAGATTTAAATGGGAAACAACACATGAAATCTTATTTGTTGTCTCCATCTGCCATATTTCTTTAAGGGGCAACAGTAAGAAAATTTAATGACAACCTACTGTCTCCATGACGGGAGGAGAGAGCCTATAAGGTCAAAGGGAATATACACATTACACCAATAATAAAATCTCAGTAAAATTTTTTATATAAGCAATTTTAGCAAAACATAAATAAAATGATTGACTAACATGATAGCTGGTCCTTCTCCAGCAGATGCAATAGTTGGGTCCAAATGTATTTTGCATCTTCGACCATGCAGTTGCAAAAATTGAGTCGGTTCAGCTTTCTAGAAAAAAATATAACCTCATCAGAATAATTATATTTTATACTAGCTGGTACCTGCAGTTCCTGCAGTAACTCTATTTCAGGATGAATATAGCTCACTCCCATTCCAAGATCTAAATTATAACTAGGTATACAGGAATATTTTTTATTCAGTGCGCATGCTTTTACAAATAAACTTAAAGGAGTTTTAATAAACACCTTTTTTATTTTGATAAGTCAGTACGAAAAAGTAAAGTTATTGTGAACCTCAGAAGAAATTATTCTGAGTCGTGAACGAAAGATGTATACTTTACAATTGATTTATTGGCTACTCTATTCGCCACCGTCACCGCTGCGCACAAAGCGCTCGTTTGGCTAGGTATTTACTTGGGTCACAATGTACCAACAGCTGATCGAGGTCGTTCACCCCCGCTGCAACGCCCCTGCGTACGCACGGCGCGCGCGCCCATTGATATTATTACGAGGGCGGCACTGAAAATTTCGGGAATCAAGGAAGTGACACAACTTTACTATTTAAAAATGTATTTATTGCTTTTCGAAGTATTCTCTGCGAAATTTGACACATTTTTCCATACGACGAACCAATCATTGAAGCAACCATTCCATTCGGAAGTTGGGGTCTCCAAAATGGCCGTTTCGTAGGCGTCCACAGCTTCTTCAGGTAATGAAAATCTCTGACCACGCAATTTATTCTTTATTTTAGGAAAAGTATAGAAATCATTAGTGCTTAGGTTGGGGCTGTACGGCGGATGGTCTAATAATTCTATGTTTTCTTGCTCTAAAAACTCTTTTGTTCTGTGCGCGGTGTGAGAACTCGCATTGTCGTGACGGAGGATGATGCGGCGGTTGCAGTTTTCTTTACGGAGTTCAGAAATGACCTGTGGCAAACAAATGCTAGCATACCATTCTGCATTAACCGTTCTTTGTCCCTCAAGAGGAACAGTCGCAACATGGCCGGTTTTGGAGACAAACGTGGCCACCTTTTTTTTTGCAACACTCCATGAACGAACAGTTTTTGTTGGCTTTAACTCATTTTCGAACACCCAAACTCGTGACTGGTTTTTTGTTTCGGGTTTGTACGCGTGTATCCAGGATTCGTCACCTGATACGATGTTTTATACAGCATTTGAGGATCCTGCGTGGAATCTTTCGAGAGTTCTGACGCACCAAGTAATACGAGCCGCTTTTTGCTCTTCACAGAGCAAATGCGGTATCCATCGGGAAAACAACTTTTTTAGACCTAATTGTTCATGTAAGATTATTTGTATTTGACTCATGCCAATGTCTAAAGTTGCCTGAATTTCGCGGTATGTCATATGTCGATCTTCCTCAATCAGCTTACACACAGCACCAACGTTTTCTTGGGTGACTGCAGTTTTTGGACGACCTTGACGGGGATCATCACTGATAAACTGTGGTTTTGGATGGGGCTTCATCACCAAATACAGAAATCATCCGATCAACACACTGTTTATATGTTAAACCACTTCGAAAGTCATAATAAATTATCGCTCTAGAATTTTCTCAAGTCAATTCCATTTTCTCAACGACTAAACAAGTTTGACAAGACCTTGTGACAAGACCGGGCAGTTGGTTTTGATATTTGCTGTCTAAATTTAAATGGGGTTATTGAAGGTGTTCAAATATGCTTACTCAGTTCACAGAGAGAAATCATAGTGAGACAATATTAATAAAAATAAATAGTGGCAGGGTTACATTTCCTCATACCGTAGGTAACACCTCATTCCAGAAACCTCGAGAACAGGCGATTTGAAACTAAAACACCAACAGTTCAATAACAAGAAGCATCGTTATATTATCGAGCACTGCAGTAGCACAACCCAGAGGCTAGAATTCACATTCTCTTAAATAATATAAAATTATTTAAGATTTCGACGCACCTAAACAAAAGGAAACAGACGATATCCAGAAAATGAAAAGAAAGAATACGAATGCTTACAATTTTTTCATAAAAATCCTTACGACGCTCTGCTCTCTTACGGTAGTCAACAATCATACCACGTATCAATCGCTCCTGTTTCCTCGCCTCGTGCCACATTTTATTTTTAATATATAAAGCTGATGTAAAAATCAATAAGAATAGAGAATATTATTGCATTTGTTTAGAACAAACTACAAAGCAAAGTTGATAAAATTCTATTCTCCAATCTCCGTCCACGATTTTCATCAATTTCATCTCCACATCCACAAATTAACTAGACATAATTAATGACTAAAGATTATCTCCTTCTTTTTTTTTGGTGAAGTTTACCCCTCTCGGGGAAAGCAGAAGGAAACTTAGTCCATATAGCCAATTCATTGGTATTTTTCTTCTGAAGTTATTTACATCGAAATGCATTGGTGAGATGCATTTCGATGCTTTACCGGAACTTTTGGCAGCAAATCTTTACAGTTGAACCTTAATAGGGCGCTCTGTGGGAAGTTGTGTAGTGAAACGAAAACCTCCCGATGAACGCCCTATGTCATCTTATTTCACTGTTTCCGCACACTATTCATCACTAATGGATCACTATTATGCAAAGTCCACCATATTCACAATATTAATCACGATAAACTAATTTGCAAAACAAAGAAATAAAACTGACGTCCGCTCTGCTAGAAATCCCGCCAAAAGTCCTCTTCATCTCCTTCTTATACATTATAAAAAAGAAGAAGAAGATGTTGTTTTTCCTTTTCGCTCCGGCGAGCAGGCAAAGGAACTAAGTCATACAGCCTTTGCTTATCGAAGATTTAATAGAAGTTTATGAAAAAGCAGAAAGCGTCCCGCGTGCCCTGCAAGATATTCTAAGGAACATTGAAATATATTTGGCTCTCTATAATTTTATACATTCTACCGTAAAAGAAATATGAAATTGGAACAATCGGATTGATATACCTTTACTTTGAAGAAAATAAGACATGGCTTCGGCCTTTATGGATTTGAAAAGATGAAGAATAAGAAAAAAAATAAGACATGGGTTTGACCTTCGTAGATTATAAAAAGTGAAGAATTGAAGAAAATAAGCCATGGCTTTGGCCTTTACGGATTTGAAAAAGAAGAAATATTGAAGAAAAGAAGACTTGGCTTCGGCCGGCTTTTTCCCCGGATATTAAACTATGAAAAAAAAACAAGAAACATTGATGACAGAACAATTTGAACATTGACTTTTTTAATTCTTTTCGCTATGCTGCCTAGCCTATTTCCTAGGGATGTGAAAACATAATCGATTATTATATTAACGATAATTTTTTAACCGAATTCTAAAATGGAGTAGAAAAATACACAGTATTAAGTAATATTAGTTTTTGCTCCCCGCACATCGAACTTGGTGCGCTCCGTAGTCCGCACCATATTCGGTCATGTGTAGGACTGTCCGCCGCACATTATTATTATTAACATCTGTGCGGTTCTGCCATTTTAATATCTCATTTTGACACTATGGTTGATTTTGCTAAAGGCCTAGTTGCCAAGCCATAATAAATTTAAAAAAAAACACTATGGTTGATATCATGTCAGTTACAGGTGTGCGTTCCGTAGATTTGGGCGTAGATTTGGTTTAAAATTTCACTCGTTTGAGTTGCAACCAGAGAGAAGGTAATCACTACGTGGTTGCAACCAAGTCACAGAACGATCGAGTTGTTTTTATAACCTCAAAATATTTGAAATTTCAGGCGCCATTTGTTTTCTCTCAACTCACATTGCAAATAAGACTGTTTTACATCCGATTATAAACTTTTTGTGACTACGACACCTCTTGTTCGTAAGAACTCCGATTAATTTCTATTTCAACGAATCCGGTTTTTGGCGCAAACTTTGACACTTCTTAAACAATACATAGTTGTCAGAGTGAAAATTAACCTGCTTCGGAGATGGTTGTTTGGTTGCTGCACTCTGAGCCACAGAACGGGTGAAACTACGCTCTGACAGTTGTCAGAGTAAAATTTCACCAAGCCACAGAACGGGTTCAGAGCGCGCTCGAGCGCGTTCGAGAGATTTCCCAAAAATATGTATGTTTTTGCAGCCTTTTTCAGAAAAATAAATTTTTTTGAAAGGTGGCAACCCTATTTGTATGTAGGTATTAGGCAATAAATACATTTTGTAGTGCGTACCTACATTTTATTGAATGGTGTATAAATATAAATCATAGGAATCATCAATTTCAAAAAATATTTCGTTTTCCCGCTGGTAAGGTACACATATGCTTAGCCAATTTTCAAATTCTTCAAATATATTTAAACTATTTAAAGTTTCAGCCATACTTCTACTGCATAGTAAATAACTGCCCTTTTTTATATACTTTTTGAAAAAAAACCACATTGCTTTATGTGTTTCAATGTCCACAAAAAAATCTAAAACATTAATTACAATGATATCAGACATTTTAACAATGTCAGCTCTTTTGGTAACATCTGAATTGATAACTTTGATTCTATTATTATCCATAGAAAATTGGTCTATAATTTTTTCTTGTACTTCACAAAATTCTTTATTCATTTCAATTCCTATAATAGTGGAAACATTTGATAAATGATAAGCCTGAAACAATACAAAAAAAAAAACTAATTAAAATTGTGCTAAAGAATAATGATTCATTTTCTTCTACACATAACGTCCACCCTTGGGAATACCTTTAATTCAAAGACATTCTTATAATAAAGGAGGTTTAATTATTCTTTTTTAGCAGGTACTTATGAATTAATATTATCTAATAATATTATCTAATTTATTCAATAAACTTACCTTAATATAGAAACTATTACCTGTATTATATTTATTACTAAAAGATATTTGGTTGGATACTCACTCCAAAAATAACCGCGCCCAATCTTGATCCTACATCCAAAATTATCTTTCCTTCCAAATCTTTAGGAAACAAAAAATTGAAAGCATATTGTAATGATTTTCTTGACATTGAATGCGATATTAATATCAACTCCTAAAATATTGAAAACAAAAACATTATAGGTACATACTTTATATGGAAAATACTTGAAACAAAAAAAAAATTAATCAGGAATTTACTTTAATATTGCGAGAGTTGCAATTGAGACAATAATGCATTGGTAATTTCCCGTCTTTAGTCATAACATCTACTGCTTCTTGGTCATAAAGAAATTCATCCACATGGTAAGTATTGACAGTGTTGCAATCAGCTTGGTCTCCAACTATTGGTGGTTTTATGTTTTCTGATGGCATTTCAGCTTCAAAGGGCACAATTTTTTTGATAGCATCTCCAATTTTTGCAAGAGTTTTCTCCTTATTTTCAAGACTTTTTTTCAGTTCTAAATCTGTAAAAGATAAGTCTTTTTTTAATACAATTACCTATCTATATTTATTTTTATTTAATTTGTAATGCCCAACTATTTACCTATCACATATTTTTTTCGGGAAGTTACCATGAGTTTGAACTTAATAGTTATTACGTGAATAATAAAATTATCTAATATATAAAATTCTTGTGTCACAATGTTCGTTCCCATACTCCTCCGAAACGGCTAGACCGATTCTCATGAAATTTTGTATGCATATTAAATCGGTCTGCGAATCGGCTACTATCTATTTTTCATCCCCCTAAAGGGAGTTCCTGCGGAAATTCCGAAACTCATGCGGGTGAAACCGCAGGGCACAGCTAGTTTTACTCTAAAAAAAATAATCCACACAAAATTACTTGTCTTCGTAATGTTTACCTAAAACAATTTTTATTCACATAAGAATCATTTACCTCTTAAATATCTTCGACTGCAGATCCATTCTTCGATTACATTTTGATCTCTTTCACTAATTTCGGAAAACAAGTCCAATAATCGACACTTGGCATAAATTATTGTTTCTTCAGACATTACTATACCAAAGTTAAAATAATAAAATCACTTGATTTTGCTTGATCTAGACTAATATAAAATTATTAAATATACTAAATAACCCAATAACCTATCGGCTAATTATTAATTAATTACAATAATTACTAACCGTAACGGCCAACGGGTAACCTTTTTTTTTTTTTTTTTATATTTTTTTTTTTTATGGCAATTGTCATTAATGACATTGTGCCAGTGTCGCGTTAATTTAATTTGCAAAAAGAATTTAAAATGAACGAGCGAAATTTTGGGCGTTCGTTGTAATAAGAATAGTGATGAAATGGGATGAACTATGTACAATAGGACAAGACAGAAATTATATACTTATACTTAAATAAATAAGAGAATATGAACGACATTTTGCCTCAAGTCACAAACTACTTACTTTAGAGCAAAGAAAATAATACTCTCTGACACTCCCTTGAACCAAAAGTTACTATGGATTTATGCGCGAACTTTTTTACCAACATTGGAATACTTAACCAAATTTCTATGGCTGCGTCATACATTGCATTGGTATGGTTGGCACAAAATGCTTTCATAGATCGGATCAGCGATTAGTATGGAAGTGCCTACTCTTAAAACGTAGTGATTATTTGCTCAGTGAGAGATACTAGCAGGGAGAAGGTAATCACTACGTTTTATACTAGTACTACCGTATCCTCAAGTGTGCGTTTACTGCGTTCCGTCATCCGTGGGTTTGGGCGCAGTTGTTCGGTTATACGGGATTTACACTCGCGTACACATGACGAGGCGAGCTACGCGGCGAGCCCCCCCGAGTGACTGTTCACATTCACAGTTCGTCGTTCGCCGCCTGCCTCGCCTCGTCACTTGTGCCGCTCGCTCGCGTCCCCCGGAGCGGCTTTTTTGTCACGAGTCAAAGAGACGAAAAAGGCGCAAGAGGCGTGGGGCGAGGGACGAAGCGCGAGTGTGAACAGACGCTCGCCGCGTACCTCGCCTCGTCATTCGCACCGCTCGCGTTCGGAGCGGTTTTTTGGTTACGAGTCAAAGGACCTCTGTTGGACGGTTCTTTTTGAGGGAACTGGACTCTTGGCTATTTAAAAAACACTATTTCATGGTTAATACATATATTGAAAACACTACTACACACAATATTTCATTTTATAAAAACCCTCGGCTATTTCACAGTTCGTGTCTAGAAGAGAAGTGAAGTGATAACGGATGACACTTATCACATTCAAATAAAGATTCCGATATTCGCAGTGTCGCTTCACATGTGACAAGTGTTGCCTGCCATTACTCACAGTCATATTCAAACTCCAACAACTTCGCGTCAAACGCGAGCGTGGTGTTTACACTCGCCGCTCGCGTTCTCGCTTCATTCGGGTTTCAACTTTGGGCCGCGATGGTTGTGTGCTTTTAAACTGCATAAATGGATTGGTTGCAACTTGCAACAAGAAACGTTTTGTTTTCTAGAATAATAATAAGAATAATAATTCACTTAACAACACACAGATCTACTTGATCCCACACTAAGATAGAATAGAATAGAATAGAATACACTTTATTGTACACCAAAATAATTTTACAGTGTGTTTACAGAAACTTATAACTAAGGGCATACAAAAGGCGGTCTTATCGCTTTACTAGCGATCTCTTCCAGACAACCTTTGGGTGGATAGGACAAATACAGAGAATTTATATATTGATTTGGTATAATATAGGTAGAACAGGAATCATAAAATAATACAAAATATACACATAGAACATAAATAAAAATACATAAAAAAGATATAATAAAAATACATAAAAAAGATATACAAAGATACGCGCATAGATATAAAATATACATACAGAAAAATAAATACGTACAATATAACCATACTAACTTTATAAATGTGATAAAACACAGGTGCATATTATAAATGTTAATCTACAGCAAGTTACGATCCATGAGTGAGGTAGAAAGTCTTCACCAGGCCCTTAAAGATAGGTAATGATTTGGCCATTCGCACCTCTACAGGTAGCGAATTCCACAAACGGACTGCTTGTACAGAGAAGGAATAATCATAAAAGTTGGTTTTAAGATATAAGCTTGTGTGTGTGGAAACCAAGCAAACGTGGTATATACCACACATATTATTACATATATATTATACTATAGATATGTATTTACACACCCAGACTGGAAAATGGAACCCAGTGTTCATCACACAAAGTCTACCCCCACCGGGAATCGAACCCGGAACCTTTTGATTAGTGGGCAGGCATGGTAACCATTGTGCCAATCGGGTCGTCAATTATTTTAAAAGAAACCGATAATTTGGGATCCCAAACATAGATTTCACAAAAATAACCAAAAAGTAAACGTTACATGGACTAGATTTTATTAAGAAACTAGCTGTGCGGGTGCCCCGCGGTTTCACCCGCATGAAAAGTTTTTATGTAACAACTTTTTTTTCCTGACATCCGAATTTGCATGAAATAAAGCCTATATGTAGATCCAGGCTAAGCTTAATCTACCTGTGAAAACCGCATGACAATCCGTTCAGTAGATTCGGAGATTATCGTGAACAGACAGACAGACAGAAAAGATTTTTAAAAACCCTTTTTTTGTACTTGGTTACTCTTTGTTTATCCTGTCAATTTCTGTTAAAAATATTCAATGTACAGAATCGCGGATTCTACTCTTTTATTATAGTATAGATAGATAGATAGATATGTAGACCTCCAACCGCACTAAACAATAAACTTTTCAACAGCATCTCCTGCGCTAAAAACAGTCGATGACACCCGGCGCAGGAGAAGATGATATTAACAATTTTATTAATTTTTTAAATTATTTATTTAAATTTAATTTATTTATTTTACTAGCTATTATATTCTAGCGTTTTCCCGCTGTGTCATCCGCGTTAATTTCAAAGATCCTGCGGGAATTCTGGGATAAAAAGTACCCTATGTGTTATTCTGAATTGCTTCTACTTGAAGCAAGATCAAAATATTAGCCTTAAATAATATATTATCTGTGCCTTAAATATATGCATTTAATTTTCGACGTTTACAAAATAATAGTTAACGACATCTCTTGATTATTTCAGGAATAAATGAAATTTTAACCGTCGAGAACATGTATCACGCACATACAGGCACAGGACAGTTAAAATTTCAAAAAACTTTTGTTAACAATACATAGATGGCGCAATATTAATACAATAATTATTAGCCAAGCTTGGTAAAAAATCCTATAGAGCAGATAGCAGACAGTAGATATATAATATGATAATAGGCATCTATAGCTATTATTTTTTATTAGATATTTTTATAGCTGTATTATTGTAAAGTTTTATTAAAATCCATTCAGTAGTTTTTGCGTGAAAACGTAACAAACATCCATACAATCCATACAAACTTTATAATATGTATAAAGATTTGTAGAATAATAAGTAAGGATTTCTTTTATTAAAATTAATCGAGTAGTAGTAAAAGCTCAGTAAGCAAAGACGTCTTGTTGCCGCTAACACTTCGACGTCCTCCCTTGTTGCTAGCTCAAAGACATTTGAACGCCGGCCGCAGCTCTTTTCTATCGATCGCGCGGTCGCACGAGCGACGGGATGAGGCAGCGTTTACACTCGCATCTCGTACCTCGCCACGAAACGAAGCACAAGACGAGGAACGAGCCGCGAATGTAAACGCCGATAAACAGCGTTTACACTCGCGCCTTGTACCTGGCCACAAGACGAAGCACGAGGCGAGGTACGAGGCGCGAGTGTAAATCCCGTATTAATATTTCACTCGTTTGAGTTGCAACCAAGCCACAAAACGATCGAGTTGTTTTTATAACCTCAAAATATTTGAAATTTCAGGCGCTATTTATTTTCTCTCAACTCACATTGCAAATAAGACTGTTTTACATCCAATTATAAACTTTTTGTGACTACAGAGACTACAGAGACCCATAACCAATGACGAACTAGGGATGTGAAAAAAAAGATTTATCAGATATTATTATATATTAATCGATTATTTTGTTCAATATTTATATTTTGTTCTTCAAATATTATAGGCAAATCTATTGCAATTTAAGTATTTTTTATAGTAAATCATTCATGGTCGGCTCTGAAAATCAGCGTCGTAGTGTTAATTATGTTTTTGTGTTCCTTTATAATTAATTTTACTTTACTCACATTAAGATAATAAAATCACTATGTAACTTAATATTTGTATTTATTCATTATTAATTAACTTACTGCTTCACACCGCCATATTATAAGCACAGATTAAATCGAAGTGTCCAGGACAAAGATCACAATATACATCGACCTCTGTCTTCTCTGGTCCATAGACTATATAATAATAATCATCATAATACGTAGCACTAGTTCCAGGGCATATGCGGAGTGGCGACCATTTTGGTACATTGTTTATTTTAAAATTATTTATGGTTGTGTTTAATAATAACTGATGGTTAAAATAACAGATGGCCGTCAGAATAACTCAATAATAAGTATTTCATGTGTTACCATTACATTATTTAAATATGATTGCTAAGTAATTTATGCTCATTATAATACATATGGTGAAGTGGAGGGGATGAGGGAGTACCAAGAGTACTCCCGAACAATAGGGTACTTGCACGAATTTTTTTTTCAGCCTATTTTAAAGATATATGGCCTACTTAGACTAAAAAAGAAAAAGAAAAAAAATATATGCATAAATTAATTAAATAGAGCGTTTCAAAGTTCCTACTTTAGACCTTACCGCCAAAACGCGGAATGACGTCACTAGTTCAAAATTACGCCTTATTAATCTGTGATAGAAATGTCACTGTCGTATTGACAGGGTCATGTGACACTGACAGACAGATAACTTCAATATCCAAAAGCGAAATTAAGGTTGAACTGTGTCGATTTACTTCCAAAAGTTGCAGTAAAGAATCGAAATGCATCTTACCGATGCATTTTAAAGTAAAAAACTTCAGAAAATGAAAATATGCGTTGACTGTATGCACTTAGTTTCTTTTGCCTTCTCTGAAAGAGGTAAATGTTTCCTAAAAAAATAAAAATGACGTCATGTGTCAAGCTTGGCTGTGATTGGTGTTTCGTTGCAACGTTCCGTTTAACAAAATTAAAAGTTGAATTTTGGAAACTATTGAATTTTTTTTAGTAAATCTTTCACGATAACGCTTTTCTAAGGCTCTATTTTTGAAATATTGACACAATTTCTTATTATAAATTTTATGCAAGTACCCTATTAACGCGCCTCAGACGAGAGAAGCAATATTACTTAAAAATGGTATGCAATAAGGTACTCGCATGATTTTTTTTTCCAGTATATTTTAAAGATGTATGACATACTTAAACAAAGCAAGAAAAACGAAAAAAACTGGGTAAATTAATTAAATAGAGCGTTTCAAAGTTCCTACTTTTGACTTTACCGCTGAAACGCGGAATGACCTCAATAGTTAAAAATTACGCCTTATTAATCTGTGATAGAGATGTCACTGTCGTATTGACAGGGTTCTGTGACACTGACAGACAGATAACTTCAATATCTATATGCAAAATTAAGGTTAAACCTCAGAAGAATAACTAGCATAATCTTCTGAGGGTTAAACTGTGTCAAGTAACTTCCAAAAGCTCCAATAAAGAATCGAAATGCATCTTAACGATGCATTAAAATGTAAAAACTTCAGAAAAAGGAAAATATGTGTTGACTGTATGCACTTAGTATCTTTTGCCTTCCATGAAAGAGGTAAATGTTTCCTAAAAAAATAAAAGTGACGTAAAATGTTAGTAAGTGCCTCCGCAGCCGGCGCCGGCTTCCAAAATTTAAGTGATTGGGAGCCGGCGGTGCACACATGGGTATGTTGGCAGCACTGTCAGAATGTCATGTCATGGTATTGTCATTTGTCATTTCAAGTAAATGATAGATTTTCAACGTATAAACAATTTGAAGAAGTTCTCGCCGAGTATATAATTTGCTAATGAAAATGAAAATTTGTTAAACTTGAGTTGGTTAGGTTAGGTTTGCACTGTTGACGAAGTCGCGCGAGCCGAGCGAGCGCAGCGAGCGTGCCGCGGTAGCGGCCGGCGAAGCGCCATAGTCAAAATATTATCGTAAATTGAGTAAGGTTTTTATTATTTTTTTTTCTCGAAAATTATGAATTTCCGTAATTTGCGGATTTGAGAAATACACTATAAACACACTATTCTATCCAAAAAAAAATTGTAACTATTAAAAATCGAGGGTGCTTAATGTACAGTCCTTCCCAGGTACGGACAGTCCTAGCAAGTGGAGAAAACACTCACGCTTATGAACCAAATCCGCCGGCGCCGGCTGCCAAGTCGGCGGCCGGCGCCGGCTGCCAAATCGGCGGCCGGCGCCGGCTGCGGAGGCACTGCCAAAATGTTAAGCTTGGCTCTATGCTTTGCAATGGATGTGCCTGTATTGTTTGAAGAGTTCCTTCGATTTCTCCAAAATCCCGTCAACAGATCCTCGCCTTGATGGCAATGGGATATTCAACACCCGTTTAAAAAAAAGAATTTTCCGAATCGGTCCAGCCGTCTTCGAATAATCGTTGAACATAGGTACATAAATAAACATACATAAAGTTGAACGTAGAACCTGCTCCTTTTTTGAATTTTTGATATTAAAACTAGGGATAAGACATAGTGAGAAAAAAATCGATTAATTAAAAATCGATGATTAAAACACGATTATTAGAAATAAATTATCGATTTAAATAGTATTCGCTTATTAATTGTTCACAATTCACATCCCTAGCCTAGTTGCTTCCATGTTTGTTGATTGTTGATATTTCTTTTATTTGGTCAATAATTAATTGTAATGGTTATTGGTTGGGATTTTAAATTTTGGGAAAGAAAATAACGTAGAAACAAAAACTAAATTTTCTTTGATACAAAGGATCGTGGAAGAATTCCGGTGTTTGACTTCTGTATTTTTTTGACAACTTGTTTTTTTTTTATTTGAGTATTATTCGTTTTGTTTTGTTTACATTAATTAAACCGTGATGAACGGCGTAGTGGGGTTAAACTTTATACATACCTACTCTACCTACAGTTGTTGAAGTTCAGATCAATCTAAAAGATTTATTTTGAAGTATCTTTGTTCGTAACCCTAAAAATCAAGATGAGTGATGACTTTTTGTTGTGTAAAAACATAGGCGTCTGGATGTCCGACAAAAAGAGTCAAAAACTTAATTGGAATGAATTAATTGACTCTTGTACTTCACACGGATATAACTTAATTAAGGTGCGAAAATGTACTTCCGCCAAATACTACCTACCTTCAATAAATCTGTTTTTTCATACATAGGTAATTATTTTTGTATTCGATATGTTTTGCAGCTGGATTTAGATAAGCCCTTAGAGGGCCAGGGGTCATTTGATGTGATTCTTCATAAGTTGACTGATATTATTGCAGCTGCAGACCAAGGGGATCCTAAGGTAAATTATTATTAGATAGGTACATAAAGTAAATATTCAAAGTCTAAAGATTTTTATTACTTTGGATTTAGAGTTTTTTACTACCACCAGTACCACCTTAGTCATAACTACCCAAATCTTCAAGGAATAAAACAAAAATTTGCCATCTATTTGTGACAGCTATAATTAAATATAAATACCTACTTAAAAATTCAAGTTATAAAACTTTTGAGACTTAATCTGGTTTGACAATTCAGACTATTATTATCAAGGTCTGGTAAATAGAGGTGGCTCTTTATAATTCTCCTAAATCTTTTATCTTGTCTCTAGGCTGAAAATTAATAATACAAGACATACAAAAAAAATAATAATTTAAGATTTTGTGTTTATCAAATCAATAATATCATCAATTATTAGAAGTATAAATAAGTGTGCCACTACTTTTTCCCATATTTCTGGCAATTGACTGATCCCATAGCAAAAAAAGGCCAGCTCTTTAGCCGCTATCCATGCATTGATCCATTTTTTACCTTCAATAGAGAAATGCTGGTCAGTCAAGCCATGATGCATGGATTGGAAGAGAAAGGACTTCCTATTTGAGAGTTTCTAAGTATGTATGTTTTAGTGGCGCAACATGTGGCTGACCATTATCATGTAGCAAAACAATTTTGTTGTGTCACTTCATTCTCTTAGATGTCTCAAAAACCAAATATTATTAAATTTTAAGTAAACTTTCCTGTTCCTTGAAGACAACTCGAACTTATCCAAAGAATCTGACCAAGATCCTAGATCAACTTTGTTAGAAAAAAGCTCTTGATCTATTCGTGTCCCTAATAGAAATCCCATGACTTTCAGCTAAATTAATATTTTGTTGACTATGTATTAATTACCACACAGGCATCCAATATTATAGGACTAGTGGAACAGTATTTGTCTAATCACCCAAATGTTCTGGTTATCGATCCATTGGATAATGTAAGAATTCTTTTAAACAGGTGAGTTTTTTTTGCAATTTTGACATCAAAAATTCAATTCAGTTTGTTTTTTAGACATAAAAAAAAAAACAAGATGTCTCTCAGGTGTTATCTGAACAAAATGGTCACTGGTAGGTATATGTATTCTGGTTTTTCAGAATGAATGTCTTTTTTTCTCCATCTAGCTATTTTTATTAATGCTGTATATTTACTAGCTGTACCCTGCGGTTTCACCCGCGGTAATTTCGGAGTCCCCCTGCGGGAATTCCGGGTTACAAATAACATAGCTTTCTATTTTTAAAAGAATTTTAAAAATCCGTTTAGTAGATTCAGAGAGTACCTGGGAAAGTTAAGTCGGAAACTCAGCAGGTGAAGTCATTAGCAATATTAGCAACAGCTAGTGCTAATAATTGTAATATGTTATAATATAATTTTAGATATCGCTATTACACTATACTGAATGAAGAAGCTTTATTAAAAAAGCTGGGTATTTTCACCCCATCTTTTGCCGAATTCACCACCAACAATATAGAGCGTAACATGGATATCATGAGAGAAAGAGGTGTCCAGTTCCCAGTGGTATGTAAACCGACGATAGCACACGGCTCCAAATCGGCCCATGAAATGGTGGTGATATTTAATCAGAGGGACATGAATGTGTGCAAACCGCCATGTGTTGTTCAAAGCTTTGTGAACCACAATGCTGTTCTACACAAGGTGTTCATCATAGGAAATAGGTGGGTATTGTTTCTTATAGTGCGTGCGGGTTTCGCTTCACTGAGTAACTGTTAGAACTGCTGGAAACATGTAATAATTAGGTATTGTGATTCATGATCGCGTTAATAACGAGGTCACCACGTTCATTTCTATTCCAAATTAACTAGTCCTGTGGGGCTAAGATGCGCAACGCGATAAAATTATATCGAGCCAATTTATCGATTCTCGTCGACAAAACCATACAATATGTCGACGAGAATCGATAAAATGGCTCGATAAAATTTTATCGTGTTGCGCATCTTAGCCCCCCTGTGGAGCTAGGATGCGCAACATGATAAAATTTTATCGAGACATTTTATCGATTCTCGTCGACATAATATATCGTTTTGTCTACCAGTGGTAAAAAATGTTTAACCGAATCTAGTCTTAACTCAATACCCCACTACTGCACTTTTTTGCTTGGACGCCCACAAATATTTGTCGTGTCGACAATTTTATCTTTCGTTCGATAAACATATCATGTTGCGCATCCTAGCTCCGCTGGAAGACATACATACCTATATGTATACATTTATGTCACACTGTAGGTAGGTGTTTGTAGTTACACGAACGGTAATTTCAAAGAAATTAAGATCTTTATATTTAGCAAAAACCAAATCAGAGATTTTTTTGAATTTGTGTATTGATGTAAGTAGATGTATCACGCCAAATCTACCTTAAAACCACGCTATAAAAATCTTCTAGTAATTTCTTAAGATATTTCATTTAAAAATAAACCAATAGTAGAATTATGTGAATTAGAGTAAAAAAAACCTATCGACTCAGACGAAATCAAAAGTATTTCGTCTCAGCCTATCGACTTGGATCAACACTATGGTTCATGTGTATGGTTTTGTACGGGAGTCAGCAGTTCGAAGTTTCTCTTCGAGCGAGAAGAGACACTTCGAACGTTTTGGCGGCTTTTTCCAATTTTTTTTTAGGTTTAAATGATTTTAACCTACCTTACATTACCTTAATCTCTGTAATGCATCATTGTTCAGTTACCTCTTTTATTGCGTTTGTCGTCTTATTTTCGTAGGCAATGAGTTTTATTTATTTTATTTTGATGTAAATTTCAGATACCACATTTGTGAAAGGCCAAGCTTAAAGAATTTCTATGCATCGGAGAGTTTGGATCCAATATTTTATAGTACAGGTGAGGTGTGTAAAGCGGACAGTCAATCAACACTATCTATATTAGACCCACACGACAAGGCTGATATCAAAATGAGTCTTGACGAAGAGAAAATAAAGCACATAATTCGGGTGCTGAGGAAAAAGATTGGTCTGCTCCTTGCTGGTTTCGACGTCGTGATAGACAATGTGTCGGGTGACCATGCTGTAATAGATATTAACGTTTTTCCGAGCTACGATAACTATCCAAATTTCTTCGAACACCTCTTGGAAACTATAGACGAGATATGCAGTAAGAAAAATCGTAAATGCGTTAACGGTGATATTATGTGTGAAGATGTTTTCGTTTCCAATCATAGACTAAATGGCTTAATCAATGTAGGGCTGAACTCTCACAAATGTCGTATTACTGGCATGAACGTTAACTGATATTCAATTGATGAATAAGGCTGAACAAAATATATTGTAGCTCAGAAAATTTTAAAAGCTTTTCGAGTTTTTTTTACAAATTGAGCTCTAATTCAAGTTTTTTTGACGTTATACAGATTTGGGGCTCTTTAGGTTTTATCAAATGTGCTTAAAATAATTTTGTCTGGTTGTATTTTACCTTAAGCATGACTTCTATGAAGTGAAAGCTAAAGGCAGAGTATATTAAAACCTTGGGTTTCAAATTTCATTAGGAAATTTTGTAAAATTAACATTATTTTCTTAAATCAGTGCCTAAAAATCTATTCCTAAAAATTGTATGTATATTCCGTACCTAGTTTTTAAGAAAACATAGTTAATTATTTTTCTTTGTGAATATTATGGATATAAGAAATTGCATTTAATTATTCGCGAATGGTTAAAATATTTGGTAACGGTTAAGATATTGTAATAAAAAATACATAAAAAGATCTTACTGTAGGAAATGAGGGTAAGGTAGGTATAGGTAATGTAGGTACCTATAATAATGTAATTTTATTTTTGCATATACTTATACATACTTAGTCATAATGACACAAAATTATAATAATAATCCACATCACAACACACAGATCTTGATCCCACAGTAAGCTATTATTAGCTTGTGTCGTGGAAACCAAGCAAACGTGGTATATACTACATAGAATTACTTATATATTATACTATAGATATATAAACACACCCAGACTGGAAAATGAAACCCTGTGTTCATCACCAAGTCCACCCCCACCGGGAATCGAACCTGGAACCCCTTGATTATCGGGTAGGCATGGTGACCTCTGCGCCAATCGGGTCGTCATTATGGATGGATAACCTTATTCACCAGTTAATTGTTATACTTATTATAATAAAATTGATATCTAAATTTTTTTACGTAAGCATTATCTCTGGTAGCTGTTCCCCGCAGTTTCACCCGCGTTAGTTTCGGAGATTCCGCGGGTATTCCGAGATAAAAGTACTCACTACCCTGTTTTTTTCTGTACCTACCCTTCACAACATGTAGGTAGTATGCAAATAAAGTAGTTTCGTACGCGTTAATTTCGAAATCCCCGTGAGAATTCCGGTATAAAAAGTAGCCTATGTCCTTCTCTGTACCCCTGACAACGTGTATGCGAAATTTCGTGGTGATCGGTTGAGCCGTTTAGCGTAACAAACAAACAAACTCACTTTCGCATTTATAATATTAGTAAGTTTATATTAGTATTAGTCCTGTCCGCTTGGATAGCAAAAAAATCCAGTAGTAGTGAAGTAGAAGACCTTCAATTCAATTCAAATATGCTTTATTGCCCCAGGAGATAAATTATCCTTATACCTTCTTGATGACCTCACACACGGTACGTAAAGTCCAAATTACATTGCAAGTAATTTTGAAGTAAACCTATAATAATTGTCATGAAATGGGTGGTAGTGAAGCTTTTATGAATAATCTTATAGACATTAGTTCCAAATTAGAATATTTTCTCTGCTATGTTGAGGTAAAAAAATGACACAAAATCAGAACATTCTGGGAATCGAGTCATCTCAGTCGTTCGACACAACGAACACCAGCTGCTACAAATTCGATATTTCTATACATATAAATAAATGAAGCGCCTATTTGTAATATCCAGATCTCTATAGACCTATAAGTTTTGTCTTTCTGTCGGGCGGTCCGGGTTAGGTTTCCATGCGATCGAACAGATTTTCATGAAATGTGATGGGTAGGTACTTACCCGATGTACCTCGTGAAACCTCGGGGAATAGCTAGTTAATAGAATAAAATGTAATAATATGTATTAGTAACTTGATAATTATCAAGGAACAAAAATTCATTTGTGGAACGGTCATAGTAACTTACCTCTATAAAAATTCCGTGTTGTTATAAGTATACGTAATTAAATATGCGGCCTTTGTGTATTATTCCGCGAAACCACAGATGTGCTCGTTAAACATGTTTTGTTAATAACGTGGACCAGAAATAATAAATATTGTAATTTTTTTTACTACTATCTACATATTATAAAACAAAGTCCTCCGCCGCGTCTGTCTGTCTGTTCGCGATAAACTCGAAAACTACCAAACGGATTTTCATGCGGTTTTCACCAATAGGTAAAGTGAGTTTTGAGGATGATTTAGGTATATAATTTTTTGTAAATTGCTTGAAATATAACAAAATTTATTGGAAGTGTGGGAAAAAGTTCTTTGTTACTCTTTTACGCCTTAACTATTTAACTGGTCATCATGAAATGCATACACGTTGTCTGAAGGGCATAGGGTAGGTAATTTTTACACCGGAACTCCTACAGGAATTCCGAAATTAACGCGGGTGACACCGCGGGGAACAGATAGAACATTTAAACGTATTTTATTAGATACTGGTTGGTATATGCAAAGTTCCGTAAAGAGCCGTAAATTATTTTCAAGGATTCTTATTCATAAAAAAAAAAAACTAATGTTAGCAGTGCCTCGAGCTCGCATTGTTTGACTGGCCTATTTTTATGGCAGCTTAACCTGCCAAGTAGATTGTTATTCTAGGCATGGTAATAATATTTACTATTCCATGTATTATTATTTAATCATACTTTATGTACATTGAAGTTCCCTTTTGAGGATGAGAGTTCGTTGCAGATTGGACGCATTTCTAATGATATCTGGACGGAAGAAGTAACAATTGAAAAATCAAATGACAAAGCATAGCGTCTGAAAGTTACGTCTATGTAGAAACAAGCTATTTATTATATAACGAAAAATTCTTAAAAACTAAAGTAAAAAACCAAATTTTCCTTTTTCAAATTGAAAAGTTTAAATTACCCAAATATAACAAAACAATACAATATGTATATATTTATTTATCAGTGATCAGTTCATGTACATAGTTGCTGCAATGAATAAATTATATTATTAATACCGATAGAATTATTTTATACTGTCTAGTAATAGATGTTTGTAATTTTATTTTACGTCAGAATAACAGGACATTGCAAAATTTACCTAATAGATTAATTTATATTGTTTAATAAGTATTTGAAGTTAATTTTGCTATTTTATTAGTAAACATAATTTGTATAAATAAACGTTGAATATTACATAATATCAGCATTTACATTTTTTTTGTCTTATGATAATGTTTGTCATCGTGATTGGTTTCTTACAGTACGCAATGGGAATTGGGAAGTCTTGGAAGCAAAGTTATATTTGTTTTGTATGAGTTGAGACTTGAATATCGATGTTATTAACTAAACTGTTATACCTATTGGCTGTGATTGGAGAATTGTGACAACAGAAATATAAAACAATTTCTAGTAATAATATCTAATATCGATTGTCGTAGGTACTACAATAACGCCTCAGGACTTAGTCCAGTTAAATATTTTTCGAACATGCATAACGTCTCAAAGTTGTGTGTTAAAAGTAGGTAAGTAAGCTGGTGCATTTAGGTTAATTCCCAGGTGGCCAATGCTAGTATAGTAAAAAGTTTATTTTTAAATTTAATCTTTTATTGTGCATATAGTTCTTATATGCCTATTGCGTAGTTTGTAATTGAATGTAAAGGGAGGGGGGCATAACGGGTTCGTTAAAGGAATTAGACAGTAAAAGTATCAACAAATCTATACAATAAAATGCTTTGTACTTGTTCTAAATTCAATAAATAAATAATAAAAGCGATAAAAATTAAATGGTAGGGACCATCAAGTAAAATTTTGGTAGTTTTCTTATAATAGTCCGCAGCCACGTTCCATAACAGTACTGAATGAGTGACTGATGGATCAACGCATAGCCCAAACCGCTGATCGTAGAGACCTGAAACTTGGGGGGTGTTCTTTGTATGACGCAGGCATCCGATAAAAAAAAGGGTGAAAAAGGGTTGCAAGGTTTGTTTTTGAACAATTCCGCGCGATTTATTAATTAAAACTAATCACAACACTTTGGTTACATATTAAATTAACATTTAGCATAGAATTTGGTTCATTAATTAATAAAATAATTCCAATTTTATTTTGATATTTTTAACATAATACAATACAATTTTTTAAATATCCAAGGGGATCGTGTGATGAAAAGGGTTTAAAAACACTGAAGGTAGTTTTCTAAGCTGAATAAAGCTCCTTTTATTTACACATGTATTCAATGCGTTAAGTACGTTCGGGTAGGTATATGTGTATGTTGACATTATTTCATTGAAAAAGAAAATCATTCTTTTGTAATTTATGTACATGTGATACTGCCTCATAGTTTCGAGAACGCTAATACATACTTTGGTAACACCTTGTATAGAGACTGAATAATTATTACAATACAATTGGTATTGATTGCATATACTTACAATATTCACTTTTGAATTGTAAATTTGTAACTAAGATAATGTACCTATCATACTTACCTATTGTAGCTATTTAGTACCGAATAAATTATACTTTCTATAAACAATCATTTAATTGTTAATTTTAGTTATGGTGGATTAGATAGGTTGAACCTACTGAACTAGGTTCAGTAGATCCAGAGATTCAGAACGTCACAAACTCACAAAATTTTACCTCTTTATAATACCTATTAGTATAGATATAATATTATGACAGTATCCTTGGATTTGTGGTTAAGTTCCTGGATTTCTATATCGATACAGCAATTTTTATTGTTACCTATGCATAGCATACATTATAATTATTTACTAGCTGTTCCCCGCGGTGTCACCCGCGTAAGTTTCGAAGATCCCGCGGGTATTCCAAGATAAAAGTATGTACTTACCTACTACCCTATATTTTTTTTCTATATCTACCTACCTACCTATCCTTGACAACGTGTAGGTTATGCAAAATTTCGTGGTGATCGGTTGAGCCGTTTAGCCGTGAAAGCGTAACAAACAAACAAACTCACTTTCGCATTTATAATAATAGTAAGGATTATACTAGCTAATACTAGACTAGACTTCGCTCGCGTTGTTAATGTAGATTTTGTTACCAATCAATTTTCTATCCCTCGAGAATTGGGTATTCTCCAAGGTTTGAATATCAAAATTCTAATTAGTCCGTCAGTTAGAAAATAAAAAAATAATAGACACGTATTTTTTGCTTAATCAATTTAATGAAAATGAACATAGATAAAGCGTATTAAAGTTTAGGGTGGGGGACTCGTGACGTCAATATTCATTATAAGCGCCATACAAACTGCATTGAGTTGTGACGTCACGCGAAATTTCAACTCAATGTATCTCTGTTATTTTTTGAGTACGTAAAAAAAGAAAAAATACGTGTCCAATATTTTTTACTAATCTACACGACGGACAAAAAAATTTTTTGTCAAGTAGCCAATTATTATTATTATATATTATTATTATTATTATAATAATAAAAAAAAAATTTGTATTTATAACTAGATAGCTGTCTCCCGCGGTTTCACCCGCGGCAATTTTGGAGTTCTCGCGGGAATTCCGGGATAAAAAGTATCCTATGTACTTCTCTGTACCCGTAACAATGTGCATGACAAATTTCATCCAAATCCGTTCAGCCGTTTTTGCGTGATTGAGTAACAAACATCCAAAAATATCCAAACATCTACACTTTCACATTTATAATATTAGTAGGATGGAACCCTAGTTTTTTTAAGATGCTGCGAGGCCTCAGCTTTGTCTAGCCCATAGACAGGGCATACACAGCCTTTATGGACAATCCGGACCTGTTCTTAAGTAATAGATTTCGGAGCCTTCTTGGCTTAGAATAGAATAGAAAAAAGTTTATTTGATACCGTAAAGATAAAATAAGTACAAGCGTGAGTCTTAGGTCCATATTCCAGAAGGTTACTCAAGTCATGAATCTAGTTTTAAAATTAATTTCAAGTAAAGCTTTAATTTTAGAACCTTACTTGAAACGAGATTCATCAATCAACAATCAGCTGAGTTATTTCCTTATTCTAGAACGACGCTTGAGTACTAATCTATACTCAAGCAAAGATTTGATCTTTGTTTACGTCTGTCATGTCAAGACCACTCAACCAATCAGAGCTCAAAATCTCTACTCAAGACTTGTTTCAATTGATTAGAAGCAATCAGAGTTCAGAATCTCTACTAAAGACTAGTTTCAAGTGATTAGAACTTAAAACGCATTCTATAATAAGATATACGCTTGAGTTATGATTTGAGCTTAAAACTAATCTGAAGAGGAACGTGATCTGAGTCACCTTCTGGAATACGGACCTTAAACTAGAACAGTTGGTACCAAAATGCCTACCACTCAGCATTATGCCGTGGCACTGAGTTCCACGACGCTGATTTTCAGTGGCGACCGTAGAAGGGAGATGGCTTCACACTACCAATAAGACCGTCCACAAACTACATTTCTTAGTTTCAAAGAACTACCTATTCTTTACGCGTACCTATACGGGTAGTATATTTTACGCGTATTGCCTAGCTACCTACTAAAGACGAGTTCCATATCGCCTTCCGTTCGCATATTTCAATGAAAGGATTTAATCCACCTGTCACTTAGGAGTCTTTTAGAAAGACTTGCAATCAAAGCTTGGCACGACACCTAGTGTGTAGGCAGTTAATTAGATATGATAAGGTAGGTATATTAAAACTTGACAGCCTTCTAAAAAATTAGAAGGTCGTAGGTTAGAGTGATTAGCACGATCGCTGATCCTCAGTGATCATGATGACGCTGAGAAGTCTTTTCAAAATTGAAACTACTTCAGCTATTATAAAGATGTGACGTAATTGCATGAATCGCTCAAACTCGTGAAACTAATAGTAACTACCGCTGTTATCATAATCACCGCTGCTAACGGTAACCAGCCGCGCCGCGCCGGTTAACTTTGCCATAAACGCTGTAATTGTTAATTCGACACAGTCCTGACTGCATAAATCACATCTAACATTTGCAGCGAACATTATGGCGCGTACGCAACATCCTCGGAGGTATTTGGATGCGATCTAGTGTTATTGAAACACAGGAAGTGCTTCTTGATCGCCTTTGTGAGCCTTTGGAAACACGGATAACGGTAGCGGCGGTGTACAATAAAATGTCGTTAGTGAAAAATAAAATTGGACTCGTGTAGTTAGTTGCGTTGTTGTTTTGAATTGCATTGCGATTCAGTCAGCTGTCGGCACATGAGGGCTGCGCACGTGCGCCGTGCGCGCATTCGCTTCAGTGACTCGCGATCGTCTGTTTTTGCGCGTCAAAACAACGCCGGTTGGATTTAAATTTTATAACTGGAATTTGTTTGAAAATATACGAAAACTAAAATAAGCAGTGTAGCCAGGTGGATTTTTTTGAGTAAATTGAGTGAATTTTTTTTTCTACCTATTTCTGTAATGAAGTTCAATGAATGGAAGCTACTTTTATTGTAGCCTACGATAATCTAATTATTAATTCATAGTTGTGATGTGATTAATCATTCATTATCTGTGCGAGTGGGTTGTGGGTTGTAGCAGCAGCATTGTGTGATGACGGTCATGTCAATCTGTCAAGTTATCGACTTGTGATTAAGCGATACGTGGACAGCATTAAACCTTCTAATTATATAATATTAACTTGGAGGTGGTTTCGGTGAGTGTCGAGAAATTTGGATGAACCAAGGAGTATTCGATTGAACAGATGAGGTAAGGATGATTTGATATTAGGTATATTATTATTTATAGGTATATCTAACTTTAATTGGTAACCATGCATGACATGACCTGTTTGATTTAGAATACTGACTAGGTATGGCTACTTAGCGAATGCTACATGAGCTTTGGCAGGATTATTTCGGCGTCTACAGATTATACCTACCTGCCTTATGTAATTTAAGATTTATAACAAATATAGATAGGCAATCAACCGGGTGCTTGGGATTAAACCCGATAAAAGCCTAGATAACAATGCATCCATAGACTTCATACCTATACATATAATGAAAGGTGTTGAACTAATTTGGACAGCAATGTTTCCATGCAAACATTAACTTTTCATTACTCATACTCGGAAAGTAGGTCTGAAGTTGCCTGAGAAGCGGGTTGAAAGTAACCCTTTTCAGCCCTAGGGAGAATCGCTTTCAACTGACAACTGTCAAATTATTAAAAAAAAACTAGGTCTATTTTCACATTTCTATTGAACCATGTTTCAACTTTCTATACAGCCAGCGCGATGTAAAATTGAAATAACGGAAAGTTTAAGTAGGTATTAATTAAAATAAAATTCACTCACTTTTTCTTAAGCTAATTCCTATTTATATTTTTTTATTTTCTTTAATTATTACTTAATAATTAAAGAAAATATTTTTTTTAGGTCGCCACAATGTAAATAAAAAATACTGGCTGAATAGCTAGCCGGCCAAAGAAAAAGAAATAGGTGGGAAAGTGTCAAGCGACTATCCGATCTTCACTCATTTTTTCTCTAGCTAATTCCTATTTTTATTTGGACTTTCCTTGCATTCGTAATGAAAAGCACAGTGTTACCCTCGGGAGAAAGACTTATTTAGTCCCTCGATCTATAGGCCTATAGGCCAAACCCCGTCTCGGGACTAAATAAGTTACTTTCACCCCTAGGATAACGATGTACTATTAATAAAATGCTAAGTCAGGGCGGGCGTAATACATTTCCACTGCCTTTTTTGTGCAACTACAAAATTAAAACGCTGTTCATCTGTTTCAACAAAGCTCAGAAACTAGTGAATCGCTCGAGGCAGTTTTTTTTTTGTTCGAGACTAAACTTCAAAACTGTGTTAGAAGTTCCCGATTGAATCCTAAAAATTACACGGGCGTGTAAATGCGAGATAAACAGTAAGTTAAAATGAATAATTATACTGTTAGATACTGGCTGTTGCCCGCGGTTTCACCTGCGGTAATTTCGGAGTTCCCGTGGGAATTCCAGAATAAACTATAGATATAAAGTTATAAACCTTCCTCATGAATCACTCTATCTATCTATTGGTGAAAACCGCATCAAAATCCGTTTAGTAGTTTTTGAGTTTATCGCGAACAGACAGCGGAAACGACTTCATTTTAAGTACCTACCTACTATGTAAGAGTTCGGACAAAAAGTAATTAAGAATATGTAAAAAAGGATAATTCCATGTTCAAAGAATATCCACCTGTAGGTATAGGGTACGTAAAGTAATCTAGAAAATCTACTTTACAGGTCTAGCCTAGTTCAGCAGGTAATTTTCTTGCTTTCAAGTTGGCAAGTAAAAGTCAAAATCATATATTTTTCATACCACCTGCTCGATAATGTCTAATTACATATCACGCAATCTCAACGTAAAGCAAGGCATCATTTTTGCGCACCGCTTTGTAAGGGTGCCCCCACGGGTCGCTTTTGAGAGTCTCCAAGAACTCTTCTCTCGCTCGGGTCTTGGCCTCGCTGATGGCGATCCGCAGGGCCTTTTTCCTCTCTTTGTAGGCCCTGTACAGATCGGCTTCCACCGTCGCGTCTCGGAGCCGCCGTCTGCGGCTCCTGTGTCGTATCTACCTAGTTCAATTGATTCATTTTGGATTAAGATCCGTATAATAAATTCAACTTGAATTGGATACGCTCTAAAGCTTGCAGTGTTCTTCAATAACATTAGCGAGACATGTCGTAAGAGAGTATCCAGTGCCTATAATATAAACAGTTTTTACACGGATTTTTATTAGAGTACAAAAGAGTAGGTGGCTCTCTTATAATAAATATGGAGGTCTCTATTTTTTGGAGTAAAATTCTCAGAGCACGGGAGGGGAAGTGCTTGCGTTTTGATTTTTTTATAAGTAGGTATATAGTATACCTACTTCTTGCGCGTGTTATGCTTATGTTTAACGTCATTAAAGTCTAGTCGTTATGGAGTATACCTATACTATATCAAAATTAATGTGATAAATCAATAATTTTTACCAAGTAACGCGTAAACTATTAATAATTTCAGGTTTAATTAATAATTTAGTCCATATCATACCTATAGGCTATACACTAGTACATACACCCGTTAATATTATTGCTTGTGACGCGTTATCACTGTCACGTATTTCGGAATATATATTTATTAAAGTTATGTCCGATGTATTGATTAATCTATTGAAATAGTCGGATAGTCGATCATAGCCAAACCATTCTCTGGGGAAATTCATATTGCATTTGACATAGGTAGGTAGTAGGTACCTACAGCCTCGAAGGCATGACATAGTTTTAAAACGACTCGTGAGTCGTGGATAGTACAAAAACCAAAAATACAATCTCATCGGCACGTCGTTCGGCGCTTGTCAACATTATTTACCGTCGACGTACACAACGACGATGTTCAAATTAGTATCGCTCGATTTCTCGCGACCTTCGACTGAGCATCGTATCTTCGCAGAATCGAATCGTCTCATCACGTAGGTAACTGTAAAGTGAAACTAGTTTGGTTATATCGGTCTATCTACTCTAATAAGATCGGATGCGTGGTGATTGGTGTCCACTTGTTTTTTGTGTGCACTCTGCACTTTTTTCTCCAGTGTCTAGCACTGATGGATGGTGTCGAAGTATGTAGCCCATCCATGGAAGCTTGCAGCGAATCTACTTTGTGGCTTACCTACACACTTAGTATGACCAAAGACTGTATTTCTTGCGTTTGATCGCAAAGGCCCTAACTGTTTTTTGTGTATATGTAGTTGTATCTACCATATAATATATAGGGTAATACAAATAAAAACTCTGTACTTAATTTTTCTAGAAAATATTTTTTCAAATTAGCACAAAATCACGTTTTTTTTTCTACTAGACGTCATACCTAGTGGGAAGTAGGTATACGTAATTCGTTGATGAAACTTAAATCAAACGATATGATTAAAAATTAATTCACAATGAAACGTAAACTTATTCAGCAACATAATTCATTGTTAGAAGACATTCAGATACGTCTTGCCAAGGCGGTCAAATACCTAATGTAGGTTATTAGATTCAAAATTAAATTATAATTTTATTCTGATAGCAACATTCAGTTACGTTAGGAATTCCACTCTCTATTCGCTTTCAATTTTATTATTATACCTACCTATATTTTAAATTTATTAAGGTAAATATTATGTTCTAAAGTAAATCATGACTCTACATAGTACATTTGTTTTTTTTTTGTTTCTTCTTCTTCTTTAATAATGGCGTCTATAATTATAATTTGCCAATGACAATGTTTCTTAATAATAAAAATCTCTTCATACGCCAATGACAATGTTAGATTGTTCCCCAAGTTAAAACATGGCTCTCTTGAAAGCCAGTTTCCTGCTCAGGGTCCAAAATAGATGCTGAAAAGTGACTGAAATAACGAATACAACGTGAAACGCGTGTTTTCGGTACGGCTTTCACTCGTCAACAACCTTTTTTTTGTTTATTTTGTAAAAAAGAATGACGAAAATATTTTTCACTGACTTTTGGGATGGTCAAAGATCCGTTGGTGATTTTGATAGAATGCTTGTAATTACTCATTGGACTGTTACATATTTTATTTGACGATAATTTTACGATAAAACTAGCGTGAAAAATTGCGATATCTCCGTGCCGTATGCCGTCTGTTGCCTGCAGTGATGTTGTATCATGTAATGTGGAATGGTCCATAGTTCATTGGTATGCCAAAATAATCTGCTTTATCAAATTCCAATTTATGTGAAGGTATCTTAGTAATCATGAAAATATGTGTATTGTGATTTCAAACGAAATTTATGTGTTTTTGCGGTGGCTAAAATTCTATTTTATATTTTGTTTTAGTTTTGTTTTTATAGCTATATAAAAAAAAAACATAAAAGTCAAAATGTGTAAATAAATATCCATTAAATACTTATCGCTTACGAGGAATATTAAAATAGTAATCTAGGTATTTACAAACTCTGCCTTTAAATTTTTTTGCTGAATTTATAAAATTCATATAATAATTATTAAATTACATACAGTACCTACCTAGTTCTGAAGTTTACTAAAAAAAATTTCCATTAAAAAGTACTGTGATATTTTTTTTCATCACAAAAAAGGTACCTACGGTATCTGATAGGAAACGCGAAGAAAAAACCAGTAAGTATTCCCAATTTAAGTGCGGTTGGCGGGTGATCGCGTGCATGACAACGTTGCTTTTTTGAAGATCTGTCGTCGATTTCGTCATTTTTGGTTTAAAATGTATATTTACTTAAATAAATAAATAAATCAATCAATCAGTAAAATCCTCTACACATTTATTCTCATGATTACCAATGCTATAGCCTGCTAAAACGAGTCGGTACCTATATACTTAGGTTTAAAAAAAAAATATGATATTAGATTACGAATCACGACTCTTCTAGGACTTTAACATCGATGTTACTTCATAACGAGTGCGTACCAATATTTGCCACAAGATGGATACTACATAGTTGGCACGCATGTATTACTTGTCTTTTAGAGTAGTCTAGAGCACAACATAAGAGTTTGGCAACCTTCGGTGCCTCTATTCTGACGCATGTGCCTCCACGCCCCCACCTCTCAGGCGTCTTTGTAAACAACATTCTATTGTTTCTATGTAAATACAGTTTTTGGGTATCAATGAAATACTTTGAATTCGGTAATAAGTATTTTGTTTAGTCTACGACGTTTGGTCTAATACAAGATTTCTCAATAAGTTGTTTATGAAAATGTAAATAGATCTATTGCAACTTCCTTTTCAAAATAAGGTCAGTAGAGACGGTAATATGCATTCATAGATGGTATATTAGTAGAGTTAACGTAGTGTTATTATTTAACTAAAAGATAAAGTTTAGTAAAACAAAGAAAACTTAGGAACCTTAAAAACGTAGTCCGTATAAATTTCTTACACTGACAGTGGACACTTACAATGGTTTTACACTTTGGCGTCTAAAGCAATATACTATAGGTACGTAATAAATTAGCCTATACATATAAAAAATATTATTAATAAAAAAAATACAATTCAAACAAGGTAAATATTTATGTAGCACGGTTATTTTTTAAATGAGTGAAAATTTCTTGAATTGCTCATCGGAATAAACGACTCTACGAAGCATGATCTCTTGAATGTCTTGTAAGTTTTTATTTATAACGTCAATTTAAGTTAATTATAATGCTGGATATTTTTAACGATTATATTTTTACAACAAAACGTATCTATTCGTAATGTCGTAAGCGTATCTATTATTATAAATAAACGCGTACCTACCTACGTACCTACCTCCCTAAATCTTCGGTTCACGAAAGCATACTTACATTTATCTGATGTTTGCACTTTGCACGTATCACATAGCCCGCAGGGACGTTGAGCGATGTTTGAACAATCTGTATTCCGTATTGCTCGTTATATTTTCTACCTATTATATTATAATTTGTTTGATGAAACTAACTAGTATAATAGCAAACTTTATTGTTTCTACAATACATTCCATCTGCTCGCTAAGACAAAAATTATAGAGCTTTAAGATTTTCGATTTTTTAAATACCGAATATGTCTTGGAACTCTGGAATCTGTCTTGGAAAACTGGAATTTATTAAATTTGTCTGATTGCGGCAGTTTTGTTTTAAAAATCTATACTTAACTAAGTAATCATTAAAGTCGACTCTGAGTGCGGCGGTAAGAGTACGTCCTCCTAGGATGGTACTGAATGAAACTTTCGCATTTCAACTTGAAGTAGGTAGGTACTGCAACTTGCAAGGAACTAAAACACACCGAACTTAAACCCTCACCTGAAAAGGTATGATCGTCTAAAGTATTTAATTTTCTTTTCTGCAATGTAATATTATACTGTTATTATTTAACGAGTGGTGACTATTAGCCAATGACTTTACATAGTTTGTCGTAAATCTCAACCTTTGAGCGCTATATACGTTTATTATACAAGTTTGAAATCAACTTTAACCAGTTAAAGGTATAACTATAGTTTTTAGAAAGTTAAGTCTAACTTTCCACCGTGGTGCAAGTTTCAACGCCTTTGTACAAATAGGTATTATGTTACTGAACTCAGTTTCCTAACTATGTACTACATTTGATATCAGTTTTACGACATATTATTATGTAATTAATCTGCTGTTAGAAAAATTATTGAAAACAACACAATTAATTGGTGTAGTAGGTATGTAAAATAAATAAATTGTTTCATGTGACAAATAACACCCAAATAGCGGTTTTTTTTATAAACCATATGTTATAGCGTTTTCTCATTAAATTTTTTCAGTATGTTGATATCCTTAATTAGTTTCAGTGAGTTGACGACGAGTCTAGATGAATAGAATAAACAGAAAAACATCTAGCATAAATAAAAACGCTCCATATTCACATTCTCGTTCAAAAAGTTATGTAAATCAATGTGTGTGTATCAAAAAAATTTGAAAACGTATTTATATTTATAAAAGCGAAAAGTCACTGAATCACTGACTAAACATGAAAATTTGAAAATTAAGTGTCCTCTGAAGTTGAAATTTGCCAGGTACATAAATGTAGTTTATGTAAGGAGGTATAGGAGACGTCAATTAAGAATGGATTTCACGGAGTTCCCGCAGAAAATCACAAATTAACGCGGGTGAAACCACAGGTAGTGCATATTCGTTTTCAATCCCAAGTTTATATATATACACGCATAAATAATAATTGATAGTTGAGTGGGTATATTGTATTACTAGTTGTGCCCGGCGGTTTCACCCGCGTTAATTTCATTGTTCCCGCGGGAATTCTATGATAAAAACTACCCTATGTGTTAAACTGATGTGTAAGCTATATTGTTGTAAAGTTTCATTTAAATCCATCCAGTAGTTTTTGCGTGAAAGAGTAACAAACATCCATCCATACTCACAAACTTTCGCGTTTATAATATTAGTAGGATATCTCTTTACCATTTATAAGAGGAATAATATCCTGAACTTAACTAATTTAGGTAAGCGCCTTCCTTGAAAGAAATGTACGTTTAATGATTACTTATTTTGTTTATCCATCCTCTGCTATGCTACTGAAATTAAATACTGAGTAAAGAGTTGATTGATTTCCTTTGATGTTGATAATGATTAATGACAAAACTGCTACTAATGCGATCTTTCACTAACAGTGCGAATGCAAATGCTATATGTATGTACAAAATTATTCATCTTTATATTATGATCTACTGTGTACCTACCTATGTAATAATAATAAAACTTGGGTTGGCATTCTCTTAATGCATGATTCATTACACGGCTCTCCTCAATGAATAAATGCATTCATTAGTTACAAATAAGTGAGATAAATTTGTAGGCACGTGTATATTGTCGTATATTATTTTCCACTCATAAAATATCTTGCCAACCTATAAATAGGTTGGTGGCGAGGAAGCGCTCATCTTAGTTTTAATAATAATTTTATTGTACATCTATATTAGCTAATTAGCAATTGCTAATTGATTTATTTGTAGATGAAATGTAGGTACCTGCGTTATATACATTTTTGGGAAAAGAAAATCGTAAACGACATTTTTATTAGGTAGGTGGGTACCTTTTAAATGAAACATTATTAACAATTAATAAAGACATATAAAATAAAGTCCCCCGCCACGTCTGTCTGTCTGTCTGTTCGCGATAAACTCAAAACTACTGAACAGATTTTTTGTGCGGATTTCACCAATAGATAGAGTGATTCAAGAGGAAGGTTTATAGGTAAAGTTTATCCTGAATAGTAAAAAAAAAACCTGACCTCGTAAACGAATGCGTCGCCATTACCTACTTCCTTACGGTTCTGCTACAGTTTGCCACAACCCGTTGATTTTTAAATGTTTGTAATGCCTTTATCTTCATTTAAGTTCGTTCCATATAATTTTTTTTACATTCACACAGCTTTTAGGTACATAGTAAATGGTAAAGTAATCCCGCGCAGTTTGTACGAAGCGCTCAGAAATCACCATCTAATGTTGTAACAATTACTCAGTTTTTTGTCAAAATGCCTCGCAGAGTTGCGCTCGAGTGACTGGCTGTTTTTTTTTGTACGTTTTCTTCATCGATGACCATAAATGCTCAACCATGGAGTCAATACACACCTGCCGTATATTTAAACCGCTTGAAAGACGGGGGGCAATTTTACACCTAATGAGTTGGTGGTTGGACGTCACCAATTATGTGCCATTGCTACTTTACTGCTCGGATGTAATTGGTTATACAACATTCTTGCTTGCGCTCTGTATTGGAGAGTATACAGACACCGATCTGTCTTCGCATACTTGATTTAAATATGTTTATCGAGCGCATATTTTATTTCTTACTAACCAGTGTCCGCGGTTTTACTCTCGTTACTATCGCGGTTCTCGTGTAATTCCGGGATAAAAATATTCTGGGATACTCTGGGATACAATTTAACTGACGATAACCTTTCCTGACACCTCAATCATTCCAGAATATTCCCGACTATTCCTACCCTTTGAAGTCCGTTGATGGTGACATTCCTATCTCCAAACGCAACCCTCTTGGCCGCAAACCAGCAACTTCTTCATGCATGGGGTGCGGAGGGCTACCATAAACTTAAAAGTCCCATCAGAACGCGAGAAAACATGGACAAACCACACTGACTTATAATTTAACTAGTTGTGCCCCGCGGTTTCACCCGCGTTAATTTCAGAGTTCCCGCGGGAATTTTGGGATAAAAAGTACCCTATGTGTTAATCTGATGTGTAAGCTATATTATTGTAAAGTTTCATTTAAATCCATCCAGTAGTTTATGCGTGAAAGAGTAAGGAACATCCATCCATCCATTCTTAAAAACTTTAAGCAAAAATGATGTTAAATAAGGACCTGTGACGAATTTACAATAACTTTTACCTACCTGTGGTGAATTAAGACATATTTTTAATGAATGTTACGACTCGTTACTAACGAGTTTACTTTCAATGTATGGTGTTTATAATATGTGACCAATTTACTATGTGACGAATTTACAACAACCCAGGTAAATATGACAATTGTAATTATTTACGTTCTACTTTCTAGTGCGAAGTGCGAGTTTCATTCTCTCTGTTCACTCTGATTGATCTTTTTTGCATAATCCAATGAAAAATACCCAAGTATTTTAAATTAAAAACTATGAATATCCGATACAGTCCCTCTTTCTTGTTTGGTCAGATTTAACTAAGGAGTTTCGACAGGATGATAGTTGTTAGATAATAAATTTCAGATTTACATGACTTGCTGCTTGAGGCGTTTCCTTGAGATTAACGTAACTCGGTAAAAAAAAAATATCTCATTTAATTGTAAGATATTTCATTTAAAAAAAAAACGATCGTGAATCGTGAACGTACTAAATCGAAAGAACTATTTCTGAAACTTTTCAACATAATTAATTAATTAAAAACCTACCTACCTAAAATCGTTTTATACCTAGGAACACTGCCAAAAGTGGTCGTTTTTGCAGTTTTAAAGTAATTAAACATTTGACATTTAGAAGTAGTAAAGTTCTAAATGTCAAGTTTTAGTGCTACAGAAGCAGTATAGGTATTAGGTAGGTTTCTAAAAAAAAATAGTAGGTACCTAATACCTATATTCACCTTTTATTAACAATTATACTTATTTTAGAAGATAATATGACTTTTTTTAGCGAGTGACGTTATTGTGAAGGAAGAACGCGCGTTAAGTCATGACCGTGAAGTTCAGAAACGTGCTAAGATTTTGCCGATAACTGTAATAGGTTACTTCGTAGTGGTTGGCAGTTGGCACTGCTGAGTTCAAGTTTACTGCAGTGTCATAAGTATTCTAGTAATTACGAAGGTTACGTTACTTTAATTTCGATTAAAATTCGTTTTCCCTAAAAACACCTATTTGACAAAGTTTAAATACGGTTTTTAATGGATGAAGTACATACCTACATATTTATCAGTAACCTAACTAGTGTGAATATACCTACATATAATTATGTATAATAGTTATTATGTACCTACGTTTATTATGTAATAAAAAATAAAAAAACCCAGTTGGATATGTGCGTGTAGACTGTCACTGTGTGACTGACATCTGTATAATTATATTTGTAAATCTCCGGTCCTGGCTGAAAATCAGTGCTAGGAGTGCCCGCACTCATAGCAATATGCTGAGACAGTGACCGTTTTGGTCATGGGGACGCACCACACAAGCACCTCTGTCATCTATTCTCATAATTTTATCATAATGTATTTAAAATATTTTATTATATCTTGTTCTAATGTAAGTATATAAACTAACTGTAATTGTGTTGTGTCTCTATCTCCAAATAAATGCCTTTTCTTTCTTTCTTTCTTTCTTTCTAACAACCTCAGGAAAAAAAATATACCTACTTTAGCTGTTACAAGATTTTAACATTTAATTTCACTTCTATTAGTATTACATCTTTGGTACATCGTACCATAATTTAAAATGTACTCAACTTAATAATCTGATGGCATTTGGCAAAGTTTTGAACTTTGTAAGTAGGTAGGTACTCTCTATCAGATCAGACCGAAAATTAAGTTCGATGTCGAATTATAGACACGACAACAATGATATTTGTGGGGTATTATTGCGGTACTTAGATACATTAGATAGTTATTAACTGAATTTGAGTGGTGATAGAGTACGAAATTATGTACGAAAACGAGCAACATACATTCTACATAGGTAATTTTCTTTTGTACCTACAATAATAATGCTTGTTCATGGAGTCTTAATTGGAGTGCTTATTTATACTGAGTTACAAAATTGAGTGTGAAAAACAGCAACAAATAGGTATTTTTTGTATAAAACTAGCTGTGCCCCGCGGTTTCACCCGCGGTAATTTCGAAGTTCCCGCGTGAATTCCGAGATAAAAAGTACCCTATGTCCTTCTCTGTACCTCTGAAAACGTGCATGCCAAATTTCATCCAAATCCGTTCAGCCGTTTTTGCGTGTTTGAGTAACAAACATCCAAACATCCACACTTTCACATTTATAATATTAGTAGGATAATACCTAGATATTAACGCTCGGACTGTAGCATGTTTGTCATCTTGGACTGTTTCGGTAAGTTTCAGTTCAGTTATAATTTGTTCCTTAGGTGAGGTAGTGACTTGTCCATGGTTAGATCACTGCGCGTCGAGCTGCCAATACAATTGAAAAGTAAAAAACTGAAGATACAGTCAACAACACGAGTTTGTGGTTCATATTTCTAGTGACGAACAGACACAGAACGGGTGGCGCCACCAGACCGCGTGAAATGGGTAACTGGGTAAGAGGTGTCTAGTTTGGCCGCTTGTCGACACGAGCATACCTACACCTTTCTAGTTTATTTACTACGGAAGATATCGCATATCGCAGAAATAAAAGTGAAGTCTCTTTGTAAATCCAAATTAACTGCTTTTCACTAAATGCATACCTATGAAAATATATAGGTATGGTACTTAAACATAAAAAAAACAATTTTTTTTTTAATTTTTGTCTGTCTGTTTGTTTGTTCGAGCTAATCTCTGAAATGGCTGGACCGACTTTAAAGGGACTTTCACTGGCAGATAACTGATGTTATAAGGAGTAATTTAGGCTCCTTTCTTTTCGAAAAAACAGATCCTGTGGGAATTCCGAAACTTAAACGAGCGAAAACAGCTAGTCGATAAATAAAGTTCGAAAACGTTTTTGGAGCTCGACATGGTTATTGGCGACTAGCTGTTCACCCGCGTGAATTGAAGGACTATGTACCGTAAAAAAAAGTAAAAAAGTGCTATGTACCGTAGCTGTCATGTTCCTGTCAGTTGGTAATCTTTATAATCTGTTTAGTAGTTCCAGAGATTACTCCCTTCGTCCAAACTTACAAACTTTATCTCTTTATAATATTACTAGCTGTGCCCCGCGGTTTCACCCGCGGTAATTTCGGAGTTCCCGCGGGATTTCCGGGATAAAAAGTACCCTATGTCCTTCTCTGTACCCCTGACAACGTGCATGCCAATTTTCATCCAAATCCGTTCAGCTGTTTTTGCGTCATTGAGTAACAAACATCCAAACATCTAAACATCCAAACATCCACACTTTCACATTTTATAATATTAGTAGGATTATAATAGATCTAATCTATTCATGTGCATGAATCTCGAAGTTTCCCATAAAACCTACCTACTATAATCAAACCTGTAAATGGGATAAAAAGTGTCCTTTCCTTTCCCAGCTTTGACATGGTACCTCTACGAAGGTCCTTGTCGATCTGTGACTCCGTAGTGATGTGAAAGCCGAAATAAACAAAAACATTTTCGCATTTACATAATATAGGTATCAATAGTAGATATTATGTATTTAAGAATGTAGGTATAGAATGTGGTGTTCCCATCTATAACTTTCTTACTAGACAAGTGTGTTTTAAATGTATTTTCCATTTCGAGTTATAAATTTCATTCACCATTGAATGTCTTAATATCTCATATTATTACTTATTATATTTAAATGTTTCTAAAGTTCTGAACATACGTAACAATACTGAAACAATACTTACTGAACAAGATTACTTTGATTACAATATCTACTATTGCGTGGCACTCGACATTTTAATCTCAAATATTTACTCAATCCATAGGTATATATATTTTTTACACATGTAACATTTTTTATAGTATAAAACGTTCGCTATCCGCGTCTGTGTGTTTTCGCTTAGCATTACATAACTATGCAATTTTTGATGCGGTTTTCACTGCTTTCGGAAGTTGTATAAAAATGTAGGTATAAGTAATATGAATCTTTCCATGTATATAAATATGTATGAAAATGTGTATGTAGGTATTCGAATATGTTAAGTATGTAGCATTATTATTACTATCTATTAAATTATGTAAACAAATGACCAAGGTCTGCCTTTTGTGTCGTCATGTGCATGAAGTTTAGATAGGTAAATAAATAAATAAAAAATAAATAAAATTTCGAGGGGTTTCAGAAAAGCACCCGGGTGAAACAACGGGGAACCGCAAGTACGTAAGTAGGTAGATACTATACTTTACACAATAGGTGATAGGCATTCAAAGGCAAAATAACATAATAATTAATATGATATGAGAACAGTTTTCCATGCTCACGCCTTTTACCATCTGTCCTGTCTTGCAATGTCTCATTAGCGATTTGAATTTAGCTCCGAGAACTTTCCCATATTGGCTATTGTCTAGTGCGTCTCAAAACAAATAATTTTACATTTTAACAAGGATATCCCAGGACCCAGTCAATTCCACCATTGTCTCTAAATCAGATCTCATCTCTCTTCCAGATTTTAACTTGTTGAATAAAGCTGTTGTATAACATTTGTATTTTAATCAAACTTTGATGTTTATAAATTATATTATTATTTCCAATTACTTTAATGGCACGGCGCCCGTGTTTCAAATAATAACTTTAATTAGGTAATAAGGCTTTTCCTTGACTGAATGTGTCAGGTAGATATTTTGTGTTTTATTTTACCTATTAAATGTTCCTACAGTTTCAATTTCATTAACCCGGCTTCTCCTTGTCTGAAATCTGTCCCACCTACGGGGAGAGACAAAAAAGACTAAATAACTGTTTTGGTCTTCGATGACATAATAATTAATTATGTATTTACTGATCGCTTTGAATTTTTCATCTGGAAGAGTTTATTTTTATTTTATTTATTAGAGAAAATTGCACTTTATTGTTGACTAATGCCTAAAGCACTCTCTACCAGTCAAGTTCTTATTTCTTAGTGGGTACCAAATCGTACACATCGGCTAGGCTTTGCGGAGTCTATACAGAGATTTTCCCTTGAAAGTGAAAGTGCATGCGCGGGCCGGGTCGGCGTGGCCCGGCGCGGCGTCATAGCCGATAGCATCGCGTCTCATTACCCCAGCCTCCTCACGTTCCACTAATGAGCTGGGCGACACCTCCGCTCGTATGTTGCCCGACACGATTCAATTCACTCACTATCGTATTACCTACTGCACTCTGACTTGTTTATACTTATCATGTTGGTAGAGTCGGCTTGTCGGTTAGTAAAGTTTGTAACTATGTACTCGTTTCAGGGGATTGACGTCAGAGTAATAAACCTGATGAAGAGGGAATAGGATCTGACGCACCTGAAGGCATGGGCGTACCCAGGTTCTGGGCTGGGCCGGGGGGGTAATCAGATTTTTTTATAAGCACCTAGTCAAATAAATAAACATTTATTTAATTACACAAAAGTAGATAGTTATAGTAGGGACGTTAACAAGATTCAGGGGGGATCACTGCCCTCCCCCTCGGTACGCCCATGCCTGAAGGGTATCATCAATATTTGTTAGATAGAAATAGGCAAATAATAGATGGGATTCGAAATAGTAGAGTAGTAGTAGGTAGCATTAATGTATATTTTACCTAAATTTATTATATAAAATAGAAGTATAGAGAATAAAAGGAAACGTTTCAAATAATCTTTACCTAGAACAACTTAAACGGTGCGATTTATCTTATTGTGAAGTCGCGTGGAATTGAAAAGCTCTACATATTCAATTATGATGGTGAATATAGGGTAGGTAGGTAAGTACCTATATTATTTATTGTAAAGTGGTTTGTATTAAACTGGATATTTGCATTTCATAGAATATAAAGATTGTAATATTATTTTTAGGGTTGCCGTTATAAGATAAGTATATATAAGTAAAGGGATTACTGCTCAATCATAAGAAGATTTAACGTTTAATAGGTCGACGTTCTCCATCAAAACATATAGAGTAAACACGAAAATAAGTAGATGTTCTTTGTTGATTTACGAAACGCAAAATTAGTTTGAGCGAACTTTAGTCTTTAAAGAGGCAGTTATTGACTCAATTCACGAGTTGCCTAGTGTGATATCATCCGTCGAAAAGTCAATAGTGGTTCGTGTTAGTCAATTTGTGTAAACATAAATGACTTGCGAATAAAATGGAGTAAAAACGTATAATCGTGACTTGGAGACTATTCAAGTCAAATCAAACTGAAATACTAGGTATCGCTAAACTCACTATATGTGATGTATATAATCTTTTATGTATATGCTTGCATGCTGGGTATAATTTCAAACGAGATATTTTCTTTCTGAAGACTCCTATAATTCATGATTTATCCCTACTAATATTATAAATCCGAAAGTAACTCCGTCCATCTGCCTGTTACGCCTTCACGCCTTTACGGCTCAACCGATCTTCATGAAATTATGCATATACATTGTCAGGGGTACAGATAAGGACATAGGGTACCTACTTTTGTCTCAAAATTCCCTCGGGAACTTCGAAATTAACACGGGCGAAACCGCGGGGAACAACCAGTAAAATATAAATAAAAAAATACTGATAAATCAAGGAAAATACCCTAAATGTGAAGTGAATGATCTCTACATTTGATCTGTTGGCGCTTCAGGGGTACTCAATAAAAAAGAAACAGTACTGTATCCCTTCCTTCAATACGTCCCTCGTTTACCTAAAATCCTCTATATTTTTTTTTTATCTCGGAGCTCCCGAGAGATTACTAAAATTCATATGGCTCAAACCACGACCAACCGATATTATTATAGATATAATTAAAAGTTTCATAATAATATTTGTTTTAATGTTACAAGTTACAACGGATCAACGTCATTATTTGCAAAAAGAAGAGTGAGAAGTTCTGTAAGATATATCATGTTTTATCTCGACAAGAATTTTTAAGGGATCGTCACCGCAGAAACTGCAAGCAAAAGCTAGTATTTCAATATTACTCGTAACTAAGTACACAAAATATTTTTTTTTAGTAAATATGTGTATCGTTAACATCTATAGATTTGGTCAACCAACAGTTTTATGTTTCTCCTCATGACTTTCCCTTCATAAACAATAGATCACCCACACTACAACCCACAATAAATCACAGCTAACTGTGAGTTGACTGTTCGCCCACAATTCTAAATGGTTCTCGGTTATATTGAAGAGCTCCTCTATCTATTGCATTTTTACTTAAAAAGTTATTTTATTTAAAAGGTTATTTGTCCAAGATTCAAGATACCTCTTTTAGTACTAGAAAGTTTACACATGTACCTAAGTCATTGGGTTCCTAGCATCCTGTACAAATTGAACTTTCAAATTAACATATAAAAACACGTGTAGCTCCTACAAATTGATAGCCATTCTCTTACAGAAAGCGCACATATTTTACTTGCCAACGAAGCTAAGCTAGCTGATGAAGTGATGTAAATTTATCGCATTTTTAATACAAGCAAAAACTCGTTCCAAGAATGTTATTTAGTTATTTTTTATAGAGCAGATGGTCCGTTCATCTGGAAATAAGGCCGGATGGATCTACAAAGGAGAGGGATATTTTATTCGCATTTTTGGAGCGAATTCCTCTATATTTTTGATTTTTATACGTATAAAACTTTCATTCATTTATTCGATTTGTTTTTTTATTCATCGCTTGATTCTTTGAATACCGTTGTTTATTAATTGTGAACCGTAAGTTGAGTAGTTTAGAGTTCATTGGCCGTCGAGTTTATGAAAATTTTAGTTATAGGTAGTTGATTGATTCTCTATGGCGCATACGTATTCCTATATTTACCTACTTCAAGTGCAAATAAGATAACGAATGTTTTTACTAACAAGTTTACATCATACCTAGACAAATTTATTGTTTCCGAATTATATTAGAGTTTATCGAATTAGACTATCTACAATAGAATTGTCTATTTATTGCTTTCTGTTTATTTATTTTATTGAAAACTGATCGGTCTGTGTGAATTGTTTTCTATTCCCACGACACTATCGCATAAAAATTTTCAGCAAAAATTTTTCTGAGGTATAATTTCAATACTACACGCTACACGTTTTAGATATATTAGCTTCAATTGGAACAATGTAATAAAATCTTTGAACTCAATTTTAACCTATTTCTAATATACCTAAACATAATTATATTGAAATTAAACATTGTGTGTTCATGTAATTCGGAAATGCATGTTTTTTTAACTATTTGATTTTATTTTTTCAACTTTAGTCTGTTTGTACGACAAACCTGTAGGTAGGTATGTATGTATCGCTGTCTTCCTATACTGGTGTGTGCTTCATGCTCGTTACAAACATTTTCAACGGATGTTTTGTGCTACCTACTAGAACTGATTTCTTTTATTACTTGATCGCCGATTTACGAGCTCTGCCGGACGTACCTGTAGGTACATCGTAAAATAGTAACTAGTGTGAAAAGAAATTTCCCCATAGAATATGCGTCGTTTTTAAAAGGAAATTTTAAAATAGATTTGTGACAAATATGCAATAGATAAACATTGTAAGAGTGAGAGTACGAATAATATGAAGCTTAGCTGAGTTAACTTCGCTTTCATAAAGCAAAAACATACAAACATACATACAGGCCAAACTGAGAACCTACTTTTTTGAAGTCGGTTAATAATGTTATCTTTAAATCCAGATAAGTTTTTAAAAGAAAAGTTATTAAAGAATCCATCAATAAAATCATAGATTGCAACATCCGAAATTACTACCTAAGTAGGTACTCCTCAATCTACTCTATACTTTTTATATGTGAATCAAAAATATTTTACCGAAGTAATCCCGAAATAATGACAATGAGGTCGGAAACTGTTAGCCTTATCTAGTAAATAACAATATTGAGTGTAGTTTTTTGTTACGCGTATTATTCGGTTAACTTTGCCTACCCGTGCAAGGGCAATATTATAGCATGCTGTGAAAAGCAATTATATAGATAGCCAGCAAAAAATTGGCTATTTAATGAATAATTTTTATTGAACCTTTCCCCATCTATTAAACATATCTACCTTTTTCTAGTAGATATTATTTATAAAGAGTATTATGTAATAATAGGTAAGTAAATACATATAGAAATTTATTTAGGTATTCATTTATTTATTGGGTTCACAAAACAGGTCACAATCGGCAATGAATAATACAAAACGGTTTTACCACAGACATGTGGGCACAGCATTGTAAAGGCTTTTATTAAATAAATTAATAAATTACAAGCATAGCTATCTATATCTACTAATATTATAAAGAGCAAAAGGGGGTAATCTCTGGATCTACTGAACCGATTTTGAAAATTCTTTCACTTATTGGAAGCTAAAGTAATCCTGAGTGACATAGCTGGTACTTTTTATCCCGGATTTCCCGCGGAAACTCCAAAATTACCGTGGGTGAAACCGCGGGGGTCAGCTAGTACTATAATAAAAGAGTAGAATGCGCGATTCTGTACATTGAATATTTTTACAGCCCAAACCGCTGCTTCTATATATAAATTTTTATTGAGACTTCATTTTATAATGTAGGCAGGCATTATAAGATTGCATGTGAAAATTCAACTTTTATCTCCAATGCGGGAAAAAGGTCGGAACGTGGGTGAAACCGGAAACAGCTATAAGTGCTATACAAACTTTTCGCTGTAGTGCCTGAATCAGCGCTGCTCTAAAAGTGCTGTACGAAACACATGCCTTATTTCCCTAACATAATTCTATTAACATTTGGAACTTGAGGAAATAAACTATTTTATTATAATTGCATGATATCGTTATGTTTTTATCTGTAGTATGATAATATAATATTTACTGTATTTCTCAACTTAACCTTTCATGATCGTAATTATGGTGCTATTGAAATCAGACAAAATATTACAAAATAATGTAATATATTATATGAACGTACGTTTCAAACAATACCACGTTACTTCGCTATTGTCGCGTTCGTAAGTGGGATTGCCTAATCAACCGTTGCTAGTCCACTGTTGTTAAAGATAACCTCAATTTGTGTTACCATTTTTGTCATGTTGTCCATGTCATCAGTCTCTTTAAACAATGTAGACACGTTATCCGTAAACTTATGCATGTGTAATATTATTGTATGATGAACAAACGTAAACGTTTGCGTTAAAAGTCATCTATACTTACTCCCACTTTTATAATGAAATAGGCAGTGCGTTGTACCATGGTGCATGTGGGCGACTGTGATAATTCAATACCCTTAATATAAGACACATATTATGTAGTTGTTACAATATAATCGTTAGAGGAATCAATAGTACGTAGTGTTTTATGTTTTTTCATTTGTATTTAAGGGGGTCCATCCATGAAAAAATAAAACTAAATCTTCTAAGTTATTCTATTTAAAATTAAAACGATAGAGAGCGGTTTAAAATAGAATAAATTAGGAACATAGGCGTTTTAGCTCTTTAAATAAAGATTAAAAAAAAATAGGACAAAAGTTATCTTTCGACAATAAATGTGTTCTTTTGTGCCAGCTCATTCCACCTAAAGCGGTCGTTTTTGACAAAAACTGCATTTTACCCTAACTTTTTCCTCTTCTGTTTTATTAAATGAAATAGTTTAGAAGATTTGATTTTAGCTAAGGTTTGACATAGAAATAATAAGAGGTATTTTTAAAAATGAAGGTTGCCGTTGGGTCGTTTTATAGTGCTAAATGCGAGTTCCATCTTTTCTTTTTCATTGCTCAGAAAGGAGTAATCTCATTAGATAGACATTAAAAAGGACGTTCTATTATCCAACGTCCTTCCAAAGCATGGCTTGCAGTTAGATCAAAATTGGAAATCTGTAAATGTCGTGATATGTACAACTCTACTGCCTTCTCTAGTATCAGTCTCTGCTTTGCCAGATTTTCATGTGTACGTAAGTAATAAGTTATTTTCGGATTAAAATTTTGAAATGAACTAAAAATTCGTCTGAACTTTACCTACCCTAACGCAAAGTTTCATAAGTTGAGACCTGTCTCTTGAAAATATCAATCAAATATACTTAGCACCAACCAAGTGTTGAACCTAATATTATTTTAACTATATTGAAATTAGAATGTACCTAATAACTATAAAATATTTTTATTCAACTTATATATAATTATTATTAGGCATAGAAAGCGGAAGTGACACGCATTAATTAGCGCTACATTTACCTATTTATTCACACACGCTTTTGTTAAAGATTCGTTAAATATAGAAAAAAAATATTATCTATATGTTTTCATAGTGCAATGTAATCTACTAATAAACTACCGAATTCCGTAAAAGAAGAACAAAATTATAAAAACAAATTAAACAATTTACCCATTATTAATCTCAAATTCATGATATAATAATTTCATTGCATATAGTTAGTTATACAATCAATCGTATCTATTCGCCTCTGTCTTGTATTTTGTTATGCACGTGCCCAACAAGGTTCATATAATGGTCTCTTTAGAACACTAGTTTTAAAGAACTTTTATTATGGAAGCAATAAAATATAATGTATGGTTATTAAGGGGAATTGATTTTACATATCTCCAAATTGAATGTCTATATTAACTAAAACCTTCGAATAGGATCTCTGAAGGAATGAATCTTTACTAATACAAAATTAACGCGGAAGAAATTACATTAAATTGTGCGTACTACCTACACCGTGTCAAGGGTTATAGGTGGTATAGATACAGAAAAAATGTAGTGTAGTAAGTACTTTTATCTCGGAAATCGGAATACCCGCGGAATCTCCGAAACTAACGCGGGTGAAGCCGCGGGGAATAGCTAGTAATGAATAAAAGTGGCACCAGCTATCTTTAAAGAACGAGGTGTTAGCTAAGGTCTGTATATGGAGGTAATAATATGTTAACTATCGCGAATTTATAGTACATATTCGTAGTATATTTATTACTCTGAGATAATATTGAGCTTAAAGTGACTCCGGTCACTTTAAGCTCAATATTATTATTAATTTGACCCCGGTCATGTTAGTAATTCTCTTTTCAAATAAATTTTCTCGTGGTGATTCGATTAGAAAAAGTGTTTAACCTTTATTCTTTGAAATTTAATTTTCATCCCAGTCCTGTTTAGAGCCCTGTGTTTTTTATTTTTTCCGCCATTCTGGCAATTTAGTGGCAATTGTATAATAAAATCTTAAAATTTTGAACCTAATCACGAAACCGATCATCAAGCCTAAACCGATCATTCACTTACACGATTTCAAACTTTAAATAAATAAAATGTAAACCGTCTGAAGTTTGCAAGATTAATATAAATAGCAAAATAGCATTTTGTTATATCCACTTTTTGACAAAATTGAATGGCGTTTACCTTAAAATCGTAAACAATACCCATGACGCAGACGTGTACACATCCATACTTGTAAAGCTCTCCACTTTCCATGTAATTGGAATATCCTAAAATGGAGCTGCTAGAATTATTTAGTGCCCTACAATATACAAGTCTGACGGAAAACGTTTATTATCTTGTTGATATATTATTATTATTTTGCAAATGGATTTTGTATATTGTATAGTCATTATTCAGTTTTACATCGTTTATATTTTACGGGAAGAAAATTGCTGCGTGATGTTTGTACATGTCCTGTATAGTTTTAATACAATAACAATTTTACTTAAAAAAGAGGTAGATATCGAGTAGGGTGCCACAAGTGCGTTATGAGTGAAAAATGTTTGGTCATGGTGAATCAGGGCTTAGGGCACAAAAAATGTTTAGAGACCTATCTTCTGCTCTACATTTTACAACACAATCTACCTGATAGTCTACTCTGAAACATAATGCGATCTTACTACGACTGAAACACAGTCTTCGTACTACAATTTTATTATTTTTACTGATTGGTCGTAATATTGCATTATAATCGATATACGCGGAACTAGAAGATATACGTACTACGTATATTGACAATTTAAGCAAGCGGAGTGGATAACAGCCACATATTTATTTCATCGTCACCATCATAGAAAAAGTTGTTAGTATTTATGCAAAGCCGAAAAGCTGTTTGCGATGCAAATTAATCCTGTATGCCTAGCAGGATTGTTGACAGATGTAGATTTCAGTGCGTTTGAATAATCGCCGATATACTCGTGTCACGAAGTGGCTCCCACGCCGATTGTGTACCCGATTGCCTGCGGGGTTATAATAGTCGTGTGAATATAAATTATAAATTTAACTTCATGACAAAGCTGATTAATAGTGGTTAAAATAAGAAAGAAAAAGGTGGGTTAGAGCTCATAGATTGAATGAAAAAATACTTAAATTTGTTAGTTAAATCCAGAGACGTAGCTAAGTGGTGGACGCCTGGTGCAAAAAAAACTGAGGCCTTGACTGACCTTTTAGATTAAAATCAAGTCAAGGTGGAGAGTTTTTGAGGTTGAGTGATCAGGGTAACTCATTGGAAGCTATTTTTTAAAAGTGTTTTTTTTTCTGTCAAAGGGTCACAAACTTGGCATTGATCGGTAGAATACGCCTAGCGTTGATTTTTGGAATTCCCTCAGGCACAGATAATATAATACTATACTCCTCAGGAATATCGTGATGAAAAGTATGCCTATGGGTTAATTCAAGGTATAACGTACAAATAAATAGAAAGTGGCTAAGTGTCGCTTAAAAAGAACGAAGGGTATTAAACTAACAGTTTGATCTAATGTGACTTTTAATACTACGACAGAAATCGTTGAAGTAGACGACAGAAATACTCAAGTGACATTATTCTTCGTAGAGGGAACGGAAGGAGCAGCGTGTGTGGCTTCGCATGGCGAAGTAACTGCGAGTGTGTCGGCGACTCGTAAGTCGCATTGTAAGGCTTCTTCTATCTATATTATACATAGACGAAGTCGTTAAATTTTATTATTGATGTATATTCAATATAAATAATACAATTTAACTTCGAACCCTTTTATGTTGCTGCAAGCCGAGTTGAGACACAATTTTGACAACGCTCGCTGACAAGTCAACGTGAACGTTGCATGTTTCGCTCTGCTTACCCTCTGCTCTGACAAACTATCTTTTCAAGGCTGGAAGTTTTTACTTACCTAAAAAAGAGATGTCGTCTGTTGCTATAATTAATAGGCCTAGAACGACGTCCAGCGCATGCAAACGCAGTCATGAAAGTGTGGTTCAAAACCAAGAGATCATGTGAAGTTCCTGTTCCACGCACAGTCCATTGTTTATGTGATTCAATATCGAATAGAATTTTGGATAAAACAGTTGCTGTATGTGTAGCTTTATGAGCTAAAGCATTATTTCATTTAAATAGCAGGGACTGAAGAAAATATCTCTTTGAAAAGTAAGATAGAGAAAACTCGCATATAAAATGAATACAAATCAATTTGACCGGTCGGCGGTGTCCATCATACGGGGCCGCCATCATTGACGCGCGCATTGATGACGGGCCATTCTATTCACCATGTATATTACATGACGCGGGCCGAACTCCCGTTCTATCATTTTATTACGAACCCCTCACAGTTTACTATGGGCGCGCGTGCTTCAAAATTGATCCAACGCGCGAGCACGTACATGACAAATTGCCATCCCACCGCTTATATCCCCGTATTCTATCCGTGAAGGATGGTATGCCACATATTGAATTTGGATTTTATGTTTATATCACTATTGTTATATCTATTATTATGCTTATTTTTAGGTTCTATTATGGAGGTTGAAGGGTCTAGGTCAGATTTATGAATCTGTTTCCGGCTTTATAAACTTGACCTCGTTATTGATGCGATGAATTCAAATAAATATGATAAATATACATAAATATCATTACTTTTTATGTTATAGTGATAATTTTGTATTTTCGATGGTTTGGTCATTTAACATGACTATATTGCTAAGTCGCGAGTCAGATTTGAGTGATTTTATTAATTGTTATCAATTATGTTACTACTGCATTCAAGAACTGAAATTAGAAAAGATCATTAATTCGATAAGGTCATTTAAAGATTAAAGATCGTCTCCAGAAAACCTAAAAATACAAATAACAACGATGGAATATGATTACGTTCATAAATTGTTTTACAAATAAAAATTTGGTGGAGTTAATCTTATTTTTACGACTTTAATAAAATTAAGAATGGTTCTACATAGGTACCTATAGCAAAAAACGCTTTTCTTCTTCGCTAGATAATTAAAAAGTAAATAATAAATTATTACTGACGATTTATTATTCGCGGAAAAAAATGGTATTTGTTATTTTAAATGTACGAATAAATAATTTGTAATTTATAGGCTTCGGTTATCGTGCTCACGTATTTTATGGTTTTTATATTTGAAATCGCTCGTAATATTTGATCTCCCGAGAGGTTCTATTTTTTTCCGGAGAAAATATAGCATTTATTAGGTGAAGGTTTTATATTTAAAACTAGTATAGTATATTATATGCCCAGCCGGGTTAAAATTTTATCGAGCCATTTTATCGATTCCCGTCGACATATTGTATGGCTTTGTCGACGAGAATCTATAAAATGGCTCGATAAAATTTTATCGTGTTGCGCATCTTAGCCCCGCCGAACGAATATTTCCCGTGCCGGGAATCGAACCCGAGCCTCCTGGGTGAAAGCCAGGTATCCTAGCCACTAGACCATACGGGAGATACACTAAAGGATGAATTTGTGTTATAAATACTGATAGTAATTCTTCAAGTCAATGAAATAAGAAAAATGAAAAAGGAATCTGCTTTCTATGTCGACTCGTAGATGTTTTTCACTAAACTCTTGAAATGTATCTTCTAGAATCTAGAACATCTCTCTAACTTGTTGCATTACAGTCACTTTCAGAGGTGTGACTTTTTGATATATTTGGAGTCTATGTAGCGAGCGATACAAACGTTTGTAAACATAATATTATTTAATTTATATGCTAAAATCAAAGGCTAAAATGTAAAGGTACCTAAGTATTTAGTAAATTGATAATAATAACTGCCTCTTTACTTTTGTCGTGCGATGTAGTAGTATAGTAGTAGTATGTAGTATTTCAAAGTATTTACTTACTTAACTTATACCTAGTTAAATAAATTTATTGGCGGCAACACGAACCTAATGAAAGCAACTATGATGTCTTTAAGTGGCACTTAAGTAAATTTTACTCACTGTGGGCCACTAGTATTATATTATGTGTGCTGTGGGCGCATAACTATTATCTATTATTAAATTAGTGCGATGCGAGGATGCGAAGTGAAGTCTTTAGTGAAGATTGTTGATTGCAGACTGATGGATTGTTTAATTTTCATTTATGACGGATTGTTTTAATTTTTAGTTGGTTTTTGTTTTCCTTATCACAGTAAAGAATACGAAATTTCTGTTTATGGGCAGAGAAATAGTGGAGAGATCACGAATTAAATCTTTCTGAAAGTCAAATTGAACGAGTACATAATGAACGCTGGAGAGTTATCATCCAATTTCCACACTGGTTGGGAATACCTATAGAAGTAATATTTGAATGATATGTCATAAATATACGTAGAATCTTTTGATAACTGACAGTGTGAGCTTAAAAATTAATAAGTACAATCTTTTTATTTTTTTGCATTATCTTCATTGTTTATTAGTTTGTATCTTATTTCCTGGCTCTTCTGTATTACAATGTAGTCTATCACTATAATACATTGGATATTTTTACCAAAAGTTGAGAGGAGGCGATAAAATAAGAGTAACCAACCACAAAAAAAACTTTTGTGTCTGTTTACGATAATCTCCGTTTTCACAGTTAGATTAAGCTTAGCCTGGAGCAACATAACCTGAAAACACAAAAGTTTTTTATATTTCTATATTTTTGACATTCCAACCCCGGAACGTTACAGTACCTATCTACATATATTAGTTTTTTTAGTCACATGAAGGGTTTTTGGTGAGCAAGACAATAGGTATAATTTGTCAACATCGATTTCAGTAAACTAATTATCCCTATGCAAGGGATACATTAAAGTGATTTCGGGCCTCCTTTAATACTTATCATAATATAATGTCATTGATTTCGGGTGTGATTTATCACTTATATCGTGAGTTGAACCCTAATAATTATCACATTTGAATTTTCATTTTTAAATTAGCGAGGGAGAACAAGGCTTTATTAAAAAAAAACTTTTATTTATTTACCAATTGTATTTATAATAGAACTATTCCGAGATAAATACAACTTACTTTCAGGCCATGGATGATGAATTATTATTATTATTGTGCAGTCATATTGTCTCATTCCTCAGCGAATGATATATCGCGACATTTTGCGGTTTGTCATTGTATCCGTGTGCTAACCGCGCAGAGCATTGATGGTCAGATTGAAAAATAAAGAGTGTCGCGTTTTGTATACGTGTGATACCGAGTGTGCTTTTGTGTTTGGTAAGTTTGTATAGTGTTTTGTTTCTGTTCACATCCTGAACCGCCTCGTGCCGTTGACCTCCGATGAAAAGCTGATGATATCTAACTGCTCTTTTGTTGAGAGATGTGAATGTTCGTACACCACTCTCATATCAAGTTGGTGACGTTTATTAGTAAAACTAGCTGATCCCCACGGTTTCACACGCGGTAATTTTGGAGTAAGTACTTACTCTATATCATTTTCTGTACCCTTGATAATGTGTAGTATTATAATTTAACGCAGTTTCACTCGCGTTATTTTTGGTGTTCCCACGGGAATTCCGTGATAAAAAGTACCCTATGTCCTTTTCTGTATCCCTGGCAACGTATATGCAAAATTTCATGATGATCTATTGAGCCGTTGAGGCGTGAAAACGTATAACAAACAAACAAAAATAGACTCGCTTTGACATTTTTATAATACCTAGATAAGGATGCATAACGTCTTTTGTGAAAAAACCTGTACGTGGTCAAAAGTGTTAACTAAAGTTAACTCTTAGTTCAGTGAGGAGTTGTAGTGTACTGATTTGTGTTTAATTAAATGCATTCAAGTTGAGATAAGTGTCTGTGAAAATTTTCGGTGCCAAAATTGTGTGAACTTTTGGTTTAAGTATTATCTATTACTTTAGATGAGTTTCTCTGATCTGTGTACCTACCTACAATATTATTATTTTGCAATCGATTTCTAGATTTTTCGATCAACAATGATCGAAATTGTAGATATAGGTAAAAAATAGGTGTATTCTCAGACCCGTGGCTTTTATTTCCTACACTATTAACATAGAACCAATATATTATGTATAGGAAATGACGATCTGTCATATTTAGAGTAGTAAATACCACGAGTAACCACGTATAATAACATGTTACCGGATTAGTTTTGAGTAAAGTTCGCGGGATTTGCTTTCAAACTTGCCAAATTATTTCAAATCAATTTGATCCATATTAAACTGTAACACCTGAATGCTAAGAGCAAATTCGTATTGAACCAATAGAGTATTCCGGCTTACGATAGAAACGTTTAATTTAGATAAGTCAGTCCCAAAGTCACAAGCATCTGTAGTAGGATTTAATGTAAAATTATTCACACCATGCATAATGTAAGTTTAAGGGCTTTTAAAACTTAATTTTGTCCTTCAGGGACATTTCAGTCAGATAAGTTATCAGTGTTTCCAAACTAACAGGAAAAGAACAATTTTTATGGCTGATAAAAATGGAACTCAAATGAATATGTAGGTAAGTAAGTTGTTTCAGATTTATATTGCGAAAATCGAAAACATCAGGGTTACCTGTTTTGGGTATTATTTTAAATAAGAATTACGATAGATAGGTACGTTTTTCACCTTGAAATTTGAATGGACTATACGACACGTAGGTATAAAATATAGATTATTTGTTGTTTTTGTGCTCATTAGGTATGTTAGGTAGGTAGGTTTATGTGCGAAACAGTCATGCATTTTTAACTCTTCAGATAATTTTATAGGTATTGAAGTGACCGCAAGAATCGTAATTCGATATTTTCGCATGGTCTGTTTGTAAACGATACCGCGACTCGATTTGCTGGCCCCAATGCCTACTGGCGACCTGTCGCGACTTCGCTCTGTTTCGTAACAAACAGTGTTATAATCGCATTGACAAATCAAATTACCGATGGATTGGGAATTAAGAAAAAAAAAGAGAAACACCATAGCCAATTTAGGTTTTATAAAGTAACTAAACTAAAACATAAATTTAAATTTAATTACATTTGTAACGGTTTAGAATGAATTTAATCTTGCTAGGTTAGGAAACAATGAAACGTTGGGAATACTATTCATTGTTCTTCGCAAACAACCATTTATGTTAAAGCTTTGCTATCGTTTAATATACCTACCTACGTTTCAAAGTTGTAAAGTGAGGAACTATGATCTAGTTAGGTTATTGATGGCTGGATGTTTACAAGGATGCGATTACCGAGTGAATTGTCACCATCATGATGTGCTGTCGCTGACTGGCAATTGCAACTCGAATACAAAACATAATAATAAGTATAATCACTACGTTTTATCGAATACTATAGTCAGGGAATTGCCTGAGGACGGTCTAGTCATGTCATTTGAAAATTACAGTTAAAGATGACACTTTTCTTTAGAATAAAAAGGTATTAAAAGCATTTAAAGTTTACCTTGATTCTATGTTTCCAGCTGGTTTTTAATCTCATAAACATTATTGGTAAAGCGTGTTATAAGTGCTGATAGCAATTGATTGTAAATTAATGAAGCGCCTTAAGTAGGTACCTACATAGATACATTTTGCATACACGTTATCAGGGGTACAGAAAAGGACAGAGGGTACTTTTTATCCTGGAATTCTCTCGGTAACTCCAGAATTAACATGGATAAACCGCGGGGAACACCTAGTGGATAACACTAATATTATAGATAATTTATTATACGATAGGTGCAACTATGTAATGCAAGTATTTTGAAGCTGACTGTACCGCTGTGTGAACGAACACATTATGACACAATACAACGCGGGTTGCGTTCGCAAAGGGCCACATCCGATGAAGCTCTCGTGTGGCTGTAATTTGGTTGCTGACAGATTTACAGCTGCATGCGTTTTAGTCTGTCTGCTATTGCGAAACGTAACGATCGAACGAGTGCTCTTTGACACGACTTTAGAGTAACTAGATCGGTATCCATTTCTGTTAAATATAAAGGTGTTACGACTAGCTAGCTGGCCCGCACGATTTCACCCGCGTGTCACCCTATATCGTTTTAAGCATTCATCTACTAAAATCTCAGAAATACGTGTTTTGTTTTGAAACTAGCTATTCTACCGCGGTTTCACGCGCGTTAATATCGGGACTGACTCGGGAACTATAATTAATTATTATTCTTTATCGCCCATCGGGGTAATGTAGCTGCTTAGCAGTGAAATAATATAAGTATCTCTTTAATCTGTATACCTATTATTATTTTAGAAGAAGAACCCAAAATGACAATTTTCATAAATCTAATTTTCAATCAAATCAACAGCACTTCCTGCATTCAAGGTTGCAACCTATTTTGCTATTTCCTTTTGCACTAAATTGCGAAAAGGCTTTCTTAGTGAATATTTACGACCCAAAAGGGATCACTATTATTAGGTAAACTATACACACCGGCAGAATTAGCGGAACATAAAAAGTCAGAGTACAGAAATAATTACGTATATATATTAAAACAAATAATAATTAGACGTGAAGTAATAAATTAATATACATCTTTTAACATCGACTTTAAGAAGTTTTTAGTTAAATTCTATTAAAAGTAATCAAAATTAAAAAAAAAAATCTCTAGTTTGTGAGAACACAGACAATGTTGCAAATAACAGTTGAATCGCGAAGGGGAAACACACGTTATTAATCGTTCATTTATTTAGTGTTAAAATCACAGTACTTAATCTTTAATTTGCAACATTATTTGTGTGCCCACAAATTAGAGAAAAAGTGTTTTTTTTATTATTATTTTAAATAAAATTTAATAATTTAATTACAAACTTTTAAAGTGTTAAAAGATGTATATTAATTTATTACTTCACGTCTAATTATTATTTGTTTTAATATATATACGTAATTATTTCTATACTCTGCCTTTTTATGTTCCGCGAATTCTGCCGGTGTGTATAACGTTTATAGCTTCATTAGTTTTGGCTGGGCGTAGGTAGATGATTTAGTGAAAAGCTTTTTAATAATAGGTAAACATAAGTATTGTAAATACGGTGGAGTACTAGTTGGATTGTGTATATTTAGCCTTTTTGGAATTTGGATTCTGCTGGTCTACTCCCATTCATACCTACCTACTATAATATAGATCAATAAATATACCTAAGTAGTATTCCACAAACGATGAATGGTGCGGCTTAGTTTTTACACCGGTTTGAAAATGAGAGCAAACGAGAAAGTAGACACTCAACGTGAATGAAAGAAGAGCACAGATATACATATTATACCTTATATTAAAATCTCACAAGAAAATATTAGGTAACATTATAAACAGGACCAAAAGTTTGACTACATTTAAATCAATTTAAGAGGATCTCAATAGTAGACGCAGTTTTTACAATTTATTAACTTTTCTCAATAATTACTCACAGTGTAATAAAATCCAAGTAGTCAACTATCAAAAGGTAGGTACTCATAATATCTAATCTTCTTTATAAATTAAAATCAATGTTTGTATGTTTGTCCTCTATGCGTTTCTAAACCAGTTATTTATTTCACTTTAATAAAAATTGGTAAATTGTGAACTTTGACGGGTTGTTCTGCCTGCGTCTTCAAAGGTTCCTAATCCTGATATAAAGAGATCCTGGGGGAATTTCAAAAATCACGCGGGTGAATCTCCGAAACCGTTGGACCAATTTTGACGGGACTTTCACTGCTAATTAACTGATGTTATAAGGAGTAATTTAGGCTACTTTGGAGTTTCTACGGGAATCCCAAAACTCACGCGGGTGAAACCATGGGGCACAGCTATCTATTCATAAAAATAGTGCATATATTTCTGGGGTCACACACATTCGACTGGAATTATATGACTCTACATTTTGTCCTCAATACAGTGATGATGATTAGTGTTAATTTTTAAAACTTTAAAGTAATATATTTACGCAAATCTGACTTCTGAGTGTGTTGGTCCATGGTGTGTACGCATTTTATTTGCCGCAACGACCTGTGGGTGTGTTCTCACCACGTAATTGTTGTTTGTACTAATTCAGAAAGTAAACAGAGAGCGAGAAATGTATAGCGCGTAGTGCGCTGTGCGTTTGGATATTTACGTGTAAGTTGGATATAGATAAGCATAGTGTGTTAACCCACACTGGAGAAATTTTGAGTTAAACGTGTTTTACGATTTATACTGCCATTTTGTGTCAATTTTTTATTATGTTTAACAATTTTTTGGTATTTAAACAATGTATTATGGTAAACGCATTATAAAAAAACGTCGAAAGACCAGCGCTTCATTATGTTCTGCTCCACAGATATAATGAAGCATTTATGCTGAGATTGTGACTGATTAGCCCCCACACTGCACATTCTTCCATCTCCTTCACAATATTTGTTAAAGTTTCTACTTTTTTCTCTCTTATTTTTTACCTTTTAAATGGGGACCAATAAACTCCTTTTCTTACTTTCTTTCAATAAATAAAAGCGTTCTGTATCAATTGAACTTAATTTTGTGGGTGAACATGTTATTGCTTATCGGCGACCACTGTTATGATATCATCCGACGCCTTCGAATAGCGAACATTGCTAAGCAATACACATTATATTCTTCATTTATTTATGACTTTTTCTCTTTAAAATGTGTATCCTTACATATTATAAAACAAAGTCTTCCGCAGCGTCTGTTTGTTTGTCTGTTCGCGATAAACTGAAAAACTACTGAACGGTTGCAGTTGTGCTGATGCAGTTTTCACTAATAGATAGAGTGACTCAAGAGGAAGGTTTTAAATATGTATAGATTATCCTGGGATTTCCCCGGGAACTTCGAGATTGCCGCAGGTGAAACCGCGGGGGACTGCCGTCTAATTTGGTAGGATATCTATCGTTAGTTACGTACAGGTACTGTTTATTAACATAAAATAATTTACCTACGTTATTTCTACCTATTTATCTCATAGTACATAAAAAATTGTAAATATACCTCTTTGTAATATGTAGTGAGAACATTTTTTATCGTAATATATTTCTGGCTGTCTTAAAAGAGCACGTTTTAGTTTCTGATAATAAAAACACAAGTATGTATAGAATATTAATTATAGTTCAGACATAGTAGGTACCGATAGGTTCGTAAGTATGAGATTAGTAAGAGGCGGTCTAGCAAGTTTTGTGATTACAAAAAAAAATTACCAAATTATTTAAAGATAAATATCTTCCGCCATATAATTTTGCTTGTTGTTTTTATGTATGCCCTCATTCATACCTATACCTATGTAGTATATAGGTATACTAGCTGTTCCTCGCGGTTTCCCCCGCGTTGGTTTTGGAGTTCCCGGGGGAATTCCTGGATAAAAAGTACCCTATGTCCTTTTCTGTACCCCTCACAACGTGTATAGGTACTTACGCAAAATTTCATGAAGATCGGTTGACCCGTTAAGGCGTGGAAGGCAGAGGCTTAACAAACAAACAAACAAACAAACAAACACAGTCACTTTCGCATTTATTCTTAGGATTCTAGCTAAATACTTCTAAGTCCTTGGTGATTACTCTAATTCTATAGAGAAAATGAACAAGATCTAACCTTGGATGAAGTCGTCTTGTGTATTTTTTTTTTAAATACTAGCTGTTCCTCCTCGGTTTCACTCGCGTGATTTTCGGGAATTCCTCGGAAACTCTAAAATGTATCCTTTGACTCTCAATAATCTAGATTCCTATATTACAAAGAATTTTCGAAATCGGTCTCACTGTCATTTTCAATTTTTATTATTTGCTAGGAAAAATAATATCTAAGTCTCAGAGTAATACTCATAATATACTACGTTTTTGTTTTTTATACTTCGCTGCCATTGTTGAATCCTTTCGAAAATCGAACGGAAATTTGCATAGGTGAAAATGCGATTATTGTGGATTATTACATAATGAATCAATATAAAAAAGTAGGTACTTTAGTTTTAATATAAAGCCCCGGTAATATACTTCCGTGCCTGGCCTTTACGGCAATTTCACGAACAATCTCGGTGTGCCATGAACGTAGCGTGTCATAATAATAAGTATTACATACAAAGGAAATTGAATATGATGGGGTGGAACCAAACTTGATAACTTTGGATATTGCTTTTATGATGGTTTTTGTAATTTTTTACGAACTCACAAACGACGCATCAAGTATATAATCTTCTTAAATTATAATATGAACCTGTTAATTTGTTTAAGGGTTGATTTTTCAATCATCAGCTCATAACGTCTGATAATAATTTATGAAAAACAGCGAAGTTAGCTTAGTGCGTTCGAGTATCATGCACGCTCCAAGACGTTCAACGTTCATATTCGTATCTATAAACATTACATGAATTAAATAAAAAATATTTTACGATCCTCCAAACTAAATAAATGCTGACGTTTATGATGATGATTTTCATTGGTTAAATAAGTCCAGATGGAAAAAACTTTGTAAACAAACTTTTTTGTAAAACAAGCTTTTATTTAAATGCGCTAAAAAGAATAAAACATGCATTATCATCCGAACTAAACGTGTATATAATTTCAGCTCAATTGGTTGAAGATATCTGCTTCGAAATTGAGTTTCAAGATTCCACCCGTACAAACAGTAACATACATACATTGCAAGTTAATAAAAGCTTTTAAAATAAGAATAAATACCTACATAGAAAATGATATAATGTAAGTACCCTATATTTCTTAGATCATTATTTATTTATAGATAGGTATAATGCGAATACATAATATCCGTTGAAATAAATATTTTTTGTTGCTAATTTTGCGAGTCTGCTTTCTGACCTTGAATGAGAAATAAGACATTCGTGCAAATAATAGGTACTAATAATGCAGGCTAGAATAAAATTATGTAAGAAGTGTACCTAAAGAAATCAATAACTTAATAAAAAAATCTTACTAGGTACCTACGTAAGTACAATACATTTTTCAGTTTAAACAAGTTCTGAATTTTTACTGAACAAAAAACCAATTAAAAATCATGTTTCAGAGTGCTCATTAATTCGGTGCATCTTATAAGACCTTGATTTATTTCATAAATGAAATGAATGTCAGTTCGAAAATGCAGCTTGTCGAATCACGCTTCAAATGGAATGGAATCCGATCGACGTATCGATACAAAACTAATATCGAAACGTCGATTGTTATCGAATATCTTTTGTCTTCCGCTTCGTCAATTAAAATGTTTACACGTCGAATGAATGACGCAAAGTGGATTCTTGAAAACCGGTTGATCACTGGTTTTGGCGATAGTCACAGTTGTAACTTAGACTTTTTGTTTCTGTAACAATTGATAAACAACACAGATATTAGCAGTTGGGACTTTATGTTCAGCCCCCTTAGCCAATTTGAAATTCTATAATCGTTAACGTATCGAAAACTTAGGAACGAATCGTCATGTCATGTGATAAAGTAAAATCGTCCAATCAAAAGTTCCAATTCAAAATTCAAAAGCTATTTATTACTTAGGATTGGCTGTTAAAATCACTTATAATCGTCAGCAGGTTCTTAGAACTTTAAATTACCGTCAATTCTTTGTGATCACGTAACATGACGACACGTTCTTTAGTATCCTATGCGTTAATAATCACAGAATGTCAACTTGGCTGAGGGGGCTGGTCTACGATACTTATTACATACGATACTCTACATACTCGCCATCAACGCCTTACCTGCTGGTATTTTGTATAACGTTTCTTTCTAAATTTACATGTAGATACTATAGGTATTTGCAATTTTTATCTCAAACAAAATATTCTTTGTTCTTTTTTCTCACGTTCTGAGTCATGCACAAACCATAGTGCCTTGAACTCCTAGTTTTTGCCTTCATTTGGCTGTCTAATGGCCTTCGAATGTCTTCTTTCCGCAATTAGTTATACAAGTAGCAATCATAATCCTACCACTTAGTGTATATAAACTTACCAAACATTACGCTATAGTAAATATAATATTATTACGGTTACAAAAATTACTCGTGAATTAGTATTTTCTATACTAATCTCAGTTTTCTGTTAAACTTGTAGGTACATATAGTAACAGATAGGCTAATATTTTTCCTTAATCACACGATTTATGCACATTTAAGATTAACATTGCTCATAAGTACCCATTGATAATATAACACATTTTAATGAGATATCATGACAAAAGGAAAAAAGAACCGATTGAATTCCAATATGAAATTTTATTACGAGTAAGTATTCAATTGTTAGATAGCATATCTACCTACGTATTCTATCAATTATTCTAATATGAAAAAATTATATTAAGTAGGTACTTATTTGTAAAGGCCGTATAATGATTACGCTGTTAAGCTTTAAGTAATTTCTTTTATAGGTACAAAACATCACACAATGTGTGTATAAAAGTCGAGCTTGGCTAAATTGGTCATCCAATTACGAGTATTGTTAAAGATCAGCCTCACATCCTTGCGTAAATAATAAGGAATGTACGTACCTCGAGATACCAAGTCAAACATCAACTGACTGGAACGGTCATAAACGTGAGAATATGCCAAGATGCAATTAACTTTATCACATATAGCAAATGGATTAAAAAAGAAAACGTACCTAATTACTATGTCATCAAAGTAGAGTACATTTTTTCTTTCAATTGTATTGTTAAATTAAAGTACCTACCTATATATAACACACAATAACTATTTATAACCTATTTTGAACTTTTGTGTCTGAACATTCACGTCACATAAAAATTCTGAATTTATAACCTATAAAAATTAAATATAAATAAATTTAAATAGATTAGTTTTAGTAATTTATTAAATTACTAAAACTAATCTATTTAAGAATAAGAATAATTTAGAATAGTTATAGATTTCATAAACAAAAATAGCCACGTCTCCCTTTTAGAGGAGGAGGCAAAAGCTATGGGAATACGAAAACGTTTCGATAATGTTGGTGTAGCAGTTAGTTCACAGGCGGTGCCTCTCTGTTGTATTTACGTGCACCCTGACAACGCTACCACGACAAAGTACCTACAGATTTCCGAAGCGCGAACACCCACCGCAGTGCATTTTTTATCCTCGGCATCATACAAAATTTACTGCTAGTTTGTTAATTAACAGTTTTTGCAGTCATCCGGTGACAGATATTATTAGTTACGAAGAAGTATGTATTCCTAACTTTTGATTACCAATGACCAATGATCACCAACGAATAAATGGAAAATTGGAAATGTTTAGTTTAAGAAGCTAACTTTCGTCTTAGGTTGGTATACATTAATGACATAAATATAATTGTATGGTTTATATTAACACTTATCTACGCTTGCAGGAGACTGGTATTATTTTACATATTTAATTATACCTACTTATAAACTAAAACACTAGGTATTTACATTCATAAAATTAAATGACTAGGATACCTATTTTAGTGTTTTTCGTGAGTAGTTTTTTTGAATGCGTGATCCTAGTATTCGGCGCGGTGTTCCCACGGGCGCAGGCTGCTCGTCGAACAGACGGCTTGACAGTATGATTGGTGCTAAGTATCGAATTCCTCGCCATTGCTGTCCATACTTAATGCTTTCCGTCTCATTACATCTGGTGCTGGCTCACGATCCGGACCCACCCCGCCACTCCGGACCCGCAGGAACATTGAAGGGTTGATTGCCTGTTCGAGCAAGTAGAGAAATCAAACTATTGTTTGCCAAATTACATGGGTATCCGAAGTTCAGGAATGATATGCCGCTTTTAGGCTATTACGTATAACTATGCTAAGATTGTAAAGTTCGTTTGTTTGTAGGGATGGTAATCTGGTACCTACTAAATACATATTTCTGGTAAATTAATTCTCAATTTTTTTCACTGATTAGACAGTTAAATAATTCAAATCTATCTATTTAAAATTTACTATTCCGTGCAATTCGACGAATTTAAACAACAATGTTAAGAGATTCTGGATCGTCTCGGACTAGATTTTGATGAACCTTTCCCTGATTCCGGAATAGGGCCTGATGCACCTGAAAGATTCTGATGCCTTCTTGAAGTTGAACTCTCAGATATCTAATATGATATAATTTTAATGTTCAGGAACCTTTGCCAGTAAATTTTTAAGTGAAATATATTTATTTACCTAATTGATCATGCATAGTTGAATGCACGATCTTGCACGTATTACCTACAGTCCCTATCAATTGAGAATATTTCTTAGGAATGGTTCATACCACTATGGTACTATCCTTTATTGTGATAAGCAGTTTGATCCAGGTAAATCCAAATTTCCATACCTAATGGTCCATTTCGTGAGAAAGCCCACGTGAACAATGAATTTTTAAAGTAGGTTAATTTTTGAATATACTATAGCGAGTTAGCGACATAGATTATGTTTAATAAACTCCATCTCGGTGAATAGAGAAGGCAATCCTTAATCTTTTTCGATTTAACTTTTAATTTGTTTCTTTATAATGTAAAGCCATCGTAAGTCAATGAGTAAAGGTTCTTAAATGAAGCGCGAGTAGCTTTAACGCGACGTTAATCCTCATTATGGAGATGATATCGTCCATGGTGGTCCGAGATTCTGTGTTGGTCGAGTCGTTTCACAGCTACCGGTAAGTTATCAAGTTCCTATTTCGACAGGTGTCAAAGACTTATAAATGATAGGTACTACCAAAGTTATTATATAGCTTAATTGACTATGAGTAAGTTAAGATTCCGTTACAAATTGCTTGTGTATGTAAAAGACAAATATTATGGCTGTATATCATTATTAAGCAAACAAAACTATTTATAAGTAACTTTGTTTACCCTGCAGGCTATGCCGCCATCCTTTATGTGGAGCTTCCAAGAGTCTCCTGTAAACATCAACTTCGCTTTAACCTCGTGTGCCTTTAGTTAATGTTGTTCTTTGAAGATACATTACACAAACAAATATCCTAAGGTATCTAAAACAACAGCCTAAACAACTTTGATTTCTGAGCCACATATTGAGCCTGAACGTCTGGAGTAGACAGCGACAACTAAGACGAATAATTATTATGCAATAATATATACTAGCTGTTCCCCGCGGTTTCATCCGCGTAAATTTCGGAGTTCCCGCGAGAATTCCGGTATAAAAAGTACCCTATGTCCTCCTGTGTATTCCAGACAACGTGTATGCAAAATTTTTCATGATCATCCGTTGAGCCTTCTAGTCGTGAAAGCGTAACAAACAAACAAACAAACAAACTCACTTTCGCATTTATTATTATTATTCGACAACGTTATACTGTATACCTAGTATCGAACCAACTAAGAGGCATAAAACCACAATAAATTGGAATTGAAACCCAATTTAAGAAAACTGAAACATCTGCTACCTCTGTACATATAGCCTACCTACTGTGGTAAGGACCCAAATATTTCTATGTCTGTGTACTATGATAAGGATGTGTCTGTACTCGATTTTTTTAGAAAATCACGTTTGCGTTCGACAGTAGGTGGTTATGATCGTAAAAAAAGTTCCTTTTTTAATTTTTGTTCAGTTAAGTAAGCTTTTAAGTTATTAATAAAAATTATGTACTTAGCTATGGTAGAAATGCAAACATTGGCAACTAATGGTTACTCTCTAGAGTACTCGTGATTCAGTCGTATACGGTAGTAAAAGCGCGTCTTACTCCGTGATATGACGTAAAGTTACAAGTTATTATTTAATACTAGCTGTGCCCCGCGATTTCACCCGCGGTAATTTCAAAGTTCCCGCGGGAATCCCGGGATAAAAAGTACCCTATGTCCTTATCTGTACCCCTGATAACGTGCATGCCAAATTTCATCCAAATCCGTTCAGCCGTTTTTGCGTGATTGAGTAACAAACATCCACACTCCGATATAAATAGATACGGATAGGCTAAATAAATCTAAAAGAAGTTTGTTATAAAAATCTCACGTAAAAGGTATTATAGAGATGTAGAGCGATCGCTAAAGATAACAATGATTTAAGTTGTCTACCTATTAATCAGTGCAATCAGTGGCACGCGATCTGAGCAACAGCAATAAAATATAGAATGATACGAGAACGGTACATCCGAAATGTTAGTAAGACGCGTTATAACTTTCCAGTCGGAGACCCACCCTCGATTGTGTGCGGTTCATTGTATGCAAATCACTTGGCCTCGCCCGCCGCTACTAAATATTTCACACCGCCAACCTTGCGACCGCCACAATGCGTTTTGGACCGCCGAAATTACGCAAACCCACGAGCATTCGAACGCTCCCGTAGGCATTTTGGGAACCGGCGCGGCGCTCCAATTTGTCCCTTCCGTGTCGCCGATTCTCTTGCTCCGATACAGAAATCAATTGCGATTCGTTCAACCATCAACACTATGAATAATAATACACGCTTATTAAAGTTACGTTGATACGATGCTTTATGCTATTATATATCCTAATTGCCTGTTCACTGTGACGACGCTGCGGCAAAGAAGACAAATTGACTGCCACAAAATTCCAACCGTCATTGCTATTCAGACGCTGAATGTAATTTGTACCGTCACTGTCGCGTCTTAAACGTGCTAAACGACGCGCCCGCCATACCTTACTTTACAAACAGCGTCTCTATACAACCACATAATACGCGACGATTCACACTTCATACAATATTTGGTGGCCAGTGTTGAAACGGACTGCCTTTAGAGTTGAAAATGATACAGCAACAACAACTCGTGTCACCATTTCGTGTCCGCGAGACGGTTCATTGTAATTTGAATTTATGAATATTAGCACGTTGAAATTTGTTCCTTGAATTCTGATGTTCATTGAAGGATCTCGTGAGTATACGCGATCTTAAACAACATTATTTCAATATTCACTTTGAGTTATTTTAGATTGTTGTTAACCATTTATAATTTAGCTTAAAAATATTCGTTTAATATGTAAGATTCACGTTTCGAACTTTCATAAAGATTCCTAGTAATACCTATAGGTACGAGTGTAGTTGTTACTTGTTAGTATTTGGAGCAAATTAAACATAATCGTGTAAGACGTAGACCTAAAACATACCTATACAGTATACAGGGTGTAAGATTGAACAAGGAACCTAAACTCTCAAACCATCATGCTCATATACTTACTAAAAATAATACAAATAAAAAACCACTGATAAATAACAGAGAAAACCTTATTTATAGAAGTGAATTTTCGGGGGTTATTGACCTTTATATTTAGATGTGTCTGCGTCCTTACCTTTGCTTTTTGACTATGATCCGTCAGCACGTCTACAAGTTGCGCGCCAAGATTTCGTTGATATTAGATAGATAGATAGATAGATAGATAGATAATTCTTTATTGCACACCAAACTGAAAAAAAAAGTGTTTACAAATTTTCTTACATTTAGCTAAAGGTATACAAAAGGCGGCCTTATCGCTTAAAGCGATCTCTCCCAGGCAACCTTAGAGTCGACAGATTCATAAGAGAGAGGAAATTGCGCTCCTCGCTCCTTGCGCTTGCGCTTCGCTAATTCTTGAGAAGAGAATATTTGAGATGGAAATCGGATACTAAACACCGTGCTTTAATACGATCCTTGCTTAACCTTACAACGTGTATAATTGTATCGGATTAGTGTATAATATATGAGTTAAGATTTTAATACGGTTATTGTATTCGGAGGCTAGGTCGGGGACAAACAATGGCACTCCAGCCCACGCCTGGGGCCGAAACTAGTCACATACGCGTCGCTTAAATTACGCGGGATTAGTAGAACAAAGAGGCATCTGAATGTACAACTCACTAAACGCACCCACTCTAACGGCGTTGACTCAGTTAGAGCTTATATGCTGTGTGCTCTAACACTTACGTATCGGCAATGTTTAGAAGCCCGCTCCAGTTATATTACTGGCTGAATCGTAATTGTTTTAACATGCAACTAATTCAAAATTTCAACTGCAAAGTGAGAGTCGTTTTTTTGCATCACGCATCGTTTTTTGTTTCTGCATCGCTGATTGTGTATCTTGGGTATTTAGTTAATCAACGCTTGTATGCATATTATTTTAGCAGAGCGCAAATGAGTATGAGAAACACTCAGCTAAAATTGATAAACTTTATTGTGGAGCACTTAAGACCTCTCTTTTGGTTATTGTGTATTGAAACTAAGCGCAAAATATGTGATCTAATTTGAGTCCGTTATACGATATGATCCAAATATAGATTTAGAATTTTGTTTCGCTATGCAAACCAAATGTGAATGACTGCCGGAATAGTTATTGGTAATTGGAAGAAAGCAGGCCAACAGTAGCTCGACGAGCTCCTATCGTTCTCCAATCATTATAGATCGAGATTTAGCCACCACTAAGTATAGTGTATCTTTCTTTATGTTGTGCAGTAGGTTTGTATTTGAGTTTTATATTTAAGTTAGAGCCGACAAGAGCTAAAAATCTAAATATTAAGTTTAAGTTAGATATAAAATTACCTACTTGAACATGATATAAATAATTTTAATTTTAGAAGTATTTGGAAAATACTGATCGTAATAGATAAGTTTACTAAACAAACAAAAATAATTTTTTTAAGTACATTCACTCTTTAGTTTTAATAAAAGCCATTGGAAATAACGCTACAATATAAAAATAAAAAGAACAACGGTACCTATTTATAAAAGATGTTTTTAATAAAAGTCCAAATAAAAAAAAGGTATAGGTAAGAAAGTAATAAAAAATATTAAACTGATTTCACAAACTTAGAAACATAAGTGACTGAAAAGTTAAAAATAAATATAATTTTATAGTAGGTAGGCAGGTACCTACATGAACAATTTTTTGATATTGTATATTATTCTTTTATTGAGAGCTGGCGTCTAAAAATGCATTCATTACGTGATAAGAAACTATATCAAATCTCTGAGTACCATAAGATACTTTTTATCCCGGAACAACGAATTACCAAATTAAAGTAGCCCTGAAATTCACGCGGCAACAGCTATATCCCGATGGAATTCCATCGAGAAAGCTAGAGGACAGAAATCTTATAATTTCATACCCTATTGATAGATTACTATAGGTTTTTTTATTATTATCAATTTCATTCTATTCTCATTGTTCCAGCCGAGACCGTCACAGCAGAGCACATGTTCCCTAGACATGATTCCGGTAAGTTAATTTAAGGCTCCAGTGCGCTAACAGCCTTAAGCATTTTTCCATGTGTATACGAGAGCGGCGTTCAGGCTAAAGTTTCATTGTTACCACGCTGTTCAGGGAATAACAAGGCTTTTTATGAATTTTTTAGTGCATATATTATGTACTTAGTTACTTTATCCAACCATTTTGACATGTAGTTTTCCAGTTTCAAAGTATTTTTGGGGGCGGAACCTTAAATAGGTATCTACTATTTACTTTTCACATTTCAGTAGGTACTTGACATATATTACGGTTTATTTTTTTTTTTAAAGTTGCAATTATTTTTGCTACTAAATTGTAACGTAGCGCGTAGGTATATTTATGTATATGTGTAGATATTTGTATTATATGAGCACTAGCTGTGCCCCGTGGTTTCACCCGCGTGAGTTTCAGAATTCCCGCAGGAACTCCAAACTTCTTTCATAAGATCCTCCTTACAGAAACAAACATAAAAAAAAGAATTAGCAAAATTTGTCCAGCCGTTCGCGCGTGATGCCGTGCTCCTGCAAGGGAAATAAAGATTCAATTTATATAGATTAGAATGTAGGCTACATTCTAATCTACCTACATTATGTAGGTACTTATGATGTAAAAAGTGTGTACAAAAAATCAATACAAATTTAAGGATAATACATATGACAGGCTTATACTTTGCGGATGCTCGCATGTGTAATTCTTTCGTCCTGTTTATATAGGTACTAAAGGTAGGTACTTACATTACAATATTTGACTTCCGTTGGTTCCAAGCGTTCCCCATTTTTGCTTAATTATACAATATAATTATATAAGATAATAAATACATATTGAAAGGCATTTCCTCGCACCCTTTTGCTGCAAATAATTACTACAAACATCTGCCCGTCATTCGAGGGGACATTAAGCACTCCCTATATTCACAGACTTATTTGACTTACAACTCGCGCAATAAAACGAATCAAGTTTTTTTTCGTACAGTACTTCTATTATTTAATACCAAATGGCTCCGTTGTTTTGAAAAGTTAGAAGCCGAGATTGGAGCGATAATTACCCATTTATTTCACGATGAAAGCGAATAAGGATAATGAATCGTCTCGTCAGTGTCAAGAGGTTCAGATTATTATCTTTCTGTTTCAATCTGAATTATGGAACTCTGGAGAGATATTTTGCATCCTTATTTGATAGTTTTAATTAAATATAATAAATAATAATTAACCAAATAATAAAATTGATAAAAAAAATCCTGATAATAAAAATAACTACACTTATCTAACCAATTACAAGTTGGACCAATTACGAATTGGACCATTTGCGAATTGGACCATTTGCAAATTAACGCGGGTGAAACCGCGGGGAAAAGCTAGTTAATGTATATATGTTAGTCTATAGATTCTTATATCGCTACAGCTATTTATTTATTGAAACCTATTCAAGTAGAAGAAAAAGTAGCATAATTTAAAGAAATAAAAAATATTAGATAGTTACTGAAAAAATCAAAACAGCAGCTATTATTAATTTTATTACTTACAGCTTGAATTTCAGTATTTTCTTGAGAACTCGTAGCACTGGGATAGAAATTATTCTTTTCGTTTCATATTATTTTTATCTATGCACCTACCTACAAAATTTCATTTTAAACCGTTCAGTCGTTTGTGCGGGATTAAGTTACAAATATCCATAATATTATTGTAATAGAATCTGTATCTAATACTAATATACGTATGACGTGTCCAATATAAGTTATCTGATATTAAAATCGTTGCTGCTATCGGCTTCCTGTGTTTCCGAATATGGGGAAATAAACTTTAAACTTGTATTGGGTATGGAGGATTGGTAAGATTGCACAGGTAGGTATATGTATAGGTATCTGTCCCTTATGGTCGGGTCGCAATTTGATATGCGTTTGATAGACAAACGGACAGTAGTCAGGAAGAGCAGATGACAGTGATTAGGTACCTACGTTTATTTACATATTTGAACTCTGTACCTACACTATGGAGCATAAATTGAAGAACAATAGATAAAAATAATTTTGTTATTTACCTACAGGGAATTTACGAGTTAGAAATAAATCTGATTTAACAATTTCAAGTACCTAAATTGTTGAAATTTAATTACGTAGGTAGGCTACTAAAGGCGGAACATATTCAATATTTAATTAAGACTCTCTACTACCACTAAGAAATATTTTTTTAGGAATTTAAAACCTAAAGGGATAATGAAAGTTTGCTAATAACACAATTTTATTGTCTATGTAGCGAGAATTTATCGCCAGAAATAAACGCGCTAGGTGATTGTATATTTTAATATAATATACGAATGGGCACCATACAAATATTCGTAGTACCTATCTATACCTAGTATCAAAGTGAACAGAAAATATTCTGGCACTAGGTACTTTTTTGTATGAATAAAGGGAATCCACTTTTCTTATTCAGTAGGCATAGGAAATTGAGTAGATATGTAAGCTATTACAAATTCACGATTTTTGAAATGTGTATTCACCTGACTAAATTCCTTCTGCTACTCTTAGGCCATTTTCGAGTTTCGTCTCATTCACAGAAGATTACAAAATTGATACTTACATACATACATTATATGGACCACGTAATACGTATACGTTATCTCTGTGTCAAATTGCAAGCTTAAATTATGAAATCCAACCCTCGCATTCATAATCCCCGTAACACAGTCGATCTCAATTCGAATGGACTTACTGGACTTTTCGAGTGTTATTTATTTTTTTCACAGAGAATAAAAAACAAAGGTTAAGCCTGTTGAAAGGGCAGCGGAAACCAGTGGAAACCGTGGGTTGCCATTCATGAGTTAATGTTTTTTTTTTCGCTTTTACATTCCGCCTTTGTGTATAATAATATTTCCTCCTTAGTCCTTTCTAATACCTAGAACACAACGTGATGTTGCCATTGAAGAGAATATTTTCTGAATAGTATCTTTATTTCGGTTTTAATTATAGGTAGGTACATGGGTATGTAATGACTACAAAATGCGGTCTATACATGTACCCCACCTAGGCTTACAAGATAATGCTTTCCATATAAGCTTCGGTAGTCGTCATTTGAGTTTGCCGTGGGAATACGATAACTTCCCGCGGAAAAGTTTCTGTGACAGTGTCATCTGTAGTTGAGTAGCTATATTATACTCAATGTAACTTTAAACGAAAGCCATGTATAGGCTTTGGTAATTCGTTACGTGCAGTATGTTATAAAACTCATTGTCAGAGTTATTCGTAGGTACCTACGCGGCCTGTAGGGTTTTTTAGACATATTTAGAACGAAAATAGAATACTAAATATCCGCGTAAATTTTACTCCCTATACCTATATACTATAAACGCCTGCTTATCTAAGCTGTTTCATGCAGTTACACTTTCGGCGATTGCCTTGGTAGGTAATCCCGAAATTTATGCGGATGTTCACTTCCTGTAAATGACCTACTTACATGCCGAATTATTTACGTTGTTTATTTATAAAAAAATAAAAAGCAATATGAAAAGTATTATTCCAACACAAGCGTTAGAAAATTATTCTTAAAGTTTTCTTCTAAATAGGCTTTGTTTTATTTAACTTTCACAAAATCTAACTTAATTTGTCAGTATTCTAAGCTCGTTGTATTTTATTAAACTTGAGAACTCCCCAGTAGCAAGTTCACACAAAAGCTCTATTTCATTTCTGAATTAAATAACTTTCTTGGAATTTTAGAGTAGAGTACTTAGGTGTTATTATTTTTAGGAAACGCGCTTTTTACTATACTTACTATGGTATAATATTCATTATTAGCGTACAGCTAAAGGTATATAATATATAGGTAAATAATAATATTAAAATTTTAGGACAGAATTTGATAAATAACCATATACTGTTTGCAAGAAAGTGTATAGAACTTGCGATTTCTGCCTAAAAAGTTGTTTTTTGTACATCAAATATTCGTTGACGCAGATTAGACTTTATTTGAATAACAAATCCAAAGGCAACTTTGCTAGTGAAACACACGAGGAATTTTTATAGAAAATCAAGCGCTGTCACACCGTAGAAAATAAAAGAGAGCAACGAGGACAAAAGTTTTGTCAAATGTTTTTTGATAAAATGATTTCTTTCATCACGCCCCTCTTTACTCGAGGAGAGGTTGCTCGAGTTGTGAACTATCACACGAATACATACAGTACCTACTCCTGTGATAGTTCACAACTCGTTAGCTTTCAACATTTTATATATAGGTAGGTTTCTTTCGAATTGTTTATCCGCAGCTGCCACTTTTTTCTTATTTTTCCAGATAAGAATATGAAAAGTATGAAAAGAGTCTGGATTTTTTCCCCCCTATAATTTGTGAGAAAATATTATTCAAAGAATATGAACGCCGGAGCACGGGTTAACAATTTACATAATGTACAAGGTAATACGCCTACTATACTTTAAAATTAGAAAATGTTTATACAACTTCTATAGTCAGTGGGTTGAACATAAATATTTTTAAGGTTTATACATGTACAATATATGTACATACGTACTACGTAGGTAATAACAGAGTTCGTACTCGAAAGCCGTTAAAAAAAGCAATTATTTCGCGATTAAAATACGATCTTTCTTCATAAATAAAGATTGAATACTTGCATTAAAAGAAACGTGGGAAATTCTAAAGTAGGTATTTAACGATCTGATAAAACTGTTTTAGGAATAATTAATAGAATATAATAAAACTGTAAAGTTTAAATTTTTAACTGCAATTTTTAAGGACGCAAAAGGAAATAAGTAGGTAATTATTTTATTTTTAATAACGAAGATTTTACTCATAACATACCTTACCTGATAGGCACCTACTTAAAAAAAATGAACTAGTAGAGTTAGATATTTTTACGCTAAAAGATAAACATGAAAACTTAATTTATGAAACTTAACTTCAATATAGCTTAGGGTAGGACATATTAATTGATGTTGGTCAGTAATTTATTGTGATTAATGCCATAATACCTACTAAGAACATTATAAGAGATTTGAATTATAAATTGAACCAAAAGTCCTCATTTATCTCTTCCATTGTTCAGGGAATTTGTCAGGAAGTCGGTATTGAGGAAGTTAGTACTTACTTCGAGTTTAGTCAATGTCAATGACGTCTTTAGTTAATGCTCCGTCTAATTTACTGCGGCGAAGTTTGGTTCAGTTCATTGCGACAGTTATTACCAGCAGAAGTGCTTGACTAGGAATTGTAGGTAGATAGGTAGGTACCTAAAGCTTTTCAAATTTATAAAGTTTTGAGGTTACTAAAAATACTCATCATCAGGTGAAAGCTTCAACGACGCATTTGAATTTTGACCCCAACACTAAAACTGTCAAAAAATCATAGAAGATATTTTTGTTACTAAAACATGCAGCAAAATATAGTTGATATTATTCAACACACACACAGCAACTTGCAACAGCGCGGCGTACCTACACCGCTATCATCTCTAGGCTTGTAGCTACGTTGTTGCGGGGTGTGGGGAGACACGATGCCAGTGGGGGGCGGAGAGTGTCGTTTTTAAAATTTGTACAGTATGTTTCAATACATCTATAAATATAGATAGTGCCTGTTTGTAATATCAAATTAACAGTTTTTCACTAAATGCATACTTATACCTACTCACATAAAAAACCAACTTTTCAAATTTTTCTGTCTGTCTGTCTCTCTGTCTGTTTGTTCCGGTTAATCTCTGGAACGGCTGGACTGATTTTGACTGGGCTTTGACTCGCAGATAGCTAATGTTATAAGGAGTGACTTAGGCAACTTTTATCCCGGAATTCCCGCGGGAACTCCGACACTAACGCGGGTGAAACCGCGGGGAACAGCTAGTAGTTAATATACTTAGCTTGTGTGATATGGATCCCTGTGTGTTGTGTGCCGCAGATGATAGTGCGAGTGTGGTGCGAGAGCGGCGCGGGCTGGAGTCAGACGCACGTGCCCGTGACGCCGCTCACGACGTGCCGCGACGTGCTCGACTGCTGCCGCGAGCCGGGCGACGAGCCGTGCCTGCTGCTGTGTGCGCACCCGCAAAATGGAGGTTTGGATCTTTGAAGTGAAATTTTCCTATAGCCATGCTAGAAAAATATTAATAACGTAGCTGGGGGACCAGCTCCCGCGGTTTTGCGTCATATTCAAAGTTCCCGCAGCGACTCTTTATATCGGGATGAATGTATCTATGAATGTACCTATTCCAAGAATTAATTTATTTTTACCACTATTCTCCCTGCGGGATTTTCTGCTTGAATTTCTTTATTCCCTTGGATTTTTTGTAAAATAGAAAGCATCCTATGTACTTACATAAATCTGGGGTAGGTACTATAGATTTTTGTGATAGAGTTTTTAGAACAGGTTCAGTAATTACCCTCTACGTCCGAAACTTAGAAATTTAACAGCTTTATAACATTAGTTAGATAAATACGCTCTTGGATATTATCACAGAACGCCTGCACGTGGTATTAAACACTTAATGTACTGAGAGGAGTATCAGATATACTTTTTTGTTAATACATACTACTTATGATTACATAATAAACAACCACACCTGACACAAATGTAAGTTCATCATATAAATGTTAAAGCTGACGCGAAAATCATAACCACGAAACTTGACGTACAGCAGTCAGAATCGCTAACGATTCTGTCGTATGAATGTGAGACGTACTGATGTATAAAAGTTGTTTTATAATTTGTTATTTATTTTTTTCGTTATTATATTAGGTATAAAATTAGCAAATTAAAATAATTTTTATTTTGCTGAGGAGAATAGGAGATGCATTACAACATTGCAAAACAAGTAATTTTTTCAAAGTACGGGTAAATGAGGGATCCAACCAATGTTAGAGATGTGAAAATTTGTGAAGATATTTGTAAAGATGTTTGAATTGGTTTTAATGAAGATGTTTGAACTGAATTTAAATACAATTTGGCAAATTTTATACAGACCTAGATTAACATAGGATTATAGTACTAGCTGTCTCCCGCGGTTTCACCTGCGGTTATTTTGGAGTTCCCGCGCGAATTTCAGGATAAAATATACGTATAAACCTTCCTCTTGAATTACTCTATCTATAAAAAAAAACCGCATCAAAATCCGTTGCGTAGTTTTAAAGATTTAAGCATACATAGGGACAGACAGACAGCGGGAAGCAACTTTGTTTTATAGTATCTAGTGAAGTATTTATACTTCCTATTCCGAGGGAATGAAAGGTTTTCCCTGAAGGAATTCAACCCGACATTCGAGGGGGCGAAGCCACGGTGTACAGCTAGTAAAATAAAGAGAACAACGATAAAAACAAATAACTCATAATATAGATAATAATCGATTCTGATTTCGGTGCAAGATAAAAGCGTGCCAACAATACTCGTAGCCAAAGAAAGAATTTCAAGACAGATTCTACAAAGCAAAACACAGTACGAAACATCCTGTTTACAACGAAGCGGGCATGTAATCTGGTGTAGTGAGACCTTACCATCAGTTGTTGCAGATTAATTAACATACAAAACTGGAAGAAAAATAAGATACTTAATAAATATTATTATTAGTTGCAGAAGAATAAAACTAAGATGCTATATTTATAATGTGACATCGTATGAAGAAGTTATTAAAAGCTGTCCAAATCGAAATCGTGTAGATTATCTGGAGCTGAAGTAGTCAGGATCTGTTCTGATGATTTTGATAGTAATTGCTATGCTGATCGTTGTACAAAAGAACTTACGATCATTTTCTTTCACAATTCATATTTAACTTAGATGAGCATTGAGCTTGTTTGATCTAATAGAAAATTCACAATCTGTACAAAATGCCTGACCACAATATCGCGCTTAGTTAATTTTCACACGGGTCATTCGCTATTCGCTATTCTTTAGGGGACTTATTTTTTCTGTGGGGTAAATCTGGAAGACCGCGAAGACCGCGGCAACTGATGTTATGGGTACAAATAAAGCGAGGATACGACCGGTAAGTCATCTTCGGCAAAAACTCCCACCGCGCCATTGAGAGATGTCACTCTAATGCGCCCTAACAGTACTTGATGGGCTAACCCCGTCAGAGTCGGGCCCGTGGGACAGGGCCGTCGCGCGTCGTGCGGAATTCTTGCTAACTGTCCCATTCGTTACGGGCTAGCTATGTAAATTCTTCACATCTCTTGAGAATTTTTTTGACAATCTTAAAAACAAGGATATTTTGAAGATGTGAATTATCTTGGTTGCAGATATGTACATTATTAGGTGTTCTCAACGATCAATTTGGGAGTTCCCGTGGAAAATCCTTAAAATTTGTTCTGAAGTCTCCTACCTATAAGCTATTTACCGTTCAAATTTCAGCTTTATTGGTCAATTAATTGGTTTTGAGATTTCGCGTTAAATCAGTGAGTGACCTATCGCTTTTATATAATAGATAATCCCTGTGAGATAATCAAACTAGAAACCCGTGAGAGTCTTAATCCCCGTGCCGCAAATCTGGGTGTAGAGATATAAGGTGAATGTACCTATAAGGTTTGAGTGACTCCGATAAGTTATTCAAGTGACAATATATTAGTTACTCGCTGACCCCCGCGGTTTCACCCGTGGTAATTTTAGAGTTTCCGCGGGAATTCCGGGATAAAACGTACCAGCTGTCACTCAGGATTACTTTAGCCTTTAATAAGTGAATTTTTTTTCGAAATTGGTTCAGTAGATCCAGAGATTACAACCTCACAAAGTCCGGAGTTCCCGCGGGAATTAGAATCACTGCAGCTTTTCAAAAGTAAAAGAATTTTCAAAATCGGTTCAGTAGATCCAGAGACTACCCCCTACAACCTCACAAACTCACAATCTCTAGAGTTCTCGCGGGAATTCCGGGATGAAAATACTGTATGTCACTCAAGATCTCTGTAGCTTCTTATAAGTGAAAGAATTTTTAAAATCGGTTCCGTAGATCAAGAGATTACCCACTACAATCTCACAAACTCACAAACTCTGGAGTTCCCGAGGAAATTCCGGAATAAAAAGTACCCTATGACACTCAAGATCACTGCAGCTTCCTATAAGTGAAAGAATTTTAAAAATCCGTTCAGTAGATCCAGAGATTACCCCCTACAACGTCACAAACCCACAAAACCCACAAACTTTTGCTCTTTATAATATTAGTAGGTATAGATGTAGCTCACGAAACAATAACACAAATGAATGCCCGTGTCAGAAGATTCCACAATTACTAAAATTCGAATGACTGAAATCTTATCTTAATCTTATCTTATCTTTAATATATATGAATTACGTGTCATGTTGTTTGTCCGCGATAAACTCCGAAACTACTGAACGGATTTTGATAAAATTTTGTAACCATTTATAATATGGTCCAACTTAAAAGATAGGATAGTTTTTATTCCGGGATACCCGCAGGAACTCTGGAATTAATACGGGGAACAGCTAATCATCGTAAACTACAGCAATTTTTTCCCGGAATTCCCGCGGGAACTCCGAAATTACCGCGGATGAAATCGCGGGGGAACAGCTATCTCTGGATCGACTGAACCAATTTTGAAAATTCTTTCACTCATAGGAAACTACAGTGATCCTGAGTGACATAGGGTACTTTTTATCCGGGGATTCCCGCGGGAATTCCGGGGTTTGTGAGTTCTTGTGTTTGTGAGGTTGTAGGGGGGTAATCTCTGGATCTACTGAACTAATTTAAAAAATTCTTTCACCTAAAAGAAGCTACACTGATCATGAGTGACATAGGGTACTTTATATCCCGGAATTCCCGCGGGAACTCCGAAATTACCGCGGATGAAACCGCGGGGGTCAGCTATTATATAAAAGTCACGTATCAGTTTTTGCTGTAAGCATAATAATTAATAGGTCATCTTGGATAGGTCGAAGTTATTTTCGGTTAAACAAGTAGGCAACTTTGTTTTCTCAAACCCTTATTATAATAATATACGTGATCCCGACGTCTGAGAACCGTCACGTACCTATATATACATAATAAATGAACAAAGTTTGTCTGACGATGTATTTCGTTGCAAAAACCCGAGACGCCACCGTAATTGGTCTCCAATCGAGTTGTCCGTGGGAAAGATATGTCCGAAATGTCACTTTCACTCCTTCACGCATCACTCATTGCGAGATCGGTCCGTTTCTTTCAAATGAAGAACAATCGATTGATTATACTTAATTAAACCTGATAGGACTTAATGTCTGTAATTAATTCTTTTTAATGGTATCTTGATACATTTTTGTGCAAGAAAACTTTAAAAGATGGTTAAAATACCTGCTAAGCTTCAGGAGATTCAATTTAGTTTAGTTGGTCATAAAATTATATTAATAACCTCTACATGTATACAATTAGGTATTTATTTGAAAAATATACCTAAGTAACTATATGTAAACCTAATAGTTATTTTAGAAAGGATTCCTATCAATATTTAAGAAGTCTGTTTTTCTTTTGCGAAAAGAAATGACAGGATTATTATTAATTCTTATACTAATATGTGTTTAATAAGTGAGAAGGTACATTAAATATACGTTAAGTGTACAGATAAATTTTGAACTGGGTATAGAGGGCTAAATTATACTTGGAGTTGCATAAATGCTGAGGGCCATGAAAAAAAAATAATTAAAACTGTATATATGTATTTTTTAAATTGATTCGGTAGTTTTTGAGTTTGTCCATTACAAACAAACATACGAAAAACCAAATATTTTCTCTTTATAATATTAGTGTAGATATTATAAAAATATACAAGGTTATTGAAAAGCAGAAACAATAAAAAAATTATGGCAGCCAAAATATTATATTTTCTTCATAATATGTCTCGGTTCGTCTCCTTTATTTCTGACCTAATTTTTCAAGGGAATTTAAATAGAACACATTCAGCGTCATGTTCGTCAATTCCCTGCCCTTTGATGTATAAATAAGGCATAATATATTCAAAAATCATATCCGTTTTCTTTTTTTCTTTACATTTTAGTAAATGTTAGCGGTTTATTACGAGTAATTTGCCATGTCTTCGAAACAGGTAATTTTTTTTTCTCCTAGCTTCGTATATTAGGTACCATAGTTATACATTTACAAGTCAATACAAAACTGACTTGTCTCATACCAGCAGATTTATCGCGAGAGGGTAAGATATCTTGAGCCATTCACAGATACTAAACATTTAATTTCGAACTAGAAGACTAATTTCACCAATTATTTCACATGTATAAGTAGAAGTAGCACAAATGCTCACAACATAACATCGAAGTCTCGTCGTTACTACTTAGTACAAAGTAAATGCGGGACCGTTTATTAAAATTTATGCAGGTTACAAGGTTATACATACCTACCTAATATAATAAAATACTCATATGTGGATAAGTATACCATCAGATCCAGCTATAGCAATCTTTGTTCGACATAATACCAATTTCGTTGGAAGAAAAATTCCATGGGAATGTTAATGTTCGTGCCCATTAGTGTAGCATACAATTGCAAATTGTAGTGCATCAACTATAATTTTGTATAATTGAACTCATATTTGCGGCAGCGGTGGAGATAACGCCAGCACGCGACCAAGGGAAGCCTCCTGTAATGAACGCAACTCCGAGAACCACCTTTACGAATGCCTCGTTACTCGTTGCAGCTTTTACTTTCACAAACAACTTCATCTGTATAAATAAAAATGAATCGCCAAATGTGTTGCTAAGCGTATAACTTGCAAACGACTGCATCGAATTGGATAAACATTTTTTTTGTGGTCGTTATTGTCAGGACAAGGTTTTTATAAGAGAAGTTTGGAGTTCCTGCGGGAATCTCGGAAACGGTTTGGAGCGATTTTGACAGAAGTTGCACTGCTAATTAGCTGATGTCATTAGGAGTAAATTGAGCTACTTTGGAGTTCCTGTGGGATTTCTAAACTTAAACTCATGCGGGTGAAACCGCGGGGCACATCTAGTTATAATATAATAATACCATGATGACGAGCTATGCCTCCTGGATAGATGGTATGAGTTTTCGAAACCCCTCCATGTATTTCAATGTTGTTATGGCGTGTATGAGATCGTGCCATAATAACACATTGCATATATATTTCATGCAGGCGTTTCGAAACTGTTGATCAATTAAAATACCAAAGATAATTAGAAATGTGTCAAGTAAAAATGCTAGAAAAGTGTGTTGTAGATGTTACCTATTTTGGCTTTCATTAACGTTCGTTACGGCACCTGTAGTCGTCAAAGTACGCGCTACTTGCTACCTACCTATACTTAAAATATAGTAAATATCATAATATTATTTCCTGATAATAATTTTGTATCAGCATAGATACCTAAAAGCCAAAAATTAATGTCAAACTTGACGAAAATGGTAGTTTTGGTGGTTTCTATTTTTACATAATATGTCTAGTAGGTAATTAAAAATACAACCTGTTAATGAATTAATCAAAAACCTGATAAACCCCATTAAGGCGCATGGAGTCGTGAAACGATCATTTTTGAGGCCCTAAAGCTCATAAATTAGCCTACTGACGATTCCAGAATTAACATATATTAAAGATTGATATATGAACTTCAATCTGAGCATTTAAATAAATTGTAGTCTACAAAATACTATTCAAAAAAAAACATTGAAATGAAGCTGTTTTCAACTTGAAATACGCTACTGCTTCTAAACTACAAGTGATAATTTCACGATTCTTTCAGGAAAAGATTGCTAACTTGTTTAACTTAAAACTGAGCATTTATCGTTCCAAAATAATACATAGTTTTGACGAAATGTTTTTTATACCACATTCACTACAAATGGTCACGAGCGGGTCCGTGCGCGGGCGACGGGAGTCAGTCTGGCGCTGGCATTCAAACGGGTAGGCTGTGCGTCGCGCTGTCGCAATCCGCTTGGTTACGCCAAATTAATTTTGTGAGCAAAATAAGGTAGCGACATCAAAAATGCCACGAAAAAAAAAGCTGCAAAAAGTTGGGCAACTGGACTTCACTGAATTTTAATTATTGGTTCATTGTATTTTTTTGTAACAAAAGGCAATTTTATAAACACATTTTTGTTTTATTACTTTCTTTTACTAAATTAATCAATAAATTAATAAAAATAAAAATATACAGCTACAGCATTTTAGATATCGGAAAATATACAGCAATTTTCTATCTGCATACAAATCGAAGAATGCTGTAAGTAGTAAAACCTGTTTCCTTGTAACTTTAGTGAAAATATTTTAATTGCAACTAACATTAAGGTGGGTCTAAAGGTCTAGTTTTCATACAAACTGCCGTAGCTATATTAAAGGCATTCCGCCTGTTTTTATTTATTAGACTTCATTTAATAAAATACTACTACTTGTTACGATAACGCACAGCCCAAAATCTTTGCATATTATAGTGAAGAAATAACATAATTACAATCATTTCAAAATGAATTAAATTTCGGTCGAACCTTTGCTTGTGTGAGAGAACGAATACACTTATAAGTGTACGAAAATGGCGGCCCGGTCTATAAACAGCTGTAGTTAGGCTGTAGACTGACAAGTCCCCCGAATGCAGTAGTTTGTAGTGAATTCCAAAAGGATCACAAGGTGGCGCGGCGTTGTGCCGTGAGTTTTGACAATTTTGCCTACCAAGATAATTTAGAATTGTATTTGAAAATATACCTATTACTGATGTAGTAGGTACCTATTAGTAGCCGAAGCGAATACAAATAACTTGTGGAAAGTTGGAAAAGACGTTTTGGTTCTGCGTCACGTACGATGAGGTATAACGTAACTTACGGGTAAAAGTATTTTATATTTTTGTGTTGAATAAATTCTTGCTATCTCTTTCTTGTTTTCACGATGAGTAAAAGAGAGAGACCATATTTTCGAAAGGTTGTATCTCGGCCTGGGGTGATAAAATTCAGCGTTTATCTCCAAATTCTCCGATGCAATGAAAATAATATTTTTATTGTGTCTTATGTGACCACGTGATGCAACGTGTGTTCCGAGATATAGTCTCGGAACTACAAGTTACAGACCCATCGTGTTGGTACTCAAACGTCATGTTTTCGTGATATCTATGTGATCACGTGGTCAAATTTCCAATAACCTATATCTCGGAAACTACAAGTTACAGACCCACCGTGTTGGTACTCAAACTTCATGTTTTCGTGATATCTATGTGATCACATGGTCAAATTTTCAACAAGCTATATCTCGGAAACTACAAGTTACAGACCCATCGTGTTGGTACTCAAACTTCATGTTTTCGTGATATCTATGTGATCACGTGATCAAATCTTCGATAGCCTGTATCTCGGAAACTACAAGTTACAGACCCATCGTGTTGGTACTCAAACTTCATGTTTTCGTCATATCTATGTGATCAGGTGGTCAAATTTTCGATAGCCTATATCTCGGAAACTACAAGTTACAAACCCATCGTGTTGGTACTCAAACTTCATGTTTTCGTCATATCTATGTGATCACGGTGTCAAATTTTCGATAGCCTGTATCTCGGAATCTACAAGTTACAGACCCATCGTGTTGGTACTCAAACTTCATGTTTTCGTCATATCTATGTGATCACGTGGTCAAATATTCGATAGGCTATATCTCGGAAACTACAAGTTACAGACCCATCGTGTTGGTACTCAAACTTCATGTTTTCGTGATATCTATGTGATCACGAGATCAAATCTTCGATAGCCTGTATCTCGGAAACTACAAGTTACAGACCCATCGTGTTGGTACTCAAACTTCATGTTTTCGTCATATCTATGTGATCACGTGGTCAAAAAGTGGAATCGAAATCTAAGGTTTGAACACAAGATTTTCACGATTCATAGTTTACAAAAAAAGACGCACACCACCGAGACTCTTGTTGAGGTAGCCAAATTACGAATCCTAATCGTCTAGTATTAATCGATTTGCATGTGTGTGTGACTACGTTTCGGCCAGTTATTCGATATTTTCGTGTAGTTAAAGGATAATAATGCGCGTAAAGCCATATAAAAATTTTAAATTAAAGATGTATTAAACACTCATTCTCTCGCAGCCATCATCAAAATCTATTTTTTAACCTTGTGATTCTCTGTAAATTGAGAAAACTCTTTTATGGCGCCGTCCGCGGCCTCTATCGGATAAGAGCTGCATAATCTGGCGGAGCGCACCCTTAACTTAACAAAACTATGTACAAAAAAAATCACAATTCTGTCAGTTCTTGTTAAAAAGTTGCTTTATTTTCAATTTTATAAAAAAAATGTTTCTGGTGAAAAGTTGGTGTTTTGTTACTTACAGCAAATATGTTTTCTTACGGCGAAAATTTTGATTAGTCTACTACTTTTTTCTGGGACGATATAAATTAAAAATAAATTCGGTACCTAAAGGTACCAAATAGGTACACTAAATATGTGAAAAGAAAAAAATCAATTTGTGTATAGGTACTAAATTGTACTAAATAAGTACTAAATTGTAAAATAATAAATTAATTTAACTACCTATTTAACTACGAATTTGATATCATTAATCCTTTATAGTAAAATTACAATATAATAAAAATAAACATCAATAATTATTTACCTTCATTATTAAAGTATTAAAATAAAACATAAAAAATACGATATAAAAATATTTGCATGACTCAATGTAATATCAATTAAAATAATGATAGATTTGATGGAGTGCCGATAACTGTTCCACTGACCCTACGTACATTATCGCGCGATGTTTGGGTGCGGGTAGCGGGGGCGAGAAAATTAGGCCACGCCTCAACGCCCAAGGTCGTTGGCGACACCACGAGCCTTAAAAAAAATAAACAATAATGTGACTAAAATATAAATTTTGTCAAAAAAAGTAATAGTTTAAAAGTTATTCAATATTAGTTTGGAGGTGACCTATCCACGAAATTTCAAACGCTACGCCCGCACCTACGTGTCAATGACCGATTCGATTTGTTTGCTACGGGCGGCGTACGCGTCAAATATTGTGTTATAAATCATTTAGACATGGGCAAATAAAAACGAAAAAATATAACCTATATTAAAACATGGTGCGATCGATTCGGAAGTCGATTCTGAGAAAACTACTTCCTAATTTTCAGTTAATTCATTAACACGTTGTATATTAAAACACATAGCTACTGATTTTAGTGAGTTGGTGTCACCTTAACTTTTACTATTATACCTAGTTGGTTTATGAAATGTATGTATTCATTATTATTTTCAGTGCACATGTTACGTGACACCGAGCTGCTCCTGGAGGTGGCATCGGCTCTCGGTCCCGAGGTGCAATTTGTTCTCAAATACGTTGACATTGGTTAGTAATGAAACTATGTATATTGTATATACTTAAGGGGCAATTAGGTAATTACCGTTACGGTTAGTTTTGAGATGAATCTGGATACGCGGCAGCGTGTCAAGCCAAGTTCAAGCAAAGGAACTACACACAGCTGGGCCTTGAACTACTTTTACTGGTAAAACTACTTACTAGGCTAGCCAGCGCCAAGTGTAATATTACTCGAACCACTTGGTGTCACTTTTGATCCTTCTATAAATCAAAACCTCTTTAACGTAAACACATGTGTTTAATTATATCCATAAGGACATGTAGAAGCCCAAAATGAAGCTAACTCAAACGGTTATAGAGATAATTATGAAGGTCAAAAAGTCGTAAATTTTAGTACTACTGACTAACTGACATATAAGTAGTTTAGATCTAAACTACTTCCAGATGACCTAGAAGGATGAAATTTGGAACCTACTTTAAGATCTCACATTTTTAAATAACAGCAATTGTTATAGATATCAAATAAATCAAAGAGATAGAGTTTAATACTTGTTCATTATGTTATTTTGTTCCTTTAAATACATATTTCGATTTTGCATAGAACTTGGCACTCATTTTGATCTCCATTCTTTTTGCGGCGAAGCCCACAGCCAAGCATAATTTTCGTATTGAACTTGGCTCTCTTTTTTACATTTATGTTTTTGGTAGGATTTAATCCTAACTAATATTATAAATGCGAAAATGAGTTTGTTTGTTTGTTACGCTTTCACGCCTCAGCGATTTAATGGATCATCATGAAATTTTGCATACACGTTGTCAGGGATACAGAGAAAGACATAGGGTACTGTTTATCTCGGAATTTTTGCGGGAACTCCGAAATTATCGCGGGTGAAACCGCGGGGAACAGCTATTCTACATATAATATAATCTATAAATGAATCCCTATTTTCCTTGGTCACGGCATCATGCGTGAATGGCTGGACCAATTTCGCAATTCTTTTTTTGCTATTTTTTGTTATTGTAAGGAATAAGTTTGGAGTTCCTTCGGCAATTCTGAAAGTCACCTGGGTGAAACTGCGGGGCGCAGCTAGTTAATAAATAAAATATATTAAGTATGTAAGCGAGATTCCAGCAGGAGCTATTTTTTTCTAAAATAAGAGAATTCTAAGTTACTCTTTATAACGTCAGCTATCTGCCAGTGAACGTCCTGTTAAAATCAGTCTAGCTGTTTCAGAAATTAGCCGGGAAAACACACAGACCGACAGACAGAAAAATTTAAATAATTGATTTTTTTATGTAGTATAAGTACCGTATATAGTATTTACCTACTTGATATGCATTTAGTAAAAATCTGTTAAATTGGAATTACAAACAGACACTTCAATTTTATATAGATATGTGTAGATTTTTATTTAGATATGTATAGATGTATAGATTCCGACAAATGTGTGCAACCAGTTACCAGATACTAAACTAAAATTAGGAATTAAGTATATATAATACATCCAACAATAAAAAATAAATATATGAGAACTTTCAGGGAAAAAATGAAAATCATGTAATAAAAACTTAATATGAAAGGAAACAATAAAAAAAATTATTCACATTGAGTATAAAGATAAATGAAAAAGTTAAATTACGTTATAAATACCTCTTTTGTTAACCCCCGTTTAATTATATGTAGGTATCTCTCTGTTCAACCTTCGTTCGTAATTGGCACGTTTATTTGTTCCTTTATCTTGCCTCTTATTGGCAACTTCCATAAAACTGTCAGCGCGAGTGTGCCAATCGAGTTATCAGTACACGGCCTTAGGCGTTTCATTAGTTGCCGTCTCTCTATCCGTAATAATGTACTTGTTAAGGCTCATGTATATGTAATTTTGTGGAGATTAAGTGATCAACACACGAGCATCTGCTCAAGCTAACTTATTAGTTGGACGTACCTCTAATAGAGATTCGAAAAGCTTAACCATTAGGTACTAAACTAATGTGACATGACACAATAATTAATCAAAAATCAATAATTTTATTAGAAACAGCTGAGAATGTTTTTTACTTATTTATCTTAGTAAGATTGTTAGCTATCAAAATTAAGTCGGTCGATAACTCAAAAGTTATGTTCTTTTTTCCCAATTTTTAGTTGGATCGAAAAAGAAAAAAGTGTTTACTCCCTCAAAAACTGGTGCCCTCATTTAGCTCTTGCAAAAGTGACAGCACCTGTGAATAGCGTTAAATCTTGCTGTCACTTTTTCACGTTTTGCAAGAGCTAAATGAGGGCACCAGTTTTTGAGGGAGAAAACACTTTTTTCTTTTTTTTTCTTCTTTCATTTCTTTGCAAGGCTTGAGATATGAATGATTGATTAATTATTGATATGACTAATAATGAATCAACGCGAATTATCTTCAAGCATTACATTCTGGTACTCAGTTGATCTCTATAAAAAGGAAGCTCTTTCCATAGAAAAAGCAATTCCTTAAGAGAAAATCACGAGAAAAAACATGCTAAGTACCAAGGTTCGCGACGCTTGTTCATTTTTTCTCGGATGCAAGAGAAAGGTTCTGAAACTCATTTTATATACAACAGTGACTTCCTTTTTGCATTTTTCCAATTCCCCGACAGATGGATAGAGATTGATGGTTAGAATACTTTTTTCGAATTGGATGTCGCTGGGTTTTCAATGGATTATTAGTTTTTCCTTGGACGTCGCCTACGCTCGTCCGTCTTCCGCGTCGCAATTTCGGAGTGAATCTAATTACGGTTTTATTCATAAGATCTATAAGTAAGAGAATTTACTGTCAAAGTTATTTTTTTCCCAAACCGGTGTTATAAGAAGTGCATGGTGCGTAATTCGATTGGCGTAGATTATTCGAATTCTGTTGTTTAGTAAAATTGGTTTAGTTTTTTCCACCATAGAATGTTATCTATCTACTTTTCATGTCACTTACTTAAATCTGATAACTACCTACTTTAAACTACTGTTGCCGACTGTTAAAACTGTTACCATAATGATTAACATTATGATAGTTAATAATAGTTTTAAACTGTCTGGATTTTTTATTTGATTTTTCAGAGTTCAGACTTGCTATGCTATTGTTTCACAACCCTTTTTTAATATTTGCCTACATTAGTTACTACACAAATTTCTTACCAGCGGTTTGAGTGGTGCGTTATTTGTCGCTCATTCAGACACGGTACTGTTTTATATTTACAGATTATTATTTATTAATAGAAAAAATATCGTAACATCATCCGCACTCACACATTGCTATAACTCACCTGTCGCTCTGTGTTGCTATGAAAAAACTTGAAAGGCTTTGCTACTCACGCGCACACTACTGTTTTGTATGTCTATCTCTTTCTTGCTAACTTCGTTGAAAAGAGACGACAGTAACATACCTGTAAGTGAGTGTCGGTAAAGCGGTGCACTGTTGTATCGACCGACCAACTGGATCAACGGTCCCAGCTCGCACCTAGCGGACCGACGTTAAGTTAGTTTTGACTTAACACCGTAGCGTAGCGTTTGTATTATACAATTTTAACGGTCATTTTAAAGTAATGTTGTGTTAACCACGTCAAAATTTGTTTTAGAGAACCCCGGGATGTTATTTTTGTGTGAGTTCGTCTAATTTGTGTTCGGTTCAACCCTGTTTTCTAAGTTCGAATCGGTGATAAATAAAACCTTAATCTCGACGTTCGGTGGTTTACATCACGCCAGGTAGGTAACTCCGTGCTTCGTAGGTTCGTTAAAAGTGCTCGTGCGAAGTTACAAGTTTGAATTTGTGTAAAAGTTTTCTAAATATTATTACGTGGAACATTGTGTTCTTGTTGTGCTCTGTGCGTTTTAAGTGACGACTTGAAAGGATTTTGGGATTCATATCAAATCTATACAGGGTATGTTCCTACTTACATTTATTATTTATGTATGTCACATAACTTTCTCAAAACTTCATTAATTTCAATTATCATCTTTGTATAGTCAAAGTTTTATTTAAAACGATAATGATGGATAAATTGGAATTAGATATTACCAACTCGATAGCCAAAAGTTGGAACTCTTATATGACACGCATAACGGTGCTTATTTAGGTACCTACTCTGTTCAATATAGTTTCATTGATTCTATTGATAACCAGGTATTAATACGGATTATTCATTTTTCTATGGTAGGTATAACTACAATACTATAGAAGTTTAAAAAAAATAAAATAAACAAGCGTTTCTTTGAAAAACAAACTTCTAAGTATTACTTCTATACGACCAAAATGGCTACAAAATATGTACATGTAGGGTTCAAATTTTCATTAATACTGATTGTGAGTCTTTTTTTCTAAGGTGGAAACCATTCAAACTCACTTCGTCAGTGCCGGATAAGGCTGTGTTCACATTAGTATTTAGGTACTGGCGTATTTTGTGTTACATAAAGTTTCCATGGATTAATGCGTAGACTAGATCATTGGACGCGTACGATTCATAGTAGAAAGAAGTTCAACGCGCTGCGGTCTCGTACGTGCAACGATTACACGCATTGATGGTACTTTGAATACAAATTAGTTTATGCTAATTTTAGCACAATCAATTTTGCACACACATAGGCAGATAATAATAGATAATATAAGAAAGCTTCATATACTTATAACTTGCTAATGATATCAAAATACTGACATGTTAAAGTATTTGACATAGTTCATTATACTTACATATTTTAATGCTACCTACGTAGGTATATGGAACATTTTTGCTTTGTCATAAATGGTGCCGTAAATAATGTTCATGTTAAGAATTAAAAAAAAAATATGTAATTTCTGAATTGAATTTTTACCTGCTATTGACTTCTTTGATGCGTTTGTGTTCTGTAACCGCATCCCAGAGCCAACGCAGCGCATTCTTGGGAGACCTTTAATTAAATTTTTGACTTGGACGTTCCGCCGAGACGTTTCCATCACACAAACAAATACTCGTTAGTTGGGGTTAAATAATTCCACTATTGCCGTCTTTCAAACGATGTCCAAAATAGTACCTACTAGCTTAATCTTGGATTAAAATTTTCTTTTATTACAATACGCAGTTTTATGATATCAAATGGTAAGTTTAAACTCTTCAAGAGATTAGGTATATATGCATTATGTTTACCAGTAGTTTAGTTAATGACTATCAAGTTGCAAACTCACTGCCTGAAGAGCACAATATTATTAATTTTTATAAGTATATTTTGATATTAGATGGGTAATTTAGTTTGTAATCAAGACGTAATCTAGGAGGTTAAATACCATCACTACATCCATTCGACAGGCGTTGTATGGGGCAGCTTGGTGCTCGTAATCATGACCTAGGATTTGACGCAGAAGAAGAAATATAATGTACAATACTGAACACTTGGAAACAAGGCATAACACACTGTAGTTAAACTTTATTTTTTTATATTATGTCCAGACTATATCTTCGTAGAACCCAAAAATACTAATTGTAGTCGTGTCACTTTATTCATAATGAATCCTACCAACAAAGAAATAATTGGAAGTTAAAGTAATATTTGCTGAGTTATAAGCCTTTAAGACAGGATATAGTTGAGAAACCAGTTTGCTACCTGTCGTAAGACTGCCATGATGATGGAATGAAACGCATCTAGGCGGCCGTTTATTTTCACATTAAAATTTTAAAAGAGTCTAGTTTTTTAACGGTTGAACAAGCAATGTGTGCCTGACTAGTTTTATCTGGCGTGTATAAATAACACATACCTAGTAGTATCGTTCAACATAAAATGAATGTTGATAAAAAATTATGATGGAAAAGAATGGAATAACATTTTCTGCCAAATAAAACTTTAGCATCACTGCTATTCTTAACACTGAAGCTATAAGAAAATTTTCGTAGCGGAGACACTAGAATGTAAAGGACTTTTTTGTATTGTATAAATTCCATGCAAATCTAAAATAATTTTACGACAGTTTTATTCCTGTTAGCGACGCGTTGAGTGCCATCAATAGATAAAATTTCAATGACCGGTGATGGCATGCAGAATAAATAAACAGGTTAGGCCAGAAATTTCTAAAACTGATTTTATGAAAGTTACTTAATTAATATGTATTTACGCCAGAATACTAAGTATGTAGTATTTATTTTGCGTATCGTTACTGAGCATTGAGCAAACGAAGAATAGTGAAAGGTTAAAACGATTCCGATGCAAAGCAATGTGTAACTTTGCGATTGGCGATATCAGATGTTCTCACGAATGCTTAACCTGCACAGTACGGGGGGTCAGAAGTCTTACCATGAGTATTGGAATATTACTGTGCCGAAGGGTTCCAAATTATGATGGCTCATAATGCAAATTAAAATACAAACCAAATCACAGAAGGGCTTGAAACGTTTCCAAGTTTTTAGGGAAAATTTATGATATCTTAAGTGATATTTATTTATTGGCTCTTGAATACCGTTAATTTTTTATTAAATGTGGTCAGTGGTGGCACACACTACCTATCATACTGAGATATATCCACATGTTTAGTTTGACCACAATTAGTGTTTTTTATCTTCATCGCATTTGCACATCTTCTTCATTTGATACCTTAAAATCTTTATTTCCGTATTGCATCCCTTATAAGGATTTTCATAAACTATAAACCTCCACTTGACTCTGTAATTACACACTTTTTTCGTCTTTTTCAAACTTATGAAAATTATAGTCAAAAGTGAAATCCTTTATTCAAATTTGGCCCATAATGTGGCTCTTTTTGACGTCAATATAACTACAGCTACCATGACAGCACCGAGAATAAATTATAGAAATAACCTTACAAATATTGTCGCTAGTTAACGAATTAGTTTGAATTAACTACATAATTAAGTGAAACATTGACCCACTTCTGCATTATATGGAAGAAGGATGTATCTGGAATATATCTTTACGTCTCTTATCAGTGTGTTACTTAACATAACAAATCTCCTGGGTTATAGTGGTCAAAAGTTTGAGCGGCATTCGTATAATGATAACTTGCAAATTACGGATAAAATCATTCTTGTTTTGCTCTAGAGTCTAGATGGTGACGTGTCAAGTGTGGGATGTGTTTGTAGTTAATAGTGTATACTATTAACTCTATAGTAAACCTGTATAGGTTTACTATAGAGTTCTTTGATATGATAATCTCTATAACAAACGATGAATGTCGCTACATAAGCACAAGCGAGGGATAGTCATTATTCTAATGAGCAGACTTATCGTGAATGTATGAAAGAAGAGCATATAAATGCAAGGGAGATTACGTCATAGAACGATTGGTAGAAGTCATAAACTTGATAATTAGACGGAAGGGGACCCCTTAACAACTAATGGTGAGACATCAGAGCTTTTCCCGCGTGGAATCTCGTGAAAGTTGGCCAACGCAGGCCGACACTCGCTCATGATCAAGTGGATGGGTCGACGACAGAACCAGTTTGAGAATCGGCAAGTGTAGGTGCCGACAATGAGCTACGAAACAATTACCGTTGGAACGAGCGTTCAATACAAACGAATTCATTGCATAACGAACATTTCAAAATTAATCAACGCGTTGATGTCACTGTAGTTTCATAAATAATAATTGTTGCATGATAGTTACCATCGGTTTGTCACAGGTATACTATCTACATTGACACCTAACCAGTTTTAGATTAAATTATAAAAATAACCTTACAAATATTGTCGCTAGTTAACGAATTAGTTTGAATTAACTACATAATTAAGTGAAACATTGACCTACTTCTGCATGTATTCTGTCGTGTTTTGTATAAAATTTGCATATTTGTTATCGTACCTGTTATTTTAATCATAGCTCGGCGTGAAGCCTCGCCTGTTTTTACCACGTGTGCATAGTTGTACTTTCACGCGGTTCATTTTTCTCTTCATTTCTCACTAGCTGTTCCCCGCGGTATCACCCGCGTTAATTTCGGAGTATCCTACGTCCTTTTTTGTAACCCTGATTGAAGGATTGTTAAATATCCTTTCCCTAACTTATTTAATAAATTTGTTGGAAAATTCTTAGGAATTACCTAGCTTTTCTTTAGATTTACCGTGTATGTGTAAGTTTCTTTGACACTTTGATCTAGAGATCTTCAAAGATAAAGTTGGTAAGATTATTCTTGACATTGTAAACGACATAGACTAAAGGATGGTTAAAAGTTACGTCATTAACTACGTGAACAAATGTTACCTTTTTATTTCAATTTCACTGTGGTTTTGACTGTAATGTTGGTGTAGTGGTAAGGGAACCTGACTGCTATGCGGAGTCGCGCGTTCGATCCCCGCATCAGGATAAACACTTATGTGATGAACATTGGTGTTTACTGTGAGTCTAGGTGGAGTTTAATATTATATATAAGTATCATCTATGTCTCCACAAAAAAAAATACATAATAAATATGTAAACTGTTAAAAATTATTATTTACTAGCTGATCACCGAAGTTTCACCTACATTAATTTTCTGCAGGAATTATGGGATAAAAAGTATCTACCCGATTTCCTTTTCTGTTCAACGTCTATGCAAAATTTCATGACGATCAGTTGAACCATTTCGGCGTGAAAGCGTAACAACCACATAAACTCATTTTCGCATTCATAGGAGTAAAGATATAAGTAAGGATTTTGTTTTTATTGTTTTTAAAAGTAAAATATAGATAGTTCTGTTCTGGTTAGCTCGGGGTGATGCTGTAAGGTGTTCGCTATTCTATTTGCCCGTGAATAATGTTGCGACACTCCCATGCAATTCCTCTCACGTGCCACGACTGCCATTGTGAATTGTTCCCACTGTCTAATGGCAACATTTAATTGCTGCGGCCTCATTGTCACATCTATCTCGCATCTCGACAATGGCACTATAGCGACTAGTGCCGACAAAAGCTAGTGGGGTTTTGTAAGTAATCCCTATAGAAATGTCTCGGGAAAGGATTAAAAATTGTTGAGAGTACGTACTAGTAAACAGTGAACACACATTCATATGTGAAGTGTAGTACATCCATAACAAAATGCAATAAGTTTTACTATTATAAATGTGCAAGTGAGTTTGCTTGTTTATTTGTTTGTTTGTTTGATATGCTTTCACGGCTTAAAATACTTACTCAACCGATCATCATGAAATATTGCATACACGTTGTCAAGAATACGAAGAAGGACATAGAGTTTGTCGCGGAAATCTCGCAAGAACTTAAAAATTAACGCTGGTGAAACCGCAAGGAACTGGTAAAAATATACATTGAACAAAATATACTTACTTAATCGAAACAGTTTTTCATAATAATAATAATCCACGTCACAACACACAGATCTACTTGATCCCACAGTAAGCTATTATTAGCTTCATAGATTGCTTACTTGTCATAATTATTATATCGAAAATTATAAAAGACAAACTTAACTAAACTTGTTATTCGACTAGAGGTGTAACTGTCATTGTCGTCATTATCTTGTGTTGAGGATCCATTAAAATTTCTAGATACTTATCTCGTATTCTATCAGAGTAGGTACATATTATACTAAAATGCGCCACTGAAATATAATAGTTCAATCTTCAATTTGAATAAAATACAGTCTTAGGAGGGTCAAGGAATTTAGGAATTTTAATGTTAATATTATGTGGCTATCTAATGTCTTTACTCCCGTAGTAATGAATACTATCTACCTGTCTATTAAGTAATTAATAACAGAGCAAGATACCGTACGAATTCGTTTTTGTTCAGCCAATGTCAATAATTAATTTTACACATTATATAAAATTTCATTCATTTCAAACCATGTCAAAACTAGAAAAATAATCCTAAAATAAATTTGCATTTAAATAGAAATATTTTTAAGAAATATTTTAAAACCAGATTTTTACTATATCTACCTATACTCATTTTGCAGATCGTTCTCCATTTGTGGCTGTAGTCAATACAAATAACATATTTTATTTTTGCTCTGCCATATTATATCAAACGTATGTTATAATTAAGGTGGGTGCACAATTATCATTACTAGCATTAAAAATAATTAATTAAATATTGTGCAAATTCAAAGAATTTTGTAGGTAGGTACGTGCGTACTCGTTGTCTCGAAACGCATAAACAAGTTTTTGTATAATAAAATGAAGCTGAATAACCAACAATTTAAACGCGCTATAACTAGTAAATAAATAGATATTTCGTCTGCTAGATAATAACGATATTATGGTCTCAAAACAGGTTCCCTATCCGAGTGTTATCCATAAAAATAATAAGGTCGTACCGCCACCTACATATATACCATTACTCGTTAATGGTTACTACACTCATGGATTACACTTCTCCGTTCAACACCTCTAATGAAAGAACTACGTTGAAAGTGTTTTTGTAACCTCGATAAAACCTTGACTTGTTTATGAATTCGTGTACACGTAATCCGTGTAGTAAAATAACGTTAGGCTTGTTTTACCATCGTTTTATTTGCTATGTGAATAATATAATATCGTATTTTTCCGGAGTTGATTAATTACATACCACGTTTTTAATTTAAGGGTTTAGAACGACACCTTGTTGCATGATATTGTGAAGTCAACTGTGTGATTTATTTACCCCGTGACTTCGTCTGTTTCAAAATTCTCTCATACTCTTTGTTCCGGGGTGAAAAGTACTCCAAATTCCATCATCAGTTTTAAGTAACAAACATCCAAAGAGTAGGAAGTGGGATAGCATTGTGTTCTGCATGTAGAAGTACAAACACAACGTCCGTCTGGTTAATTGAGTGCAAAATATTGTGTTAGTTCGGAGTTTATACAAACGTGTTATGTCCATTGTTATACTTATTATTATTGAGTACAAATTAAACTTTATTGCTTTAAATACCCAATTCGGTAAATATTATATTTTAAGGAAAACGGAGGTACTATGAGTATAAGAATACATAATATATAGTTTCTACTTTCTTTACACTTGTTGAAATGAAAAAACTGAATGCATTATTTACCTTTATACAGGTTGTCAAACAAGAAACCTTATTAATTGATAAAAAGTGGAGCCCTTCAAACTCCGATATTTTAAGGGCGCGTGCCCTTTGTGGCACTTGTATTTTTAGTCACCTGTCATACTAACATTTATTTTAATTTTTATAAAGGGAATGGTGTAATTGTATAGTAGTTATTGTCTCCAGTCCCCTAATTGTTTTAATTTGGTCCCACAATAGTCATTTATACCAATAGTAGTTTAAGTTCCATAGGAAAATTATACGTAAACGTAAACAGCCTTTTAGCTTTGAATAATTTAAGCCTAAAAGCGGTTAGGGATTTTTTTTTCTTTAATTCTACTCACAAGTGTATCTATTGTGTAATTTATTCAATTGTTATAATGTGCTGTCAAATGGTATGAGGATATTCATACGGGTCACATTTCATTTAATAAACACAATTTATGACTTATAAAACTAATGCGATTCTTGTGCTTGATTTAAAGGTTTTTAATGTCTGCTTCCATTTTAGACGTAGAAACGCGCAGTTTTGCATCTAATGTTCATCAGTCAATCAAGAACAATGCTTGTTTTTTGGATAGTTTTGATAGTTTTGAAGCTTGAAAAAGTCTGCTCACACAGATATGTAGGTAGGTACTAGCAAACTTATTTCAATAAGTGTTTTTGATTAATGCCTTTGTCGTGTGAAACGGCTGTTACTTGCGCGGGTCGCACCCCAGTGGCTTACGGGCTTACTAGTTGCCTACCCCTGACCTAGATCATTATTTTCAAAAAAAAAATCGAAGTTCCCGCGGGAATTTCGGGATAAAAAGTACCCTATGTGTTAATCTGATGTATGAGCTATATTATTGTAAAGTTTCATTTAAATCCATTCTGTAGTTTTTGCATGAATGAGTAACAATCCATCCATCCATCCATCCATACATACTTACAAACTTTCGCATTTATAATATTAGTTACGATGGAAAATTCTCGGTGGTTGTAATGAATAAAAATCAATTATTAAAAATCTTTCCGTCTGTTTGAGAATGCATCACACATAAACTACTAGGTATAGACAGATTTAGATAAAACTTGGCGAGTAACATACAATATTATAATTATTAATTAGGTACTTGTTATTCAGGTACAGCAAATAATTCTCGAGTGAATCCCGAAATCAACAGTGCGGGTAACGGCTATATTGTTTTCTTATGAAACTTTACACCAATTTGTCATTTCATTCGCGTGTCTGACGGTTCGCGTGTGTGACTCATAAAGTCAAAATATGTACCTACACGACACTGTATTTACGCACCGCTCGTAAAGTCAACCCTTTATAGCAAATAGGCAGATGGGTAGGTATAACAACTATATCCTAATATACCTATGTGCATAGACTATTGTAACATTTGTAACATACCTACAACGGATAGGTACACCTGCATTTTCATTATAACCACCGGATACTGTTGAGAACTAAAGTGTTGGGCATTATGGTCTTTCGGGTATAAATTCTCCTTTTTAAGAAAATGCCATTTTTTAATTATTTTACCAACTGATGGGACCTAAATAGTGGGTGGTAGTAGTGTTGACTAATATCGATTATTATTGATTAGTTTACAAATCATTGTTTTAGTTTTGTCGTGATGCCCCTAAATTAAAAAATACTGTGAAGGTAAATAATCCGTAAAACTTTTTCATTAAACTATATCATACAATTAATGATGGTGCCAAAACCAACATGAACGTATAACATTACGATATTTTGTCATTAAAATAATATAAGTACAGACATAACAGAGTGCGATCGACCACAATATTGAGTTACGCAAGTAAAATGATCTACGTTACTCACTTATGTAACAACATACATACGAGTAGGTATAGGTACCTATACGAAGTAACTTTATCGTAACCAAACCATGAAGGTTGCATAAATACGATACTATACAGTCTTAATTTACACGCATTAAATTGACACAGTTGTAGAGATTGCAGGTAACCTATAATAACTATTATGGCATAAAGGAGGTGTGACGAGCGGCAGTTGCGCAGGAGCAGGTAGAATGCGAATGCAGTTGCTTATTTTCTGATAAGAATTTATCGCTTTAACTACCTATAGGTACTGAACACATTTTTCGTTGCGATATTAATCGTAAGACTATATTACACAGTATGTCAGTTGCATTAGTAGTAATAGTATTAGTAGTAGAAAACCTCTAATGTAAATTTATTAAGGTGTGTGTGTGAACACAGCTCAACACAGTAAGCTCACAGGTTGCGGTTCAGTTAGCGTCCTATACTAATAAAACTAAAAACGTCCAAAAGTAATAATATAATAGTTATAATAAAAAGCGTTCACTATATTATACGCACCTAGTAAGCAGTTTGCGGCTAAACGGTCGCCGATTCGTTCAGTCAATCGTTAACTTGTAGGTAAATTACGCGCGCAATTTTTTCTAATCAGCTGCGATACGCGCTTACGATGCCTATAAGGTAAGTCAGTTTGCTTTGCGGCACAAGTCGCTGACTGACAGTGTCAGCTGTGAGGCTTGCAGCTCAGAGTCTGCCGACAGACAATACCTACCTACACCACAGACTGTGAGCTTAGTGTAAATTTCGCAGGTAATTTTTTTTAATTCACCTGTTTACTGACAAGGAAATAAAGTTCGTTGTGATGGGTGATTATAAATCCACACTAATACATATTTAATATAATATCTGTCTATTGCCTTTTCAAGCCTTAACCATGACCTCAAATGATCGTCACCAAATTTTGTCTGTACGTGGTTTGGGGTACAAAAATGGAGACGGGGTACTTTTTATTTTGAAATTCCCGCGGGATATCTAATATTAATATGAGTAAATCCGCGCGGAATAACTAGTGATATTATATAATTAAAATTTGACTATTGTGGAAACTGTTCAAATCTGACCTGTCGGTCGCGGTACTCGCAAACACAAAACCGTGAATATTTTGAAACTGACGAATATACAATTTGCATGACTAGCGATACGCAGTTTCTAAACGATCCAATTATAATAAGGTTTTGCTGACTACATAAACACGCCCTTATACGTATTTTACGAAGTGTCTGTATATTAATTTTAAGTGACATGTTCAAGCACGTTTGAACCATAGATGTTGTTGTTAAATTGAAATTTTAAGGGGGACTTCAAGGGTAGCACGCGTAACGCAATGCCACTATACAATACTTGATATTAGTTATAGCACTACATTAAGCTACTCATGATTCTTCGCTAGTTGTATTCTCAGAATTAATTTTGATTAAAAGAATTACCAAAAAGTGAGATTTAAACACACACGTCGAAATACAGTCAATCATGTATAAAAGGGCGCAGATCGTTATTTTATGTAAGTCTTGGTTTTTTCGACAAAACAACAGAAACGCGACTCTCCGCGGGTGAATTGAGCAAGCGAAAATTCCAACAAAAGTGATTTTATGCAATTACGCTTAAGTTGTCCGTACCGTAGAGTTATTACCAAAGCAAGAGCTCGGTCACGCGGACTCGGCTGTAATGTTCTTTCGGATTGCTCTCGTGCAAGTCACGAGCAATGGGGCCTCTCGCAACCATATTCTACCTTTATGGCTTATTAAAAAAACATAAGACGCTTTAGCATACTATACAGAGTATGACGGAATAGTTTTTATGCATGAAGAATGTTCGAATGGTCTTTTAGCTTCAAGCTCTCCGTGTATACACGCACGGCTTTTCAAAAGTTATTTTCTCGTATTAAGGAGGGAAAGTTGGTAACTATTAGCGTTTTGGTGAAAAATGATGGTGTTGTTTAACTTAGTAATTATAACGCAATGAAAGAGGTAGAGGTATGTAAAAGATAAAGCAACGATAGTAGGTACTTAACGCATTCATTAGCAGGTAGACTCCACTTGAAAAAAAGAAATGTTATTCTAACATTTCCAATACTATATGATTGTAATAAAGTTGCTTAGTCTAGCAAATGGTTTTTAGTTACTTTCTGTTGATAATGGTAAGATGACGATTATATTATTTAGTAATTTACATCGTATGTATTTATTATGCAATAAATACATACGGTATACATATTTATGATAGTGAAAATTTTAAAGGCGATGATAGTTCAGTGGTTGGTGCGTTCGGATTAAACGCCGCAAGGCGTAGGTTGAAAACCCTAACAATGAGCTTGAGCTGTGGGTGAAGGAAAAAATCGTGAGGAAACCATAGCACGCGTGGTAAGACGCTCTCTAGTGCCCGTCTGGCTAGCTACCACCTTCAAGTTGCAAATCTGTCGCCAAGCACCTAACGCTGTGTTCCGGCAGCCCCACTTGAAAGCCAGTTCTGATCCCCATTTCAGGTCGGCAACGCACCTGCATGCCTTCTGGTGTTGCAGATGTCCATGGGCGGCGGTAATCACTTACCATCAGGTGTACCACTTGCCCGTTTGCCCCCTATGTCATAAAAAAAATGGATTTACTGAATGTAATCAATAGAATGGAAGCGTGCAGAATCGTTCTCATTAAGACATAAAAATATATAAAAATGCAGGAAAAGTTTTGCAGGAGGCCAAATGTTAAAAATATTTTGTATATTAATTAAAGACGGCAACCGATTTTGAAAAGAGTTTGAAAAGAGGTCGTCTAAATCCATCTGATCCATAAAACTTATTAAACTGTGTAAATCATCAAGCTTGCGAATGCAGTAAATAACAAAGTGGAAAAGATAAAACAAATTGCTTGTGCAACGTCTTCTAGAGGGTCAGCGTGGAGCTCAAGCGATGTCGTAACTAGGAATGTGGCTTTATGTCATAGAGCGTCGAGCGAGTGAAATGCCCTCACGTCTCTGACAACGATATCACTCTTTCTATACCATAGTAAAATTGTAAACGTGCGGTATTTATAGGATTTGTTGGAGGGAGTGCAAGATATTTGTATTAACGAATTAATTATGATAATTTTTGTTATGGGAATGACAAGCAATATAGAATCAAAAATTGGAACAGATTTATAATATGTCGTTGAGTTTATGGAAGACTACCTGTTCCATGGTTTTGCTCACATCGACTTTAATTTCCTTCGGGAACTGAAAGAAAAGTTGTAACTGTAAATCAAATAGCTGTTCCTCACTGTTCCAATTGCAGCAGTCTTCAGACATTTCGTTCCGGGATAAAAATTCTATCTCTACTTATACTACTACCCACTGCTAAATTTTAATTACCAATTTAGCATGCCACTATTATTTACGAAATTTTCGTATGAGAATAGTTGGATGGTGATGGTACCTATGTAAGAGTATAGCATACTTTTTACCTTATCCGCAGCTATTACTTCCAGTCTTGAGTAAACAAGCCGTATGCCACGAATATCACAAATGTAAATATCTTATAAGAAATATTAGAGTTAAAAATGCATTATTCTAGTAAAAGCTTTAGCATTAGCTTATAACTTAATATATTGATGTGTAAATAAAACAAAACTTAAACTAGCTAGTGTGTACTCTTAAAACTTAGTTAATAGAAAAATATTAGTAGGTGTAGTATATGCGAGTAAGAAATAAGCATGCACTTGTCGTCTCCTTCGCACGGGCTCAAATGTAGATGTGTGTGACGCACAGAGTTAGTACGTTACCGACCGAGAGACGAGTGTGGTGTGTAAGTACAGTGCTGAGACCGCGTGCGCATGGAGCCGATATTATTGGTATTTACGATTAGTCTAAAAGATGTCCCAAGTAAGTAGTATAGCACAACGTTCATCTACTACATTTTGGCGACGACGGGCTGAATCCGTAAGTTTTTTTATTTACATAAAATATACCTAAGTACCCATACGTGAGAAGAAAAAAAAAAAAAAGGTAAATGGCTAATGAGGAATGGATAAGTAGAGCTAGTATACCTACATAGGTAGGTAATACTAATTATTTAAAACAATGATGTGTTTTCATTTCTCATTAACAATATTCATAGCATTAAATTAACCATTATTGAAAAAACCCTAGATGCACGGTCGGCCCGCGACCGTTACCAAGCACTCGGCAATTCTACTTGAGTACCTAGTTATAGAAAAAAACTATAAACAGTGTTTTGCAAGTTCAACCTTACGCAGATTGGTTAAAGTTGTTTGTACCCTTCTATCAGTTATTTTCTGTTCTGCGGTGACGATTACTTTCTTTGTATTTTTGTTTATACGAACGTTGAATTGGTTTCTGGAAGTTTGTCAAATTGAGTTCTAAACACATACTTATACTTATCTCTGAGGTTTTGGGTGGGGACATGTGATGAATTAATGAAAAAAAAAATATTTACAGATAAAATTATTTATTATTTGGTTCGAAATGTATTGGTAGAACATTTTATCGAAACGAAGTAGGTAGCTATGGCGAGCTGCCGGTTTGTGAAATTCATTTGTTTGTGGTATTTACTATGAATCACTCTTGGAACTTGAAAGGTATAATTGTTTCTTTAACTGACGGTCAACTTAAGCTGTCACGGAGATTTCTTTGTTGGTACCTATCGCGCGACGTACCTATTCTTTAACCACTCTAACTACCTACTTTAAATTTGGAAACATAGTATGCGTGGCCATCATTGAGCTATTGGGTACTAAACATTACAGCCATGTACTTATAGGTATTTCAGCGGGCCAAGACGTAGCGTTGGCTGCATTTTGTTTAATTACGTTGATGAATGACTTTGTGTGCTAGCGTCGACAGGTGGCACGGGCTTTCGTACTGGATTGTATCTGTTGAATCTAGGTACTTACCCAACAATAACAAACCAAATGATGTTTCCTTAATACTTATATACAACCTTTTATATGATGAGATTCTTATATACCTATGTATATTGACGAATATCGATATCACTTTTACTTCTTTAACAAAGTAGATTTGTATGTGTGCAACAGCAGCACGATATATATATATACCATATAAAACTAGGTATCGTATCGGGTCTGTTGAAAGTGGTACCGATGCCGACGTTTGGAACCGGGATGGCGGTGCGTGTTAGTGTCATTGTTATTATTATTAGGTATAATACGTAAAGAGTAATTATACTCTTATACCTATATGGGCGAATGATGATGGGCGTGATTTCTTCTAGTAAAGTTAGTGAATGGTAATGCTTAAAATCAGTCATTAAATCTAATCTATATTTGTGTGTACTATAAGTACCTACCTACACCTAGTCTGGACTGTGTACTTTCAGAAATGAATAGATAAATGGAAGTGCAGTGATTTCTTAGTGGCGGAATATTGTGTTTTGGCGCCAGGAGCACGTCTTTCATGGATCATGTCGTTATAAAAGGAAGGCTTTGGCCGTAGTATATATTATTACTCTGAGCTTTGGCGTACCTATACCTAATCACGTTTAAAAAAAAAAAATTGTCTTGTACAATATGCTATCCGGATCTTTGAAGCCGTATCCGGGATTATTATACATATACAAGAATCTAATGGTCGTTTGAAGTTCATAGATTTATAATATATAAATCTAGTAAATTAAAGCGTATTAATAATATTAATAATGCCTTGTCGTACAAGATTCTACCCGGATCGTTGTAGCCGTATCCGAGATGCACATGTAAATTTGTAAATATATATCTACAGTGAATGTTCGTTTGAAGTTCATAGATTTATATGTAAATCTAGTAAATTAGAGCGTATTAATAATATTAAATCAAATATATAAATAAATTAATAATATACCTGCATATTATGGTATTATAACGCGAACCAAAGTGGGCTGAGCAGATGATGCCTGCTCAGTAGCTTGATAAAGATGAATATGACGATGACATGACGAGGACCAGTGGGGGGGGCTGAGCAGATGATGCTTGCTCAGTACCTTGAAATTGATGTAAATGAGGCTAGTGGGGCTAAGCAGACGATGCCTGGTCAGGATGCCTGGTCAGTACTTAAATGATTTGATATAATGAAGTATAACTAAGCGGATGGCGTCCGTTCCGTGTCCTGCCACAATCAGAGTTGTCTTGGTTAACAGAAAGATAACTCATGGCAATGACTTTACTTGAATAATTTGACTGGAAAGGTGACGCAGATTTAATGTCAATACACTGAAAAGGGAAGTTAAGTCTATATATTACCTGGAAGTTACAGAAGTAAATAATGAAATTTAAAGCGGCCAGTTGTAACACCGAAGAGGGATTGAATTTCAGGAAATTTAATATATACCGCAAGGTCGCGTTAATCTGGATGATCTGGTTGATAAACTGCTGAAAAACAGATGAATAAAAAAAAAAAACTGCGGGAAGAAACTGCAAAATGCCGATTTGATGATGCGGAAGATGATAAAATGGAATGATGCAGAATATGACAGAATGGAAAATGTACTCCAGATGGATTTATACATCTCTATAAGTTTATTATCAAGTCAGGGATATGACCCTACATGATATTATAGCTGAAGGAATTGCAGTAGGACTTATTAGCCGACAATTAAAAGTTTAGTAAAAAGAAAAAAAAAAGTAAGGACATAAGGTGTTTGAAAAAATTAAGGAAAGCGAAAGACAATATTATGTTAAAATTGGACAATGGCAAAGCGGGTTCCAAATGTGAAAGTTTGATTGATTTGTCAAATAGTGAAAAATTGAAAAACCGTGAAAAGATAGAAAATTGAAAAACCGTGAAAAGATAGAAAATTGAAAAACCGTGAAAAGATAGGTACAGGCCAGCGACACTCCCTTGAACCAAAAGTTACTATGGATTTATGCGCGAACTTTTTACCAACATTGGAATACTTAACCAAATTTCTATGGCCGCGTCATACATTGCATTGGTATGGTTGGCACAAAATGCTTTCATAGATCGGATCAGCGATTAGTATGGAAGTGCCCTTTCCTTAAAACGTAGTGATTATTTGCTCAGTGGATAGGTACTTGAAAGTTTGACGTTTAAATTAAAATGTAAAGCCCAGACGTTGAATAGGAAGAACGATGATGAAAGGCGAAAGTATTAAAAAAAAAAAAAAAAAAAAATATATATACATATTTATACACTAAACAATTGGTTTATTTATAAGTTTTGTTTTGTTAACACACTGTAGCATTATTCTGGTATACAATAAAGTACATTCTATCCTATTCTATATGGAAAATGAAGACTAAGTCTCGGGTGAGGGAGTGAGGGAGGAATTGACTAAACAGTGACTCGTTTGGGTCGAGGAACGCAAATAAACATGTTACAAATATGTTAATTGATTCTCTATATGAACATAACTTGTTACCGAAAACACCTGGGATGATGTCAAGGAGACAGAGAAGGTAATATTCTATGTGTTTATGAAAGCACAAAATGATATAAAAAAAAAAAACTCACTAAACAAGACAAGCATAACTTTATGTATACTACATAGTTACCTACTTTTTAGGATACAAGAAAAATATCTACAGCAACTAAAACGGTATCTGATCTACAGAGTACGGTATCTGATCTACAGAGTTTTATGGGATTACTAAATTATGTCATAAAATAGATTCTGAATATGACTACCACAAGTGAACTATTACAAAAATTTTTAAGGCACAATTTGGAAGAATTACTAGATGATCCATAGGTATAATGGGGAAGCAGATTTCAAGTTGTTGAAGGCAGTTATACTAAGTGATATGCCAGAGTTTGCCGAAAAGAAACAGATTTTTAGTTTTAGTACTCCTTGTAAGAATAACGGAAACTAAAAAAAAAAAAAATAAAAAAAAAAAAAAAAAAATGAAGAATTTGCAGTCTTCTGCCGTGATAAAGACACACGCTTGAATCATTGTATCTATACGTTAGTGGCTGACTTTGACTGACTTTAACAGAACGGAGAAGTAGACTGCCAAAACAGAAACATCATTAAATAACGTAAGATGTTCCAAATAGAAAAAAAAAAGAACGTGGAAATAATCTCTTCTGAAATAATTAGTCATAGCGAAAATTTAGAGACAGATACATTTCCGATAATATAATATTCTAGCCTCTAGAGCATTTATATAGAGACCAAGATATAAAAGAAAGAAGAAGAAGAAGAAAATACATGAAAGAAAGAAAGATGTAGAGAGAAAGAAAAAAAAAAAAAAAAAAAAAAAAGAAAAAAAGAAACATGATGCACAGAAAAAATTAAAACCAAAGATAGATTTAGGAACGGGTGAGAAGGTTTACATCAAAAAGTTCATATACGGCGAAATTAGAGATGAGTAGAGATGTGGAAATTCAGAATGATGAAAAAAAAAAGAAAAAAAAAATTGAAGGGTGATTGAGGGGTCTAATAAATCCAGGTACCTACGGAAACTGAGAAGGAGACCTCTGAGTTATTGATCACTAATAGATAACAGGGAAAAATGAAGGCAAAGAAGTAAGATACTTATTAAGAGTAAGATAATTACTAAGAGTGGAAAAATTAAGGCAAAGAAGTAAGATACTTACTAAGAGTAAGATAATTACTAAGAGTGGAAAAATGAAGGCCAAAGAGTTGGTAAAATGATAACTATTGTTATTAAATGTAATTGTATTGAGGAAGCGAGGGAAGCGTTGACGAACTCGAAATTACTGAGGAGTAATAAGAGTGGAAAATTGTATTGAGGAAGCGAGGGAAGTGTTGACGAACTCGAAATTACTGAGGAGTAATAAGAGTGGAAAAAATGAAGGTATAGAAGTAACGAAGTATAGTAATTAATTAATTAACTAATAAAATAATAAGGAAGGGATGTAGTATATGCGAGTAAGAAATAAGCATGCACTTGTCGTCTCCTTCGCACGGGCTCAAATGTAGATGTGTGTGACGCACAGAGTTAGTACGTTACCGACCGAGAGACGAGTGTGGTGTGTAAGTACAGTGCTGAGACCGCGTGCGCATGGAGCCGATATTATTGGTATTTACGATTAGTCTAAAAGATGTCCCAAGTAAGTAGTATAGCACAACGTTCATCTACTACAGTAGGTAACTATAAAATTATAAATATAGTTATAGATATATTGTTTCGAAAAACATTATAGAGCAAATCGAAACCCTTGATTGTAATGTTAATTCTGTAAGAATAAATACGCAGATATTTTTGCAAATATTTTAATCAAAGTATAATATTTTTTTTTTAACATTTTATCTATCAAAAGAAACATGATACCTACTTGGTCTACGTCGCAATTATTTACATTCATAAAAAAACGTTACTGGAACAAATCTAAATTGTTATTGAAAAGTTAATAAATATTATGTCAAATTAAAAAAAAAAACGAAAATAACTACACCTAGGTACATTTTTTGTGAAATCTGCAATCGAGAGGTCTCGATTCGATTCCCGGTGGGGATAGATTTTATGTAAATGAACACAGGCTGAATCTGCGTGAGTACACACTTGTACCTATATATTATAGAATCTACATATTATAATATAGGTACCTGATAATTTAGTATTTCCTCTTAAGAATTGGCATGATGACTAAAATTTAATTTTTAATCCGTCTTGTAGATTAATAAAAAATATTGAACACGTATTTTTCCTTTATTAACGTACCTAACCAAAAAATAACGGTGATACATTGAATTGAAACTCCGGGTGACGTCACACCTGGGTATAGGTATACATACACTTTATACTTAGTTATGACGTCGCGACCTTCTACTACTAAACTTTGATGCGTTTTATTCAAGTATTTTTTCAATAATTCGAAAAAGCAAAAAAATACGTGTCTATTTACTACTTAACTAACTAATGAACTAAATAGAATATTAGATTTTTATACCTTGTCATCATGTTCATTATCTTACTTTTAATAGTTGACGGAAAAAGTCTCGCTATCCCTAGACAACAACATCTAGCAACATATTTTGTAACTACTATACAACTATACAACTATACAAGGTCTTTATTACGACCCTTTGAAGGAAATGGCTCCCTATTGGAATGGAAAAGACTACCGAATATTCCATTTCACAAGCCTTTGTGAATTATACTGTGTACCTATTATATTCAATTAATTAATCAAACTTTGACGTGCCTACTTCAAATTAAGTCAGGAATAACATTTCAATGATATTAATATAACGTTAATTAATAAAAATAAAACCAAAACAAAATGTCTGCCTTTGGAATCTGAATTAAAAACCTTAGAAAAAATATAAACATATCGGATAGCATAGAATCTCTATATTATATAATGTATGTATTTATTATTCATCATCAAACCTTTCTAAAAACAATCACTCAACACGACACTCGATCGTAAAGAGTGCAATATTCCGTGAGTGAATTGAATGAATGAGTGAGTGAACGTGGAATCATAAACCACAGGCGGTCATTGTTCCGTGTGCTCGCACCGGAACCACGCTTCGCCGTCTGAAGGGTTAGGACATATACGTCATACAGATATCCGTTATGGCGGGACCTCGTTTTCCGGCTTCCGTTTAATGACTTCTTTTCGACAGGCGCGAGTGTGTTCCCATGGAGAGTTCAGCAAGATATATGTGTAGAATAATTGGTTTATTTTTAATTGCTATAATATCCGAAAATACATATATTATTTATCCGGGAGAATTGTCAAAAAATTTAGAGTTAGGTGGATTTTCTTTCCAAAAATTATATCTAGTCTTTCATTTATATAGCTTTTTTTTAGATATTAAAGAATTCACGCTCCATTCTGGAGTTTTACACGCAAATCTTCAAAGCTTTCCTTTAAACAATTAATACACAATTCAAACTGATTTACCAGTATTCATCACATTCACTTAATTAGTTTTGGATTGGTCGTGACTGTGATAAAAAAGTTTCAGGTTTCTTAATTGCCTTGTAATAAGTAACGACTATTAATTATAAAATGCTAGCTTAAATATCTTAATATACCGAATTACATAATATGCGAATTAGGGTTGCCCTAAATTAAAGTATCTAGATTCATGAGGCTTCATCAGTAGGCTAAGCAATCTCAGTTTTCGTATACCTGCATAGATACTCGGGGTTTTAATTTTTGGTTTGATCATTTTCACGGAAGCTGAGTCGATTGCATAAAAAATACGCACACAAAAACTGTCTAAAACACTTCTATTGTTGTTACCTAGTTAAAAAGAGAACAAAGCAAACAAATAAGATCAATATTGTAATGGTTCAGTTCCCGATACCACAGCACACCCACACGACGACGCGCGGCGCTCCGGTCACGCCTCTTCCGGTGGCGACTGGCAACTTATGTTCGTTCATTTACCAGTTTTCGTTTTTGCCCTTAGATTAAAACAAAATTTAGTTTTAATCTAAGTTTTTGCTCTTTAGATTTCTTCATTCTACGAGTATTTAAAATTGGCCTTTTCTCACGGTTTCACTCGCTAAGTTTAGATATTTGCGCAAGAATGTCTTTTATTTACTTTTATAAAAATTAACCCTCTATATTAACGCACAAATAATAGTACATTGTTATCCAAGGGGTGAAAGTAACTCATTTAGTGCCGAGACGGGGTTTGGCGCCCGAGCGTAGCGAGGGCGCCAATAGTTCGAGGCACTAAATAAGTTACTTTCTCCCGAGGGTAACACTGTGCTTTTCATTACGAATGCAAGGAAAGTCAAAATAAAAATAGGAATTAGCTAAAGAAAAAATGAGTGAAGATCGGATAGTCGCTTGACACTTTCCCACCTATTTCTTTTTCTTTGGCCGGCTAGCTATTCAGCCAGTATTTTTTATTTACATTGTGGCGACCTAAAAAAAATATTTTCTTTAATTATTAAGTATTAATTAAAGAAAATAAAAAAATATAAATAGGAATTAGCTTAAGAAAAAGTGAATGAATTTTATTTTAATTAATACCTACTTAAACTTTACGTTATTTCAATTTTACATCGCGCTGGCTGTATAGAAAGTTGAAACATGGTTCAATAGAAATGTGAAAATAGACCTAGTTTTTTTTAATAATTTGACAGTTGTCAGTTGAAAGCGATTCTCCCTAGGGCTGAAAAGGGCTACTTTCAACCCGCTTCTCAGGCAACTTCAGACCTACTTTCCGAGCATGAGTAATGAAAAATACTTTATTTAAATCCGATTAGGTTAGTTGCTTTTGCGTGATGCGCGCACAAAACAAACTGACAAATAGACATTAAACTTTGAATTGACTCTGATTTTTAAAATATCTAATGTACGAGGTAGTTTAAGAAGGCAGAACGCTTATTTCTCTAACACTAACACACTCACTCTCCTGGTTTTCATGTAATATTACCTATTTGGTTTCACCTCCATTGTCGTCAGATCCCGGGGGAAAAAACGATAAAACACTTTGTGACCGTCGAGCGTGGGTTTATGCCCCAAATTAATCTTAAATTCAAATCTAAGCATTGCTTAATGGAATAATAAAATGTACGCAAAGTTTTATTACAATTTTCGTCGTATTCATAAGCTACGACAGACTCTTAATAGAAAGGTTTAAAGAATGAATATAAATTACAGTTTTAAGAAAGTTTATAACTTAATATTTTTTGTATTAACATTAAAATTATACTTGTTATTATTATGTAGGAACTGTGCGGTGTTTTTATTCTAGAAATAAAGGGAAATGTTTAAAAGCAAATCAAACAAAAGATAAAATCATGCAAGGAACGAACTAATCGCCCCGTGAGTTTCGTCCCATATAAAAATTCTTTTTTCGATCCAGTTTTTATTCCTGTTTCGTCTCGAAAATAATAGTAATGAATAACTTATTATTTTATTCTTGTTTAGTCCCACTTTTTATTCTTGATTCGACTCGAGTAGTAATTTGTGTATTTTACAACATGTTTTGTACAGTCAGCTTAAAAATCACTATAAATAGTTTTATTAAAAATCTATTATAAACTCAACAATATGTTACTTAATACCAGAAAATTAAAAGCATCAGAATGGAGCATCAGAAGAAGTATGTGCCCGTTAGACCAAGCAGGTAAAGTCATACCGTCGCACTCGGAGAGTCGGTTTAATGATTACTTAAGGGATTTTAAGTAAGGATTAAAAGAAATTCACTCTCAGAGAGAGTTAATGCTCCATTAATCACGTTTAATAATTATTAAGTTTAATGAACGGCTGACTCTGACTTAAGCCTTAAGGTAATTAGAGATTTTCGACATTGAAAAATAAGGTTAGGTTTCTTTTTGTTATTAAAATTTCAAAACCAAAGTTGGATTTTTTTAACTTTCAGGGCGTCGATCACGTCACAGTAATCAGTAAAACATGTCTGACCTAGAAGATTTTATTGAGTTTACGAATTGCTGAACTTCCAGGTGTCATCGGGTACACATATTAAAATAAGAAGTCCTGGTGGATTATCAAAAAAAAGGATGGTTTTCTATTAATGTTCAGGCAGTAACAGGCACAAATTTGGAATTTTTTATGTTGTAACTCTCAGTGACCTGACAGAACTCATGATAATTTTATTCATAATAGTAGTGCACTGAAACAGCGCCTTAATTCAATACTTTTACCTATTACTTAGTCTGTTTAGGTACTTTTGAGAAAGGCTGAGATAGCTCTGTACCGTAATCCTCAGGACCTTAGATATCCTGTAATGCTTAGACTCGGGTAAACTATTGTTATGTATATATTATAAGATTTTTTAAATTCACTTTTTTTTCTGAGTCTATAATAATAATAATCCACTTCACAACACACAGCTCTACTTGATCCCACAGTAAGCTATTATTACCCTGTGTCGTGGAAACCAAAGTTACATTAAAGTAACATTTTATGAGTGACCCGAAACAGGAATAAAAAATAACACGGGGCGAAACAAGAATTTTTAAGAATGTGGGACGAAAACTTGAGGCGAAACAGGAACAAATCTTTTTTTCTTTAACTTTTTCAACGAAATAACTACTTAGCTACATATTATTATAATTTATAAATAATGTAATTTCAAAAAGTACCATGTCATTAGATAACACAACATTGTTTTATATAAATCACCTATGTAAATGTACGTATTTGTTACAATTTTCAACTTCCATACCTAGTCAAAGTAGTTAGGGTTGATAACAAACTATAATACCTAATAATGAGGTGAACATTTTAATAAAGGAACTCTGTTATCGTGCATATAACGATGTGCCTTCATTTCTTGAGTAACCTTTAGCGTTTTATGAGAAAGATGCGGGATGTGCAAAGAGAAACTGTGTCAAAAAACATCCCAACTTCGATGCAAGGATCCCTAAGACACGATTTTGCTTTTAACTATTGTAATATACCAACTATAGTTAACAAAATATTTTATGTTGATGATTACATTTTCTATTCTTGAACTATTCATAAATAAGATGCTATACCATTTTGGTATAATTAATATTGTTAAATGTTAAGTTGCTTGAGGCCATTTATTTCTAAATCCCTGTATTTTAAAACAATAGTAGATACAAATAAATTATATTAATCTAGACGAAAAACTTTTAAATCAATTCTTCAATAAATCGTAACTAATATTAATATAAATGCAAAAGTTAGTTTTTCGTCTGTTTGTTACGTTTTGTTTGTTTTCACGCCTTATCTACAGGGGTCACGGGTACGTGCTTTCATCCTGAAAAATAGTACTTACTGTTCCCAAAGAATAGAATATTCATTGACGAAATCTATATTGACGCGAACGAAGGTGCGGGCAAAAACTAGTTAGGGACACTTTTTTTTTTAAAGAAAAGTAACGTGACCACAAACACGTCGTGAAACATTTGTGATGTAGTTCTACATAATTGTTATCTCATATACCTACTGCCGACAAAAAGTTGTTATTTTTCGAGATTGTCCCTAAAAATTCAAAAGTGGTCAATAAATTACTTACAATAATTTTATCTGTATATGTATATCTATGTAATTATTATTTGCGCAACTTCCTCACAACATGCCAAATATGATCACGGTTCCATTCCGGTCAGGAGTACGGCGTTCTGCAACTGCGTCACGTTTCTATTTCGTAACCATGGTAACGCCAACGTTACCAACGCTGTCGATTCTAGTTAGTTTAAGTTAGGGTTGCTAGCTGGACAAATACTAGCCATGTCGCTGATATAGAACAATGAGAACGGAGGGATTCAAAACTACTGGGCGTTTCACATTTCAGCTATCGATGGGGACACGATAACGAGGACGACATAGTAGGAAAGCGAACCGTTGTAAACCTTACGTTGTAGTAGTACCTATCTTGTTATATTTTACTGACGTAAGATTTACTTCTGACCACTTTTCATAGAAGGGAAACATTCTCCGAATAGTTTCATTTAAAAATTCAGATGAAAGACGTTGAAATTTTACTCAGGCACTCAGAGAGAAGGTAATCACTACGTGCAGGCACTGTCAGGAGTTTTCCTGGTGCTGATATGGCTTTAGGGTTTTTAGCGCAACGTACGTAATTCAAAGTTTTACATACGAAAACATCGTTTAATGTAAAATCTGTCGTATAAATAAAACTTTCAGTTATAAATAAACAAGATATAATTATAATTTTTTGCATTTAGAAAATCAAATTAATGCAATTTTAAAATGGTTGCTACATTTTCAGTAATTTTTGTTTGTTTTTGTAAATGTTTATACACAACACTCAAAGTCTCAGACGTTGCTTCTCCCAGTTACTTAAAGAAATTGAGTATTTTGACTTTAATAAATCATAAATGTGTCATACGTGAGGTAACCCTGGTCTAGCAGCTGCTCGCCCGGCAGCGTTCTTCCGCTGCGACAATGTCATTCCATTACGCTTTATGACATGTCTAGCTCGTAGGCGTAATAGAAAGTGTGGCAGAATTAAAATTATTATAGTATGCTTTTAATCACATTTAGCACATGTTTTATTGTTGCAAGATTAAATATACATATTTATCACTAAATAAGAAATAGTTAAAGCTTAAGTTATTGAAAAAAATATACCCTTTAGGTGTCATAAAGACACCATTTCCCAAATTGTCTATTAACAACACAGTTTCCTAAAACGCAGTTAGCATCATTTTCGCTTTACTTATGTATTTTTTTATGTGATAAAAAATAGAAAATTGTGCATAAACGCCCATTTTGTCGCATAAATTTGATTGCATTGACTTAGGAGTTTAATTTTTTCTCAGCTACAAGGGATTATAGACTTGTGTATTTGATATTTAATAATTTGAACTTGATACTTCCACGCGTTCCTGAAATAAAAGGTCTTGAAAGACAGATGGGCAGCAAAGTCCCTTTTTCTTTTTGATTAAGTTTGGTCTAAGAAAACATGTATTATGTCCATATATAAATAATACTAGTAAAGCAGGAAAAAACAAATGCAAGTCGTACATTTCAATATCTCTATCGATTTATTTGGAGTAACTTGCAGTTGATAGAATGAAACGTAATTACTTATTCCAATATTCACACCTCGTCTAGTTCAGAGTCTACAGGGCTGAGGGCACCATATGAGTACATTGTTTTTATTGACATTGCACCATGGTCTTTGTTCGGCAGGCGGCAGGCGCAACGCTCAGAATGTTAATAGCACATGGCGAGATCAGATTACAAAGACGCTTTGTTTGTGAGACTGGCTCGGGAACGGGATTGGCTTGCTTCTCCCAGCGTTTACACGGGATAATGTTCTGATATTGTCATAAATCTCATAGTGCATTTTGTTTAAACTGGAGATTCCAGATTGTTTAAGAGCTGCGTGATTTCGAATTACGAAAAAGACCTTTCATGAATAATTGATTAAACGTATGTGAGAATTATCTGACAGAAATGTTGATGAACATTTTGGTTAGTTAAGTGTAAGAAATTAACTTTCAGAAAAGTATACAGACACAAGTATAAAGCACCATAAAATCCTCTACATACTACATATATGTACAGGACACAAGATTGTGGACATAGAAATAGAGGATAACCAATTTTCTATCTATAAATTGTTTTCTCACTAATTCATCACGCCCAACTGAAATGAATGAAGCTAGAATCGTGAAAATTGATCAAATGCTTCCTTTTATGACGCAAAAACTCAATTCCTAAAGCAGACAGGAGATCGTGATTTTTTTAAGGAAGTACCTACCATCAGTTTTGAAGTTAATATTCTGGAAATCTGTATTTTAACTGTTCTTTTCTATTAAAGAAACATATATTTCAAAGAGTTTATTCAACCCTAAAAGTGAAAAGGCTGACACGCGAACGAAACTATGAGAACTCAGCTCGTCCTGAATTAATATTTTTTTCAAAACCAACATTTCTAACTTCGTCGTTTGAGTTACCTGCCACGTTGATGAAGCAAATGATTCAACACCGATCCGAATGCACGTACGACAGTAAAACACGATACTTCACACGGCCAAGCCACTTTGCATGTCAGGAACATCTCAGCTCTCGACTCAGGCTTGAACCTTGAGGGCACTTGCCCAGGTCGGCTCGACACTTGAGTGTAGTCGAGCGGTGCACATAGTATCTCTTACCTGTTAGACATCTCCGACAAATAGGCCTTAATGCTCTTGATTGGTGCTCATTGGATTTTAGATGCCTTCTCCATTACTAGCTGTCTGCGAATAGAATAATCTTGGAAAATGGTTTTCAAAATTATGTACATTCTATAATATTCCTATTTCCAAAGTGATGACTTGCAAGAAAGTATAATAACAATTTAAAAATTTTGAATCAAATTTTCAACATGAATTATTGTGATAGGATTATTTTTAAAGAGCTTTTATACCTAAGCAGATTTTAATCAAAGTTCAGCTCTCTCATGTGAAGCACTTTTAAGAATATGTTGAGATTATATGATCAATCTTAAACTTTGTAGACAGCAAATAATCTAAATCTTAAGTTGTACTATAATGGTTTACCAAAATATATGGTTACGAAAATTATATTAATCTAAAGTTTTAGCACATAAGTATATACATAGGTAATCAAAATTAATGAATGTAAGAACGTACGTAACTATAAGATAGATACTTAGATAGGCAACGAGTTGTTTGATCGCGCGTGACTCGGCGATTTAGTTCTATACGAAAGTTATTACTGGCACATTTATTTGAATACGTGGGTGCTTGCACAACTAACCATAGTTGCCATTATGAACCGATATAAACTGTTTACATTCAACATACATACAGCCGTTTATATGTATATTGACGTATCTATTGTTACTAGTCTTGTTTAAGAGAGCATTCAACTCGAAGTTTGCCATGACTCACGTTTCCAATCGAAGTTCATTATATCGAGAGACATCGTTAGGCGCAAGTGCTGGACAAACATTTGGGAATATAAGAAGAGATTGTCAGTTATTATCCCAAAATGGTTCTGGTTAAATACCAACGTGAGTGGTTTCGTCTTAAATTTCGTTTGCTTCTAATACTGGTATTTTTATACTATGTATTTTATTTTAGTACTTAATTTTTTTTTCCTATCCCCACACACACAAATCCATCGAATCTTATTTTGTTTACTCGTATGTGAGTTGTGACTGTTCAATTTAGAGAAAGGCCTAGAGCCGCTTTTTTATGTCTACTTTAAGTTTGATCTGCAGCAGTACTGATCCCAAGACATCTATGCGTATGAGTTTTATCGTACTAGTTTATAAGTTTTCTTCATTTTATTTCATATAACATAACTTTATTTCGGTTTCTTTACTTAATTGTTGTCTTCATTGTTTAGATTTTATGTGCATGAATATGTATTTATTTCAATTTTTCTGTTTGAATTAAGTAGTTAATTACTGAAATCGTTGCTAAATATTTGTGTAGGAGATCAGTTTCTATATAGGGAAACCAGCTACCGCATTTCACTACAGCTAGTACGGTCAATAAAAGACAATAATTGTTCTATTTCAACTTTGGTATTACTATCGTTTTATATTTACAATCACATACCAACACGCAAGAAGGATAGGCTTCCGGCGTTTATTTAAAACTGGTTTCTGTGTCCCATCTTGCTCTTGCATTGTCTGCAAAAGGAGGTATGGGGAAGGGAAGGCTGTGAGGCAATGGTTCATACATTTTACTTTTGGTGCTATTCAATCAGACGGGCAAGGTCGCCCGCTGCATAGCGACGATGTGGTTACTGTGAGTCAAGGCCAAGGGAATTCGCGAAACCGCACCCTGGGGAATTCATTGTAATAAAGCTTAATTTTATATATTATTATTGTTGCAACAGAGTTGCTCGTGTACCTAATGATATGCAAGGCAGAACAAATGAAATATTTCTCCCTATGTGTCGCTATGTGAATTTATTATAATCAAAGAATTTTACATAAATAAAATAAACTTTTGTATGAGAAGTTTAGACAAAAAACGAAGACATGAGCCGTATATTTTGGGCAGTGCTGAAGATAGTCATATATTATTTACGGGTGATAACAGTATTCGTCGAGCTCGTGGTAAAACTGCAAAGAGACGGACAGAAACCTTAAGGAGTATGAATTAATAATTACCTGTAAATGTAGCAAAATAAGAAACTGTATATGGCTTTAGGAGCTCCCCATTGCACGCGGTCTATAGCGGTCAAAGTTCCAAGTTCCGCGTTCTGCGTTCCCACTTACGCCCACTGCGAGCAGTCTAGTTTGAAGTTCCGTAGGTAGGTAAAATTGTATTTCCTTAATATCTTGGGCAATTTCTGCCCAAGCAGAAGTAGAAAAACAAAGTTTAAACCATTCCGTAGTTATAATGATATTACACTATAACGTGATTGGAGTAAAAAACTTTCATGTTTCTTAGAATTTTTATTTTATCTTTCCACTCATTTGATTAAATAAAAACGATTGCTTGCATGCATTCTTGAATAGCTATCGGAATTATTATGATAATACACTTAAATTAGTATTTCATCGTAATTTATACATAATGCAGTATTATATAACGCATTGCCGTCTTAGAAAACATTATCGAATCACAAAATTGTCGTAACGATGCGCATGTAGGTATTGTGGAATGGTAGCTATACGTCTGGTGTTCCGATTTGTATGGTAATGTGCGGACGTAATGAAGGCTTTGATTGCTCTCGCATAAGCCCATTCACCGTGAATACGGTCTTGATATTGGATTTGCGTTACGTTAGCTGCCGACAGAAAAGACTTCATGATCATCGTTAAAATATCTATAGTTTATGATTGCTACCATATAGCGAGATGAAAATGACGTTAAATTTGAATGTTGATGTATTATATTCTACATTATAATATTAATAAGCCTCACTTCTTTATTAAATCTTTAATCAAAGGTTCAGAAGCATTTAAATTTACAATATGCACCTCGTTTACAAAGTAGAGTCTGTGTGAGAATAACTTTTTAAACACTTCCTTAGTTGTAACTTTTTGCATTGATTTCCGAGTGAAGACTGCCGCTGGCTGTCTAGTGATGCGTGCCTTTGCCCGGTTTCCTTTTAAGGCGGTTCTGCTCTGGTCGTGGTCGTGAGTGGATTGCTCAGTTGAATGCTTACCTACATGTCCTTTCTTTCACACGGTACCTAAACAACCCCCCACTGTGTGCTTAGTGTTTACCATTTGCGTCTAATTGACTTATGTTTATTTATGACTTTCTACTTATATGGTTTGCTTATCTATCTAATATATATAAATCACGTGTCACGTTGTTTGTCCGCGATGGATTCCGAAACTACTGAACGGATTTTGATAAAATTTAACAACCATTCATAAAATGGTCCAACTTAAAAGATAGGATAGTTTTTATCCCGGAATTCCCGCGGGAACTCCGACTCCGAAATTACCGCGGATGAAATCGCGGGGGACAGCTATATTATATAAAAAAATCAACTTTTTAAAGTTTCAAATGTTTTCTTGCGCAAAAATCTTTAGTTGGCACTTGACCTATGTCTTAACATTATTTAACACTTAAAAAGCCACATTCTTAATCCTCCATTCCAATGTTAACAAACTGAAGAAGTTAGAATGGATATGACCGGCCGACCGGTCGACAGTATTTATCGGTTAACACCCGCCATAGATATTCTTATCGACGAGTTCAATTATTATGCGTGCGTGCATCCTTCGTCAGTACTTCCTTAGATAAGGTTGTGCTCACCACTTACCTAACTTGTGTCGTCCTGTGTGTATGCTAATCGACCTAATGTAAAAAAAAGGTATGGCATTTTGGGTTGTCGGCGGCCATGAATGAAAGTAGTATCAAATGAAAGTACTGTTACCTAGGAATGACTGTTTATGGGCGTTACGCTGTATTCCATTTAGAATAAAATTTAAAAATCAAGAACTATGATGTTTGTATGATGTTTGTACTTATTAGTGACTAGTTGATCTGCCACGGTATCACGTTAATTTCGGAGTTCCCGTGGGAATTCTGAGATAAAAATTACTCTATCTCAGGAAAACTGTAGCATATAATAGTATTATATTGTCTATGACTAGCTTTATATAACTGAAAGAATTATTAAAATCACTTTAGTAGATTTTGAGTTTATCCAAACAAATAAATATACAAAAAAATCAAATCTTTTCTTGTTATAATATTAGTATAGCTGATTAATGAGTTTTATTGTTTGATAAATATAAATTACTATCCAGATTTGTTATTGAACTGTACAGTGGGTCAATTATGCTAACGAGATGCAATCTTAATGTAATGTCAATATGATGTTGATCCCAAGTTGACATTGTTTAAAAATGGTATTATGCTAGTTTCCTATGTCACATCAAGATTATGTCAAGATCATATTCTGTGTCGCATTGTTGGTATTGCCATTCAGTTTAGTCGATCGATTTAAGCGTAATCGAGCAATGTTTTTTCATTTGTTATGACCACTGATTGAACATATTTTATTATTAATTTGTTAAATAAATTATTACATAAATAAATAATACCGTTACTGGTAAATTTAGAGCCGGCTTAAGTTAATAACTCTCGAGATTCTAAGTAACTGAGAAATAATCGGGCAACACGGTCATGGCTTTATTGAAAAAAAAACCTGTCATTGTTGTTGTTGTTTTTAGGTTGGTAAATTGTTTTTAAGTTTAAAAATTTCATTTTAATGAGGTAAATTTATAGAATTACCTATAAAATATATTCAAATTCTTATTTTCGTAATAGACCAATTGATGAAATTACAAAACCAACTACTTCAAAACTGCACCTCAATAAATTAAATGTTATAAATGCCAGAGTTATGTGTCCGTACAACATTCCAAGGAATATTTATTTGTGTAAGAATCTAAATGGTGCTGCCTGCTTTGTAATCAAAAAAAGTAAGTAACTTTTTATTTCCTTTCCTCATAGGATCCAGTAACTTATTGGACAAGTGTAAATTTTAAGTTTCAAGTGTTTGCCACTTGGAAACAAAACCGGGAATGTTCCCATAAAAATGTTTCCTTTCGTTTCATTTCATTATTGCGTTCTTAACAGTCGGTCGTAATTATCTCAGACAAATTTATTTCTTATTGATATTTCAAGTTAATATTAAATAGAAAATATGTTTCTCTTATACTATTTCAATTCTTAGTAGAGTCTTAATATTATCAATTTAAATAAATAGCATAATTGTTATAATAAAAATTAACATATTTTGTAGAATCACTGCAATTGGATGTATCACAGACATCAAGAGTCAGTGTCTTACAGCTTGAGAAGCTTCTGGATTACTTGGAAAGCCATGAAGACCTCGCTTTGGGACTTTGTCGCTCAAATGAAGGACGAAAAAGGAATAAAAGGCTGTGGAATGAAGTGGCGAGCATATTGAATAGCATTGGAGATGGTATTAATAAGCCGGGGTAGTACAAGGTAAATCTTGTACTACCCGGAAGATTCTGTATATTAAAAAGGAAAACTTCTTATAGGTACCTACCTAAAATGACTTTGTTGTCTAGCAAACTCTTTTCTCATGCATTGAAAAGTTACTGCCATTATATTGCAAATTTTCATACAAAAAAACTTAACTTTGCATACCTAAAACTCCAATTTATTCACATAATATGATAATTTATTTAAAATAACAACGACGATTTCTTTTCCACATTTTATATATTATTGATTTTTCACATTTCACTACGTGTTTATTAAAATGCCTTCTTTTTCTGATTGCAGATATAAGTGTTTCTTCTGTACCCGAGCTTTTAGGACACCTATGCACCTTTCCACACAATTGTGGACTGACGTGCATCTTTGGGTACACACTTTCCTTCCAACCTGTGAGGATAGCCAGAGTCGCCTAAAAAAATAATTCACATGCTGTAAAATATTTTTTATTAATTAACTTACTGTAAATACTTTTTATGTTATTAGTTTAATTGCTAGTCGACATCTCAAATTATTGTATTGACATGCTGACATTTATTTACTTATTATTGTATTGTAATATGCAATCTTATATTATAATAATTGATGATCTGGAAATAGGCCTATATGGAGAAGTTTCTTTTGGCATTTCTTCTTCGCCGATGGTAAACTCTGATATGATAGTAGGTTAAAAAATTAGTAAATTAAAATTAAGTGAAACTTATGTGAAAAGTAAATAAAAATTGTATAAGAAATTTAAGACGTGTGTAAGTGGCTAAGTGCCCGCCAGGGGCCCAATGGAAAATAAAGAATTAAATTTATTTTTATTTTGGTATTTATTTACTAATCAAGAACCCACAGTGTTTACGAGACACCAATAAATAATTATACATACAGACGGACATAATGAAACTTTAATCCTTGTTAACTACGGAATCCAAACATATTTAATGTTACGCCAGCAGGCACAACTTACTCTCTATTCACTTTATCCGTTTCCTTAAGGGCAAGAGGGAATTTTATATGTTTTTGTTATATTTCGGGAGTGTTGAGGGCATTTGTCACTTCGCCAATAATATTGGACACTGTAGGGAAAGACGGCTGTATGTAGGTACACCTTCACCTACTATCCTCTGATAGGAACTGTTGAGTAAAACGCCAACGCAGTGAGCACCTGCAACAAGTGGAACTGTAATTGCAGTCTGAAAATTAATTTAGTGTTAAAAACGCATTGATTTCAGGTTGGTGTCTACATGTATTAATATCACCTAGCCAAAAGGTTGACTGATAGAGAATGCCTTAGGCATTAAGTCCGCTTTTTGTACAGTTAAGTACAATAACGTTCTTTAAATAAATAATTGTTTTGAAGTATAGGTATTTACGTAGCTTACATTATTTTAGTGCAAACAATATATACGTACCTTAGTCTCAGCGCTAATTGTATCTCTTCTATTTTAAAAAGGGCTGAAACCCTGGAGGCGATACCTATCTTCAAACGCCTTGTTTGGAAGTTTAAACACATCACATATTTCTCTTATTTTGCGTTTCCTTCTCAACTTAAACATGTCCTCGGCGAGAGCACGCTCTAAATAGTCCATAATCAACCCGAAACGAGCCATTTTACTATTTTTATCAAAGAAAAATGCGAATGTGATACAGAAAAACCACCTCCTCAACTTGATATGTCTGTATCACGTCTGTATCTCATACTTGACGTTTAAGCGATACTGTTTTATGTCAAAAAGTGAAACATAATACCCATTTAAGTCGATATCAAGTTGATATCATTTAAAAACGTTGATCATAATACGCAGAAGTTGATGCCTAGTTCATGTCATTTTGATATCGCATTTTTCGGAGAACATAATACGAAATAGTCTGTAAAGTGAAATTGACATCAAAACAACATCACAATTTGCAAGCATAATTGGCCCACTGGAGTTTAGCCAAAATACCCAGTAAAGTACCTACACAAAAAGAGTAATCTAATTTATTCGCTTTAGAAGTACATCGCGATGATAAAACTCCTCCACAGTAATTGTAGGACTAAACCACATTAATTAATATCAAAATTATTTTTGGCCGAGGACATCCCAGGCTTCATATAGAAACGCCCATTCTCCTTTAAATTCTTATCGTTCATGTGTTACAAAACTACTTAAGCTGTAGTTATATCAATTTCCCTAAATTCTATTTACGTTAATGGAAACGTATTTTCTCTGATATTAGTAGGTACCTTAGTAGGTCGCCCATAAAAGAGAAATTTCGTTCGGAAACAATTATAGCGAATATAATCTATACTAATATTGTAAAGAGCAAAAGTTTGTGAGTTCTGACGTTGTAGGGGGTAATCTCTGGATCTACTGAACCGATTTTGAAAATTCTTTCACTCATAGGTAATTCAGAGTAATAAACTTACAGTAATTCAGAGTGACATAGATTACTTTTTATTCCGGAAATCCCGTGGGAATTCTGGAGTTAGTGAGTTCGTGTGTTTGTGAGATTGTAGGGGGTAATCTCTGGATCTACTGAATCTATTTAAAAAAATATTTAACTTATAAGAAACTACAGTGATCCTGAGTGATATGGGGTACTTTATATCCCGGAATTCCCGCGGAAACTCCGGAGTTTGTGGGGTTGTTATCTATGGATCTACGATATTATAGATAGGAAGTTAAAGTGATCCTGAGTGACATAGGGTAGGTACTTTTATCCCGGAATTCCCGCGGGAACTCTGAAATAACCGCGGGTGAAACCACGGGGGTCAGCTAGTATATATATATAGATCAAATCCATTGGTTTATTAACGTAGGTACTCGTATAAACGTTCGAATATAATATTTTTTACATTCTCTCTAAAAATAAAAGTGTTACAAAAACGAAAATTGTAAACAATTACGCCATTAAATTTGTACATACTCGTACCTAGGTATATATGATTGCTTCATTCACACTTTCGCAGCACTGAAGTGGGCATGTAGTTCTTATCAAAGAGGCCATCTTTGTGAAAAGTAAAAGCCTTTTGTGGGCTAGTGGGGCGAGAGCACGCCTCTGTGAAGTGGCCTCTGTGAAAGTGTATGTAGTTTGGGTTAATTACTACAGCGAATATTTGAAATTGTACGTGAAGAATTCACATTATAAAATGCATGTTATTACATCATCATATTATAACGATGTTTATAGATTTTTCGTTGAATCGAGTTCGGTAAAGATGTAAAGGTGCATGCTGAAGCTTGTTGTCCAGTAGGCATTCTGTAAGTTTTACTTATAATATTATATTTTTCACAAATATACCTACTGTTTAGCTATTTTCCGCACTGGTCAATTAAAAACTTAGTTCTGAAATTTAGGTAAACTTATAGTTTTATATAGGAATGTATAATATTATCTCTTATCTATATTTATTATTAATTTAATTCGCGTTGTAATAGGCACAAAGATCCAAAAACGTTTCCACAGGATCTTTTGGAATAGAGTACCTTCTAGTTTTATTTCTGATAACTTTTTATTTCATATTATGTATAGTTACTAGGTATAAATAAGCACGAATAAATGAATACACATAAATAATAAATAAAGCGTTGTTAATTTTGGACTCTCACAAAATGCATGTAGACAGTACATGCGTCTCGAATAAAATTAATGAAACGACAGGCGAACATCCGTCTCTGCTTCATCCAATCGAACTTTGCCAATCAACTGACGGAGATATTTCCGACACAGGTATGTCGTTAAACAAGAAAGTGCACTTAGTTTGTATTTTGCGACGAGATATTGGAAAATATAAGATACTCGATGAGAAGTCCCTGTCTTGTGTTGTAAAACAAAATTTTTCTTAACTTATAATAAAATTTGTACTACCTATGTATGTGTACTTTGGCAATAGTTAGATATGTCTTACCAAAAAGTGACTAACCTGATATGAATAAAAGCTAAAATTATTTTTGTACGGACTTAAAGACGAATATGCAATCTATGTCTATTAATTTTTAATTTTCCGAAAAAAACATACATATAGCTGAATGCAGAACCTCCTCCATTTTGAAAGTCGATTAAAAAAAATTGCCCCAAGTTACATCCTAATTTATGGTAGGTACTATCAGTTACTGCAGTTCTTTGATTTGGTATATAGATTTTTCAATATTGACATTGAATGATATTATAAGAATTAATTTTTGATATTGATGAAAACGTTCCAATATATTTTATAGTTAGTGAACTCAAATTGATAAACAATACTTTTTATACTCCATCGAAAATGTGTTGTAAATATTTTTGCCCTTGTAAAAACTCAATGTCTCTATAGTATTATTTCCTGGTAGATAAAATACCATGGCGCTTGTCCTTAGGGAATAGCGTGGATGGTAGAAACGTTTTTTCTTTTCTCGCATAAGTATTTCTTTCTACCTTTGTATTGTACACGGCATCACAAGTGATATTTCCAACGTAGGCACTCTGCTTACGTAACGTGTATAGAAAATACTTACTCAAATAGAAAAAAAAACAGTAAAAAAATTAAAAATATCTTATAAAAACTTTTTTTTAATAACTAAGGATCTTTCGATTGTAAGCATGTCTTGAACTAAACGTTCTACTACTACACGTATAATGCGCAAGACGGTTTTTCGGTAGTTTTATGTTTACCAATTAATTATTTGTATAATATTATATTATAAATTGAATGGGGATGTTGACTAGTTTTGAAAATTAAAATTCTAATTAGTCCGTCAGTTAAAAAATTAAAAAACAATGGACACGTATTTTTTGCTTTTAAAAACAAACGTTTAAAGGGTTTATAATATAGGGTCCAAAGGGATTCCAGGTCCAGTTTAAATACAAAGCTAATTTGTATATTTCATATGAAAATTGTATATACGTGCGCGTAATACAGATTAAGCTTTTGTAAAAGCTTGTTAATTTTTTTATGACTTGTCTATATTTCATGATAATCACAGTTTTTCGTTACCTTTGTAATACAATCGACAGAAAAAGTGTCATTTATTACTTTTATAATATTACTAGCGGTTCCCAGCGGTTTCACCCGCGGTAACTTCGAGACCCCGCGGATATTAGTATGGGATAAAAGTTTAAAGTACCCCAAATCCTTTTCTGTACCCCTGATATCAACGTGTAGTATGCAAACTATAGACGTTTCAGCCGCGTTAGTTTGGGAGTTTCCGCGGGAATTACGGGATTAAAAGTACTCTAAGTATGTCCTTTTCTGTACCTCTGAGAGCATGTAGCTAAATGGCATGATAATCGGTTGAGGCGTGAAAGCGAAGCAAACTAACAAGTACAACTACTTTCGTATTTATAATAGGAATAAGGATGTAAAATTTAATTATACTTGATCTACATACTTTACATAATATATATAAGCAATATTTTTAAACATAGTGTCCAACATAAATAAAGTCGAATTATTGTGTATAATGATAAGAAAACTAGTGATACTAATAACGCACTAAAAATCTTGTTTCTCCTTCTTCCAGCTTCAGTTTTAAGAAATAAACGTATTTAGTAGTGTAATACATATAAGCTTACTTTATTGCGCGATTGCACTATTTAAATAAATTTCAGATAGCTGCTAAATAATAAACAGTTTGGTCCCACCTGTACTTGCTCATATAGCGAACTGCAAAACTTAGTAACTGTATAATTTAGCATTAAATACCGCAATTCATCCGGGAATCAAGTTTCATTGCTAGTGATTAGGCTTATACCTACCACTTATGTCTGGTTGCAAACCTTTTCGCAATAATTGTACAAAATGGCTGATCGTTAAGTGTACCTACTCGGGAAGTTTACATTTTAGCGGCGCTCGCGCACGCCCACTCTGATCTATGGATTTTAACCTATCTTAAAATAAAAGTTAAGTAACACGCTGCAGTTCTATAATAGGTATAAATCTGTTTTGGATTTGTGGTGATAAACAGTGAAGAGGCAATCGTGAAAACTTCGCGTGCCGCGTTTTGGGAAAAAATATACTAACCCTGATCATAGGGTTATGTAGGTACGTTGGTGAGTCGCTGGTAACAATGTTAGTGCATTTTCTGACAGATCATCTCCGTCCAATCCATACTAATATATGTATTATAAATGCGAAAGTTGGTCGGTACCTATCTGTCTGTTTACACACCTCAACTACTCACCAGATCATTATGAAGTTTAATGGTACATATAATTTGTTGTCATGAGTACACAGGGCACTTTTTATTCTGGGATTTCCGCGGGAACTCCGAAACTAATGCGGGTGAAACTTATATGTATTAAAAAGTGAAAGAGTACTTTACCAGAATCTATCTAGGATGAAAAGTAATTTCAGGAATGCACACACGCGCGCGCAGTGCACCCTCATATAGATAAGTATAGTTATTGATAATATCTATAATTATCAGTTAAGATAATCTTACATCTTAAGCGCTTATTACACCTTGCAATTTCAGGACACCAATTTAGTGCTCTAAATCGGATACAATTTAGGGTCGGTGAGTGAGAGAGAGAGAGAGCGAATAATCACATTACACCAAATTGTACCCTAAATCGACTGTTGTAGGGTACATTTTAATGTAGTGTGATCACTCGCTCTCTCTCTCACTCACCGACCCTAAATTGGTCCCTAAATTGGTCCCTAAATTGGTTCCTAAATTGGTTCCAATTTAGGGTCGGTGAGTGAGAGAGAGAGCGAGTGATCACACTACATTAAAATGTAACCTAGAGTAGTCGATTTAGGGTACAATTTAGTGTAATGTGATTATTCGCTCTCTCTCTCTCTCTCTCACTCACCGACCCTAAATTGTATCCGATTTAGAGCCCTAAATTGGTGCCCTGAAATTGCAAAGTGTAATAAGCGCATTATGGGAATAGATAAGATTATCGTATAAAAAAGCAAGAGATCCACCTTCCATTTATCTACGAAGAAGATTTTTCTAAAAGCTTTTATCTCTGTTTTATCTGAAATCTTTAGTGAGGAGTAAAGCACGAGAGGGACGGGGGAGTACTAAGTACAAAATCTCCTCGAGCCATGCCGTTTAATCACCAGCCTCCATATTTATGAAGCAGCCAGTCTAGCCTGGCGACATTCTTAGACCGCCCTCACGACTGCTTCTACGGGCCCCAAGAAAAATTACGACAAAAACAATGGGGATAAAAACAACTGCGAGTCACGTCACGGCTCTATATTTATACCTACTTATATACTAGCTGTGCTCGTAACATCGTTTGTGTGATTTCATAGATTTTCTCGCGGAAAGGGATAACTACATATTTCCCAGGCGTTATTGCCCTGCCATTCATACCTAGTTACATAATTATTCATACTTTGGTCGTGTCGGATTAAAAGATGATAATATTTTTGTATTTTTTTGAGTACCTAAGTAATTTCAAACAGACAGACTAATCATGTTTTGAAACTAGACTCGCAGATAACAGTATCGAATTTACACATAATAAAACAATTAAAAAAAAGGTTTCTGCTTATGTAGATTTTTTATCTAACAATAACAAACTGCTAGTTGCTATGTCTATGTAACTAAATATAATATTATGGATTGATTAAATTATTTATTTCTTCAGCACACATAATTATGATGGAATAAGTTGTAAGAATTTTTTTTTATATTATTAACTGTCCAGTGTCCGTAGAAAACAATAACGACCATGTTCATTCTATAAAATTACGAGTCGTGACCAGTGAGTAGTCATCATCTTCATAAATGTGGAGGGAAAAAACTGGTGAAAATGCCGCGGGGACTTTGCGTTGTTTTGCGTCAAGTCGCAGTTGAAGCCAGATAAACATATCGTAAACCAGTTGGACAAGTAAATGTCTAGGATCAGGGGCCGTGCTATGAGTTATTAGATCTACACAAATTCCTGCATAAAAACCCGGCCGTATGTGTGTCGGACCACGCAAACTGAAGGGTTCCGTGAACCGTACCGGGGAAGAAACTCCACATTAAAAATTAAGGGGCCATCGGATCGCTAAACTCCAAAAAGTACATTGTTTCTTTCCATTTTTCGCCATCATTTCTTGAAGTAGGTAGAATGGAAAAAATATATGGTGGAGTTGAATAGTTTATGTATCCATTTTGATAGATCGATACACGATTTAAATAACTTCGCTCGATAGAAAAAATATCCAAACATAGCCATTTTTGACACTTTGAATTCATTTTATGACGAAAATTATATAGAACATGATTTTGAAACTTACACGATATATTTTATCGCAAACCTAGTAATCCATTTCACAAAAAAAACGATAAAATTGCATTAATTTAATGTTTTACATAACTAATTGTTATCACGGGCCGGCGCGCTTCAGTGTTTCAGCTCCCCACTGCGCCCCGCAGTCCACTCCGACACACTGACAAGGAAGGACGTCTGCCGAATTTTGCGCGAGTGCTGCGGCACCATTTACGTATCTAATAATTACGTAGTACGGAAGCCCATAGAGGATTTGTGGATTTGCTAAAGCGCGTCAGATGAACATAACCTTGCACCATTGAGTACCTCCACCAAATATAGGTCCTCTACACTGGTGGGTGCGTAGGATATCCAATCAGATTAGTAAAAAAAATCGATAACTCGGAATACTCGAGCGCGTCAGATTAAGATGGTGGGTTAATTACATGTTGAAAAGTGTGTATATGAATAATCTGACGATTTGAACCAGTGTTGGCATTAATCAATGAATTTTTTAATCAATTAGTTAATTTGATTAATTTTAATCAGATTAGATTAATCACGATTAGAATTAATCACGATTAAAAAAGACCCAGACCCATCGTGTTGGTACTCAAACTTCTTGTTTTCGTGTTGTCTATGTGATCACGTGGTTAAATTTTCAAAAGCTTGTATCTCGGAAACTACGGGTCCCAGACCCATCGTGTTGGCACTCAAACTTCTTGTTTTCGTGTTTTCTATGTGATCATGTGATCAAATTTGCGCATGACAACACGAAAACAAGCAGTTTGAGTACCAACACGATGGGTCTGGGACTCGTAGTTTCCGAGATATAAGCCTTTAAAAATTTACCACGCAAATTGGCAGATGAATGTACCTTAGATATCAGAGACACATTGGAGTATCTAAACTAAAATATCTGACGCGCTCGAGTATTTCCATGTAACTGTTTGTTTTTACATTTTTGAAAGCCTGTAGAAGCTAAACCCATCAGTGAATGAAAAAACATCATATAATCTTATTTTGTTTCTACCTTCTAATCTTCAAAACCCAGTAGGTCCCAACGACGCTCGAGTGAATCCCCATTTAGCATCAGTATCTCCCGTAATATTAGCAACAGTTCGCGTAGGCGGCAACGGGCGGTTGCGGGCACCCCGCAGTGGGCGAGGCTACCCGTCCACAATTTCCTCTGCTTCATCGTGAAGGGATAGGCCCTTAAGTTAAAAAAAAAGATTTTTGAAAATATCACATATTTCAAAAACCATACGACATTAACTATGTCATATTAAAAAAAATCGTTGCGAGTGTTCTTTAAATTAATAAATTTTCAGAACTTAGGGTAGGTAGACCTAGTTGAAAAGTTAAAGGACTTGACACATCTTGCAAGAAACCTGCAAGACCTATCCTAATTTTGTAATATCTCATACATGTTATGTGCACTGTTTTTTTTAGCAGTTACAAAATGTTAACCATTCCTAGTTTTTTTTCGTAATTAGGCACACTTTATCAATATATATAGTGCCAATAGTCTCTGAGTTTAAGTCTTAAATAATGCAATTTTTATAACTAAATACTAAATTGATATGCTATGCTGTTGGTGTGCCAATAAATAAATGAGACATGACATGATGAAATTCCGGGTTCCGTTTTTGCGATTTGAATACGGATTCCTACTAATATATTATGTCTACAAATACCTACCTACGATGGTATTCAATGATTTGAATTAGAATAAGCAGATTACTGATGCCCGCAGTGTCGTTTCAAATTCAATTAGGAATTCTTTGTTGTACTGAATTAAAAGTATCCTACAATAGTTTGATCATCATAAGCTACTACATCCTAAGTATCTTCCTACATACGAGTAAGCTTCTTTCAAATCTATTCGGTAGTATTTTTCGTGACGTGTGTTTCAATAGCCAAAAATACCAATAAAATCCCCAAGAAAATTTAAATATTAAATTTATTTTCTTTGAACGAAAGTTTTAATATACACTAGCTAACCCACATTAGTTTTAAGTTTCCCTCGGCAACCCTTAAAAGGGTTCAACATAAACGTATTCATAAATAAAAACTACAAAATACGCTATAAACTAATTGGTGTTTCGTCTCTTTTATACTACTATCATTTCTCAATGTGTATAAATTTTAAGAGACCAAATATCACCTAATTTCAATCAACAAAATTTTGCTAATAGTTTTACTAAAATATCTACCTAAATTAAAAAAATAATTTAAATGTAATTCCAATTATTTAAAGCAATATGGAATATGAAAGCTCATCGCAATAAAAATAGTAACTCAACTAAGTAGAAGTCAAAATATTTCACTTTCTCAACAGTGAAAGTGTTTGAATAAATAATTAGAAAATACTTTTATGACAAGCTGGTTTACTTGCCAGCTCATTCGTTGTACCTTTATTTTCTTAGAACTTGTGTTGTTTTAATACTTTATGAAAATACTAGTTGTGCCCCGCGGTTTCACTCGCGTTAATTTCGGAGTTCCCGCGGGAATTCCGGGATAAAAGTACCCTATGCGTTAATCTGATTTATATAAGCTATATTATTGTAAAGTTTCATTTAAATCCATTCAGTAGTTTTTGCGTGAAAGAGTAACAAACATCCATCCATACATTCTTACAAACTTTCACGTTTATGTATTAAGTAGGATTTTTGAAGTGCAAAATTCTTTAAGCCCCTTGGGCACTTTTGGAGTGAAGAAAAACGGAGTCGCGAACAAAAACTAGTAAACAAATACAAAGCAAGTGGGTAATAGCCATCTTTTTGTGGGGGAAGCAAACATTCATGATACAAATCCGTATGTTAAAACATACTTGAAATGCTTCTTTCATCTTTACAAAAATAGGTGTTTTAAAAATCTTTGCAGGTGTTGGGCTTTGACTTAATTAATAGTGATAGTGTTGGAGCTTCTAAGAGCAGATGTTCAGTGAGACGTTACAATTTGTGTAAAGGAGGTTTAATTAAGCCCCTATCCGTGTAATTTAACTAGTTCAGGTCGAAACTTTCGGGAGCTCACGTCAAAACTTATATCAAATGACCTTGGAATTTAATCATTTAAACGCTTCTGTTGCGCCCTAATTTTCTTAGTTATATCTCCATGGCCCGAAGTGTTTTGGTGCCTGCGGCGATTTCAACGAGAATGATCCGCAGGTAGGTTCTGTCCGAGTTGTAATTGGCGATGTCTTTGTAAATTATACAATAATAATGAATAAAATGATATTATTTGAATGTAAAACAATTGTAATTAAAATGCTTATTTTTTATGTAAGGTAAAAGAAATTAGTTTGTGCAGCTCGTACGCTAGGTCCTTTTTTGAAGTATTAAAATTACTCAATTTTTTATAAATCTCAATATTCGATTACAAAATTGCTATAGGAAAGTTTTGGCTCGTCTAAAATTCATAAAGAAACTGATTGTTTCTTTCAGCGTTCAACCCCAACCATGCGGTCTTGTAACTTTAAATTAAGTTCATGACTTCCTTAAAGAATAAGGTGTAAGGTAGAAGATGGGAAACGCTGAATATATAAAAAAACAAAATATTTTTTTTTTACTCAATCCAATAAAATACATTATTCATGACAATTATTGGGCTTTCAAGAAACAAATGTGTCAATATATCATACCTAAGGGTAATTTATCGTCCCTTTCCTTGGTATTGTCTCCTATATGTATAGGTCATTCACCCGCATTTACCAGAGTATTTTTAAGGTTTTTTCTGTGATTTGTGAGTGTTTTTCTCTATGTAGGTATATTTTTAATAGATACACGAAAGCATGACATATGAATTTATACTATTTGGTATATAATGCAAACACCATACGTACCTAGTTATTTTTTATAGTAAACTTTTAGCTTTTTAAGAACGTCATTTCTGGGACTGAAAAGGTAACGCAAATGAAACCGCGAGAGCAGCTATAGTCTTTCATAATTTTGTTTCCTCTCCACCACTAATTTTAATATTGTAAAACATTCTCCATCTCTAGATTACATTATTAAGAGAAAGTGATGCCGAAAGTTTACTTAGGTACCTACTTTAAAAAAAATGTAAACCAGAATGCCTTATATACTTCCTGATGAGTGAAATCTTTAATAGCAGTAAAAGTTAATTTTATTTTGTTTTTCAAGTAAGAACTTGTTAACCTGCAATTTGCTCTAATCAAATGAATTCACCCTGAGCCATTTTAATTAAAATTCTAATTAAGAAATAAGCAAGCCCCTTGCACATAAAATGTATCAGGTACTTAGATACAGTATAAAATCGTTGAAGAAAGTTTTGACAACTTAATTAAAGCACCCTTCAGACACCAACGGCTATCTATCCGGTCATGTCAAATTTGAACTCGGTCCAAGATGCTTTGTAAAAAGTTTGTAAGTAAGCAACATCAAAATAGGAAGCAAATTGTTTTGTAAACACTTTAGTGTTTCGCTGTTATGACTTTAAGGTTATAAGTTTGTTAACTGTAAGATAAAAAATTTCATTTTTTCATTTGAACGTGCCAGTAACCCATAAATTTACAAATTACTAGCTGCTCCCACGGATTTACTCGCGTCAGTTTCGGAATTCTTTTTTGAGATAATAAATAGTATATAAATAGTAAAATATGTAATAATAATAATTAGTATAATATATAAATAGTAGGCATCCTATGTCCCTCAGGGATATTGTAGCTTTCCATCAAAGAGCTTTTAGAATCTGTTCATGAGATCCAGAGGTGAGGTGTAGGATGTAGGGTAACCCACTGGAATTTTGTGTTTAGACTATATTAAAAAAAAACTATAGGTACTTTTTTGTGCATGAATTAAAAAAAACCGTCCAAACTAACCAATTTTACCTACTATAGATGAAACTTCTTTGCAGAGGAACGTGTTTGTACAAGTATCCTGAAATCTCTCAATTATTACTAGTCAGGTCGACTAATTAGTTCACACAAGTCGCCGAAAAGATACGTATAAAAACCAATTTTGTTGATATTGGTGTCGAAATAAAGACATTGTCGTGTCTTTTTTGTGTTAAATGTTTCAGTAATTAATTAGAATATCAAAAATATTAGAATTGTAAGATCTCACAAGACTAGGCTTGCGATTTCACTTTCGTGATTTCGGGATTCCCTCGAAAAATCTTTGTTGTACTGAGATAAACATGGCCTGGAATAGGTATACCTATTTGTTAAGCCAACATTCATACACCAAGTTTTATTTATATCCGTCCATTAGTTTTTGCGTGATGTGTGCATATAGATATATAGACAGACAATATTAAAATTATGTTTTGACCTCCATTGCAATATACGTAATAACGTCCACAACATGCGATCATAAAAATTTACGAGGAATATTACATGTACCAACCGACACGACCTTGTTAAAGTAATACGTGCACCTATGTTTATTTATGTATGTATATAGTCTATTTACTTATTATTAAATTTTAATCCAGTAGGCGTAATTTAGTGTCATAATTACCGGAAATTTACCCATTAGTCTCGTTTCGAAGTGATTACATGTTGCTTACTCGTATACAATTACACGTTGTGTCCTAGATTATTCTCGGTAATTGAGTATTCTCGTTTCATTTCTTCCTTCCTCCATCATGAGGCCATCATAATATGATTCAGTTTCATCGACTGCATAATCCTACTTCCTATACTACTTGAATAATACAAAACAAAGTCGCTATCTACGTCTGCTCGACTGTCTATATCCACTTAGGTATTTTAAGCTAGGTAGGTACGCAACAGACCTGAAGCAGTTTCCACAATTATTTATATTTTTGTTTTTTTTTTTTTAAGATTTATATGTGTAATAGAAGTTCCCGCGGCAACAAAATAAATAAAAAGCTAACAGAGTACTTTCTTGCCAAGTACCTATAGGTAGGTAAAAAACGCATTTCAAACAGCCGTCTGCTATGGAAGTGAAAGCAAAAAAGATGCAATGACGTCGTTTGCACCGATAATAGGTATATTAATTAATAATTATTTATTAGTCTAGCCAATTTAACGGTTGACCACCTACTTTTTTACAGTTACGTAAAGCCTTATCGTATTGCAATAAATAATTTTAATTTAATTGCATGTATAGTTGTACAAAATTTTTACATATCATGATTGTGTTTTGCAGTCGATCTAAGCTGTGTTAATTGCTATTTAAATACAATAAAATGTAATGAGTTACACCTGCATATCATATCTTGTCTAGAGCTTGTCTAATTAATTAAAAAATATGGTAAAAATAAGCATCCATCGCTTGCCCCATGCAGTCATATAAAATACGCTATTACTATTTTTTTTTATATCTCCAAAATTTTTTAAGAATTTCCGTCAAACCATTGTTTAAGGTTTTCATTAGTGCATAATTAAATTTTGAAATACATGAAATACTGAAAATTATGTAGGTTAGTAAGTAATTTTTAAATAAAAAATTTTAAGTTTATTTACGTTATTAGAATTATTTAATTCCTCACGGCTTCGCTTTGAAACAAGAGGTTGGTCAAAATAAACTGCATAGTGTATATATAATAGAATGCAACTCAAAATAAAGTTTTGTGTTGTGTAGTGAAAGTAATCTAAAAACACCTAGAAGATTCCACAGTCTGTGACAGTCTTACAGTTTAATTTTGCGGTCACTTATTTCTATAAATATTTCATAGATAGGTATTATTTAATTATTCCGTAAACGTAACAATAAACTGAGCTACATACAAGTTCATATGACATAATGAAGTTGTCTAGTTCACTTTTGACTCACCCTTATGTAACAAAAGCCTTTTGAATTTTGGCAAATAAATAATTTTAATTATCCGAAGTTTACGTCATATTAATTTGTGACCTACTTATTATGCTTGTCTAACTATCGCTTCTATTGAGTCATTGTTTTATTTTCTATTTCAGAGTATATCCTCAGTACCTATAATCGATATTAAGGTAAAGAAATAGCTTACTTTAACCTAGTATTATATTATCTGAGCTTTAACATACTACCTAGTAAGTAAGGTTTAGGCAGAAGAGTTTAAATGTACTCACGTAAAATATATGTCATGAGGTCATCATAAATTAAGACAAAACGTTAAGTAGGTACCGAGTGTACTGTATAAGTATAGTGATATCCCAAAAACATACGCGTCGAATTGAGAATCTCCTCCTTTTTGGAAAGTCGGTTAAAAAGTATGACGACGTTATCAATAGTTGCGGTTATTACTCATTAGCATTATGATAAGATAATTAATTAACTTACTAAAGCTCTCAATCGCGTGCCCAGGAGCTCACGACGTGAGGGCAAGGTCTCGACCTTTGCAACAAAAATAGTTTAATGCTTTGTAAAGTAATTCGGCCATAGTGGGAAGTGATTTCAGTAAATGCTCGGGTGTCAGGACGAAATGATATTTTCTAATTCAAGCATAATATTTATCATTTATTTTCTATTATCTTATATTCCTATCAACGCGTCCTATTTTAGACGAAATTCACGATATTTTATGATTGTGCTAAAACGACATTTTTCTCAGTGTATAATGACGACTATATTTATGCGTTTACGTGTTACCTATGTATTTAGGGTTTAAGTTTGTGTGTAGGTAAGTACGTGTTATTAACCGTAGAATAAAGTTAGTTACTTTATTCTATGGTTAATAACCTTACCTTACCTTTACCTTCGCGAACAGCGTACCGTGGTGCTCCAAATGTGTAGTGTTTAAGAAAGCTCGCCTATCACCTGTGCTGGCCACTTAAGTTAGTTTTATGGTCGCATTGGTAACTTGTATAATCATTTCCTCACACCCAAGGTTCAGATTCCCACGTTACTTTTTATGATGGTGCTTTGTTAAGGGGAACTTATTTAACGAATTCTAATAACCTGCAGGTTATGTGGTCGTCCAAGCAAAAAGTACTAGTTCTCGGCATTTATTTTCCGAGATATAAGAATTTTTGTAAAGTTGGGTAAATTGGCGTCCGCAATTTTAATTTCCGCAATCTATACATATAATAAAATTGTAACAGGTCGATGTCTGTACACGGGAGATAAATAAGAAAAAATAAATTTGGGCGACTCTATGAGTGATAGAAGCCAAAAATACCGTGTTTAGAATTTTTGTCTGTATGTCTGTCTGTCTGTCTATATGTTTGCATTCGTGCTACGCACAAACTGCTGCACCAAATTGAATGCGGTTTTTTTTGTTGTATTGCTAAGGGTCTAACTTAGAGAGGATAGGGTACTTTTTATCCCGGAATTCCCGCGGGATCTCCGACATTAACGGGGGAAACCGCGGGGCACAGCTAGTTATCAATAAATGCTTAATTTTCTACAATTTCATAAATTTCAAATTTCAAAATATGTTTCTTACTTGGGATCGGTACAATCACTTATAATCGTCAGCAAGCGGTTCTTAAAATTAAGTTGATGAATTACTGTCAGTTCGGAACGCGCGCTCTACTGAGAAGAACTGACAAGAAACTCAGCAGCGTTGTCGTATTCTACTATAATATATAAAAAACTATGTAGCAAGCAAGTAGAAGTGTGTTTTTTTTTTTCACTTTTTCGCAATTTCAACTTCAAATGTCTGATAAAAAAAGTTGTGCTAGATTTTGAATATTTTTTCAATCCTTACTTATTAATTGACTACACGGTGAAATTTTCGCATTGAAATTTAAATCAAATAATTAAATCAATTTAGAGTCCGTCTTTAATGCACACTATTGAGAATTTAACTATGGAAATCAAAGCAAAATTGTCAATAGTGTTAGTAAAGACGAGTTCTACAATGCGTCCATAGTCAATACGAAAATTTCACCGTGTAGATAATCTAGCATTAACTCAATACCTAACCTATTACTGGTACTTTTTACTTGTACTCCCACATAATATATCTACATATACGTATCTTGATCGTATTGCCCTTCAATTAACGTCCTATTTTCCTTCCGATGGACATGATCAACTTTATCGACTTTGAAACTATATCTAGATATATTGTGGTATTGGTGTAGATATTGACGATATTGTGTCTCTTATAAAGTACTTACTATAGACCATACATTTTTAACCTACAAAAAATAGAAGAGATTCGTCAGCCTGCACTTCCATCTTCAATTTTCGTAATTTCGAAAATTAATTTTGTCTTGTCCTTTTTTTTGGCGGGAAGAATTTTGTATATCCATACTAATATTATAAATTCAAAAGTAACTTTCTGTAACTGCACCTTTTCACGCTATGAAATTTCTCAACCGGTCATTATGAAGTTTTGTATAATAGGTACATGTCGTCAGGGGTACTTACCTACAGAAAAATACACGGTATTTCTATCTCGGAATTCCCGCAAAAATTCCGAAATTAGCGCGGGTAAAATCGCAGCTGGAACACCTAGTATAATAACCCAAATAAAATATTATTACTCAACTCAACTCAACAGTGACAAACGAGTGACAAACTACATTATTAATACGGACTTAATATACGTAAGTTACGACTAAAATGCGCCAGTGAAGTTTTTAATTAATATAATTATATTGTGATACAAATTAATTTTCCGGGCGCCATAATGCTAGAGAAGACAAATTGGTGTTCTGAATGTAATAAAGCTTTATTGCTGAATAACGTTGGACCTGATTAAATACCGTACACTTCGCGACATTTACAGTTTTTAAAATATCTTAAATTTATTAGCAGGTGACTATTAAAATTAACATTTTCTTGAGTCAAAAGTCATTCTGAACAAAAGTTAAAATTACTACAGACTAAGTATTTGTAAATGAGAGATTGAAATATTGATTTGATTAGAATTATTATTGTAGCATAGTTCTATTTTTAGTACGGTTTTAAGGCCCTTAGAGAGGCGACACTAGATACCTACTCGCTTTAAAATTCTCATCTTCTATAAGAGATATTATTTAAAAAGAAATAACAGAATATGAAAAATAAACTAAATACTAATTTTCGATGTTAATTCTGAAATACATTTTTAGGTAAACTTTAATGTGTATCCTGATGCAATATCTAACTCGAATAGCACGCACTGACCACTGTAACAGTCAGGTTCGTTCACCACAAGACGATTGGGTCAATAAAAATAACATAATCGAAATTCTCGTTGAATGCGTAAACAAAATTTCTGGCATCATTTTAAATTTCAAAGTTGTGACGGTTTGAAATTAGGCGTCGCAAACGAACGTTATTAACAGAGCGTCAGTCAACAAGCTGTTAATTTGTTTCGATTCATCGCCTCTGAAGCGGCATTGATTGTGTCATACACAGGCTCAATCAAAGCCTTTTGTGGTTGGCGCATGTCGCCAATACAACACAACCCCACCTGTACAGCTTTACTGTATGACAAACTGAAAAAAATATGATTAAATTTAAAAAGTATTAATATTTGAAAGTAAATTCAGCTAATCACAACATTTAGTTTTTAAATAATCTTTATTGAAATACAAAAAATTGACTATTGAATCGATTGTAAAAATTTTTTCACTTTTTTATCCCTTTTGGGATACACTAGTACATTAGTCCCAAGATATTATATTTTGTGTTCTGTAAGTTCCGTATAACCACGGGGCTAACATCTATTACCTATATCATTAGATACGTTAGTTAATAAATTATTTAGTCTTCGAGATGAAACTGATTATTTATTAACCTATATTTTGATAAGTTGATTCGTTCATGCGATTTCGATTAACGCTCGAACGGTTCGTTTTCAACCCTGATGAATACGAATACCGCACTATTTGGATCAGGGCGCGTTCCGGTCCCGGTAGTTGTTCGGGGTAGCACACCCTGCGGTTTGTGATCGATTGTTTCGTATTTCGAATGCAGTAATAAAATGAATTCAACCGTTTTAATATCAATATATATTTTTTTTGTTATAGAGACGGGGAGCACGGATAAGAGCAATGGTATGAAGGAACCGGGATCACCCGAGGAATTGGTAAGGGATTTCTGCTTTATGTCTATACAAATTCTCGGAACGGATCCAATAATGAACGAACATTTTACTGTCGGAAGATAAATGAACTTGGTTCAGGTTTCGCGAAACCTACTTGATCTTTGACGACGTTACGCACGTCAAACGGTTTGATCTTTCGCAAAGAAATTCGGTTAGGCAGATATTGAATATAGATGCTTCGTGGGCGTTCCGTTTGCCGGATCTCGTTCGAGGCGGGGTTTCAAATTGGCTTACACAATATTTCACTTGAGGATTTCGCTTGTAGACGAGGTCCGGGGTGATCGGCGCGCCGCCGTATTGTTGGAATTTTTTCCTATTTGTCTTGTAACGTTAACTTTTTGAGGTTACATCTGATTTGAACCTAACCAATAAACAAATTCATATAAATTTAATTTAATGACAGCTCTGACTTTTTAGTCAAATTAACAGTCTATAATCGTTATCGCCAAAGAAAAATATCGTCATGTCATGTGCTCACGTAAAGTAGTCCAATCGTAAGTCCAATTTTTCGTGACCACGTGACGATACGTTCCTTAATTCCTAATTAGAAAGATATCTCTCAACAGTATGAAACCGTCATTAGTTTTTTACGCGTTTAAACAGAAGTTCCATATATCAAAGAGTACCGTACGAAACACGTAGTAGAGGCAAAAATGTTGAATCGTATTGCGATTCACAGCTCAGCCCAGCGAACCATGCGTGGAGCGTGATGTGGGGGCCTTAATTCCACTGGACCGAATAATTCCCTATTAATTTACACGCGCATTGTTGTTCATTTTTCCGAAATCTGAAATATTTTGTGTAATAATATTTTTTATTTACATAAAGTGACGTTATGTAAAATGTGAAACGTCGGAAATTATAGATCTTTATTTACACTTTTTGTTGTTATTGAAAAGTTAATGGAGACGTTAACATTAATTAATTATTTTTCTTCGGATTAAAAATGTAGGTAGGTACGTAAGCCATGTTCATTTGTTTGCTTATTTAATTTTTATGATTAATTTTATTAGTGGTGCTACCAGATTGTTTCTATAGCATTAAAAATCCAATAGAATTTTCGTTTAAAAATTATAATCGGTTTCAACTTCATTTGAGTGTTAGGTATTATAGGAACAGAAGGTTGAGGCGTGCCTTCCCATTATATCAGCTGATAGCTGCCAAACCTTTACGACCGTGATAGATTGCCTGTCGGACATCACAATATACGAGTATAATTGGCCTTGTTTATTTTGCAGTTTTGTTATTGAAAATAATAATTAATTAAGATTGTTATCTATATATTTTAAACCGGTCTATTAGAATGCTTTGTCTATGAAAATAATGTAAAGAAGTTAATTGACCTTCAAATGAACGTGGAGATTGTTTTTTCTTCTCATAACTCAATATAAAGGTTATTAACTTTTTTATTAAGTAATACGTAGGTATAAATAACAATGTTGAATTTGACTATGGTAATTAAAATACTGATGTTCTATTTCTATCAATGAGTCTATCTATGATTTTTGTTTAATTAAAGCAAATAAAATTAATCAATATAGTATTTTTTATTTTTCACTATAAAATTCATATCTGTGTAGGTATGTCTAAATTCAACTTTATCATTTATTAAACGTGACGTGAAACTTGACAAAAAATAACCGTAAATATCCCATATTTTAATATCGAAGTGCAATTATTTTAAAAAACGCCGTGATACCTATGTCGTCTTTATCCACTTTATTTCACGACTTGTTCAAAGAGACTAAAATACCAAATGTGTATCAGACGGCGAAATTGCGTAAAAACTGACTCTTCAGACTTGGAACTTATCCAACGATGTTTGTAGTATTTATTGCAAGTGGAAAAAAAAATGAGAACAAATCGAATATTAAGACTGGTTCCGAGAAGAGAATAAACTATTTTTTTGACACTTTAACATGTAACTTCCTTGTGATTATGGGATGATTTAAATACATGATCGGAAATATTTTTTCCTAATAAAATCTGACGTTGTCTAAGGATTGCACTTACTAATCCAACTCATTAGATTTGTCATAATATAAAAAAGAAATAAAAGTGCTCGTATAATGTTGAAATACGTTAAAGAGATGTTCTGTTTGATTCGCGTTATCCCTTATCTTTGTTTTCAAAATTCCCCGGCAGTCTGATCATAATTATAAGTATACTAGCTGTCCCCCGCGATTTCATCCGCGGTAATTTCGGAGTTCCCGCGGAGGTTGCGAGAAAAAAGTACTCTATGTCCTTCAGTTCCCGAGGGAATTCCGGGATAAAAACTATCCTATCTTTTAAGTTGGACCATTTTATGAATGGTTACAAAATTTTATCAAAATCCGTTCAGTAGTTTCGGAGTCCATCGCGGACAAACAACGTGACACGTGATTTATATATATTAGATAGATTAAGACAAGATTAGGTATATTCAGAAACATGAATATGGGTCAAATGCAGAGCAAAATTTTATAAGTATTAAGCCTAGGCTATTTCAGCATCACTTAGGTATCTTAGAGTTTTTTTTAATATATTATATGGGTTAGCATAAATTGTATTAGATAAATAATTCCACTTAGTACTTTAAAATTACCTATGCAACGGATATCGATGCGGTTTTCACTGTCGTCTTCATGCGGAAGGTTAGGTAATATGTTTACAAAAAAGTTCCCGGGGGTATCCCGAAGATAAGTTAAGATCTGAGAAAAAAAAGACGAAGAAAGGTTTATCAAGCAAAAACTTGATGCGGCCTTGGTGGGTCAAGTAGGTATGCATTTTACCTACCTACTTGAGTTAACCCGTCCGCGCGGGTCCGGTCGGCGTGGCCTTCATAAGACAGGCACCATCATAACGGTTTGGCCGACCCCGATCAAAGTGTCACCTAAGACGGGAGACGGCTTGAGAACGTCCCACGGCGACATAAATACGTAAGTTCGACTAAACTAAGATCAAAGGCTTTGTGGAGTGGTTAACAGTACGCGAGCAAGACAAATTATAGTCGCCTAGCTGTTGCCCGCAGCTCCGCCCGCATTTCGAAGTGCACTGACGTCCTTGTCGCACCCATGAGACTAAGATTTATGAACCGATTGCAAAGAAGCTTTCTGTTTGGTTAATATTACCAATATCAATATTCTTTGGCCAATATTTTCAGTTATTTATACGTATGTAACTATCTATAATGTGTTAGCTTCTAGTTATTTTCTTTATTGAAGGAAATCGAAAAAATGTAGAGAAAGAAGAAGTGAACCCTAAAAAATAAAATATAGGTACTCGTACCTTACATAACTATAACTTTTGAACGTCATTTAAAACAAACCGGAAGTCAGCTAAATAAAAACTTCTTAATATATTTTTATCTTCTGTTAATTAATCACCAGGCCCCTCCAACTTATTGTTAGTATTTAATATTTCCTGGCATTGACCGATCACCTGCGCTCGACTTGAACAAAGACACTTCGTAATTATTAAAAAATATATTATGATGATATTACTATATTTTCTTACGAATTCCGTTCGTCCGTCCACCTGTGCTTGCCGCCTGGGCGAGATTAGTCACTTGCTAATTTAATTGGAATCGTTCATTGCCCGTTGCGACTCAGCTGTGTCGTGACGAATGGACGTTTCTATTTTCCGCTTCCTCTCGGTGTAATGTTGAAATTTAAAGGGTGAAAGTAGGTATACCAATTAATCTCTGAAGGGGATAGACACGTGACACGTAGTCCCCGTTATCTCCTCTCCCGTTGTTTAAACAATGAGCTTTGGAAGTTTTGCTTAGACAAACATTTGTTTATGTTTGCTACGTGGCAGTTTGTTTGATATTTTCATGGTTATTAAAAAAAAACTGATTTCTTGAATTATTTATTTTATTTTGATTTGGTTTATTTTACAACTGGAAAAAATTGTGGTAGGTCTAGAATAAAACAAATTTGAATAGGTAAAATTGCCGCAGTGTGAATTTTCTATATGAAATCTAATTAGTTAGTGTCGATTAGGTACCTAAATTTCTTTAATATGTAACATGTTCAAAATATTTTAACCTTTTTTTCGCCCTGTCGAATTTACTTATCGACATAAGTAAATTTTATATTTTTACCTACTTTGTAAATAAACAAGTCCTCAAGATTCATAATAATTAATAAAGTAAAATTAAAACCGACTTCCAAAAACACAAAATTAAAAATCTTAAAAATAAAAAGCTAAAAATAACAACATAAGTACCGATTTAATCCAAAAGAATTTGAATTCGGTGATAAGCCCGCTGGTGTCTGCCCGCTTGGGTTGTCCTGCTCACGAACAGCTGGTGGCGGGAGTCGACTTAGCCCATCTCCATATTTGGCTTGTCACCGACTTCATACCGATTAGTGGTAGCACAAACCAATAATAGTATTACGTGTGTTTTTGTCTTTTGGATTAAATCGGTATGTTATTTTTAGCTTTTTATTTTTAAGATTTTTAGTTTTGTGTTTTTGGAAGTCGGTTTTAATTTTTTTGTTAAAATTTTGTTTATTTCTCGCTTTTAAGTGACTTAGTTCGTAATTTCTCTAAGTTCCAATAGCCTAATGTCAACTGCTCATCACCTTTTACAAAATATTGCTTTTCCGGACGCAGGGACGTTAATTGTTGAGGAGTTCTCCTGGTCATCATCATCAGTTCCACTTCACCATATACATTGTGACGAGCATAAATTGTTTAGAAACCATATTAAAGTTAACGAATCGGAATCTGTGAAATACCTATTATTTAGTAGTTCTGATGACCATCTGTGGTCTTCATCATCAGTTCCACTTCTTCAAATTTTGCTTTTCAAAAGCAAATGAACGATTTACTATAAAAAATACCCAAATCGCTATAGGTGTGCCTATATTTTTTGAAGAGTTCCCTCTATTTCTCCAAGATCCCATCATCAAATCTGGACTTGGTGGCAATGGGACCTAGTTGGGAGCATACCCTTTCAAACAAAAAAAGAATTTTTCAAATCGGTCCAACCGTCTTCGAGTAATCGGTGAACATACATACAAAAAAAAACATACATACAATCGAACAGAGAACCTCCTCCTTTTTGGAAGTCGGTTAAAAATATATTTATAGTTCGACGACAAATATGCCTATAGGTCAAAACGACATCAGTCATAAATATTTTTACGTACATAGTAAATAAACAAGTCCTCAAGATTCATAATAATAAAGTAAAATATATTTCATAATAGTAACTTCATTATATGACAGTTGCATAAACTACTATTATAGTTCGACGACAAATATGCCTATAGGTTAAAACGACATCAGTCATAAGTCATAATTCGTTGTCCCTAACAGATGCATTGTCAAGTCGGCATGGCTTGTGTACGCGAGAGGCAAATCATGGAGATTGACGGACTTACATCAATAAACCGACTAGTGTCAACCACAATTTGCGTTGCTGACAGTACAGCTACAACTTGATTCATTGCTTTGTTAATTTACACTTAAAATTTATGTACAAAACTGCTTTTGAATTGTGATTTTTTGACCAAAGATTCAAATATCTATTGTGCAACGTTCTTTTTCTATATCTATACATAATTATATGTAATAGAATTGATTTGTCTGTTTGTAATTCCTAATTAACTGCTGTTCTCTAAATGCATATTATGAAAGTAGGCACATATTATATACGGTCCTTACATAAAAAATACATTTTTTTTCTGTTTTTCTGTCTGTCTGTTTGTTTCGGCTAATCTTTGAAACAGCTGGATCGATTTTAACGGAATTTTCACTTGCAGATAGCTGATGTTATAAGGAGTAAAGTAGTCTACTTTTACATATTAAAAAAAAATTGTTTCTGCGGGAATTCCGAAACTCACGCGGGTGAAACCGCGGAGCACAGCTAGTTGCAAATAAAAATACTACTTGATTGAATACCTACATCGCAACAAAGAAACGAAGCGAGATCAAAAGTCTAATGAAAAGAAGAAAAATAAATTCAAATGTCACACGAAATTGGTGTAAATTTGTAACACGTACCGACCTACTCGTGATGATGAGAATATGATGAGAATGCGACCCAGCTAGAGTTATATAACGGAATTTAGTTACTAAGGTGAGACCTACCTACACATACGTCGCCCAGAAGAAATTACTTTTAGTATGTCCTCGAAATTTTCTCGCTAACTTTCTGCGCTCATTACATTCCAAACAATTTCTATAATATACGACATACCCGTAAGTACCTTAGTAACAAATGTTACTTGTTCGCAAAGTTCTTTACAACTATTCCAATAATGCCATATTAATATGTATGAATTAATAACTCATAAATTTTATTTATTACTCTTGCTTGAAGAATTGCTTATTCTACTATTAATCCTACTAATATTATAAATGTGAAAGTGTCGATGTTTGGATGTTTGGATGTTTAGATGTTTGGATGTTTGGATATTTTGATGTTTGTTACTCAATCACACAAAAACGGCCCAACGGATTTGGATGAAAGTTGGCATGCACGTTGTTAGGGGTACAGAGAAAGACATAGGGTACTTTTTATCCCGGAATTCCCGCGGGAACTCCGAAATTACCGCGGGTGAAACCGCGGGGCACCGCTAGTAATTAATAATGATATGATGTTATAATATGGTGTCTTCCGGGGTGCCTACAAAAGTGAGTTCTGATCATCCAAATGTAACGATAAACATGTGTTTTAAATAATAATTATAACGTTTAACGTGTGGCCATCCAGACTTATTGCGGTATGTATAGAAATATTTATAACAAAAAAAAAAAAAAACAAATGGTAATGTAAATGGGCAAACTTTACACCCAAGTCCCGAGAGAGTTCTCTTCCTGCCTGCAACACAGTAGAAAAGAGACTAATTAAGTGGTCACAGAAGACCACTAAAGCAGTTACAAAAATACTGCAAACTATAATATATATTTTAAATATAAAACTTCACGAATACATAAATTATAAATTGGGTAATATTATTTTATAGCTGTCCCCCGCGATTTCATCCGCGGTAATTTCGGAGTCGGAGTTCCCGCGGTAATTTCGGAGTCGGAGTTCCCGCGGGAATTCCGGGATAAAAACTATCCTATCTTTTAAGTTGGACCATATTATAACTAGGGATTGGAACGACCTGCCGGAGTCTGTTTCCCCCAAACTACCATTCGGACCTCTTCAAGAGCAGAGTGAACAGGTACTTAATTGGCAGACGTGTAACACCTTAGTTCATATCTACGCTTACAATCAGGCGAGATTATGGACAAATGTCTGACCAATCAGTTAATAAAAAAAAAAAAATATTATAAATGGTTACAAAATTTTATCAAAATCCGTTCAGTAGTTTCGGAGTCCATCGCGGACAAACAACGTGACACGTGATTTATATATATTAGATTTACCTATACCTAGTCAAAGTGCAATCATATTTTGTTCAAATAAATATTTATTTTCATATTTAAATAAAACAGTACAATTAGATACCAACACCTGACTGATACAATATACATATGTATATAATAAAGGATGGCCATTTGAGTCCAACTTACTTCGTAACTAGTTGTGCCCTACGGTTTCACCCGCGTTAATTTCAGAGTTCCCACTGGAATTCCGGGATAAAAAGTACCCTATGTGTTAATCCGATGTATAAGCTATATTATTGTAAAGTTTCATCTAGTAGTTTTTTCGTGAAAGAGTAACAAACATCCATCCATACATACAAACTAGTAAGGATGTGCTCAGTTGTACAGAAGTGCTTGGCATATGCAGAAACAACTTTTTCTGTATGATGAATGGCTCGCAATCAATAGCAGATCACTTGGACGCTTCATAAATATGTAGGTACGTGACACTCTGACGTCAGTTTTTATAGGCTTAAAAGGATCCGCTCCTGTATGATTGATGATCACGGACAAACGGCAGCAGTGTTATCGATTCACTTTATTATTTGAGTGTTATATTCTGTGTGTTAGCTGGCGGTTTCAGCTAATACACTGGTGCTGCAACGTCGTCGTATAGCGTTGAAAATTCCTATGGGGTCGTTAGAATGAACGGATAGTTTTTGAAAACGTGATAATGGTGATTAATTTCGTTTCAGATGAATTTTAGCTGGCTTTAGGTACGCGATCCGTCTGTTTATGAATTATATTATAACACACGAGCTCGCACCGCACACCGCTTGCGCGGTTGTTGTGTTTTGTGTATAAAAAAAAGTATCGTGGGAAGTCAGCTTTTGTAGTACCGCGTGAAATTTCGATGCGTGAGGCGCCTGTTGCGTGTTCAATGTTCAGAACTTTGTGTCGGCAAAGCCAACCTAATCTTTAACTGCTACTGTCTGGAAGCTGGTGAGTTGACTTGCAAATTGAGGTCCTATCGATTAACAGGTGCACGCAATGTCTCGACGTTGAAATGTTATTATTTTATAAATTTATTTAAAAAATATGACTACCTACATAATTTTAGACTCTCTGGTTGGATAAAAAAAAACTCTTATTTATTTATTTATTCATTTATTTAGTTATTTATTTATATCTGCGGTGGCGAAGCGCACGGGGACGATCGTGATTTTTCATAAAGCATGCGGTGCGGCAACAGTGCGGCTGGCGCTCTGCTTCGGCACCACAGCATGCCGTCAAGGAGGAACGTTTAAATTGAAAGCGCCCTTACTGTGTAGCAGGACATGCATAAAAATAATAATGCTTGGACACTCAGACAGCATCCTGGTCCGTGGTATAAGTAGAGCTTATACTATAGGTGCAGGCCAGGCAGCTGATGTTTTACTTACAAAAGTTTTTTTTTAATACATACCTATGATATATCTATATTATTAATATGTGATAATATGTATATGTAATTGTAATATACCTATGCCACGTTTGCTTGGTTTACACGACACAAGCTTATAGCTTAGTGTGGGCTAAAGTAGATCTGTTTGTAGTGAAGTGTTATTATTATTTTATGATATTACGTACCTACGTATAAATACTAAACAGCTCAAACTTAGCATAAATTGAACTCTTGAACTTGATACTTGCCATAGCACTCTTATCTCACCACTTCACCAAGGCTGCTGTTATAGGTACGTTTATTCTTTTAGTTGTATGTAAGGTACTTGGTTTGTTAAATACGGCAAACAATAAGTAAGGATGGTGTTTTGCTCAAACTGAGCAAAGCTGCTTTCGTAATCCCCTTGGAACGTGACGCCAAAATATAGGAGCAGGTGTAAGGAATCCCAACCACAACTGGTGCTTAGGGTACCTACATAGATTGAATACTGTTGAAACAGGTATTAGTTTTGATCGCTTATGCATTTTACATAATTCACTGTAATAAATAAGGTATTCTTAGATGTGATTAATTTTATATACAATCAGTAAAAAATTAAAGCAGCAATTTTATTTTTTATTAAAATGGTAGAAGTATTTAGCAATTTTCCTATTCTCTGTAAGTGAATTTTCAGTGAGAATTTAAATAATAGTTTTTAAATCCCGATCGTTTTATTACGATTATAATATCCTTAGAATCTTAGCTATTTCGAAACCTTTTGTAATAGGTACTATATTACTTTTATCACCTTATATTGTTATTATTAACTAAAAATACATATAGATCTGTTAAAAAAATACATCGAGAAATTTCTCATGGTATATAGTTATCCGAAAATAAAAATATCGAAACAAAAAAAAACCGGCACACGGTTTTCTAAAGGTCTAAAGGTCTAAAGGTCTAAAGGTCTAGTTTTCATACAAACTGCCGTAGCTATATTAAAGGCATTCCGCCTGTTTTTATTTATTAGACTTCATTTAATAAAATACTACTACTTGTTACGATAACGCACAGCCCAAAATCTTTGCATATAGTGAAGAAATAACATAATTACAATCATTTCAAAATGAATTAAATTTCGGTCGAACCTTTGCTTGTGTGAGAGAACGAATACACTATAAGTGTACGAAAATGGCGGCCCGGTCTATAAACAGCTGTAGTTTGGCTGTAGACTGACAAGTCCCCCGAATGCAGTAGTTTGTAGTGAATTCCAAAAAGATCACAAGGTGGCGCGGCGTTGAGCCGTGAGTTTTGACAATTTTACCTAACAAGATAATTTAGAATTGTATTTGAAAATATACCTATTACTGATGTAGTAGGTAGTAGGTACCTATTAGTAGCCGAAGCGAATACAAATAACTTGTGGAAAGTTGGAAAAGACGTTTTGGTTCTGAGGTATAACTTACGGGTACAAGTATTTTTACATTTTTGTGTTGAATAAATTCTTGCTATCTCTTTCTTGTTTTCACGATGAGTAAAAGAGAGAGACCATATTTTCGAAAGGTTGTAACTCACCACGGCCCGGGGTGATAAAATTCAGCGTTTATCTCCAAATTCTCCGATGCAATGAAAAGAATATTTTTATTGTGTCTTATGTGACCACGCGACGTGATGCAATTTTTTCATACCTTAAATTTTTTTTTTGTAAAGCTTATATCTCGGAACTACAAGTTACAGACCCATCGTGTTGGTACTCAAACTTCATGTTTTCGTGATATCTATGTGATCACGTGATCAAATATTCGATAGGCTATATCTCGGAAACTACAAGTTACAGACCCATCGTGTTGGTACTCAAACTTCATGTTTTCGTCATATCTATGTGATCACGTGATCAAATTTTCGATAGGCTATATCTCGGAAACTACAAGTTACTGACCCATCGTGTTGGTACTCAAACTTCATGTTTTCGTGATATCTATGTGATCACGTGGTCAAATTTTCGATAGCCTGTTTCTCGGAAACTACAAGTTACAGACCCATCGTGTTGGTACTCAAACTTCATGTTTTCGTGATATCTATGTGATGACGTGGTCAAATTTTCGATAGCCTGTATCTCGGAAACTACAAGTTACAGACCCATCGTGTTGGTACTCAAACTTCCTGTTTTCGTGATATCTATGTGATCACGTGATCAAATTTTCGATAGCCTATATCTCGGAAACTACAAGTTACAGACCCATCGTGTTGGTACTCAAACTTCATGTTTTCGTCATATCTATGTGATCACGTGGTCAAATTTTCGATAGCCAATATCTCGGAAACTACAAGTTACAGACCCATCGTGTTGGTACTCAAACTTCATGTTTTCGTCATATCTATGTGATCACGTGGTCAAATTTTCGATAGCCAATATCTCGGAAACTACAAGTTACAGACCCATCGTGTTGGTACTCAAACTTCATGTTTTCGTGATATCTATGTGATCACGTGGTCAAATTTTCGATAGCCAATATCTCGGAAACTACAAGTTACAGACCCATCGTGTTGGTACTCAAACTTCATGTTTTCGTCATATCAATGTGATCACGTGGTCAAATTTTTGATAGCCAATATCTCGGAAACTACAAGTTACAGACCCATCGTGTTGGTACTCAAACTTCATGTTTTCGTGATATCTATGTGATCACGTGGTCAAATTTTCGATAGCCAATATCTCGGAAACTACAAGTTACAGACCCATCGTGTTGGTACTCAAACTTAATGATTTCGTCATATCTATGTGATCACGTGGTCAAATTTTCGATAGCCAATATCTCGGAAACTACAAGTTACAGACCCATCGTGTTGGTACTCAAACTTCATGTTTTCGTCATATCTATGTGATCACGTGGTCAAATTTTTGATAGCCGATATCTCGGAAACTACAAGTTACAGACCCATCGTGTTGGTACTCAAACTTCATGTTTTCGTGATATCTATGTGATCACGTGGTCAAATTTTCGATAGCCAATATCTCGGAAACTACAAGTTACAGACCCATCGTGTTGGTACTCAAACTTCATGTTTTCGTCATATCTATGTGATCACGTGGTCAAATTTTCGATAGCCAATATCTCGGAAACTACAAGTTACAGACCCATCGTGTTGGTACTCAAACTTCATGTTTTCGTGATATCTATGTGATCACGTGGTCAAATTTTCGATAGCCAATATCTCGGAAACTACAAGTTACAGACCCATCGTGTTGGTACTCAAACTTCATGTTTTCGTGATATCTATGTGATCACGTAGTCAAATTTTCGATACCCAATATCTCGGAATCTACAAGTTACAGACCCATCGTGTTGGTACTCAAACTTCATGTTTTCGTGATATCTATGTGATCACGTGGTCAAATTTTCGATAGCCAATATCTCGGAAACTACAAGTTACAGACCCATCGTGTTGGTACTCAAACTTCATGTTTTCGTCATATCTATGTGATCACGTGATCAAATATTCGATAGGCTATATCTCGGAAACCACAAGTTACAGACCCATCGTGTTGGTACTCAAACTTCATGTTTTCGTCATATCTATGTGATCACGTGGTCAAATTTTCGATAGCCAATATCTCGGAAACTACAAGTTACAGACCCATCGTGTTGGTACTCAAACTTCATGTTTTCGTCATATCTATGTGATCACGTGGTCAAATTTTCGATAGCCAATATCTCGGAAACTACAAGTTACAGACCCATCGTGTTGGTACTCAAACTTCATGTTTTCGTGATATCTATGTGATCACGTAGTCAAATTTTCGATACCCAATATCTCGGAATCTACAAGTTACAGACCCATCGTGTTGGTACTCAAACTTCATGTTTTCGTGATATCTATGTGATCACGTGGTCAAATTTTCGATAGCCAATATCTCGGAAACTACAAGTTACAGACCCATCGTGTTGGTACTCAAACTTCATGTTTTCGTCATATCTATGTGATCACGTGATCAAATATTCGATAGGCTATATCTCGGAAACCACAAGTTACAGACCCATCGTGTTGGTACTCAAACTTCATGTTTTCGTCATATCTATGTGATCACGTGGTCAAATTTTCGATAGCCAATATCTCGGAAACTACAAGTTACAGACCCATCGTGTTGGTACTCAAACTTCATGTTTTCGTCATATCTATGTGATCACGTGGTCAAATTTTCGATAGCCAATATCTCGGAAACTACAAGTTACAGACCCATCGTGTTGGTACTCAAACTTCATGTTTTCGTGATATCTATGTGATCACGTGGTCAAATTTTCGATAGCCAATATCTCGGAAACTACAAGTTACAGACCCATCGTGTTGGTACTCAAACTTCATGTTTTCGTGATATCTATGTGATCACGTAGTCAAATTTTCGATACCCAATATCTCGGAATCTACAAGTTACAGACCCATCGTGTTATACTCAAACTTCATGTTTTCGTGATATCTATGTGATCACGTGGTCAAATTTTCGATAGCCAATATCTCGGAAACTACAAGTTACAGACCCATCGTGTTGGTACTCAAACTTCATGTTTTCGTGATATCTATGTGATCACGTGATCAAATCTTCGATAGCCTGTATTTCGGAAACTACAAGTTACAGACCCATCGTGTTGGTACTCAAACTTCATGTTTTCGTGATATCTATATGATCACGTGATCAAATTTTCGATAGCCTATATCTCGGAAACTACAAGTTACAGACCCATCGTGTTGGTACTCAAACTTCATGTTTTCGTCATATCTATGTGATCACGTGATCAAATATTCGATAGGCTATATCTCGGAAACTAGTTACAGACCCATCGTGTTGGTACTCAAACTTCATGTTTTCGTGATATCTATGTGCTCACGTGGTCAAATTTTCGGAAGTTTATTTTTTTCAGACAATAATCTAATACTGAATGCCATTTTACAAAAAAATACCCTCCGTTACACCCTGTATAAGATAGATTTTACTATTGTATTTTTTTCCAAATGATGTAATGGTTCACTCATTGCTATTTACAAGCTGACCCCCGCGGTTTCATCCACGGTAATTTCGGAGCACTCGCGGGAATTCCGGGATAAAAAATAGGTACCCTTTGTCACTCAGGATCACTTTAGACTCCTATAAAAGAATTTTGTAAATCGGTTTAGTAGATCCAGAGATTATAACCTCACAAACTCTGGAGTTCCCGCGGGAATTCCGGGATAAAAAGTACCCTATGTCACTTAAGATCACTGCAGCTTTTAATTATGAAAGAATTTTTAGAATCAGTTCAGTAGATCCAGAGATTACCCACTACAATCTCACAAACTCACGTACTCACAAACTCCGGAGTCCCCGAGGGATTTCCGGGATAAAAAGTACCCTGTATCACTCTGGATCACTGTATAGCTCCCTATAAGTGAAAGAATTTTCAAAATCGGTTGAGTAGATCTAGAGATTATCCCCTACAAACGTCACAAACTCACAAACCCACAAACTCATAAACTTTTGCTCTTTATAATACTAGTATACATTATCTCCTTGATACTGAAGTCAAAGAAATACAATAAATAAAATTGATGCAGGCAAACCCGCAGCAGGATCAACTGCTAGTAAAATCCTACTAATATTATCAACGCGAAAGTTTGTAAGTATGTATAGATGGATGGATGGTTGTTTGTTAATCTTTCACGCAAAAACTACTGGATGGATTTAAATTAAACTTTACAATAATATAGCTTATACATCAGATTAACACATAGGGTACTTTATATCCCGGAATTCCCGCGGGAACTCTGAAATTAACGCGGGTGAAACCGCGAGGCACAACTAGTACATTAAGTATAATTTATTACAAACTGAGACTGAGATTCGCTCGCACTCGCGTGAGTTTCGGAATTCCCGCAGGAACTCTAAACTTCTTTATTCTTCTTCTTACAATAACAAACATAATAAAAAAAGAATTAGCGAAATTGATCGAGCCGTTCACGCGTGATGCTGTGCCCGTAACGTAACCAAGTGAAATAGGGATTAATTTTTTATATATATACCTATTCATATATTATAGCTAGCTGTTCATCGCGGTTTCACCCTTGGTAATTTCGGAGATCCCGCAGGTATTCCGAGATAAAAATATCTACTACCTACCATATATTTGTTTCTCTACCTAAGTAACTACTTTTCACGTGTAGTATACAAAATTTCATACAGTTTGACCCGCGTTAATTTCGGAGTTTCCGCGGGAATTCCGAGATAAAAAGTACCCTATGTCCTCTGTACCCCAGACAACGTGTATACAAAATTTCATGATGATCCGTTGAGTCGTTGAGGTGTGAAAGCGTAACAAACAAACAAACAAACTCACTTTCGCGTTTATACTTAATATTTATTTATGTTTTGGCAACAAACAGTCATATATACATCTTAATTTTTACAATATTTCGTATTACTATGTTACAGACCTACAGTGCCGATACATGATAATAAATATACAGTACAAATGAGAGATGGCACATAAGTTGTCATCAATATCAGTAAGGATAGATAATACCTAAATAGATTACTAGCTATACCGCGTGGTTTCACCCGCGTGAGTTACGGAATTCCCGCATGAACTCCAAAGTAATCTAATTTACGCCTTATAACATCACCTAATTAGCTGTGAAAGTCCCGTCAAAATTGATCTAACCATTTCGGAGATTCACCCGCGTTAATTTCGGAATTCCCGCAGGAACTCCGAAGTAGCCTAATTTACTCCTAATAACATTAGCTAATTAGCAGTGAGAGTCTCGTCAAAATTGGTCCAACCATTTCGGAGATTCACCCGCGTTAATTTCGGAACTCCCGCAGGAACTCCAAAGTAGTCCAATGTAAACCTTATAACATTAGTTAATTAGCAGTGAAAGTCCCGTCCAAATCGGTTCAACCCTTTCGGAGATTCACACGCGTGAGTTCCGGAACTTCCGCAGGAACTCCAACCTGGTCCTGACAATAACGAACACAAAGGAAATAATTTCCCAGTTTGGTGCAGTCGTTTGGAAGTTACGCGCTTAGCAATACATTGAGCGATTCATTTTTATTTATATAGATTTCAGAGTTCCCGTGGGAATTCCGGGTAAAAATATAGCCTATGTTACTCAGGAATAACGTAGCATTCTAATGGTGAAAAAAATTTTAAATCGATTCAGTAGTTTTTGAGTTAAATCGTAACAAACAAACTACAAAACAAACAAACAAAAAATCAAATCTTCCCTTTTTATAATAATAATAATTATTGTCAACTTCCCAACGCACTGACGAACTAAATAAAAGAAGATCAATATGAAATAGAATGACGCACGACGGCTGAATGTATAGAAGTTTTTCGACAGGAGGATCTATGCGATAATGGTTTAGTGGCTAGAACAACGGGTAGCGAAGACGTAGTAGTTTTGTAAGGCCCCTGTTCAAATCTCAGCCCCCCACTGTTATACTATGATGTTTTTTTTTGTTATCTGTCATTTTTTATTGCAATGTTTACGATTTGAAATCTATACTGTTTTTTCTGTAGATTATTGGACCATTTGCGAATTGGACGAAATGCGCCTGAACGTATTATTCACACTTCTAGACAAACCTATTATTGAAATGTGAGTTTGTTTGTTTGTTTGGTACGCTTTCACGGCTTGATTACCTAACCGATTATTAACAAACTTTGCATACACGTTATTAGGGGCACAGAGAAGAACACAGGGTAGTTTTAATCCAGGAACTCCCGCAGGAACTCCGAAAAACCCGCACTATAATTTCTATATTGTATAGCTAATAATATTATGAAGTAGTAAAGAACCAGTTTTAAAAAAATATTTTACTCATAGGAAACTACAGTATCCCTGAGTGATATAATAGATAACAACTTGACAAAGTATCCCATGTTAGTAGTCGCAAAACTCGAAAACGATCTATCGCGATGGATTCACTTGAAATTTTGACTGGACTTGAAGTTTTGATTAGACGGGACCTGGTTTTTTTTCCAATACCTGTATATTTTTATAGCTGTTCCCCGCGGTTTCACCAGTAATAAGATAGAAGTTCCCGTGGGAATTTCGGGATAAAAGTACCCCTTTGTCCTTCTCTGTATCTCTGACAACGTGTGTGCAAAGTTTCATGATGATCCGCAGAGCTGTTGAGGCGTGAAAGCGTAACAAACAAACAAACTTACTTTCACATTTATAGTGAGGTTATCCTACTAATATATATTATAAACTAGCTGTGCCCCGCGGTTTCACCCGCGTGAGTTTCGGGATTCCCGCAGGAACTCCAATGCAGTCTAATTTACTCCTTATAACAACAGCTAATTAGCAGTGAATCCCGTCAATATCGGTCCAACCGTTTTGGAGATTCACCCGCGTGAATTTCGGAATTCCCGCAGGAACTCCAAAATTCTTTTATATAAACCTTGTCCTGACAATAACGAACTCCAAAAAAAAATCAATTTTCCAATTTGGTGCAGTCGTTTGTAAGTTATGCGCTTACCAACACATTTGACGATTCATTTTTATTATATAGATGTGAAAGTGTGGATCTTTGTTACTCAATCACGCAAAAACGGCTGAACTGAGTTGGATGAAATTTTGCATGCACGGAATTCCCGCGAGAACTCCAAAATTACCGCGGGTGAAACCGCGGGGCACAGCTAGTGTTAAATATTTTTACCAAAATAAAAGAAGAGTAACCAACTAAAAAAAAAGTTTAAAATAATTTTAAGTCGTTTTCACAGATAGATTAAGCTTAGCCTGGAGCTACATATGTATATATAGGCTTTGTTTCATTGAAATCGGATGTCGGAAAAAAAGTTGTTGTATAAAAACCTTTCGCGCGGGTGAAACCGCGGGGTACAGCTAGTCTTAAATATTGTTGTTCTATACCCTAGAATTTTCATTACAGTTTAAAATCCTAGAAAGAACGAAAAATAAATCGTTTATAAATAAGTGTGTATAAATAAGTTTGACAAAATAGTTACAAAAAGTGGAATATAAATCTAAGGTTTGAACACAAGATTTTCACGATTCACAGTTTACAAAAAGAGACGCATTACACCACAGCGCCACCGAGACTCTTGTTGAAATGGCCAAATTACGAATCTTATTCGTCTAGTATTAATCGATTTGCATGTGTGTGTGACTACGTTTCGGCCGGTTATTCGATATTTTCGTGTAGTTAAAGGATAATAATGCGCGTAAAGCCATATAAAAATTTTAAATCAAAGATGTATTAAACACTCATCCTCTCGCACCCATCATCAAAATCTATTTTTTAACCTTGTGATTCTCTGTAAATTGAGAAAACTCTTTTATGGCGCCGTCCGCGGCCTCTATCGGAAGGGAGCTGCGTCATATGCTAGAGCGCACCCGAGCGCAGCGGGCGGGAACTATCCGAAATTCATGCTCTACTCCACTTAGTTTATCCATTTTCATCTTTAAGTAATTACCTATATTATCTCCGTGGAAATATTTTATTTTAAGAATCGCTATCGCCTTGTTCCTGTGTTTCCATTCTCTCATATTTGTGCTTTAACGCCTTCGGACGGATAACATTTGAATAGAGAATGCAAATATTTGAGCGTTGGTATGAAAAGAATGAAAAGAAAACATTTAAAACTGTGCTACGAGAAAAAGATTTGGTTGAAATATATACCTTTATGTATATTGATGAAATATATACCTTTATGTATATGACATATATATCCTACTTCCTACTAATATTATAAATGTGAAAGTGTGCATTGTTTGGATGTTTGGATGTTTGTTACTCAATCACGCAAAAACGGCTGAAAGGATTTGGATGAAATTTGGCATGCAGGTTTTCAGGGGTACAGAGAAGGACATAGGGTACTTTTTATCCCAGAATTCCCGCGGGAAGTCCGAAATTACAGTGGATGAAACCACGGGGCATAGCTAGTATTAGATAAAATAATATACATATACTATACATTGATTCATCAATTCACAGCCAAAACAGCTAGTGGATGTGGAAACTTGAAATTTTGTGCCGGGAACATATGAAAGTAGGCATATGTACTATATAGCTGCTAGTATTCCAAAGTTCCGGGTTCGAATCCCGGTAGGGGTGGACTTTGTGTGATGAACACAGGGTTCCACCTCCAGTCTGGGCGTGTATCTATAGTATAATATAGAGGTATGTAATTCTATGTAGATATATATATACCACGTTTGCTGTGCCACTACACAAGCCAATAATAGCTTAGGTACCTACTGCTGTAGGATCAAGTAGATCTGTGTGCTGGTAAGTGGATTATTATTATTATTGTTATTATTTAGTATTTACATTTAATGCCTTCAAAATAACATGTAAATTGTGAAGCACAAAAATGTAGTTATATAGTTTTATAGTATCAGAGCTGAATAATGAAAAGTAAATATTTAGTCATCGGGATGTTTACTTATTCCTCGGTGCTCTGGTAACGTGCAATGGTTGAAACGTAAATAAAATATGTTAAATTTTTCGAATGCAAACTTTCCTCGCTATTAAACAGCACGAAATGCATTCTGCGAGTTTTGGCATCGCATCAAAGCGTCTAACTATACAGCTGGGGTAGACAAGGTCACGGTAACACTGGACTGGACCTATAGGTAGGTACTAAATTCCGTGATTAATCTGACTAAAGTTGATTCCAGACGTTTTCTCTTTAAAACATATCTCAAGGTCATCGGTGATGGCAATTTGTGTTCAACAATTATAGTTGATATTATTCCTCAATAATCAATAATTATTTTTTCATCAAACAATAATTGTACCTATTGTTTGATGAAAAAATGTTAGGTACGTGATGCTTTCGAAGTCACATAATAATAATGGCATAAAAGGATAAACTTTGATAGAATACTATTATATTTGTTATGAAATATCAGTTAGATTAGATAAAAAAGAACGACGGCTCATGAAGACTGGTACCGAAAAGATTCGTGTCGGATCTGCCTAAGTACCTATACGTAACGACCGAAGAGTGACATAGACGTAATAAAAATTGATATGAATGGTTGACTCATTACGTTTGTTACGGCAAGTGAAAACGTGAAAATATATTGCAATGTTTATTAAAACCACTCGTTTTCAAATTTAGAACGGTCCAGTCTCGATTCAGCTAGCGTGGCGCGTGCGCCTTCCGACACCGTCGCGTATCGTTAGTGGACGAACGTTGAAAATCGCAAAAAAGAAGGAAAGAAAAAACATACGTGTCGAATTGAGAACCTCTTCCTTTTTAGAAATCGGTTAAAAAAGGTCCAGTCGCGTGTGTTGATTATATTAATAAAATACAACTATACAGTTTTTAGTATTATTTATTATGACGATGGATTAATTTGTTCCGAGTATAGGTAATTACTGACTTATATATGACTGTAATAAGTGAATGTGATGAAAAGTCTAGGCAATTGGAATTTAAAAAATAAAAAAATCAAGGAAAAATTATATTAAAATATTATGTTCCCTTTTTCCAAGTTTTCCGCTCTCTTAAACAATATTTTTTGTCAAAGAACTTTTATATTTGCTTCGTCTATTTTCTCAACGGCCATCGTATAACGTAACGTTTAGAGATAGAACCATAGGCATCCTTAATACGTCAATGTTCATAGGTTTGTTTTTTAAATGAGATACCTACGAAAAAGGGGAATAATTCAGAAAAATAACTGGTTTTTTCTGATTATAAAATGGTCATTAACATCACTACATATTATAAGACAAAGTCCGCTGCGTCTGTCTGTCTGTTTATCTGTTTGTTCGTGTTTTCACCAATAGATAAAGTGATTCTAGAGAAAGGTTTATAGGTATAGTTTATCCTGGAATTTCCCCGAGAACTCCGAAACTACCGCGGGCGAAACCGCTAGTAAGTCTGCAATGTGAACAGGTGTTTGTTATTTAATTCCCAAGTTTACAAAATAAATACGTGTATCAGTTAACTTCTATTGTACCTACCTACTCTATTATCAAAACATGACTTGTTGAATAACGTTTTAGCCGGATAGTAGGTACCGACTTATCGCGTTTCTAGTTGAGTCCTAGGACACGCAAATATGAATTTTAACATAAAACTTGATTGAAACGTTGAACATACCAATTTAACGCTTACATCCTGAAACTCATATTCTAGTGAATTGCAGCAGTTTTTATGTAGCACTGATTTTAATAGTTAACCCATATGTGAATACTGTTAGGCAAGTTATTGGTATGATATGTAATGTGCATTTCTCGAATAAGTACATAATATAAAAAAAATTATTCTGACTAAAATTTAGAAAATTATTAAATTCGTTGTAAATCACAATACAGGTAATATATCTTTTTTATAGTTTAGGGAATAATTCAGTTGGTAGTTATCAATGAATCTACATATATTTTACAGTTTATTACGTTAAATATGAGGTATTGGCAGTTATCCAAAATTCTGGTTTTTTGCCGGGAAATATCGCTTTCGTTACAACACTTCTTTAACGTGAATACCTATTTAATTATATAGGTATTTAAAAAAGTATAGGTATATTGAACACACGTATGTTTGCTCACGTAGCGTTAGTACCATGTATAGGAATACTTTTCTAATTATACCGGTTCAATGACACCGAGTCCACTGAAGTTTTGTTACATACTTGACATTTGCCTTTTTAGAATCTCGTGTCTGCCGTCTGGCTTATTTGTGTCTGTCTCTAATTTATTAGGTAACAGGATAGATTGCTATAAATTTTTAGCATTTGAAAAGAAGTTTTTGACTTATGATGTTTTAACTATAATTTTTGATCAGATTTCATAATTATTACGATTTACTTCACTGTCCAGTTAAATCGAAAATATTTTGGAACGATAAATTTTTGCATGCGGAGTATATTTAGGTAATTTATAAAGGAGACTCCTTTAATACTCGTTCCACAGCTGTAACGACCCTTATCACTTCGCTTTTCAACACCTGTCGTCACGGCCAGACACATCGTTGAAATTTTGATGCGGGATTTAAAAATTGTCAAAACATTTTCATATAAAAACTGTTACATATCCAGTGAAACTGTGTGCGACTAAAAAGTCGTTGGCATCACAAAAAAGTGGACAATCACAACAACTGTCTGTTATACATCGTGTCCACGTGCTGATAACGTATTGAAATTGGATCCGTGTAACAAATAAACGCCCACTCTTTTCTGTGACGCACTCCATCATTTGCTCGACTCAACTCGTGCGTGCTCGGTGGTAAATTGTCCACTGAATAATAAATACCTTATTCGGAGAGTGACAACATTAAATTCAGTGACAATGGAGTGCGGATGGATGAGCAACGAAGTGAACAAAAACGATTATTCTTCACGTACAACAGACGGAAATGTAACTTCTGTCGTCATTGAAAATGCACCCAGCACCGACGACGCTCTGTGCTCGGAAAATGATAATAGCTATTTAATAACTTATTCGGACGCCGCAAACGATGTCCACCCAGCTTACACACAGCAGACGATAGACGGGGAGACTGAAACTTTCAAAGTTCGTAATCGCTCCTGCGAAAATCCTTTTTTTATACCGGCTAGCGTAGTTTTTAAACACGCGATAACTGATGAGGTGAACTCTGAAGAACTAATGGAAAGTAAGAAAGAAAAGTTTGAAGATTATGAGTTTTGTGATGCGGCTAATGACTTGGACATGGAGTTGGAAACCAACGAGCCGGCGCCTGTAGTGTACCTGTCTACATCCCGGGCAGCCAGGCTGCAGAGGGCACTCCGCCTCGGCGGATACAAAAAGGTCAGCCTCGTTTAACTTTTATATAATTAATTTTGAATCACTTTCTTTAAAGTAACTTTCCTTGATGGGTATTTTTTTTCGTTTGCCATCTAAGTTTGAAAACATTAAGGAAAAATATTCTTCTCATCTTCTCTTACAATTTTTTTATTTTCGACATTTATGTATTTTTTAATTAAGCAGTAAATGTAATATAAATATAATAAATACAGTACTCATTTCCTGGCATACTGTTCATAAATGTTTTTAATGATTTCCTACAATATTATGAGACGTTAAAAATAATTCCTATTTGATGCGCTGTTAGCGTTTTCGAAATGTAGGTAAAACGTAATTTATCTGTCATGACTCGAAAGATTTTGTCATAACCACGTACTCTTCATGATAAAAACTTTTTTAGAACGATCGTTTGTAACCTATTTACCTTATTATTTTTACCGTACCGTACCTAAAACATATTATAGGTACATGCTTTTATAGAACGTTTATAGAGTTTGCCTTAATTAAGCGTTTATAAAAGAAAAAAAAAAATCAATTCAAAAAGGTTCTAAAATTCAAGGGTAAGGGTGAGTTCCTATTGGTTAGATATTATTAATTCACGGTCGGTTCTATTGTTCCATGGTACCATGCATGGGACACTGTTAAGAGAAAAATATGGGTGCCGTACGACCCTAGGCGTTCAAAAACAATTGCCAGCTGTGTTTTGTGGACATAAAAGTATAACAAAACGTGTCTGCATAGTGCATAGGCGTATATTGTACGTAGTTCGCGTGACAGTTCGCCCGAGAGTGATGAATGAACAGAAAAACTATTCCTTGTGAATAAAAAAAAAAACAAATTAGTTTCAGCGTTTACAGAACACAACGCCTATTACAGGATTAATAGGATGGACAATTTTTTTTTAGGAATAAGAACCTGTTTTCGAATTCTTATAATCTATTTTTTTTTTCAAACATATATCTACAGCAGTTAATTCACGATAACTCGTCAATTTTTTTATCGTAATAATAGGTATAAATTTTTAATACAATAATTTTTTTGTTAGATCCATATATTATCTATTTTGCAATAGTTAACATTTAAATCAATAAATATTAACAAACCTGCGCAATTCTAAACAAAAATTGATAATTTTTTGTGTCTAGATATGTACTTAGTATAGCCTCTCTCGATAGCCGTAATTTTTCTTATAGATCCATATTAACTCTAAATTCATATTACGAATATTGTGCCCCTTGCACGTATAGACTTAAATCCACACCACAATAAAACTAAAAAATATTTAAATCGACCAAAAAAATGAGCAGGAAATCAATCTATGTCAGCTGTTGCAAACCGACTTTACGTATATATATTATTATTATTGTTGTAATAAACTATACTAATATTATAAAGAAGTAAAGTTTGTGAGTTGTGAATTGTGAATTTTTGACTTCGTAGGGGGTAATCTCCGGATCTACCGAACCGATTTGGAAAATTCTTTCACTTATAGGAAGCTACGATAGTTCTGAGTGACACACCTGGTACTTTTTATTCCGAAATTCCCACGGGCACACCAAAATTGCCGCGAGTGAAACCGTGGAGGACGGCTAGTAATTTATAATTATAAAACTGTATTATAAAGAAAATGTAAAACTGTAAGTAAATTTAATTAAAATCTGATGAAAACTAGAACTCGATGTTTTACTTTTTGTTGCAAAAGTCATTATTGAAACTACTAAAGGGGTATCTATTTAATTGGTTTGACTTCAAAAGATAACTTCAACCGAACTTGGAAATGTTGAGCAAATTGATTTTCCGTTCGTTAAGGATGCTTGCCCGGTAGGTATCAATAAACCACAGAAGTTGCGCTTAGTAGCTGGAGGACAGAGCGCGGGTCTTTATAGCTCTATGTGGTATATATGTAATTCTGTTTATTCTAGAAATGGTCTCCATCTGAAAATAGGGATTCCTTCGGAAACTCTTTTTTAAAAGTGTCTTGAGTCAATTACCACAATAAAAAAAAACACGATGGATGGCTTGCTTATATTATTGTAGTAGTCTTAAAATATGGGTTTTGTTTCATTGTAATCGGTTTATGGGAAGAGAAGATATGATAATGTGAAACATAGAGCTTTCATACTATGGACGTGACAGTAGCGTCAGCACATTTTGGAGAAACACCACATGAGCGGAACCGGATGTTACAGCTCACGCCAGCGGCGTCACATGGTTATGGGCAAACGCTCATAACTTCCCATTTGATAAACAGTTACTCTGGAACTTTTAAGTTATAATAGTGAAACAAAAAAAATGAAATCGACGTTCTATACATTGTTTTTACTGGCTATCTAACATTGTCATTAATTTAGTGAAAGGCCAGTGAATGTTAGAGGGCATGAAGATTAGCTTACGATTGGTGTGCGAAAAGTACCGGCAATGTCAGTTTCCTTATGTTATCATACTAATAGGAATACCCGCAGGAACTCCTAAGTAACCTTATTTACTCTTTATATGTACATATAAAATCAGCTAATTAGCACTGAAAGTCCCGCCAATATCGGTCCAATCGGTAGGTACGGTGATAAGCTTTTACCCGCGTTAATTTCGAAATTTTTACGAATCATACAGTAAAGAAAAGAAAAGAATTTGCAAAAAAAAAAATAAGAAAAATTACCAAATTGGTTTTCTTGATAGAAGTAGGTAGTAGGTTTTTATAGTTAAGAGTTTAGTGAATTGCGGTGGCAAATTGTCATATAATCAAAGAGTATATATCAGAATTAAAAAGATAAGAAAAGCTTTTCTAGCTTTAATCACGATATTGAATGAGAGCGAATTCGTTTCTTTTTCTATTTTCAGCGAATTAAAAAGTTGGAAATTGACTTTTCTTACACACAAAGAAAAAATCACTTGAAACAAGTAATATTATTTGAGTCAAGATCTTTTGGGATTTCGATATAAGGAAAGTCGAAAATATCTTCGATTGAGATACAATATGTTTCGTATTATAGTTCTTAGACCAAGAACTACTTATTTGTATCAAAACGTAATTGTCTCTTTCATTAAAATTTAAAAACTGTTTACTCAAGAGCGTTTAATTTTTCATGCAAATTGGCACATACTCACTTCAAATTATGTCAAGCTCTTTTGTCAAAAGCTAAGGGAGTTTGCCCCAAGAACGAAAATATCGTGTGCCAAATAACTGTCAAAATTTATTGGAGAGCATTTAATTCTTCTGCAGAAACGGCTCATATTCCCCTCAAATGATGTAAAGCTCTTTTGTCAAAACCTAAGGGGTTTGCCCCAAAGGGTGTAAAGCTCTTTTTTGAAAAGCGAAATGGTTTGACTTAAGAACGAAAATATCTTGTTTTAAATAGCAGAAATAATTTACTCGAGAGCGTTTTATTTTTGTTGTGAAATGGCCCATATTCTTCTCAAAGAAGTAAAGCTCTTTTTTTAAAAGCTAAATGGCTTGACCCAAGAACGAAAATATCTTGTTTTAAATAGCAGAAATAATTTACTCGAGAGCGTTTAATTTTTGTTGTGAAATGGCCCATATTCTGCTCAAAGAAGTAAAGTTCTTTTTTTAAAAGCCAAATGGCTTGACCCAAGAACGAAAATATCTTGTTTCAAATAGCAGAAATAATTTACTCGAGAGCGTTTAATTTTTGTTGTGAAATGGCCCATATTCTGCTCAAAGAAGTAAAGTTCTTTTTTTAAAGGCCAAATGGCTTGACCCAAGAACGAAAATATCTTGTTTCAAATAGCAGAAATAATTTACTCGAGAGCGTTTAATTTTTGTTGTGAAATGGCCCATATTCTGCTCAAAGAAGTAAAGTTCTTTTTTTAAAAGCCAAATGGCTTGACCCAAGAACGAAAATATCTTGTTTCAAATAGCAGAAATAATTTACTCGAGAGCGTTTAATTTTTGTTGTGAAATGGCCCATATTCTGCTCAAAGAAGTAAAGTTCTTTTTTTAAAAGCTAAATGGCTTGACCTTAATTTACTCAAGAGCGTTTAATTCTTGTTGTAAAATGGCAAATAATCTATTCAAATAATTTAATTCTCTTGTTTTGAAACCAAATTGTTTTGCCCCCAGAATGAAAATATCTTGTTCTAAACGCTATTTAGAAAAAGATATCTTCATCTTGGGGCAAAAACTATTTAGTTTCAAAAGAAGAGAATTAGAATTTTTTATTTTATAATTAGGTAGGTATACTTTTCTGGTAATAAACAACTAAATTTAACAATGCCCTCTATGATCACTATCCTAGAGGGAAGAATTATTTATCCCAAATAAGTGCTAATTTACTCAAGAGCTTCAACTTTTCCATGAAATCAAACACATACCTAAACTAACCTAATCTACACAAGTCAAATCATTTTCGAAACCCATTTATACTTATAGTGAATATAGGTTTGTACTAAATAATGAAATGAAAGTAAAAATGTATTTTTGAAAATGTATTTTTTAAAATTACCAACACCGTCTATAACACCAAATGTCAGCTCAAAATTCGGTCCCTCAGTATATTGTTTTACATTTGACGAACTTTTATAAAACCCAACCTTAATTAAAAACCAAATTTTACACATCTAAGTTTAAAACATCGACTATATATGGTGGTACTGTATCATACGCTGTATGGACTTGGTACACTTTTTTTTGAATGATTATGTGGAGGTGCTCAGCCACTTGGGGATACTTAGCGTGAAAGACGTGGTATATTTTGAACAATAAGTCGAACGCCTTTGCAGCAGACTGTATGTGGTATTTGATGTCATCTATTATGATGTATATCTGGGAGAAGTTTTGCAGAGGTCCTTGTATGAGCACGTACGATTGCACGGTGTCTTTCCGCGCTGCCGCCTCAGTTTTCTTGGTTTTGATTACTTTGTCGATATCTCCGGCGTCCTGCATCAAAAACACAATTTAAAGTCTATATCATAATCAGCCTATACAAGTCCCAACTGCTGGGCCGCTGGGCCTCCTCCCACGGAACAGTTAAAAGTCATGTCATGCCATAATTCCCAGGAATATTCCACAGCTCAGCAGAGGCTCTACTAACAAAATCCAAGTTTGAAGTTGCGATGGCTCTGTTCCTTCGTCTTCATTGTAATATATGCAGTGTGAAAGGGATAGAGCATTCGAAGTTTCTTGTATGAAAAACCAAAAAGATTTTAATAATTTTGAGAAAGCAAATATGTACTATTTCATAACCTCCGCACTAAGCAATATATCAAATTTAGCTTCTGCCCGCGACTCCATCACCTCATCTGGAAGGGGGGCTTAGGGAATGATTTTCGAGATAAAAACTATCCCATGTCCTTCACCGTCCCAGTAAAGAAGAAGTCGAACTATCTCTATTATACCAAATTTCATCTAAATCGGTTCAGCGGATTAAGCTTAAGCGTAAAGAGGGAGCAGACGGACAGACAGAGACACTTTCGCATTTATATTATTAGTATGGATATTTGTAGGAAAAGTCACGATGATGTCAACTTTTTAATGACAGGTACATGCAATACTTACATCTGTTTGAACCAATAAGCCCTGGATTGATTCAGTAGTTGAGAACTTGACTTTTCTTGATTTTCGGCCTTTATTAAAAAGCCTAACAGATAAACCTGGACAGGTATTCTTTTGTCTGAAATAAAACATTAAAAAAAATTGCAGATTTTAATAACATAACTAAAAATGCATTGTAATTGATCATGTCATGTGAGATGTACATATTTTAATGTTAGTGTCGACTAATCTGCCATTAGTATCCCACCAAAACATACATACATAATAATAAATAGGCCAAGTTTATTATTATGATTGTCTTATAAACATATTTTACCTTCATTATTTGCCACAGATTCTGCATCTGTGTTTGAATTAGAATAAGTGGATTTAGTGCTCCTACGCTTTGCTCCTGATATGTAAAGCAGATTTCGGACTTTGTCCACTAATTTGCCTTTAGAGGGCACATATCTTCCCGAGGCAGATTTGCATGTTGGCACAGCTTTCATATAATATGTGTAAATACTTTCAGTTGGGAAGAGTGAAACAATTTTTACAGCCAGCAAATTGAATTCCTCCGGTTTGATGTTGCTAGGGAAAAAAATCAGATTATCTTCATTTATATTGAAATATAAATCATATTATGGAAACCAAACAGCAGTACATTCCACTTGGTATGACAAGCAAGTACTGAGCCTAAACTACTGCTGTCTGGTCTCTTATAATTAATATATTTCAATAGCTAATAGCTAGGTATATATAAGCTTATATTTCACTACTTATTCATACTACTATATTCATTGGGTACTACTCAATGGTGGTTACTGTGTAGGGTCAGCCTCACAAGGGCCTTAACACCTTTGTACCGTGTCGCATTAAACATCATATTAAACTATCATATAAATTTGTCAAACGAGTGAAAATGACAAGGTACTTAGATATTCAGCAACTTATGAGGCCAACTGTACATTAGTTACTCGACTATACTGCTATAGCTACCTAACCTACATATACTACTACTACTTAATCTAATAGGTACTTATAGCAGAGAAACAAACGCTACAATAGTACTACAATGCGAAAACATAAGTTAAGTTAATTACTTGTTAACAATAAATGTGTAATGATATTTCACTATAACATCAACAACAATGTTTCTTTTCTGTGAATTCAATTGTTTGTATTTTTTATAGTAATTTATAACACTATTTCCCTGTGGAGATGATTGGAGGATAGTCTTCAAATCAAATTCTGGCAGTGAAAGCCTACTTGGTATATTTAAGTAGGAATCCAAGTCTAAAGTGATATCCGTCAGAACAATTGATTGATCTTGATCATCTTGCATCAACTCTGGACAGTTCGCTTTAATAGTCATTAAATCTTCATTTAAAGAAGATGCGGTTTCAGTATCAGTAACTGAGTCCAAGTAATTCTGTAGTTTACTTTTAAGTTCAATTCGGTGCCCAATATGCGGGCAAAGTTCTTTCAAGTAAATATCATTTGAAACCAAATATTTGAAATGTTCTTTGCTTATATCATTTTCTATAAAAAAAACTTAGTTAATAATTTAGTTTAAAAATTAGTTAATAATTTAGGTTAAAAATTTAGATGTAAACATAAAAAAGCTTCTGTTAAAAAATTCATTCAAAATTCAGAGTCATCTCATCAAGACGATTCAAACGAGCCCAAACTCGAAGAGGTTGAGTCGTGTCATTGCGAAGTTCCTATGCCCACCTTTCAGCTCATCAGATCAGCACCATGTCATCATAATATTGCGTTGCACGCGATTTACAAATTTATGCAAAATTTCAGCTCAATCGGTAAACGGAAAGCGGTGCTACGCCGGCCCGCCACGGCGGCACGAGCGGATTGAAATTTTGTATCACGATCGATGTAGGTAATCCGCCTAGAGCGGACAACGAAGTCGTTACTCCGCGAGGAGCCGGCGCCGCACCGCTCCGCGTGTTCCTAGCTATAATAGAGCCCTATCATAAAAATGCACAACTTACTTTTGAAGTTCTCCACGACTTCTGATGGCACATCCCAGGATACCAAAATGTTTTCTGTAGTTCCGTCCTCGTCCATTATCTTATTCATTATTATGCACACCACTGAGCACTTAGTTTGCACCTCAGATTAACTAGACTTATGTTTGCACTTCTGTCTGCCTTTCATCCACTGTGCAAATAATTTCATCCACGAAAGAAAACGTTAAACGACGCCAAATTCGAATTTGGGTTGGGACTTGAATTGGGTGACAAGTTTACAATGTTGCCAGTACTTGATTTTTATTTTACCCAATAAAACCCGTGGCAGACTTAGCTATAATAAACCGAAATATATATTTATAAATAGCAAGGCATCATAAGATATATTTTGCGTATTCAGCTATAATAAAGAATATTGTGCAAGAATTTTTGGCAAATTTTCGTGACATTTATTTTTTCAATTATTTTTTATTTTGTTTTTTCTCGATCCGTAGGTACTTATCTCTTAATTGCATTATTATTATTAAGTACTTAGTGAAATTATGAAATGATTATTCTACTTTTGTGACATTCATTAAATGTCACAAAAGTAGAATAATCATTCATTAATCATCAGTTAATGATTAATTATTTTAAAATATTATAGAATTTGCGCAAATCCTAGATTATTATCCACATTATCTCATAAAGATATTTAACATTTATGACGCACCTGATTTCGTTTATCAAAAACTGTTTTAAACACAAAAAAATAGTTTTTGAATAATTAAAGAAATCAGGTGCGTTATACGTTAAATATCTTTATGCGTGAAGTTGGATCGAAGAACTTCGGAGTAAATGTAAATGTAAAGGTAGGTAAATGTTTTTTTTTTTGTCACGGTTTAATTATTTATGTTTGCTTTATTTATGCCTTTTATATTTCACAAACCATATCAAAATCGTGGTAGATTGTGTGAATAAATGATATAGTATAATATAATAAGCAACCATGTTATGTTCGCTAAACTTTTTTCCAAGATGATCGGGTAAATAACGTATACAGCAACACTGCTCATACTAAAAAAAAACAATCTCTCAAGATTTGTAAATTTTGCTGCAAGAAATAATTCAAATAATATCTTGGTGCAATATTGCTTTTGCAGGTTACAGATAGTACCTAAACATTCCATAACGTTAAGGACTTCACATTTATCACAATATCATATACCTATATCGGACGTTGTCTATATCTATACTAATCTATACTAATATTATAAAGAGGAAAGATTTGATTGTTTGTTTGTTTCTTTGTTTGTTTGTTTGTTTGTTACGATTTAACTCAAAAGCTACTGGACCGATTTCAAAAATTCTTTCACCATTGGAATTGGAACCACATTATCCCCGAGTAACATAGGCTATATGGTAATCCGGAATTCCCGCGGGATCTCCGAAATAATCCACATATATAAAAATGAATCACTACGATTTAATTCAAAAACTACTGGACCGATTTCAAAAATTCTTTCACCATTGGAATGCTACATTATTCCTGAGTAACATAGGCTATATGGTAATCCGGTATTCCCGCGGGATCTCCGAAATTATCTACATAAATAAAAATGAATCGCCCAATGTGTTGCTAAGCGCATAACTTCCAAACGACTGCACCAAATTGAATAATTCTTTTTTTATGTGTTCGTTATTGTCAGGACCAGGTTTATATGAAAGAAATTTGGAGTTCCTGCGGGAATTCCAAAACTCACGCGGGTAAATCTCCGAAACACTTGAACCGATTTGGACGGGACTTTCATTGCTAATTAGCTGTTATCTTATGGAGTAAATTAGGTTACTTTGGAGTTCCCGCGGGAATTCTGAAACTCACGCGGGTGAAACCGCGGGGCACTACTAGTAATATTATAAAGAGGAAAGATTTGATTGATTGTTTGTTTGTTTGTTTGTTACGATTTAACTCAAAAGCTACTGGACCGATTTCAAAAATTCTTTCACCATTGGAATGCTACATTATCCCTGAGTAACATAGGCTATATGGTAATCCGGTATTCCCGCGGGATCTCCGAAATTATCTACATAAATAAAAATGAATCGCCCAATGTGTTGCTAAGCGCATAACTTCCAAACGACTGCACCAAATTGGATAATTCTTTTTTTATGTGTTCGTTATTGTCAGGACCAGGTTTATATGAAAGAAATTTGGAGTTCCTGCGGGAATTCCGAAACTCACGCGGGTGTATCTCCCAAACGATTGAACCGATTTGGATTTTCATTGCTAATTAGCTGTTATCATAAGGAGTAAATTAGGTTACTTTGGAGTTCCCGCGGGAATTCTGAAACTCACGCGGGTGATATCTAATATATAAAATTCTCGTGTCACAGTTTTCGTTGCCTACTCCTCCGAAACGGCTTGACCGATAATTCAGTTTTATGCCATCGGTGCTTTATTGGTGCGATCAGCGATGTAACGTTTGTGCGAAAAATCCTGTTGCGAAAAACCTTACAGCGATTACTCGTTAGTTCGGTAATTTATTAGTTCTATAGTAGTAGTATTATTAAAGCTATTAGATTCAATTAACAACGATCACATGCAGGCGTTATTTCTAACACGCTGCACTCCAGTCTGAAAATTCTCGATATTGACCAGAATTTATACATTCTTCTACAAAAAGCCGTCATTATGAGCACGTGCAGATCCACAAATTCCTATCTTTAGAATAGGATGTTCTACCATTTCGTACTCGTTTGGCCAAAAGCCCGCGTTTACGGAATTAAACCTACTTTCTTTCTCCTACCAAGAAATATATTACTTGATTTAAGAATGCCTTATTAATACTTGACTGTGAATTTACCCGAATCTTGTGTGAAACTACTAATATCTCCTACCGAGAAATTTATTACTTGCTTTAAGAATGTCATAATACTTGACTGTGAATTTACCTGAATCTTGTGTGAAACTACTAATATCTCCTACCGAGAAATATATTACTTGCTTTGAGTATGTCTTAAGTCTTGACTGTGATTTTAGCTGAATCTTGTGTGAAACAAGTAATATCTTCTACCGAGAAATTTATTACTTGCTTTAAGAATGTCTTAATACTGTGAATTTACCTGAATCTTGTGTGAATAATTTTGGAATGACGCTTAAGAAGCCATTAGAACTCTATAAGGTGCACGAAATGAACCTAGAAATGCAAAACGAATGGCTGACCCTAGGTGAATTTTGTATTCCCATAGCCTTAAAATGGCGTACCATAATATACGACTGGTCACCGGCCTTACTTAAATTTTACCTAAATGCATTCCAGTTGACCCTCCCCGACCAAAGCAATCTAGTCAGATGGGGAAAAGCCACAGATAAATGAAACTCATGTGGTGAAGCAACTGGTACGGCTAGGCACCTGCTAGTGGGTTGTAAGACGCTATTAGTCCGGGGTCATTACTCGCGCCGACATGATAAGGTATTAGAAATCATACGTAAGGCTGTAAGTTTGGCGGTAGCTAGAGCGAAAAAAGGATTAACCACAAACCAAAGAAATGACATTGTGTTTATAAAGGAAGGCTTCTCAAAGAAATCACCTCAAAAGCCATATTCAATTTTGATAGCTGCCGTTGACTGGACAATACTCGTAGACACGTATGAGAAGCACTATAAAATACCGAAGGATATCTGTGCCTCATCATCCAGACTCGACATATTCCTTTTTTCACGATCGCATAGGCGTGCAGTGCTTGTAGAACTCACAGTACCGTGGGAAACTAATATACCTAAAGACCACGCTATAAAGACAAACATACTTTGACTTGACTAACGAGTTAACCAAAAACGGCTACGTGGTTAAACTCTACGCCGTAGAAGTAGGAGCAAGGGGAATTCCAGCTAAATCCCTGTACAACCTACTTAAAGACCTCGGATTGCCAAGAGCTTCAGTAAGATCTTTACTAAATCGAATATCAAAAGCGGCATTGATAGGATCTTACCAAATTTGCATAGGTAGGGGGGGGGGGGGGGGGGGAACACTACTGACGGTGGAGCTGAGCGCTGATGCATCACAAGGTGGCCACCCTAAACCTACATCTGGGTCGCAAGTCCCAGTCGCCGTGATGGTGTTCCTCTCTGTACCACGCTATGGACGCGCGGCGACCGCACGGTGAATCCATGGAGGGCTGAGAATCGGATCTCACCTACCGAGAAATATATTACTTGCTTTGAGTATGTCTTAAATACTTAACTTGTGAATTTAACTGAATCTTGGGTAAAACTAGTAATATCTCCTACCGAGAAATTTATTACTTGCTTTAAGAATGTCTTAATACTTGACTGTGAATTTACCTGAATCTTGTGTGAAACTACTAATATCTCCTACCGAGAAATTTATTACTTGCTTTGAGTATGTCTTATTACTTGACTGTGAATTTAACTGAATCTTGGGTAAAATTTGTAATATCTCCTACCGAGAAATTTATTACTTGCTTTAAGAATGTCTTAATACTTGACTGTGAATTTACCTGAATCTTGTGTGAAACTACTTATATCTCCTACCGAGAAATATATTACTTGCTTTGAGTATGTCTTAATACTTGACTGTGAATTTAACTGAATCTTGGGTAAAACTAGTAATATCTCCTACCGAGATATATATTACTTGCTTTGAGTATGTCTTAATACTTGACTGTGAATTTAACGGAATCTTGGGTAAAATTAGTAATATCTCCTACCGAGAAATTTATTACTTGCTTTAAGAATGTCATAATACTTGACTGTGAATTTACCTGAATCTTGTGTGAAACTACTAATATCTCCTACCGAGAAATATATTACTTGCTTTGAGTATGTCTTAATACTTGACTGTGAATTTAACTGAATCTTGGGTAAAATTTGTAATATCTCCTACCGAGAAATTTATTACTTGCTTTAAGAATGTCTTAATACTTGACTGTGAATTTACCTGAATCTTGTGTGAAACTACTAATATCTCCTACCGAGAAATTTATTACTTGCTTTGAGTATGTCTTAATACTTGACTGTGAATTTACCTGAATCTTGTGTGAAACTACTAATATCTCCTACCGAGAAATTTATTACTTGCTTTGATTATGTCTTAATACTTGACTGTGAATTTAACTGAATCTTGGGTAAAATTTGTAATATCTCCTACCGAGAAATTTATTACTTGCTTTAAGAATGTCTTAATACTTGACTGTGAATTTACCTGAATCTTGTGTGAAACTACTAATATCTCCTACCGAGAAATTTATTACTTGCTTTGAGTATGTCTTAATACTTGACTGTGAATTTAACTGAATCTTGGGTAAAATTTGTAATATCTCCTACCGAGAAATTTATTACTTGCTTTAAGAATGTCTTAATACTTGACTGTGAATTTACCTGAATCTTGTGTGAAACTACTTATATCTCCTACCGAGAAATATATTACTTGCTTTGAGTATATCTTAATACTTGACTGTGAATTTAACTGAATCTTGGGTAAAACTAGTAATATCTCCTACCGAGAAATTTATTACTTGCTTGAATATTTTTAAATTATTCATTTGAGATCTGAACTGATTCTTGACCCAAGTTTGACTCTTTTTTGGCACAAGAGTTAATTGTTAAATCAAATCCGCGCAGCTGAGAAATAATAATTCTTAATGTGAGAAAGAAATTGGTTTTGATTTGAGATATAAGTTTTGACCCAAATATTATTAATTTTAAACAAAGATTTTCGATCTTGAATTTGAAGAGTTTGACATTTTTGGAACGTTAGTGGGATTATCTTGTTTCAAAGTACATATATTTGAGATTAAGAAATATTAGTTGAAACATATTTGGGTCTTGTTTCAAAAAAGTGTTTTTTTCTGTGTAGTTTTTTTACCGTTTTAGAGCCCTTTTACCGGTAAAATAATAAGGCAAAAGCGATTCAAAGTTTGAATTGATAATGGTTTTTCCTCAGGAAATTGATACTTCCTGTGTTGTTGTCGGACCAGTCACCGCTAAACGGCCAGTCGCCAGCTGTTTTGTGCACTTTTTATGTATCTTAAGGCGTTAGTGCTAAGGTCGCGTCGGTCATGTTTTCGATCGAGTAGTTTAAATGGGTGTTGTTGTTGGCACAGAAAGCAAACTACGTCAAATTACTATGCGCCAGACATCGACCGTGCGACATGTCTACTTCCAAAACAAAGAACATCATTTTTTCTAGTAGCGGTTTCATTTGATATTATTTGGCTGTAATTTCCTTCATATAGGTAAAGATTGTAAGGATATCGTCGAGGTATCGGAAAAAGGTTTTTTAGGAATCCTTACTAGATGAGATCATATTAATGACATTTTAAAGTATTTAAAAGCAGTGCTTTACAGATGTAACTCAGTCTTTGTCAGAACCTTATGAAATATGGAAAACAATTATTAACTACTAGCTATGCCCCGCGGCTTCACCCGCGGTAATTTCGGAGTTCCTGCGGGAATTCCGAAATAAAAGTACCCTATGTACCTCTGTACCCTTGACAACGTGCATGCCAAATTTTTGCGTGATTGAGTAACAAACATCCAAACTTTCACATTTATAATATTAGTAGGATAAGTGTCTTTTTGTTAGGTACAACTTTAGTTAGGTACACAGGGGCCTTAACTAAAGTTTTGTTGAGGACATAAAAAAGCCTTTCATTTATTTTATTTATTAACAAAAGTGCTGCTAATATAGGTACAACACATTCTGCATAAGTATATCTAGGGTTGCCACCCGTACTAAGTATATTATATATATATGTAGTATCGTACTATATTTCAGTCAATTGTACTATATATTATAGAAAAATAATATAGTACGAAAAATACTATATTTTTATCCCCAATTCAACTGTTGGACCTTTTTATATTAACTGTGACTGCCGACTGGGCACCCGTAGCGCAGCATGGGGAAGTTCAGAACGAAACGCATACGCAGCCACAAAACATCAACTGTCAAACTAGCAATAATTTGTAGATGAATGCTACCGGATACATAATGATTAAAAAATATGTACCTACTATTTTTTTCCCTGCATTTAGCAAAAGTACTATATTTTTGCATCTTTTTTCAGAAAAATACTATGTTTTTTCTAAAAAAAGGTGGCAACCCTAAGTATATCACACATTTGATTTATCTTTATTGCTTAGTGTTATGTATAAACGGCTACAGAGGAAAATCTAATATATAAAATTCTCGTGTCACAATGTTCGTTCCCATACTCCTCCGAAACGTCTTGACCGATTTTTATGAAATTTTGTATGCATATTCAGTATGTCTGATAATCGGTCAACATTTATTTTTCATCCCCCTAAAGGGAGTTCCTGCGGGAATTCCGAAACTCACGCGGGTGAAACCGCGCGGGTCAGCTAGTAATATTTAAAAACCTAACTAAACTTGTCTGTGATTACAATTTATAATATTATTCAGTAAATGTGACGATTTTATTTTTAATTCTTATTTTCATAGTCGTATTAGCTGTTCCCGCGGTTTCACTTGCGTTAATTTCGGAGATCCCGCAGAAATTCCGGGATTAAAGTACCCTTTTCTGTAGGTACCTCTGACAACGTGTGTGCAAAATTCCATTATGATCGGTTGAGTAGTTAAGGCATGAAAGCTTAAAAAACAAGGTACGGAATATTCAAATAACTAGTCTAAATACAATTTTATTATATTTTTATTTATTAAATATTTTTGCAGCATATACTTGACATCAAAAAGTAGGGAACCTAAACTGCCAAAAATTGCCACTTTTGGCTTTCTTTTTAGTGTTGAAACGCTGCAGAAATATTTTAAAAACATATTATCCCTATTTTACGTAATAGTGAACGAATGATTCTTTTCAAATGAAATACATATGTTCTTTTTTTGTAACTGACGCTAAACTATCCAAACTTTCCCATGTACGAGTACTATAGAGTCTATAGATAGGCGAAACTGAGCCGAGCTAAGCACACGGTTTACATGTATTCAGAACGAGTTTACGTACTCAAGTAAGTATAGCTTCGTTAATACTTTGAGCTCGTCGCCAGTGAATGGGGCTTAATTAACTTGCAAATACGGAGTAAATCCTACAAATGATCACATACGCAGGTGTGTTAATCTGAATTTCACTATATAGCCGTTCAAATCCTTCAGCCTGTAATCTAAACAAATGCTGTTTACCATGCGTTAAATAGACACGATTAAAAAGACTTCAATATCATTCAGTAGCTTTTGCGTGATGCACATACAAACCGAGGCTACGAATTCTTAAAATCATCAATTGTTTTTTTTTTTTTTTTGTATTTTCAATTTGAATTATTTATTAGTTTTTAGGCTATATTCTTATTGTAGTTTGTGCTCTATATTGGCACTAGCTGTCCCCCGCGGTTTCGCCGCGGTAGTTTCGGAGATCCCGCGAGAATCCCTAAAATAAAAGTACTCTATATAACTCAGGATCACTGTAGCTTCCTATAAGTGAAAGAATTTTTAAAATTGGTTCAGTAGATCCATAGATTACCCTCTACAACGTTACAAACTTACAATTACAAACCCGTCCCACAAACTTTAGCTCTTTATAATACTTATTAATATTATAAATTAGAAAGTGAGTTTGTTTGTTTGTTTGTTACGCTTTCACGGCTAAACGGCTCAACCGATCAACACGAATTTTTGCATAAACGTTGTCAGGGGTACAGATAAGGACATAGGCTACTTTTTTCCCGGAATTCCCACGGGAACTCCGAAATTAACGTGGAAGAAACTCAGACGAAATAGTTTTTATTTCGTCTGAGGGAAGAAACTACATTAAATTTTGCATACTACCTACACGTTTTCAAGGGTAGGTGGGTAATGAAATAATATAGGGTAGTAAGTACTTTTATCTCGGAATACCTGAGGGATAGATCGTAACTAACGTGGATAAAACCTACCTAAAATATAAGTATATATTCGCACTAGCTGTCCCCCGCGATTACACCCGCGGTAATTTACCCTATATCCTTTTCTGTACCCCTAACGACGGGTAGTACTTATGCAAAACTTACGTAACTTCACCCTTGTTAATTTCGGAGTTACCGAGGGAATTCCGGGATATAACGAAAGGACTTTTCTGTACCCCTAACAACATATATACCTACAAAATTTCACGATGATCGTTTCAGCCGTTAAGGCGTGGAAAGCGTAACAAACAAAGAAATAAACTAACAAAGCCACTTTCGCATTTATAATATTAAGTAGTTAGGATTCTACATTATCTCGCTATGACACGATGTAGGATTACCGTTTTCACTGTAATTAACATTTATTTTTAATTTTTACTGACATGAGCCACAACTCCACGGACTTCGCTTTAATTCTGTCCCTGGCAGCATTTCAGAACATTTTCCCAGTCACTGCGCGACTGGCGCCTTTTTTCTTTATTTTTAAACTAACCTTCCTTGTTTTATCGTTTTTCAAGTGAAAATATTATATCCGACGAATGTTTAAAAATGACCAACTGGGCAACTTGTAATAATGATCTTTGTTGACTTTCGATACATTGTTATATCACTAGAAATTTTGATAAAATTAATGTAACTGAAGTTCATAAATTTTCATCATCCATAGATAGATATAGTTCCACTTTGCTAAGGTACCTACCATCTTTGTTAAATTGTTCGTAAACTTGTCATCACATAGTTCACAGAGCGTAGCGTCTTTGTACGGTTACAATAATATCAATGGCAAGTTTGCACTTAGTTCCACAAACTGCTACTGTATATAGTTGATATCATTTGGGTCTTTGTACGTGATCCAAGCACGACATCTGACAACTTATTACGTCAATGCTGAAAGGTCGAGCCGGAAAAATTTGTGGGTGGCGTTCTAATGGAAATAAATTGGCCAAACTTTTCATGTTCTGAAGATTATTGTATCAAAAAGTTAAAGAGAGTCTACTTTGTATATTTTATTTTGTTTCCTTACTTATATCAACGAAGAAGTTGGCTGGAATTGGCTGCTGTATTTCTATATTTGTGTTGGGTAACTTAATTTAGAAAAACTCTATGGAAGTTTTGGGATTTCCTAATATATAATTATTTACACAGCAATGAAACCTGGACAAAATAAATATTATTTTTTAAATATGACTGCAATCAGTCATTCAGAAGTTACAGGATCACTAGAGATTAACTAATTGTTTTACGTATTTGTATAAAATTAGTCGTGATTTACAAATGAAAATTTAACAAATGGATTTGTTTACCTACGAACAAAATAGAATATTGATTTGGTTTCTTGAAATATCAACTCAGCTGTGTACATTATGACTATGTTACAATTTCTCATTTATCTGAACATTAAACACCATCCATCAATGACAGGAGGAAAATTTAGCGCTTTTATATACACACGTTGCGCTACTGAGAAAGCAGTATCATCGAATAATTTCGCAAAGATTTTTATACATACACAGAAATTTAGTATTCTCAGCTCGATTAACGACTGTTTACGGGGTTTAACAAACCAGTAATATTAAAAACTAGCGGTTCCCCGCGGTTTCACCCGCCGTGATTTCGAAGATTTCGCGGCAATTCCGGGTTAGCCATTGCCACTCACAAATAACGTGGTAATAGAATTTTTAGAATCGGTTCAGTTGATCCAGAGATTAGATGGACGTAGATAAGCAATAGTGTGTTAACCCACACAGGGGAAATTTTGAGTAAATCGTGTTTTAAAATTAAAGCCCCATTTACTGTCAACATTTTTTTATGTTCAATATTTTGTTACATATTTAAACAATGTAATAAGGTAAACACATAAATAAAAAACGTTCTCTAACTATCAATATAGCGTTCTGTATCAATAACTTAATTTTGTGGATTAACATGTTATTGCTTATCTGCGTCCAGATACCCCCACAACTTGACAAGACACAAACTTACAAACTTTACCTCTTTATAATATAAGTAACACGACGGATCGGAAAAGTTATAGGTATATAAGAATATAACCGTTAGTTCGTCTGTTCATATACTTATAATTGCGTAACGTCTGAACTAAGGCTACTTTTATCGGAGTTCCTGCAGGAATTCCGAACGTCAAGAGGGTGTAACCTTAGGGAACAACTAGTGTATAGAAAACTATAAAATTTTAAGTGAGTGCAACGACTTTTTATTTCGTCTGAGGGTGCAACATTCTTGTTCAAACTAGATTTAAATATTTATAGGAACATTAATAATCAATATCTTAATCAGTTATTGTTATTTTAAAGGCTTGAAAGTTTTTTTTTAAATAAACAATCTTACAATTAAATATTATCGTTTCGATTCTCTATTCAACTGTAGCTAATCACTGTTTTCATTTGCACCCAATTATCTTTTGTTTCTGACGTTACAGACGAAGAGCGCTTCCAAGAACAAAGTTAATTATTTTTACTCATTTAGAAGTTGTTTCGCCTCTTTCGAATGACATTAAATCATTAAGAAAATTATTCTTTCTTGTTTCGGAAAATTATTCTTTTTACCTAGGTACTTACCTTACCTAGACTATTAGAAAAAGAGATAATGTTTTGTTCCCAATTATCAAAATAATATTTGATTCGTTAATAAATATAAGATAACTACTTACTATAACTAGCTATCCGCCGCGGTTTCACCCGCGGTAATTTCGGAGTTCCCATGGGAATTTCGAGATAAAAAGTACCCGATGTCACTCAGGACTATACACCTACCGTAGGTTCCTATGAGTGAAAGAATAATTTTCAAAATTGGTCTAGTAGAGCCAGAGATTACCCCATACAACGTCATAAACTCACAAACTCACAATCTTTTACCTCTTTATAATTTAGTATATAGATTAATTAGATTCCAGAATACTTCAAATACAAATAAATGTAGGTACGTATACATTATATTTAAACTACCATAATTAAAGGAGACGAATTTAAATGCAAAATTCGTGTCTATTCAATTGAATGTTGTATTATGTAAAGAAGGGAGAGATCGGAATCATTATATTAAACTAGATGTTTTGCGAGACAAAACAATAAAATATAAAAAATCTGTGGAAACAATTAGTTGAATAAATGAGTGATTATAAAGCTTTCAATTGAGTTAGCATTCCTAAGAATATTCATAAAACAAAAGAACATTTTCGGTGATTTTCTTTTTAATTAAAATATCGCTCCGGGAGCATCTCATAAAGTTTTCAATTTTATATAAGTAGCTATTTACTATTTAGAAAGACATTTATGGTGTAGTTAACATATTGTATAGAAGAGTCGACTCAAAGCTAATTAATGTTGTTAATATGGCAAATGTGGCGCTGGCACGGTGAACGAGTTTTATTGAAATAAAGCTTCAAAGGGGTGAAGACTACACTCACATTCGGTGACAATAATGTGTGTCTCGTGTACTTCCGTCTCGGTTTTGCTCGCTGTTTTTAGTTGTCATTTATATATTGGTTATATGTATATTGGTAACATGTTATAATATTTATTTATGTATTTGTCAATGTAGGTATGTGAGGCATGAGTATAGGCACAGATAATATAATACTATAGGTATAGGTATTTGGTATATAGGGATTTTATATGTTTAAGTATTGTGTATTTATGTATGTATAATTAAATACATTTATGTAGTAGGCATAATTATCCTGTTCCATGTATTTTTTTTCTTCCTTTCGCATCATTGGTTGTCTGGAAGAGATCGCAAGATCGATAAAGCAGCATCGATAAAGGCTTAAATAAGTAAATAAATAAATAAATATCTGTTCTATTCTATTCTATTCTACATGCCAGCTTTTATTCATAAATAGATTTAAATATTTATTTTTCATCAAATATAACTAGCGGTCCCCGCGGTTTTACCCGTGGTAGTTTTGGAGTTCCCGCGGGAATTCTAGGATAAACTATACGTTTAAACCTCTTGAGTCATTCTATATATTAAAAATCGCATCAAAATCCGTTGCGTAGTTTTAAACATTTAAGTTTACATAGGGACAGACAGACAGCGGGAAGCAGCTTTGTTTTATATTAGTGAAGGTTCTCTAAATTCCATAGAACATTGTATTACACTTGCGTCTATTTATCGTAGATTTCTACATCAAGATATTATGATAAAATAAAAAATAAATAAAAAGAAACATTTCAGATGAGTCAATCGAAAATCAAAAATAGAGCTCCCAAAAAAAAGTACCTAATCCAAAATAGTTCAGTAATCAGTCTACGCCGGTATTATGCGGAAATCATCATTATAAACAGATTTCAATGTAACCGGGTGATAAGTCAGTTCATTCTGCATGCGGGTTGAAAGTTGAAACTCACTCGGCTAAAACTACTGTTAATATCAGTTAGTTTTTTTATAATTTTCGTTGTTTGCGAAACGCTTTTTTTGTGATCTATACGTAAATGGCATCTCTTCGGCGTTCAAGACACGACCATCAATCGTGTTTATAGTCGCGTGTCACGCTGATAGAGACGCATAAATCAGTCGGCTATAACTTGAATGTACCTATACTCGTCTTTGGTAACCTTACATTGACGATGTATGTACAGATACGAAGTTCCTTGTCGCGACTTGAGGTTGGAGTTACCTGATAGACCCATACGTCACGCATGGAAAAAGCGTTATGTCCCTTCGGTTCGGTCCAGCGTAGTTTGGATATTGTCATCACGCGCTGGCCGTCACACTTGTTTACATCCATGACGTACCTATTGGTTAAATGTGACTCTTTCCGAACTTTTTTCAAATTAAACACGTTTGAAGATTAAGTTCAAAGTTCAAATTTTTTATTGGTAAACATGTTTACAATACGGTTTACTTACTATAATAATACATTGTACACAAAGAGCGTTCAGGCGCATTTCGTCCAATTCGCAAATTTGGACCATTTCGCAAAAGTTCACACCCGTTATCCCTCACAACATCTTTGTAAGAAATATTGTATTTTTTTTTGTTATTAAGAAAATAAATTAACAGATTACAATTAGTAATGATAATGTGATTGCCAAATAATAATAAATGCATTAAATTTAGTCATTAAATAATGTATAATAAAAAAAGTGAATACAAAAATAGTATTTATGAATTCATAGTCTCGTTATAAGAGAGGACTGCTCGATTAGCCAGCGTTTTAGTCGTCCCTTAACCCTAGAAAGATAATCATATTTTGATGTACGTAGAAGATAATCATGCGTAAAATTGACGCATAAGTTTTAAATAGTAGTAATGTGATTTTTTTATTTATTGATTTAAATAAACTTTACCAGTATTTTTTTTTACACTCTGATAAAATGATAAATACCATAATTAGTATATTTATATTTATTTATTATATAAAAACAAGACCGAACCATAAAACGTCTTAAAAACTCACCAAAAATTTGGAATATTTTTTCTTTTATCACAAATAACTTTTTTTTCCTATTTATCAGCCACTTTAAGTTATTAACTCAGTAATAAAGACATTATATATATCAAATGATAGGAACATACAGTTATATTCCAATAAGTCAGATACAACTTTTTTCCATATTATGTTGTCGGCAAATAGATTTTTTTGCATTTTCACGATGCATTTGCCTTTTGTCGTATTTTTTTCCTCACTGCTGTCATCATCAAGATGCCAATCAAAGCACGGATTCATTCATTCTTGTCACGAAATGTAGCAACAAACATAGATTTCCGTTCCAACGATATCTCGGTATTAGTCCATCTTACAATTTCGATAGATATTATTTCATAAGTAAAAAAAAAATTAATCTTGAGAGGATCATATATATGTCGGACTCACATCTAACAATATTCAGTGCTGATACTCTGTTACGTCTCGTGACCTTCAAAGTCGACCAGCAATCCTTGCCTCTAACAGTCCGCTTTGGCAAGTTCAGTATTCGATGAGAAGCCGAGGAAGAAGCCAGTTGCTGAATCATATCTTCGTGTAAGGGTTCGTTTCTGCTGGACGTCACCTTGTCTTCTCTCTCCTTAGTCATAAAACCTTTTTCGAAGTCACTCTACACGTCGTCTTCACTCTCATGTCCTCACAGACGGCTTCGTCATCACGCTCTAAAAAAATGCTCAGGATTCGATCTTCTCCCAAAATTCTACTGTCCATTATCGCATTATTTTATCAGGATATCTACGAAAATATATAAATAATACATAAAATAAAGTAACAAGTATCATCAGATAAAAAAACAGCATGAATGTCTATTTAGGTCAATATCTCAAAAATCACTTAAAAGATAATCATGCGTCATTTTGACTCACGTGGTAGGTATATTTCCAAATTGATGACACTTACCTCAGTGAGACATGCGCCTCACGGAAGGTCTAAGCAACGTGAGAGATGTCCTAAAAGCACAGCAACAGATTCGAAAAATTAAAAACGATAGAGCAATATTTCGAACACATATGCGTCAATTTTACGCAGATTATCTTTCCAGGGTTAATACAGTTAAGACTCGGTGCAGCCACTACATATTATGATCAGGCAATTTATTGTAGACAGAAAGTTTAAGAACTCAATATTTTTTATTTTCTAAATTTCATGTTCAAATAGTGTAAATTTTATTTGTGAATCGCATGCAGTTTGCACCTGTTAGCATAGTGACACTTGGCCTTAATCGACAGTAAGTGTTAGTGTTTGGTAATGTTGTTGTAACTTTAAAAAATAAAAAATTAAGAAAAGGCTTGAGTATAATTTTGCCGTAGTACGGTTCAGCTGTCCGGTCAACTCTATTTTAGGTAAAACTCGTAAAACAAAAATCCTACTCTTGGACAACTAGGTATAGTAAGTAGTTCACACAGATCAACACCGAATTTGGGGATTTTTATAATATTTAAAACGTCAAAACTGTCTACTAACGAATAGGTATCACATTAAAAATATAAACTAAAAAGTATTATCTACATTTCGGCAATCTTTGACATTCACAATAATAAATTAATATGCAACGATTGCGTTCCATTTTCAATTTATGGGTTTATAATTAAAGCTCATAACGCGCTGATCCCACATTGTCTCCTAAAGTAAATGGCGTAGATACTTACGTATAATATATTCCATTGCGACTTGCGAGACTCAAAACCCCAATATCCGTTTACTTATTATTATTTGCTTAGAACGCTAAAATTAAGCTCCCAACCACTGAAGAACATTTTATTGCTTTAGAAACTTGATGATTAATTATGTTTGCTTAAATATTTACTCGTTGTTTACATGATCCTTTATTAGTCGTCTGACTACCAGCGGGAGTTGTTTATTTTGTAAAATATGAATAGCTGCAAGCTCTTGCAGATTTCGGATATTGCTTACGTAATATTTCTTATAACGTTGAAGCAAGGGGATTTTTTTTGAATAGCGATTAGGAAGGATAGCGGCGCTGACGAAATTCAATGAGACGTAAACGTTATACGTTATTCCTGAATATACATAGTACCTATAGGTATATATTATATTTAATCTAAAATTTAATCGATTCTTCACGATCTCTTTTTAAATTTGCCTAACAAATTTGAATAAATTATAAATATAAATATACAAATAATTGTTTTTCATGGTTTCACTGTCGTCAATTTCGAAAATTCGAGATGAAAAATGTTACTTAGCTATGTTGTAATTTCCTATCAGTAAAAGAATATTTAGAATTGGTTCAATATACGCATTACATCCAAAGTTTCAAACTTTATGTCTTCATAATAATAATAAATCGTCTTTTCACAGTATCATTACGTTTCAGGTTGTCGTATGTGGGTACGTAATGCTACAAATATCAAGAATATAAGTAAAGATTATTTAGTCTGACTCGGCCGTTTCCGATCAAGGAATGGTAAAGTCTTGTTTGGCGTACTTTGAGGATTTACTTCAAATCCCGAATCCTCTGCGTTTATCGTTCTGTTTTCCTTTCTTAATAAATCACGCCTTGGCGAATATATTTAAGCTAAAAATAAAAAATATGAGAAGTTTAGTTCTAAAAGACTATTTCTTTATTGAATATGCATCAAAACATTGCATCTAATAAGAATTTTTAATTTTAAGTAAACATTACAGTACTAATCTATAGAGAAGAAAATATCGAATTCCAAACATGGCTTCACCGAATATTCAGGCAAGAAGAAAGTGTTAAAATCGAGAACGGGATAGAGTGGTCGCTCCTGGGTGCTAATTCACTACGTCCCACAGCAGTCCTTGCTTTGCATAACGCATCAGTTAAGTATACTATTCTAAACGCTTCAGAATGCATTTTTTTTGCGCGCTGTATTGTAACGCAGAGTAAGTACTATAATCATAGTATATAACGGTCATGTTAGTACAGCACATGGAGCCCATTGATTCGAGGACACAGAAAGGACCGAATCAGGCTCAGTATTCTATCGAAGTTTTCAAAATAGCAGGCCACAAAGTCCACAAGTTTAGGGCAACTTAGTAACATATTTATTTATAAACGCCACTCAACCTAGTTAGATAGGTACGCTTTCAAGATATTCTGTGTGAAAATCAAGGAGACAAGGACAGATGACTATAGCCGAGGCAGCGACGCGACGCCAGCAAAGTCGCAGGCAACAGCTATAAGTAAACGACGTAAAGTTGAATTGCTTATTTGTCTGATATTCAAACTTAATCTCAGCTTAGTATTTATCTGATGACTGAATAATAATTTGCCCTTAATAAAAAAAATGGAACAAATTCTCTATAGGTACAATAGGATTTAGATTGAATTAAAAGAAATTAAAATTGACCATTAACTTTATAGGTTCAAAATCAATGAATCGAGTGATATGTTGACTATAATAATATTTATTGTGCTCCGTTTTATCGCTCGCCATACGCGATCGTGTTGAAATTCATCAAATAATTCCATTTTACATAAGGCAAAAAGTAAGTATACCTTCCTACTGTTTTTATATCAACAATTTACTTGACTTGTTCATACAATTTAACTATTTTATAAAAAAAAAGAAAAAACTTAAGCAAAAAAATTAAAATCTTTTAAGAAAATCTATTATTATAAAAAAAAATTTCACAGAAAAATTAAAACCGACTTCCAAAAACACAAAACTAAAAAGCTAAAAATAACAAAATACCGATTTAATCCGAAAGACGAAAACACACGTAATATTATTATTGGTTTGTACTACCACTGATCGGTTTGAATTCGGTGACAAGCCCGCTGGTGTCTGCCTACTTGAGTTGTTCTGCTCACGAAGAGCTGGTGGCGGGGTCGACTTAGCCCATCTGCCCCCTCCATATTTGGCTTGTCACCGACTTCATACCGATCAGTTGTAGCACAAACCAATAATAATATTACGTGTGTTTTTGTCTTTCGGATTAAATCGGTATTTTGTTATTTTTAGCTTTTTAGTTTTGTGTTTTCGGAAGTCGGTTTTAATATTTTTGTGAAAATTTTGTTTATTTCTCGCTTTTAACTGACTTAGTTCGTAATTTCTCAAGTTACAATAGCCTAATGTCAACTGCTCATCACTTTTTACAATATATTGCTTTTCACGACGCAGGGATGTTAATTGTTGAGGAGTTCTCCTAGTACATCACCATCAGTTCCACTTCACCATATACATTGTGACAAGCATAAATTGTTTAGAAACCATATTAAAGTTAACGCTTCGGAACCCGTGAAATACCTATTATTGAGTTGTTCCATCTGCGGTCTTTATCATCAGTTCCACTTCTTAAAATTTTGCTTTCCGAAAGCAAATAAACGATTTACTGTAAAAAATACAAAAATCGCTATAGGTGTAGCTATAATTTTTGAAGAGTTCCCTCGATTACTCTAAGATCCCATCATCAGATCTCGATTTGGTGTCAATGGAATCAATTTGGAAGTATCCCCTTTCAAAAACAAAAAAAATTCGAAATCGCTCCAATTGGAACCCGTGAAATACGAATATAATTATTGTTGAGTAGTTCCGATGAGCATCTGTGGTCTTCGTCATCAGTTCCACTTTTTCAAATTTTACTTTTCAAAAGGAAATGAATGATTTACTATAAAAAACCCAAATCGCTATAGGTGTGCCTATAATTTTTGAAGAGTTCCATCGATTTCTCCAAGATCCCATCATCAGATCCCGACTTGGTGCCAATGGGACCTAATTGGGAGTATACTCTTTCAAACAAAAAAGAATTTTCCAAATCGGTCCAACCGTTTTCGAGTAATCGGTGAACATACATAAAAAAAAACCTAAATACAATTGAACATAGAACCTCCTCCTTTTTGGAAGTCGGTTAAAAACAAAGTAAAAGACAAGAGCTTAGGGCACTAAGCTCAGAAAAATATCAAGATGTTTTCTTGTTAAACAACTGCACTTTTAAATTCGGTGAGTTGGTAGCCTAAGTAAGGTAAATTTATAGGTACTTAGCTGCGTACTTTATGAATAATGTAGGTCGTAGAGAAGTAGCGAATAGGTCATGAGGGATCCAGTATCCAGTTTTTTTTTTTTAATTTGGGTCCATTATAACAATAAAAGTAACTTTTAGCGTTTGTGTTTCACGTTTACATAGAAAGGTCTTACCGTCATTTGGTCTGTAGGTATATAAAAATTCCATTCAGCTTCGCGCTAAGCCTTGGATGCTTAAAATTTGAATAATTAAAGGCATTAGTTAGCTGTTCAACGTTTGCGTTACGTTATACGTTGTTTAAAATAATATGCCTCAAAGATTTAATACATGACTCAATGCATTCATTCTCATTGTACTTTTTCGCATACTTTATGCGTCAACTGCAGATAGTTATGAGCACTGGGTAGAAACATATTCCCTGAGTGCAACATTAAACACACCTCGCTTCGATACGAGCCAAAATGGGGTACTAATGGAATTTTAATAGTAGTTCAGGAAGCACTAATACAGCTCTAAACACACGCTCGATCCTAACACAAATCGACGGCAATTTTCCACAAATCGACTCGAATTTTGTATCGTTTAAACTTTTGATGTTAATCTTCCCAGCTGTTTTGATCGAATAAGCGAATGATAGTAGGTTATTAGGGCCTATGTCAACAGGTGTTCGCAACCCGCTGAAAAATTCGTATGTGTATTTCGTATTTAAAATGCGGTTAACGTACCTACTATTTTTTATAATTTTACACTTCGCTAAGTGACCGCTTTTAGCCAGTTTGTTAAAAATATCAGTTTTATTTGAGTAGGCTTTATTTTAGAATTATTATCAAAGTTACTATACTATATTATGGTAATATCTTCCTCATATATTTCTTGTTATATGAAATATCTTAAAAGATATATCTATTACTAGCTGTGCTCCGCGGTTTCACTCGCGTGAGTTTCGGAATTCCTGCAGGAACTCCCTTTAGGAGGATGAAAAATAGATGTTGTCCGATTCTCGGACATACTGAATATGCATACAAAATTTCATAAAAATCGGTCAAGCCGTTTCGGAGGAGTATGGGAACGAACATTGTGACACGAGAATTTTATATATTAGATGTAAAGATCTTAGGTACAATGAAACATTACACAAAACGTCTGCGTATTTTTCGACAGAATAAAATCTTAAGTTAACGAAAAACGTGTGACTTTACTTAATTACCATTTATTGAATTTACTTTGTGTTAGAAATGATACTCGATTAATACATTAAGCAACTGTTTTATTTACTGTATCACAAAGTAAATGCGCGCGTGCGTGCCCTCGCGCCAATTCCACAAACGATAATGCCGATCTCACTCACCGTTGACGGCTTCCACCCCAAATACGCGTCACATGACGTTTTATGTCACCTGTCAAGAGGGATGTGATGTGGCCATCACTCCTCTAGACTTTATACAAAATATGAATCGCTAACAGACGGCCATTCTGTTAATGGAATGTCCCCATTCCTAAAAAAAATGTCTCTCGGCCATTCTACAGTAAAGTATGACCCCATACAAAGAATTAAATTTATAACTAAACAATCAAATACCTTAATTTCTTTTAAACAACATCTCCAATAAGTAGTAATTTTATGAAGAACATTATTAGGAACATTGTAATGGTAACAAAATTACACAAATTTATCCGTTGACTAACACAATATCTAAATGTCAACATTATTAATTAAGTACATTAAATAGCCTTAAAGTATGTGTTAATACAAGATTTTATATTTTTTTGACTTAATTCATGATTTGAAGAAAAGAAAACAAAATATCTATCTAAAAAGAAAATAGAATATTTGCAAGTAAATATTTCTGGAAGCAAAATTAAAATTATCAATATAATAAATTTTCATTTTAAATAAAGTAATATTAATAACGGTACAAAAGTACAAATCAATTTGAAAATAAACATAATCCAAAACGAAATCTATACAAAATAAACATCAGAATAATACTTAACTGAAACATATTTTGTTGTTACATTCATAAACAATTTATTGATTTAAACTGTTCTAAGATCATCAAAGTAAGCATTTGTAGATTCTTCCATCATGTGAATACATCAGACTCGCCTCTTCACAAATTTGTTTGCCTGCAGAGGGACACAATCGGATTTAATTCAATATTACACAACACCACCGAGCCTCTCGTTTGCCCACCGAGGGACACGGTCTAACTCTCTAAGCCCAATCTGGCACCATCAAATTGTAGCCTACCGTTTGCCCACCGAGGGACACGGTCTGACTCTTTCAGCACAATCTTACACCACCGAGTTGTAGCCTGCCGTTTGCCCACCGAGGGACACGGTCTGACTCTTTCGGCACATTCTTGCACCACCAAGTTGTAGCCTGCCGTTTGCCCACCGAGGGACACGGTCTGACTCTTTCAGCACAATCTTGCACCACCAAGATGTAGCCTGCCGTTTGCCCACCGAGGGACCCGGTCTGACTCTTTCAGCACAATCTTGCACCACCAAGTCGTAACCTGCCGTTTGCCCACTCCAACGTCCTGTCATCACGATAGGTAGCGCGCTCGCTCCAATGCTGATCGATGGACGCACGCTCGCTCCGGGGTTTATTATTTCACATTCAGGCAGCACGCTCACTGCGGTGTCAGCAGGTAGCCATCGGCAGCACGCTCGCTCCATGGTCTGACCATAAACAACAAGAAAAATTCCAAAGCAATACCAGTTAGCTAAAGACTTAGGTATAATATTTGACGAAAAACTTACATTTAGATACCATAATGATCATGTAATTAATAGAAGCCTCAGTCTGTTGGGCTTCATCTCCAGATCCACCAAAGGTTTTAAAAAAAAGACCCGCTAGCATCATTTATCTCTACTGCACCCTCGTCAGAAGTACTCTCGAATACAACTCGGTTGTATGGTCTCCTTACTACACGGTGCACATTGACCGAATTGAAAGAGTTCAAAAACGCTGTCTAAAGTTAATTACTTTCAGGTATAAAAATTCCACAAGATCGCTTCAGACGTACGGGGACAGGTTGAACAGATTCGGTATGATCTCTTTAGAAACCCGTCGCAAGGGTAGAGACCAGATCCTGCTACATAAAATAATACACCACCAGATCGGTAGCCCTTACATCCTATCACTTTTAAATTTCAACACCAATTATCGCTCTCGACGTCCCAATACCTTCTCACTTCGGATATTCACTAACAACACATCTTTTTACAATCCAGTTGTACGGATGTGTCGCCAATATAATGAGCTCGTCGCTAAAGGTGCAGATGTGGACGTTTTAATTGTAATTTTAGGGTATACTTAAAAAATATCAACGACTACCTCCGTCGCACTTGCTAATTGTGGTTCTATTTTTCTGAGATCCATAAATATCAAAATAAATTTAAATATTACTTTGTACTTCGCTCGATATTTTTAGTCTTTCTAGGTATGCATATCTCTGGTTTGTGGTCGGAACATATAATAATACACTACAATAAGTAAAAATCGTAATGACTACAATCTGTTTTGTGTACTTAAACAAATAAACAAATAAATAAACCAGTTCATTGGCTCGTTGCCTCAATTTACGCTATCAGTAAATTAAATAACTTAAATAGTTCTACTTGTGAAAAGTACCTACTTCAAGAATCTGTTCACAACAAACTCTTCAATTTTATTACTGTTACTACTGCTCCAACAATTTTTATGAAATTTAGTATGCCGGGGGTTTCGGGGGCGATTAATCAATCTAGCTAGGTTTCATTTTTGAAAGCGTCGCTTCATCCGTGTTTTCAGGCAATGAAATATGAGTGTTTGTTTTCTACTTAAAAACAGATGGCGCTATACACAACGAGCGAAGCTCGGTGACCCAGATATTAAGGGATTATTATTGCAATTCAATAACTCGACAGAGTTGTTAAATTCTGACCGCAAACCTTTTACCACAGAATAGATAGAAGAGGCAACAACTCAGTTTAGGATGAAAACTAGTATCGCCGGGTGACTCCCGTGCACAAGACCATAGTGCACAAATACATTTACTGGCATAATGAATGTAGGTAGAACGCCGCCGTTCGGTCACTTTTCTACCCAGTCACTGTTTCAAAATTTCAGTTTTGGAAATATTGTGGGAAATACATTCGAGGTGCCAGCAAGGGGAGTTTCGGGAAAGTTAGAGTAATTGCTTCGTTGCGACCGTAATGCGCCTACACCGCCTACATGGTCGCTAGTTATCATACTATTTTCTCTGTGTCTTATGAGACTGAATAATGAAGACGTATTTTCTTTTTACTAAAATTCACCATTACGAAGAAAATAGGTCCAAAGTTACCCGTTTGCTTAAGTCTACTTTTCTACGCTTCTTTGTAAGTACTATTAGTTTCTACTAATGTTACATAACATGACTATGTTCGCGTTCTGCTAAGCGGAATGCGTTTTAGCCGTAAAACAGCTATACAAAATATCTTTGATAGTCAAGATAGATCTAACGATACTACGATTTTCGATTTTCTACGAAATCCAGTGACATGATTTATCCAAAGAGGCATCGTAGATTATGTAGTCGTTCATGTCTATAAATTTTTCACTAAGGGAGGCCCTTACAAGATACAGGGTGCTCAACAGGGCAACTACGTTATTTTGCTAGTAAATCGTAAACACACAAGGTATCATACTGATGCAATTAAGCCCTGATCAACTCTTATATTTTATATTTGGTATTATCTATTACATTATTACAAGGCTTTGTCTCATTCAGTTTATTTAACATATCTTAATGTCACTTACTGGTGTGATGTGTATCTATCTATCTTGGATAATTAACACTTTGCGAAGATAAGTTTTACTAGGGTAAGCTCAAAGTCCTTTGAATTTATTTTAGTATTGTTTACTGTCTTAAATAGTTTCTCTAAAACATTATCCCTAATATCTATGCCATGATATTCTATAAAGTTGTGGAATATGGTCGAAGATTGCTAAAGCCGATAACTTATTTTGTCATATTTCAAGGATAGGTACCTAGTTTACTAAATATTGGTTAGGACTCTCTTCGTTCTGTTTGTAATTTATTGAACACCATACTAATACCATACCATTCTTCATGATAAACAAATATTCTTCACCTTAGCGCAATACTCTAACAGAGCTGTAGTCGAAGAAGAATAGCATGGATATTAAAAGGGTGATTATTAGACAGGGGGTCTACTTGGTCCTCCACAATATTCATATTATGGGTAATTGAAGTATACGATATATATTATCAATTTACTGTTAGTTCTTGTCACTATGAGAATATACTTGGATTTATTCTGGAAATTACTGTTATAATGATTGACAAATTAATTGTTTATAAGAGTGTGCCTTCCATTGCCGACTCGGCAAAGTGATACTAACATGATATCTTTTGCATCAACACAACATTCTAATACCTTTATCACATTGAGTGAAAACGGAACACTGGGCGATTTTTAAAAAAAAAAACTGAGAGAGTTCAGACTACTCTATTAGGGAATCCACTATTATGTAGGTCCTTTTTGGTTTAAGTAATCCTCGTTGTGAATCTAAGTGGTGTACTGAAGTTATACTATATCATTATTAATATTATTACTATTTAATCCTTTATTGCACATAAAATGACAATATTTTCTTCTTTTTCTTCAATTCTGGCGAAACGCCAACGATAATACTACACTGATCCCTACTCAAACATGGTTACGGTTAATTATCTACAAAACCACCAGCTCGGAGTACAAAATAGATGAGTTCAAAATACATAGGTGACTGAAATAACGAAGATTAACTCGACACGCGTTTTTCGGTACCTACCTGCGGCTTTCAATAATCTATACTAGTACATGTACGATTATTGTAAGTTTACATTCTAAACCTCGATATTGACGTTTGGTCAATGCATTAAAACAACGAATGGATATATCATAACCTTTATTGAATGTTAGTCAATCAACGACTACATTGGTGATGACGCCCTATTCAGATCATATGAATTATAAAGGTTAAGAAACCCTGGTAGTATCTCTATTTTATACTTTATTTTAGAGATTTTTTTTTTTTTTTTCACGGGACTTATTTAGTCTTCTATGTCGTGTTTTAGTGTACTTATTCAATTTTAAACTATACCTTTCTTTAGTATTAGGTATTGTATTATTTCTCTGATTTACTAAACCATCGATTCAGTAATCACTATAAAATTACTTTCCTGCGTTATTAATTTTCTGTTTTACCTACATTTTTGCAGTTAAATAATATTGAAGTGTCTGTTTGTAATCTATCGACACTAATTAGAATCTAATTATTATCTAGATTAGAATCTGCGTGTCCGTACATGCTAATCTTCGAAACTAATGAACGGATTAACATGCGGTTTTCGCAGGTAAATCAAGCTTAGCTTGAAGCAACATAAAGGCAACACAATAAAAGAGTAGAATCTACGTGTTCGTTCACGCTAACCTTCGAAACTAATGAACGGCTTACCATGCGGTCTTCACGGGTAAATCAAGCTCAGCTTGAAGCAACATAAAGGCAACACAATAAAAGAGTAGAATCTGCGTGTCCGTTCACGCTAACCTTCGAAACTAATGAACGGATTACCACGCGGTTTCCGCAGGTAAATCAAGCTTAGCTTGAAGTAACATAAGGGATTTAATCCATTTAAATGGGCGTCAAGAAAAGGAATCTTTTTACAAAACGAGTTTCGCACAAGTGAAACCGGACACAGTTAGTGTCAAACAGCTTTCTACCAGATGCATGATGTATTATGGTCATTACGTTTTAATAGAAGATGATTTTTAAATCTTTGTGCTCCGAATAATCTTTGAGGCAGGTACACCGAAGCAAGTTCAAACATTTGTTACAGGTGGATAGCTGATGTTATAAGGTAACTTTATGTTACAATTGGCCCACGATAACCAACACAATTAAGTTATTGATACAAGACGCTTTATCAAGAGTTATAGAATGTTTTTCAATTATGTGTTTACCTTATTACATTGTTCAAATACCATCAAAATATTAAACACAAAAGAATTGCTACAAAAAAATGCTACAATTTTAAGATACAATTTACTCAAACTTTCGCCAGTTTAGGTAACGCACCATTGCTTATCTATGGCCTATACTTATTGTAACTGTTATAATATTTTGTATTCTAATGTAATTATTTTTATAAATTTCAAACTGTATATTCTGATTTGTATTTTCATTATGGTTTTGACGGACTTCTATTCTAGATTTAGAACCATACACATCAAAACTGTCGTCCCTAAATAAATATATTTTGTAGGGTTTTCCTCAAATTAACGTGGGTGAAACCGCGGAGTATCTCAAAGCTTTGATGATTTTCTTTTGAATTTACCTAGTTTTGCTTGCTAGTCTCATTTTTTTTACTGCTATTTTTGAAAGTCTTGCTACATCTCCTAGGGATAAAACTCAAGCCCCTACTACGGTGTTACAACCCTAGTCACTAAGCGATATTTGCTACTGATTGACTCTTTACTAAGCTGTTTAGGTAGCTGCACGTTTTCAAAATTTGGCTAGTTTTGAAGTTGAAAGAATTACCAAATTTCTTTTTCTAATTAAGGTTAACCACAGCTAAAGTTAGATCTCGACTTCAGATAGAAGCAATCCCCTCATACAAGAAACTTAGGAAAGGCACTGTAATAAATTATGAGTGAATACTTCGGTCACAAAATTGATGTTCTATTTTTTTTTTTTTTTATTTGAAGGTAGTCACTAATATTAGTCTTTTATCATAAGAAAAATCATAAGAGATTATTTCTAAAGCACAGGTAGGTACAATATTATTACCCACTAGACTGTAAGATTAGATAATTCTTTAATCAAAATAACATTACTGCATCCACAGATTTATACTAAATGATTCAATGAAGCTTTGTCTGTTTGCATGATTATTAGATACTTCATTCAAATAGTAGGTAGGCATGCTAACTAACTTGATATCAGAGCTGGGAACTATTAACTTGCATAGGAGATCCTATGAGACAAAAGAAAAACTATGCAACTCAGCTAACTTTCGTGTTGTTCATGGATCAATTGAACTAATTAATTAATTGGTCCATGGTGTTGTTACACCTTTCGTGATAAACATTAGTTACTTTTTTTTTCTTTTTTACACACCTACCTAGGTGGGTAAACTTGCACCATGGCTTTCAGAAAAGGGAAAATTACAACCTTTATATCAGTAAACACTGCTATGTGGGTAGATATAAATTTTAACTATATAATGTCTGAAACTTATTTTGTATGACAACTAAAAGAAGAAATAAACCAGCCTTTACGTATTCTGTAAATACCGTTATATGTATATCAATATATTAAACTATGCATAATGTTGCGTGTTGTATGCTAAACAAAGACTCATCCAGCGTTCACATATTCAGTAGATACCGCTGTATCTTCTCGCTTTCAGCATTAAACGAAGACACTAGGTAAGTACATACCAGATTGAACTTGGTTTTCTGGTCTTATGTTTCGTCGTCAGGCCGCACCTTGAGAATATGCACAGGGCAGCACCGTCGCTTACCCGGTCTGCGCCTGGCGCCTGGTGTGATGCACCGGAGCGCCTTAGTCCTGGCCATGGGTGTTTGGTTTCTTTACCGCACTTCTGAACTGTTAGAAATGATACTCGATTAATACATTAAGCAACTGTTTTATTTACTGTATCACAAAGTAAATGCGCGCGTGCGTGCCCTCGCGCCAATTCCACAAACGATAATGCCGATCTCACTCACCGTTGACGGCTTCCACCCCAAATACGCGTCACATGACGTTTTATGTCACCTGTCAAGAGGGATGTGATGTGGCCATCACTCCTCTAGACTTTATACAAAATATGAATCGCTAACATTTGTTAGTAAAAAACCGAAGTAGTTTTTGACTTTCAGTTGCTATACTAGACTGAATGCTTAAATATAGAGGCAAGCGGATAAACGTAAAACGATAATAAATAATAAATAGCATACCTATGGGAGCAAAAGGGTTACAATGGATACCTACCTGTTTAATCCTTATAAGTATTTTTTTATTCACCGTATCTAATATTAGAATAAATTCAATATAAGTTTGATGGTTTTTCGGCAAAAAGGGAGATAAGTTTTATTTGTAAAGTCTCCAGATTTCGTATATAAAAGCTGAGCCAACTTTTACGACGTTAAATTAATCGTGGTCGCTGTTTATCTGAACCTAATCCTCCGAGGCGGTAGGTTGGAAATATGTACGTACCTACATATATATTGCAAACGGAATGCGCATATTTATAGCGCGAACTCGCTGCCGCGCGCCCTGCTAATTTACCTTATTATTTTAGAAACCATCTTTCATTATGATTAAAATAACAAATAATTTTCATAACCTACTAATATTATAAATGTGAAAGTGTGGATGTTTGGGTGTTTGTTACTCAATCACGCAAAAACGGTTGAACGGATTTGGATGAAATTTGGTATGCACGTTGTCAGGGGTACAGAGAAGGACATAGGGTACTTTTTATCTCGGAATTCCCACGGGAACTCCTAAATTACCGCGGGTGAAACCGTGGGGCACAGCTAGTATCTTAATAAAGGTATAAATACGAATAGATTGTAGCTGGACTTGACCCACGTTAACATGATCTTTCTTTCATTAGTGCGTCTGTTGGTGGTCATGAAACTTCACAACGGCTTGACTGATTGAGACTATAATTATTACTTACACAAAGGAAATCCCGTGAATTCTAAAATTCATGATAGAATGAAAAACGGGAAGAAAATTTAATGATAAATAATAATTGATTAAATTGCAGAAAATTTCAAACTCAGTATTTACTGTAAATTTTTCGGGCGGGGTTAGATTTTTCAAATAAAATCAAGTTGGTTTTTAAGTTGTTTTAATATTTTTTCCTTTAATGATCGTTCTATAGGGTAGGGAGCTTTTGACTAAATTGACCGTGACTAGTAGGTGCAAAGGTCAATGTTTTGTATTTGTGATTTTACAATCCAACAATATAATCAACTTCGACAACTGCTGCTGGCTGAAATATAAATACTAAGAAAAAATCTGGTAAAAAAAAAAGTAGTAGGTAGGTAAGTAGGTAGTAGTGGGCGAAGGTCATCACACATCTGACGGATCTTTCAAATTTTTTTATGGATTTGGTCGTTTTCGAGCCATAATTTTATAATAAACATACCAAAAGCTGTCGAATTTATGACCTATCCCTTTCTTCACAGAATTCGGGTAAAAGATCATCTATAAGACGCTTGTACTTGGTACAGTCGGCTGCAAAGATGACATTCAAGCATAGACGAGGAAATATAAATTAGAAGGGGCGTGAAATTCCACGGCAAACTGTCGTTCCATACAAAGGTCTGTCGTATAATGGAATTAAAATTCCTTAGATCTGGTATTTTCAAACTGCCGCAGTCGTGTTCCCATCTTTTAAAGTTATTAGGCATTTTATTTTTTAATTTAATTTGATGTTAGGTACACCAATGGTAAATTTTGTTAGTTTCTTTAACAGCGTTTTGAATTTTTACCAGTAATTAGAAAAAAAATTGATGTTAAAACATGTCTCAGCTTTAAATATCTCGATTTAATTAAACTTACATTATGTACAGCCTAGTTTAACAAAATAACTTAAATTATAGCATCATCAGACATAAACAAAGTTGAAATCTGAAATGTCAATTAAACTTGATTTTTACTAGAACTTAAAGTTTATTTAGGTAGAGGCTTGATTCATATTTAAAAAAGTTAGTAGTGTAATAAATAAAGAATCTTGCTAATTTTTATTTTATTTCTCTTTTGAATTAAATAACGCATAAATATAACTGGGGTTTCAAAAAAGTCTTGTCGATTGATTTATGATGTTTTGTTCTTTTTGGACAACTATAAGTGCGCGTATTAATTATTATTTATCAAACAAAATTCATTAACTGGTGGGGATCACATAAGAACAACGGATTACCTAACCGATTTATGTCACCTTTTATGTAATGAGAGTTCTCGGTACAAAATACAAGCAGGTAAATCGGAAGACATCCATGAGTGGGATATCCCATAAATTGAATCCTTTTAAGCCGAATATCTTAAGCACTGTGTATTATTATCGGCAACTTCTTAAGTGGCCCTAGAAATGCCTGCTTTCCATAAAGTTCCAGATAAGTAAGGGATGTAGTTGTATCGAGGGTCCGAAGGTCGGCCGGCACTTGGCCTGCCAAAGGCGAACTATAAGTGGGATTTTTTAAATTTTAGAGGACTGGTTTTTACCGTTAGCAAGAAATCGTAAATGTTGAAACTTTTTGATGATAAAAAACGGATAGGATAATATGTCATGTGTACACGCATAAGAAGTGAAACACAAGTAAGTACCTACACATAACATAAGTTTTTAGAGGAATCATGAAGTTTGAACCGGCAACATCACAACTGTTTTATAAATCACTAGCTGTGCCCCGCGGTTTCAAAAGTCCAAAGTAGCCTAATTTAATCCTTTTAATACCAACTATACCTAATTAGCAGTGAGAGTCTCGTCAAAATCGGTCCAACCGTTTCGAAGATTCACTCGCGTGAGTTTCGGAATTCCTGCAGGAACTTCAAAATTCTTTCATATTCTTCTTATAAACACCAATAAAAGAACTAGCGAAATTAGTCCAGCCGTTCACGCGTGATGCCGTGACCAAGGGAAATAGGGATTCTTTTTTATAATATAATTGTATAGATCAGGAAAAAAAATTATACGTATTTTACTAGTGACGTAGCTGTCCTCAAATTACCCTCCCAGTGTCCAGAGATGTTCCGCTTTAAAAAATATGAAAATTATTGTGCAGTGTGACTTTGTAAGGCCTATTGATAGATATCTGGACGCAGATAAGCAATAACATGTTAACCCACAAAATTAAGTTTTCTAATTATGTGTTTACCTTATTAGGTATATTGATTAATTATGTAAGAAAATGTTGGACATAAAAAAATGTGGACACAAAATGGCAAAATAATTTTAAAACACGATCTAATCAAAATTCCTCCACTGTGGGTTAACACACTATCTATCTATATTATCTATATCTATCTATTGAAATTATCTATAGAGTTGAGTATACAATATATCTACATATACTCGACACACATCACGTTGTATCCGCCATCGTAGTTTTGCAACAAAAAATAAGAGCACGTTTACCGATGCTCGGCCGCGGCCGGCCCGCATCGCCTACTGCCCAGTTTATTACAAATAGATGCAATATGTTCGACTGAACGAACATTAGCTACGCAAAAAACGTCAAACATTCCCGAACGCCAATCAAGTTCAAAGTGCCAATTAGTTAAAAAAATGCGGCGAGTCGGACTCGCCCATGAAGGGTTCCGTAGCAACAATTAACATAATGTAAAAGTTCTTGTAGTTCGTTGTAACTTTGATCGATGTTTTAATAATAGTGTATTTTTTGCGGTTTACGATTTAAAATTTATTGTTTTTTTTTCAATTCTTATGTGTAAATCTTAATGCGGTCAAATAATACATCTACTTACCAAGTTTCACCAGTACAGATCTTATAGTTTTGGAAAAAAGTGGCTGTGACACACAGACGGACAGACAGACAGACAGACATGACGAATCCATAAGGGTTCCGCTTTTTGCCATTTGGCTACGGAACCCTATAGAGATTCATTTGGTTTGAATGTTGAAGTTTTATTACTTCAATATTTTTGGATTGTGTTGATTTAGAAATAGAACACGTGTTATTCCTATTATAAATGATATTAGTAAAAAAAAATAAACGAAGATGTTTTAACATCAGTTGGAAGATCACAATGAAAAACATGTTTTTTTTACGTATGGCTTAAAAACGGATACCTAATAAATAAAGTGCGCGCGTTAAAATTGAAATTCAACACGATAACGCCGAAAAATATTTTTAAATCACTTTTTGAAACTACTATATCCTTATTATTATAAAAGTAAAAGTGAGTTTGTTTGTTTCTTTGTTTGTTTGTTACACTTTCACGCCTCAACGGCTCAACCTATCATCATGAAATTTGCATACTTATACGTTGTCAAGGTCACATACATAGAAGGACATGGGTACTTTTTACATTGAAGTATTATATAGGTACTCATCAGTACATACATACAGTCAGTGCATAAAACTTCAATGATTTTTTATCCCGAATTCCCGCGGAAATTACAAAATTACCGCGAGTGAAACCGCGGGGAACAGCTAGTAAGAAATAAAAAAATTGTATCTAGATTTTAGTATGCTCATTAAGATAAAAAAAAAATACTACATGGTGGCAAAGTAAAATATAATGAAATCAATTTAACTTGATATTTTTTTTTCCAGAAAAATTCACGTTATCTATATTCGTTTTATGAAATTTTAGATCAAATGGTAAAAAAATTGTGTGTACCTAAGTCTTACGTTCAAAATACATTTTTTTAGGCGTCATCCTCTTGAACAAATACTCATAAGTAAATGTTCATAAGGTTAAAAGAATGGTCTAAAAAATAAATTAATTAAAAATATTTTTCTATCAGCATTCATTCATCTCAGAAAACTCACTTAGGTACCTATTTTTTTGCATTTTCAAAAGTATTACGGTTAAAAAACAATAATAAATTAAACCTTCGTTAATATTTATTGTCTTAGGGTTTAAAAGTGGTTTTATGAAAACCATTCCAAATCTTCAGACACTGTAGTATACCTATGGTATACCTGTATACTTGTGGTATACCTATGCAATAGAAATCGAAAGTTGGCCCAGTAACCAGTAGAATCCGATGGATGTACGTAATTCGTGACCCGTGAAATCTATTTACTTTCTCACTAAAAAGTTTGTACCTTTCGAATATAAATTTTCTCGTACATTCATTGATTACATGACCTGAACGAAAAATAAACTGTATTATTATTACATGTAAACCCTAAAATTAAGACGAAGGAAGTCAATTTTAAGTTGCCAGTTTTAGTTTTCATTTAAAACATTCGGACCCAACAAATAATGTCATAAGATTAGAAAAGATCCGGAAATAAACCTTGAAGGGCTAGTAAGTACTCAAGTGTCCTTTTTGACACCTTCATTACACTGCATACATAGTACATACCTATGTACATACTTGCTAGATACGTAATTCGAAAACCAGTCTTGTGTGTGTTAAATAGGACATGACTAATTGTAGGTCTGAAGTAAGGAAAAAAGTTCAATGTAAAAAAAGGATAACATCTTCAAAATATCCCATATTTTAAAATCTACATCACATCTTATTGAAACTTATTTTTGTCGGAAGTTTTTAAAATTTTCCAACCCGTGGTTTAATTGCTACAGGAATCATACACACCCTTTTTAACTCTTTGCAAGCACATATTTCACCACATATTGACTTCAATAAAAAAAGTTTTTATAAAGTTCCTTATCCATGTGTATACCTAATTTTTCGACACCTACCTATCTAACCCGTGTGTCACTTACATTAATACATAATTATGTAGATGAATTGTTTTTTTTATCCCATAATGAAATGTAGGTATAGAGTACCACCCCTAATATTATTTTATTTTCTACAATATGTTTTTTGTTTCTTTTCAGGTAAGTTCAGTAGTGTATTGAATTTGTATTTACCAAGTAAGAAGTTGAAATAATTTAATTTATTTTATTGAATTGCATTTTACACAAAATTAATATAAAAAACATTTATATATTTTTAGTAATTGTGGATAAAGAAGTATTTTCGTTTAAGTATCTTCTTAGGTATAAATTGATGAGTACCTTGTTGATTCATTGAAAAATATTTAGGTACAATACTAAAAACTATTTGCTTATGAATAATAATAATCGTTACAAACAGTCGTGAAAGTTATACATTTTATGACTGGTGCAAATAAAGTGGTACCTCGAATACCTGTTTCGATAAATAAAGGGTGCATTCTTTCTTTTGTTGGTGCGGTCGAGAAAGCGTCCGACAAACTTTATGATAACGTAGTTTATGCATCGATAAAGCCCTTATCTCGGAGCACCCTTTTCTTAACAGCGCATTCTTGAGTTAACAGAAAGTACTATTACAAAGTCTCTTCGACCTTATCCCCTACGTATTACGGTAGCAATTCAGTTTAATGTGACCATTTAAAGGTATCTAATTTACGATCAGCGGAGCTAGGATGCGCAACATGATAAAATTTTATCGAGCGATTTTATCGATTCTCGTCGACATATTGTATGGTTTTGTTGACGAGAATCGATAAAATGGCTCGATATAATTTTATCGTGTTGCGCATCTTAGCCCCCCAGGTGTGGGCTTTTATCAATCGGCACTTTCATATGGAAGACCTTTACAAAATAGTCAAAGATACGGGGTCGGTATCAAATAAATGGTAAATATGCTGCTGTCCTTTCAACTTTGTCATTGTGTCGCCTGGGTGACATAAGATGCTCTTTGTGGGCTGACAGGACTATACTTGTGAGCAATGATTAATATAATATTATGTAGTGAGTTGACGGAACGTACAAAGTGAATGTTAAGCAGACGTCATAATCTTGGTTGACTTCAATTTATACGTAACAGTGTCCCACCGGACGTTGTTGTACACCGCCATAACAAGCCGCGTAAAGACTTGGACCAAAATGATTATCAAATATTCAGCCAAACAGAATACCGACAATTCTCCAACACGAAATTGTATTATTCAAACAAAAATCAAAACTTCCTTTTGTGTAGCAACTATGTCATCGATTCAGCTTCGCTTGGATTCAAAATGAAAAGGAGCTCGTTGCCGAGCGAAGTCTCTAACTGAAAAGGTATAGGTAATACTGGTAATAGTGGAAAAGACTTTTATTGAGAACTGTCTGAAAGCGAAAGAAACCGACGCAATTTTCAAAGGTAATACTGTTATAATATCGGTTGGTCTCTTCTTTGTGAAGATAATAGTAGTGTTGTCGTAATGTATTTTACAGTGGTAGTGGAATAACGTTAAGGAAAACTATTTCCATAAAGTACATGCCATAAACGTTTCGATGTGCCTCTCATAGTGTTTTCAAGAGCTAAGCAATATTGAAGAACGCTTCTGTGGCTAAGTAAATGTTTCGCTCGTATCGTCTCCTACCGAAAGTTCGCTATGTAAACATCTATGGTAAACATTACAGTGAGTGATACGTTTCGGGTTGATAAAATCATACTATTGTATAACAATAATTTATCTGTAGCCATTTTATATATGTATATATAAAAGGTCACTCACTACGTACACATGAAATCTCAAAACTACTTGCCCTTGTAACGTTCGTACATTGGGGAAGGGTAAATATATGTATACCTCCGGCTATAGCTCAGATAACTAATAAATAGAGTTTTTGGAACGTAAAATAATTTATTAGGTAAAATTGTATTTTTACATTATGTTAGAAAATCAGAATCAAAGAGTGTGTCAAAGTCAAAATATAAAATCAGTAATTTTGAATTTAAAAATTTTTAACAAAAAAATTAAAACCGACTTCCAAAAAACACAAAACTAAAAATCTAAAAATAAAAAGCTAAAAATAACAACATTCCGATTTAATCCAAAAGACAAAAACACACGTAATATTATTATTGGTTTGTGCTACCACTAATCGGTTTGAATTCGGTGACAAGCCCGCTGGTGTCTGCCCACTAGGGTTGTCCTTCTCACGAAGAGCTGGTGGCGGGTGTCGACTTAGCCCATCTACCCCCTCCATATTTGGCTTGTCACCGACTTCATACCGATTAGTGGTAGCACAAACCAATAATAATATTACGTGTGTTTTTGTCTTTTGGATTAAATCGGAATGTTGTTATTTTTAGCTTTTTATTTTTAGATTTTTAGTTTTGTGTTTTTTGGAAGTCGGTTTTAATTTTTTTGTTAAAAATTTGTTTATTTCTCACTTTTAAGTGACTTAGTTCGTAATTTCTCTAAGTTACAATAGCCTAATGTCAACTGCTCATCACCTTTTACAAAATATTGCTTTTCCCGATGCAGGGACGTTAATTGTTAAGGAGTTCTCCTGGTGCATCATCATCAGTTCCACTTCACCATATCAATATGACCAGCATAAATTGTTTAGAAACCATATTAAAGTTAACGAATCGGAATCTGTGAAATACCTATTATTTAGTAGTTCTGATGACCATCTGTGGTCTTCATCATCAGTTCCACTTCTTCAAATTTTACTTTCCGAAAGCAATTAAACGATTTACTATAAAAAATCTAAAAATCGCTATAGGTGTACCTATTATTTTTGAAGAGTTCCCTCGATTACTCCAAGATCCCATCATCAGATCTCGACTTGGTGATAATGGAATCAATTTGGAAGTATCTCCTTTCAAACAAAAAAACAATTTTTTAATTTGCTCCAATCGGAATCCGTGAAATACGTATTATTGTTGAGTAGTTCCGATGACCATCTGTGGTCTTCATCATCAGTTCCACTTCTTCAAATTTTGCTTTTCAAAAGCAAATGAACGATTTACTATAAAAAATACCCAAATCGCTATAGGTGTGCCTATAATTTTTGAAGAGTTCCCTCGATTTCTCCAAGATCCCATCATCAGATTCCGACTTGGTGGCAATGGGACCTAATTGGGAGTAAACCCTTTCAAACAAAAAAAGAATTTTCGAAATCGGTCCAACCGTCTTCGAGTAATCGGTGAACATACATAAAAAAAAAAAAAAAAAAAAACATACATACAATCGAACATAGAACCTCCTCCTTTTTGGAAGTCGGTTAAAAAAGGAATGACAGGAATACAAAATACAACAGGTTTTTTTTTAATAAAAGGAAATATAAATGAGGCAGGATATCATAACGAGTGGCATACCTATAGCCGCCTTGTTACAACAACAAAACTAAAATTTATCAAATATAGGTAAGAGACGTCAGCTAAGATTCACTATGACCATAACACACCGCGTCAAGATAAGACGCCGCAAAAACTGTCATTCCCTCGTAATCAAAGTTTTACTGCAAAAAATACATTCACAACGTTTCTTATGGTATAAAGAATAATAATTTGTAATATTTTGGTATCTAGAACGTTTGGAAATGCGTTTTTGGGACGCGCATTATGGGCAAGGAATGTTGTTGGCCATAGTGAATAAGGGCCCTGATATAATGGAGTTTCTGCGAAAACTGCCATAACGCGGGGGCGGGTGAAACCGCAGGGAAAAGCTAGTAGACAATAGAGTAGCTATAGCTACTGCAATAGCATGGTTCGGTGACGAATTTTACTTATTTCCCCACTATACTTATTATAAATGAAAAAGTGTGTTCTTTTGTTTGTTTGTTTGTTTGTTACGCTTTCAAGGCTTAGTGGTTTTATTGATCATCACGAAATTTCGCATACACGTTTTCAGGGGTACAGAAAAGAATATAGGGTACTTTAATTCCAGAATTCCCTCGGGATCTCCAAATTTTAAAGTGAGTAAAACCGCGAGGAACAGCTAAAGGGAACGTAATAGAAAGTAATTCCTTCTAATCACTATAGTTTCCGGCACGTGCACAATGCAAAACTATGTCTTAAAAACCTATTTTTGTATAAAAACTGACCACACAGTGCCTTATTGTACATTTATAATATTGTATTTGCGAATACTTTTTTGTGTAGAATTTTCTTCAAAAGTTACGGATTGATCAAATTATATTTCTTGTACAAAGAATTTGCAAAGTTTTTAACCGACTTCAAAATGGATTGATAACCTCCTGGTTATCAATTCAGATGTTTGTAGGTATATAAATATTTTCCAAATGATCGATTGATTTGCAAAATTATTTTTTTATTCGAAAGGGGTGTATTCCGAAATGGTCCCATTTAAATTTCATGTGGATCTGATGAATGGTTTCGGAGGCAGATAACGGACTCTTCACGTCGGTTTAATTTTTTTTTTGGTTAACCTTTTGCTTATGACCTTAAAAAGATCAGTCATGTTTTTAAAAGTAGGTATTGTGGATATCTACGGTATACAAATTTTAATTTATGGCCTCATTAAAAAGCAGAAACAAGAAATTTTCCATGTCCCTCAAGTTAGTAAATAAAGAACGAACACTTCTTGCATTCCTTTACCGACTGGTTTTTTTTCTTCGCTTTTAATATGTACATTTTTAGCGAAGTGCGGGGTTGTGGGGTGCGTGCACCCTGTGAAAGCTTTCATGCTGTCGTCGACGTTTGCCGCTTAGTTCAGTGTTCAGTAGTGTCAGTAGCTACGGTACCACAGCACGAGGCGGTCGCGCCGCCGTCTGTCCCGTGATGTCGACCGGTTCCACTCGTTAACACTAACCAGTTTGTACCAACGAAACATGATTATAGTGAAGTTTTTAGTTCGTCACATGTTTAAGGCATATGCGTGAGTTCTAGTCTAATTAGTGAAACTGGAAACCTTCGACTTCTAAGAATTTTTACAAAATTCTACATATTTGGATTTTTGCTGTCAAATAGTATGACAAATAAAAAAAAAATTCGGAGTATTGTATTTTAACATTAAAAGCTTTGATATAATTAGTAATAAGATGTTCAACGTTTTTTAAGGTTAAAGAAAAAAATTCTTGCATTATTTATTATATACCTACATTTAGGTAATTTTTATCTATTACGCACGTCACAACGTCACCACTCACCACGTATCTATTTCGTGACATCATAAAATTTGGATAAGGTTTAGAATAAGCTGCTGCTTTATAAAAAAAAAATAGTAAAGCAGTAAAGGTCAGAGAATACCTACAAAAAACGACATTCCTAGAACTAAAGTGCAGCAGAAACGCCGCCGGGGCTGAGTGGCAACGTGCATCAACGCAGTTTTTTTGTCACCGTAAAAGGTGACTGAATAAAAACTTTTTTCTGCTCTGGAATGTTTGGAACGGTTTTTTTGTTAGTTACACTTGACTATGGAGCTTCGAGCTTTGAAATCGTTGACATAGAGCAAGCAGACTTTAGCGAAAAAAGTTAGATGTCTACCTCTACCGATATTATGTGACGAATTTCTAGTATTGGTGTGGTTAGGTAATATAGTTTTGATATAACTAATATAATATTTTTATGGGAGTTACATCGCTTAAATTGCAAAAAGATTATATTTTTAACGTATATAAAAAAAAAATTAAGCCTTAAAAACATATTTTTAAATTTTCTATCCCTCGGGAACAGCACTTTGTCTGGATGTGAGGTAATGTCCTTTTCTATAGAGAACGTTATCACGGGTAGAGACCCCTGATAACGTGTAGGTATGCCAAATTGTATGATGATCGGTTGGGTAGTTATCGCGCAAAAACTTAACAAACAAAAACAAAAACTCACTGTTCATTTATAATACTAGGATTAGTATGATATAAAAAGCAGTGCATAAATAGTGAGTTTAGTGCGAAAGTGAGTTTGTTTGTTTGTTAGGTTTTCACGTCCTAACATTCATCATGAAATTTTCCAAACACGTTGTCAGAGGTACAGAAAAGGACATGGGGTAGGTAGGCACTATTATCCTGAATTCCCGCGAGAACTCCGTAATTAACGCGGATGAAACTTCATTAAATTTTGCATAGGTACTAAAAGTTGTCCGGGGTACATAATAAGAAATAGGGTACTCAATCCTGAATTCCCGCGGGATCTCCGAAATTAACGCGGGGAGCTGGTCTTATCGTATTTTAGAAGATAATTATGATTTTTTAAGCGAGGAGCGCTAGTATGGGCACGACTTTGTTTTGTTTTGTAACGCACTAATAAGTTCTTGGTGAACTTGGTATGTAGGCAGGTAGGTTATGTCATCGAATTAACATAATTTTATCCTCAAAAGTATTATACAACAAGAAGTTCCCGAGGGAATTCCAAAATCCAAGCACGTGTAAATACGCGCAACATAACACATTCACATATAGTTCCACAATCAATATCAGATAATATTGACGCTTATGTACTACCGATGCAACTTAACCTAGATAGCATACGCACTTACTATATACCATGCCCGTCGCGCCGGTTCGGTCAAGTAGCCATCGGTTATAGTATAGTATTATATTATTTGTGCTATGGGTTTAATGGAATCACTATTATGTACACGTACAGTTAACAACAAAATTAGTAAGAATACCTACACCAAAAATTTTCGGCAACAATGGGCATGTTGACTAATTTTTATTTTTTAGTCCGTCTTGTAAATTATTAAAAAATATTGGACACGTATTTTTTCTTTTTTTACGTAATCAAAAAATAACGGCGATATATTAAGTTGAAATTTCGCGTGACGTCACTATTCTGACAGTTTGTATGGCGGTTTTGCGGTTAGTGACGTCACGACCTCCTCATCCTAAACTTTAATGCGCTTTATCTCTGTATATTTTAATTTATTTAAAAAAGCAAAAAATACGTGTCTATTGTTTTTTTTATTTTCTAACTGACGGACTAATTAGAATTTTGATTTTCAATAGTAGTCAACATCCCTATTGGTATTATTGATCGCAGCCAAAAATAAATTTAATTGTTAATAAAAAAATTATACGATTATATTATTTTTAATCATCACTTTGAGGGTGAACGTGATTAATTTATCACATTTATCAGTTATTATTAATAATCACCGAATGGTTTTGGAAAACGTAATAAAGTCTACCGAGCCTCACCCATGAAGCAAACGTTTGTTTTTGGTGGTCAGCAGTACATACAAACCTAACCCTAACCTAGCATGTTTAGATATTTGGATTGGTCGGTTTTTTGGAGTTGGGACTCCACAAAAGTATAGATAATTTCAACACTTATCTTATTAAACTTATTTTTCATATCTATCATACTTTAATCTGTATATGGCACTATATGGCTTTCACTAAGACTTGGTTTCTCAGCTGTTTCTATGATTGTCATTTCGTACTAATCTGTGTTTCAACTTGCTCATAAATATGCAGTAGGTATTCTCCTGTATTATAAATTCGCACTCTACCTAGACCAAAACAAGCGACATGGGATTCCAACAGTGAGATTACCTACCAGCCGTTAAAGTTGGACTTCTTGCTCGGGAAACATGAACCATTCATCCCTTTGACTATTAACATGTCTAGATTGAGAGTTAGGGACACATATACAGGCTAATTTCCTTATTCTTTGCGTTATTAATTTAAAAACGTAAAGGCCGACTCTCGACTGGCCTACTTTGCAAAATTTAAATTTTGAAGGCGTCTATTATATTCCCTCTGCGGATTTACCCGCGTAAATTTTGGACTTCCCTCGCACACTTTTTTTATCAGTACGAAAGTGCCCTATGTTCTATTCCAAGACCTAAACAACTAACCAAATAGCTGTAAGTCGCATTTTACTTAATTGAATTTCGGAACTCCCTCTAAAGGTTTTTATTTTGGGATAAAAACTATCATTTATTTTTTACTTTTCAGTAGTCCCAGAGACAAAACAAAAACCAAATTTTAACTCTTTTATATTATGAAATTTGACGAAGGCGAAATAAAAAAAGAAGGAAGTAGAATGTGGTAGATCGTAGAGGATCAATTTATGAAGTCTGAGATTCTCGCTGAACGAGTCCCCTACAAACGTATGCAAATTATGTAACGTGCTATGTGAAGCAGATATTTGTTACGAAAGTTTTGTTTTGTGGCATAAAATAGATGATATTACACATAGATGGATGATTCGGTCATTTAAAAAGGACACTTCATGTTTTGTTGTAAATTCATACATATGAAACCTACTAAACTTCCATACAGAGTCATGATAAATACAAATACATATCCATCATATTATGCATAAATGTTTACTTTAATGCGGGGATCAGATCCAAGACATTTAACGTAGTCAGATTCGATAACCACCACACCAATGGTGGTGTCAAAATAAAATATAATAAACCTATCGACTGGAAAGTATAGGTACCTAGAAAAGAAAACGTCAAGAGTAATTGAAACCGAGGGGCATTGTATGTGAAGACTTGTGAATGTAGAAAGCGAATGAGGTGTGGCACTTGTAAGGATAAGCAGAGGTCCATGCCTAGTTATATTTTTTGGAGAAACAAAGGTACATATATGTACCTATATGTATATTGTGGTGTATTATATTTTTTTCAAACGATCCACCGAAAGATGTTTATAATCCAAAGTTAAATAATATTCAAAACGCTATACTTAGATCATATATATAATTGCCTTTCGATTGTGAAGCTTACTAGTGTTGATTTAGTATAAAACGTGGTTTGAGTGGAGTGCTGCGAGCAATTGAACTAAGCACAAACAATTGGGGCTGAGGCACTATTTAGTAGTACGTTTAAATGAGAAACTAGGAATATTGAGAGAACTGACTTAATTTGTATTGCACGGAGCTAGAATGTGTCTTATTTACATGACCCATAAACAAGTCGGTCGATGTTGAATTCAACTTGTTTACTGTCTCAAAAGACTCCAGCCTCCAGACAAGCAATTTGAAGCAACTCAAGTTTGAGTAGATAATGTATATACGAAAGAACTTCACTTTTTCAAATACCTACCTCTTACACGTTATTCCTATATTATTACACAAACAAACTCGTTAAAACTTTAGGAATCTATACATCTATCTATAAACATAAATAAAATTGAAGTGTCGGCTTGTAATAAAATTAATTTTTTTATGTATGTGCCGTATGTACCTACTTTCCATATGCATTTAGTAAAAAGCTGTTAATTTGAAATTACAAGCAGACACTTCAATTTTATTTATGTGTATAGATTTATTGGGTGTTATACGGTATAATCGCTACAAAAAAATTGAAATATTTATTGAATACCATTTAGACGGAAATATACAGCTTGTAAAAAATAATCATTATTGTCTATATTCTATCTACGGGTTGAAGATAAGCCAAGAATACCCAAAAGTTGTTTTGTTATAATTATACTCGCAAGAAGCCACCTAGAATTTACAAAAGTCGTTAATGTATTGTACATTTCATAAATGAGAGGGCATTAACATTAACTGAGAGCAGTGTTCAACAGGTTAAAATTGTACAACTCATATCTAACAATTTCATATTATACTCTGTTATTTTTTCTAAATTTCCGACGTATTTATTTATCAAGTTGCGTAAATACTTTTCATGAATAATTTCTATTTGACAATTATGTCAAAAGTTACATTGTTTTGTTTTTAGATATTGGGACTAGACTCTAATTTTGGATATCCTATCCTTCAGTATATCCTTTATTCCTCCTTATATCCTGTATACTATAATAAGTGCTCTATAAATGTAGAAAACACATTTTACTACTTTAAAAGTTCAAGTTACACTGCGGTAGGTCATTAATTTCTTTGGAAGGCAGGCAAGTAGTAGCGTCTTTCGCTACTATGAAGTCGATTTATATAATATAAAAAAAAAATCACTAATCATCAGGATGATATTATATTATGTCAATCCTACTAATATTATAAATGCGAAAGTTTGTGACTATGTATGGATGGATGGATGGATGGATGGATGGATGTTTGTTACTCTTTCATGCAAAAACTACTGAATGGGTTTAAATGAAACTTTACGATAATATAGATTATAGATCAGATTAAAACATAGGGTACTTTTTATCCCGGGATTCCTGCGGGAACTCTGAAATTAACGTGGTTGAAACCGCGGGGCTTGTGCCAGTATAATATAAAAAAAAAAATCACTGACCATCAGGATGATATTATATTATATCAATATTGAATAAATAACGTTTGAAAAATACTTTATGATCCTTTAGACAAGTAGATTTATAAAATAAGTCGCTTAAAAATTCAATCAAGGCAGTTCAATCTGAGGCCAGCGCAAAGTTAATCTCGATTATGGCATAATCGCTTATATTATATTTACCTGCCTTTATCAGATATCTTTCTAACTGAATTGTTAGCTAACTCGATTAAACGGTTGGAAATTACCAAATTGATTTACAGCTGTTTAAAAGTAAACCCTATTCCATTAGGTTATTAGGGTTAATAGTCTTCGGATTATAATATTGGCCCTTTGCGTGGAACTTACATGATCGATGGATTAATACGACTGTTGGATATTGCGATAATAATTTATTATTTTAATATTGGTATCGGAATTAAGCCCTGAATTATTAATGCTATAAAATTATACGAGTTCACCATTATATCCTGGAAACTTATTGAACTCTGTATATGAATAGAGTATGTACAGTAATGTAAAAATAGAAATATTTATTTCGTAAACAGAAAACAATGTCAAACGAAGTAAACAAGTTTTATTTATTTATTTATTTATTTATTTATTTATTTATTGGAGAAAAAACAGACATAAGTTAGGACATAGTTACAGAATGAGTAAACTTACAACTAGACATAGTAACTTATATCCTAGGCTTTCCCACAGTTAAGTTACATTACACAACTAGCATTAGCATGGTGTCAGAAACATGAGTCGCCGGGTCCACTGCCAATACTGACAAGAATAGTCAAAACCGCTACGCGCCACGCAGCACCAAACAACTGTCGAGGAAGCTTCCCACCTCCACAACCATCCGGCACCGCGCAACTCGCAGCAATTTAAGAATAAATAATTTACGGTTGGAAACAATTGCACTTAAAATATAACGCTTAGCAGGACACCAAGGTGCATACAATTAAAATTATAAGTATCATTAGTCTTATCCTGCACTATGAGTACTACATACATTTAAGAATGTTAACTGCTTGCCGCTTAAAAGCAGGTAGGCTCAGATGGAAAATATCTATGTCATTAAAAGTAATATCGTAAAGCTGGCACATTCTGCGCAAAGGAGCTCGCTGACCTAGGTTAGTTCTACATTTCCTTAAGAAGAAGGTGTGATTTGATCTCAAAGGGCGAGACGGGACATGAAATTTGATATCGAACACAAGGGAAGGGCTATTAATTTGGGAAGCACAGATCTTCCACAGGATGGTTGCACTGTGAAGTAAACGCCGATCTTTCAATGACATTAAGTTAACTTTATTTAGTCTATCTGCATAACACATCTTGCGCAATTTCAATCGATAGGATATAGCACGTGTGAACTTTTTTTGGATAATTTCTAATTTATTGCTATAAACATCATAAAAAGGGTTCCAGACCGACGAAGCATATTCCAAGTGAGATCTTACAAGGGCTTGATAAAGAGTAATATAAGATGATAGATTTTTAAATTTATTCGAAACTCTTAGTACAAAACCGAGCATTTGGTAAGCTTTGGAGGTAATTTTTTGAATGTGCTGATCGAAAATGAGCTTAGAGTCAAACGTTACACCAAGATCACGAATGCTCGATACCCTATCAAGAGGTTGATTGGAGATTTTGTATACATAGTCGCAATTGTTACGTTTTCTGGAGAAAGTGATACTGTAACATTTATTGGTGGCAAGAAACAACTTATTTTTAGTACAGTAATTATGAAATCTGTCTAAATCCTCTTGCAAAAGTAAACAATCATGAGGACCTCTAATTTGACGGTAAATTTTTAAGTCATCAGCGAACAATAGGGTGTTGCTGTGAAGAAAACATAAGGAGATATCATTGATGAAAATGATAAAAAGTAGCGGTCCTAAAATTGATCCCTGTGGTACGCCCGATGTTATTTCACAAACTCCAGAAGAGAATCCATTAAGAACTACTGACTGATGCCTACGCTCTAAATAAGAGGAGAACCATCTGAGGAGACTGCCCCCTATCCCATTATAACTAAGCTTCTTTAAAAGCATCATATGGTCCACTTTATCAAATGCTTTACGAAAGTCAGTGTATATAGAATCTACTGCAATTCCATCATCCATAGACTCCAAAAGAAAATTTGTGTACGTGAGTAAGTTTGTTTCAGTAGATTTTGATGCCACAAATCCGTGCTGACTTGGATTAATAGAATGTTCAATAAGTGGAAATACCCTACCACAGACCAAGCGCTCAAAAACTTTAGCTATGGCTGAAAGTATTGATACCGGTCTGTAGTTTTCTATGCAATTTTTCGGGCCCGATTTGTGTATAGGCGTGATGTTTGCACACTTCCAGACCCTTGGGATCCGCCCCTCAGCTATACTTTTATTAAAAAGTATAGTGAGAGGCTTGCACAGAGTGGAGGCAGTTCTAGATAAAAGTATGGGAGCTATTCTATCTGGTCCAGGACCCTTATTGCAATCTAATCCTTTTAAAACTTTTTCTACCTCCACTTCCGAAAATTCAATATTGGCACTATAGTTTACGGTACTGAGTTCAATATCATTACACAAGAATGTGACATCATACGACTGAGACGTTGATGGTTCAAAGACTGATGAGAAATAAGACGAGAACATTTCGCAAATAGTACCCGGATCATTCGACGATTGATTGTTGAGTTTCATAACAGAAGGATAACCAGATTTGTTAATTTTTAAGTCATGTGAAAATTTCCAAAAATATTTTATATTATGTTTGATAGCATTTTCCACATTCGCTATATAATCTTTATTGCAACTAGATAAGAGCTGTTTAACGGTACGTCTCGCCTTTGAATCTTTTCATTCAATTACTTAGCAAACAAGATTGTTTCGTGGTTCAAAAATTCGTTTTATTCGCCGCAAAACTTTTTTAATTACTCACTTATGAATGCCAGTATAAATGAATAAACTCAACTTCGGTTATTCGACTCTTTTGTTGCAGATAATATGTAATTTACATCGATTAAAGTAATTTGTATTAACTTTTTTGTCAGCGGGTTTAACCTTTAGGTAACTTCCCTTCGTGAAAAATTACCTAAATAAGCATGTATCTTATTGTAAAGAAATTTTGAGCTTCAAAAAAATAAAAAATAAAATCATGTACAATGTAATGGAAAATTACCATTCGTCTTTTATAATAATGAACTGATTCAAATTTGTACGTATCTTCTTTGTATATTAATTACTAGCTGTGCACCGCGGTTTACCCGCGGTAATTTCGGAGTTCACGCGAGAATTCCGCAGTAAAAAGTACCCTATGTCCTTCTCTGTACCCTTGATAAGGTGCATGCCAAATTTCATCCAAATCCGTTCAGCCGTTTTTGTGTGATTGAGTAATATACATCCACCCTTTCACATTTATAATATTAGTAGGATAAATCGTTTGGCATAAAAGTAAGTATAATTTTAACAACAAAGACTTCTTTAATAAGGCTGTAGGCCATTGCTACCAGATTCAATATCAAGTGGCTGCTTGGAGATGGAACAGGATACTGTCACTCCTCAATTAAGGCAGCTTTCTTTTGATATAATAACCGCTCGCGTCTTTATGGTATAACTAGTACCTACCTATATACTTCGTACTACTACTACCTATATAATTATCATCTGCAATTTAATTATGTACTCTAATGGGTAGATCTTATAATCTTAATGTATATAAATCACGTGTCACGTTGTTTGTCCGCGATGGACTCCGAAACTACTGAACGGATTTTGATAAAATTTTGGAACCATTTATAATATGGTCCAACTTAAAAGATAGGATAGTTTTTAGCCCGGAATTCTCGCGGGAACTCCGAAATTACCGCGGATGACAGCGACAGATGACAATCGCGGGGGACAGTTAGTCTTAAGGGCCTATAGGAGGCTAGAACTGCCCCACCTCTCACTTTTGAACCTGTATATCAATAAAAGTATTCAATCAATAATATTGAAAAAAATATATAGTAAAGTTAAGGATATACACTAAGTCCTATGTGATGTTAAAACACGATTACTAAAAATTTTCTCGATAGAAAAAAATCACAAACTTCCCTCTGATTTATACAAATAAACCGCAGAAGTCAATGAATCATTTATCCACACTAATTAAACTTTGTATAGAAACTCAACATAATACAATACGTGTACTATGTGATCTCAATTGAAAATTATGTTTTTTTGTTTTTTGTTAGAAATTAAATTCTGATATATTGCGAGTTCACAGCGTTCACCGCTTGAATTCAGTCGCGCTCCGGCATTCGAAAGGGGAACCCGCGTCGCTTGTCGTCTCTTACACCGACTTATAACCTAGAAATTAAAAGTGCAGTGAAATGGGAAATAATCGGAACAAGAAAAAAAAAAGACGGAATTGGAGAATAGAAACCGCTAAAAACATGAATAAAATATTAAAGTAAGTACCTATCTACGTATATATATATATAATATAAGTTATAAAATGTTTGTTTGCACCTACCTACTTTGTGTCTGATTATGGATTGTTGACATGAAATATGATTAAAAAAATGAAATAGGTAATGTACCTATTTATAGTAGTGTGATGAGCAAATAAGTAAAGTAGGTAGGACTGTTACGTAATCGTATTGTTCCCAACTAACTACAATACATTGTTCATTTTAAAAAATAGACAAATATTGCTCGAAACTGACTGTAATAAAGAAAATGTACCTGAAGTGGACCTGTGCCCGTGAGTATCATCTAGCTAAGTAAATAAATACACAAATGTTTTCAGAAATAGAGTAACCACAGGTTCTTAGGTACTTACCTAGGTGCTAGGTAAGTAGGACCTACCTAGTAACTAGGAACCTAAAAACCTACTAGGTAGGTATATAGTATGTCTAAAGTGAAATGTAATCATCTTGTTTGTTGAATATGTAACTCCATACACCTACCATCTCTAAATATTAGGGTAATCATCCCAGTAAGTTGCCACGGTCACATTATTTTAGTAGTATGAACAAAAGAGAAGTAATAGCCTATTTTGTTACAGAATGCAAATACCAACGGAAGCCATGGTTGCCAGTAGTTCCAAAAATGCAAACGAACCTGATTTTACAACGTTACAAACTGTAGAATTGTGAGATTATCTGTCTAAAATTTTATAACATATTCATACATATATTCATAACCTTGTACAAAACCTGCTCTTAAGTGTAATAAATACTTTTCCGAAAACCGCATCAAAATCGGTTCAGTCAAAAGCAAGATTATCATGGAAAAACATAAATACAGTCATACAAGTCAAACAGAGAACCTCCTAAAAACTGTACTTTTCTAAAAACTGCATCAAAATCAGTTCAGGCAGATGCATGATAATCGCGGACAAACATACATACATACGGTTCAAACTCATAACCTTGTACAAAACCTGCTCTTAAGTGTAATAAATACTTTTCCGAAAACCGCATCAAAATCGGTTCAGTCAAAAGCAAGATTATCATGGAAAAACATAAATACAGTCATACAAACTGTACTTTTCTGAAAACTGCATCAAAATCAGTTCAGGCAGATGCATGATAATCGCGGACAAACATACATACATACGGTTCAAACTCATAACCTTGTACAAAACCTGCTCTTAAGTGTAATAAATACTTTTCCGAAAACCGCATCAAAATCGGTTCAGTCAAAAGCAAGATTATCATGGAAAAACATAAATACAGTCATACAAACTGTACTTTTCTGAAAACTGCATCAAAATCAGTTCAGGCAGATGCATGATAATCGCGGACAAACATACATACATACGGTTCAAACTCATAACCTTGTACAAAACCTGCTCTTAAGTGTAATAAATACTTTTCCGAAAACCGCATCAAAATCGGTTCAGTCAAAAGCAAGATTATCATGGAAAAACATAAATACAGTCATACAAACTGTACTTTTCTGAAAACTGCATCAAAATCAGTTCAGGCAGATGCATGATAATCGCGGACAAACATACATACATACGGTTCAAACTCATAACCTTGTACAAAACCTGCTCTTAAGTGTAATAAATACTTTTACGAAAACCGCATCAAAATCGGTTCAGTCAAAAGCAAGATTATCATGGAAAAACATAAATACAGTCATACAAGTCAAACAGAGAACCTCCTTTTTTGAAGTCGGTTAAATAAAGAACAACTGGTTACCTTATTGTTTAAAAGCAATCTTCCGGGCTAGGTATTTTACATTTTTTATTGATTTAAAAATACAGTCATTTTACTGTTACTTACTATGATTGTTACAATAAACAAATTGTATGAATAAATTTTTCTAGTAAATTTACATAGTTTTATTTAATATTGTGATGATATTGTGTGATAAAAGAACAATGGCAAAATTTCTATAGGAGCTGGACTTGACTTTTATTTTTCATGTCCTAAAATAAACTATAGTTAGATTGATTTGTTTTTATGTTGTAAATACCATCCCGTTTAAAAATCATATCTAAATAGCCACAATTTTTTAAAATAACATCGTAAAATCCACAATACATTTGAGGTTAGAATCAACAACTACCTTTTACCCGACCGAAAAGTGTAGTTAGCATAGAAATAATGTAGTCACAAGTGGTAGTGATCAGTCCGTAAAAATGCCTAGGTCAATACGACAAAGGAAATTCAAAATAGAACAGCAAGTCAAGCGATTAAAATGCGTGATTGCCGGGTGTCATGTCAATTGCCAATCAAATCAAAATGACAATCACTGGCGCGGTTCGATGACCACAGATTTAGTAATTTGTCAAAGACAAATGACGTTCCGATGTACGCAATTGAACAAAATGCTTATACTTATTATGAACCTACATAATTTTTTTTATGACAAGAATGCACACACAGTTGTTGATTTAATGCCTACATAACTATCTAGTAAAACTATTCAGAAAAACGTGAATAATTATAGTCTTTGAATACTAAGTCACGTCATACGCGAAATGAATCGTCAATAGATGCGTTCTGAAACCACATACATGATGTCGTAGAAGTTACAAAAACACAAATAAATTGATATCTTTTTTTTGTGGCTACTTATAGAGATATTTTTTGTGTTTTCTTAAATCTTAAAAAATAAGGATTTTCTTTCATATATATATCATATATGGACACCATTGTTTCGTATCGAGTCCGATTTGGCCATCCTTCTTTGTGCCTGGGCTCCGGGTCTATAATGGTAGAGCTTGTCTAATCTCCCGCTATCGCTTGCACCGCAGTTTATTGTAGTACGAGGAAAATCTGTTAGATGTCGTTCTAAGCATTATAATTAGTAATAGTAATACTTTTTAAAAGATGGCGCTTTTATAACTCAAATGTCGTAATTACACAGAGGTGAGTCAGGTAGGGTGGGACGAAAGAAAGCTCGCGCGCCCAAGGTCATTGGCGTGGGGGAGCCTCTTAATATATATAAATCAGTCGCGTTGTTTGTCCGCGGTGGACTCCTAAACTACTGAACGGATTTTGATAAAATTTTGTAACCATTTATAATATGGTCCAACTTAAAAGATAGGGGGATTCCCGCGGCAACTCCGGAATTATTGCGGAGAACAGCTAATCACCGTAAACTACTATAAGGGGTACAAAGAAGGATGTAGAGTACCTACTTTTTCCCGGAATTAACTCCGAAATTACCGCGGATGAAATCGCGGGGCACAGCTAGTTGGTACATAAGGACGCCTATCCTTAATTTATATTGCAAAAAAAAAGTGAAGCGTGTTGATTTCAATGCATTCTTTTAAGGGGTAACTTAGGTAGGTGCAGCTTAGGTAAACAAAAAAATCATGTAAATTTTAACAAAGATAATGTAAACAACAATATCTTTTGATAAATAAAAACAATTTCGTAAAACATAATGTAGTTTTAAAAGATTTGAAGTTGTGCTACTGTGTTTTAATATTTATAATATTTAAATATATCGTGAAGTCTCAATGATTTTTTTAGTATTCCCATCTCAGTAGGTATGCTTTTTAAAACGGGCGGGTTAGTTTATCAAGTGTGGCGGGGAAAGGATGAAGACAGATTAAATTTTGCACCGCTTCGTCGTCGGGTCTTTTCTTAAATTTTAATATAAAATGTGTTATGCGCTGCGATTTTTTGTATTTTTGTAGAGAAATATAAATTCATTTAATTCTTATCTTACTTCAACGTTCAATTTTAACTTCATAACAAGTTACATACAATAAAGGTACCGTGGATTATTTGAACTGCAATAATTATTATAAAAACAAATTTACAGTTTCAAGAGCGAACAAATTATCGCAAGCTAGCTAAAAATGTAATAAAGTTTTGCAAAGTTGATTCAATAAATTCCCTAATAGTTCCCAATTTTAGCCATTGGAGTTACCAAACTAACTTCACCTTGATTTATGTTCGGCACTATATAAAATGCCACTGTAGAGTTTCAACAATTTAGTCTGCCATTGTGCGGTGGAATTTTTCTTAATTTTCCGTTGGAACTGTGGAGTTGAGAGTAATAAAGCCTTTTCATAAGGCCTCTGTTGTTCCTTTGTTCCTTAAGAGAAAAACTTTTAAGAACCTATTTAATATTCAATTAAGGTACGGAGACATAAGAATATGGAGGAGAGAAAAGATTTCTTACTACTTTTTAGTGTCATTTGAATATCTATATTTGTGCAACTAGGTAATCAAATAAACATCAAATGCTTAATAATATAAAAATAAATAAAAAATATCTCAAAACATTCCTGTTGCTTGAATTTATTTAGTTATTATAGGTATTTATTATTTATTATATTATATAATTTTAATTTTAATTTTAATAGCCTAAACTTATATTGGAGCAATAAAGTAAACTTGATTTTGGAATAGAATTAAAATGTAGGTACTTATCTACCTAACTTTTTTTTTTGTAAAATTACCAATTTGTATTTATCTACATTTTTACTTTTCTCTTTAAGTAAGTATAATATCAACTATCTATTTACGTTTTAATAGAGCTATATAAATACTATAAGCTGACATTAGCGCTATTGAGGTGCTGTTTATCCCCATTCAGTGGGTAACAATGAGCCATAATTCTCCGCATCTGCGGGAAGCTGCAATATTTATGTGAAGCCTGACGACACATTAAGCACCCATTTACTTAACAGTTATTAATCTTATTATGTAAGATTAAAACTGCACACGAAATAGATACGTGTTTAGAAATTTATATCTCTCATTTACATTGGTCTTTCAATATTTAACTTAATTATTTTAATGGTATATTATTTTTACATTTCAATAATACACACACCACTTTAACCCATCCTTGACTAAGCTTTAGCTTGCATCGTAGAAACTAACTATAACGATGTGATAACTAGGTCCTAATTATCTTCATAAATTTTATTATTATTATTCACAATGGATATTTGTGGTATAAGAATGCGTATTACGTAGGTACCTACATTCGTCGTAACTGAAAAGTGGAACCCGGTGTTAATCATTAGGGGAATTTTAACCTGGGACCTCTTGACCTGTGGATAAGCTTAATGACAATGGCAATAAATAATTACTTAATGGCATCAGATCACTAAGCTTTGGGCCGTCAATGGTTCGTTCCAAAAATTTCTTCAAAAACAAATATTTTTTTATTTGCTAGTTATTAGGTACCTACACGTAGGTAGATAAAGCAGAGATCATAAAGCAGGTAGATCATAAAGAATTGATCTAAAGGTTTCCAGTTTCATAGATAAATAATAATAAGTACCTATCTATTCAGATATATTTGCATAGTGAGACATTCAATGATTACTCAAAAGTTTTGATACACTTACTATTATACTACGTACCACATAATTGTAATAAAGATATAAGTTAACTTTGTAAAAATGTTAGCTTGTGTATGTCAGCCCACTGAAACGGCATTACTTTACAAAGGAGGACCACCCGTTGCCATGGGACCACTCGGTAGCAGCAAACTACATCACAACACATCTGAAGCCGTGAAAACCGCTGGTTTACTATATAAACCAAATTACAATATAAACGAAAATACCAAAGACAGTTCGCCATCGCTAACTTCGTCACCCACACACTTAAATGGTAGTTTATTGAGTCTGAAGAACATAGAAAAGAAAGCAAAATCAACGAAAATACTCGTAAACCCAGGTTGCACCGATAGTATCAGTACTAGCGATGATAGCAATCGATCGAAAAAGGCCAACTCCAAATGGAATGGCAAGAAAAAACGCCTCAAGACAGGAAATGAGAAAAATAACCGAAAAGAAGAACTTGACAGCGATAAGGATTGTGCAACTAGTTCAAAATATAAAAAAGACAAAATATCCATTTCTTGTTTTAAAATGAAAAACTCGGATACTAAATCACGCTCGGACGATGATCGGAAATCGGGCCGCGAGAATTGTGTTAACGAAAATGCTAGTAATTTGATTAACGCTGAAAAACCTGACCTTATTAATCATTCTAAGAAAACGGGCAAAGATAATGTTGCTATTGCTTACGAAACCGCCAACGAGATGCTATTGAATACAGACCAAGTGATCACAGGGAAGACTGATAGTGATATAACAGTTAACGAAAATAAGGTAAGAAAATAAGGTAGTACGACATACTAATTTAAATTTTATCTACCTTTGATATTCTTTACTTTTATTTTTGATGTTTTTATTTCATAAACTTGCGGTCCCTGGAGGATTTACTTGCATGAATTGATTCGAAAAAGTACATTTTTACTACAGTGAAAACATTTTTTGGATCCAAAAAGTAGATAATTATTATCAATTTCACGAAAATTTATTTACGTATTGTTAGGTGAACTGACCGATGACCTGAGGAAGGTCGCTGGTAGTGGCTGTATGAGGAAAGCGGGAGATCGTGTACTGTGGCGTGCCCTTGGGGAGGCCTACGTCCAGTAGTGGACTTCAATAGGCTGATTGATTGATAGATTAGCTCAGACCGACAATTTTTTTTTAAATGTTCAATTATATTTCAACCAATATCAATTATAGTTCTCCAAGGTTTCGGGAATTCTGAAATAAAAAGTACTCTATCCTTCCTTTCTGACAATGTGTATGCAAAATTTCATGACGACCGGTTGAACCGTTAAAGCGTGAAAGCGTAACAAACAAACAAACTTACTTTCGTATATTAATAACCCGGAGGTGAATAGTTCTGCGGTAATATAAGTAGAAGACTGTAAGGAGGCATCTATATGCCACTCGTTACAATGTTTCTGATGAGATATCCTGCCTCATTTTTATTATCTATTTATTTTTAAAACTTGCTGTATTTTGCTATTCCATTTTGGTATTCCTTATTTTACGAAAATTTAAATCATGTAGGTATTTTCTATTCTATTTTTTGTTTACGACTCTCTCTTTGATTATACTTCAAACAATTAAAATCTAAATTATTATTTTACTATTGCTTAGTACTTTTCAATGTAATCAAACCATCTATTACTCTTACTAGACCTAATTTTATTCAATAACGAGCTAGTCTTTGATTTCATTTGTATGTGTTGATAACTCATTGTTCCAAAATCTTGAGCTTATCATCGACTGCTTTCTCTCTAGTAAGGGACGAGTCAATTTGTATGCTAATGATACTCAGTACTTAACGGGTATCTAGCGATCGCATGCTTGACCACTCTCAAGCTTCCACTACTACGAGTATTTCTTTGAAAAGGGTGCTGGCTGATCTAGTCGGGTTCGTGACATTCTTACTTAATAACATCTGTGTAATTTGAAATAGATTGCTTTCATTGTGAAACGGCTGCTCATATTATTATAGAACAGAATACACTTTATTCACCAAAATAATGTTACAGTGTGTTAACAAAAACTTATAAATAAAGGCATACAAAAGGCGGTCTTATCGCTTTACTAGCGATCTCTTCCTGACGACCTTTGGGTGGATAGGACAAACAGAAAATTTATATGTTGATTTGGTATATATACTATACGGATCCGTGACCTTCCTGGCATAGATTAAAACGAATGTTCTGTATTGATCTTTAATAATACTTCAAGTAACTATATAATGAAGTCGAAAACATCTTTTCATTTTTAGATGACACGGATGGTACATTCGGCACCGAATGCGTTAAATTGTTTAACGTTTAACCGCGGCAACTTCGAAGTTCCCGCTAGAATTCCGGGATAATAAGTACCCTGTGACACTCAGAATTACCTGCTATTGGTAAAAGAGTTTTCAAAATCGGTACAGTAGATCCAGAGATTACTTCCTACAACCTCACAAATTCACAAACTTTACTTTTTTATAATATTAGTATAGATATTAGTAGTACAACCACTGTCAAAAGTGTTTAGCGAATGGTAAACCAATGACATTATAAGTAACCAAATAACGCGATGTGACAGTCATTTTTAAATAAAATATTGAATAAAATTTCCTTTTATAATTAATAATATAATTTTCAGAATGGTATTGTTTTATTGTAGTATTTCATAGTGTTCTTTTTGTTTCAGGTAAGCTTTCTCTTTGAATAAATGATGCGACTCGTAAGTTAAATGGCTGCGGAGTAGATTGCGATTTGGTAATTATGATTTAAAACACAGTAATTAGAAACTTCGTATTCAATAACGAAATCGTAATGTTATTATCTACTAGCTGTTCCCCGCGGTTTCACTCCCGTTAGTTTCGGAGATCCCGCGGGTATTCCGAAATAAAAGTACTTACTACCCTATATTTTCTCTGTACCTACCCTTGCAAGTAGTTGGTTGAGTCTTTTAGCCGTGAAAGCGTAACAAACAAACAAACAAACAAACTTACTTTCGCATTTATAATAGTATTAGTAAGGACTGAATTTTTATTTTGTATAGGCATTCTCAAAGAGAAGAAATTTAAAAACTTTTTTTTGGCTTGGTTACTCTTGGTTACCCCTCTCAATTTTATGTAAAAATATTCAATGTACAAATGAATGAATCGCGGATTCTACTCTTTTATTATAGTATAGATAGATAGAAGATAGAGTAACACACGCTATGATGGACGATGCTTACACCCTCTCTCAAAGGTATAGGTCAAAATTTTTAACAAAAAAATTAAAACCGACTTCCAAAAACACAAAAATAAAAAGCTAAAATTAAAAAGCTAAAAATAACAAAACATCGAATTAATACAAATGACAAAAACACAAGTAATATTATTATTGGTTTGTGCTACCACTGATCGGTGTGAATTCGGTGACAAGCCCGCTGGTGTCTGCCCACTTGGGTTGTTCTGCTTACGAAGAGCCGGTGGCGGGAGTCGAGCCCATCTACCCCCTCCATAGTTGGCTTATCACCGACTTCATACCGATCAGTGGTAGCACAAACCAATAATAATATTACTTGTGTTTTTGTCATTTGTATTAATTCGATGTTTTGTTATTTTTAGCTTTTTAATTTTAGCTTTTTATTTTTGTGTTTTTGGAAGTCGGTTTTAATTTTTTTGTTAAAAATTTGTTTATTTCTTATTTTTTAGTGAGTCGGTTTGTAATTTATCTAATGCCTAATGTCCTAATGTCAACTGCTCATAACCTTTTACAAAATATTGCTTTTCCCGATGTAGGGACGTTAATTTTTGAGGAGTTCTGCTGGTACACCACCATCAGTTCCACTTCACCATATACGTTGTGACGAACATAAATTGTTTACAAACCACATTAAAGTTAGCGAATCGGAATCAATGAAATACCCATTATTTAGTAGTTCCGATGATCATCTGCGGTCTTCATCATCAGTTCCACTTCTTCAAATTTTACTTTCCAAAAGCAAATAAACGATTTACTATAAAAAATACCCAAATCGCCATAGGTGTACCTATAAATTTTGAAGAGTTCTCTCGATTCCTCCAAGATCCCACCATCAGATCCTTACTTGGTGACAATGTGACCAATTTGGAAGTATCCCCTTTCAAACAAAAAAACAATTTTCCAAATCGCTCCAACTAGAACCCCTGAAATACGTATTATTGTTGAGTAGTTCCGATGACCATCTGTGGTCTTCATCATCAGTTCCACTTCTTCAAATTTTGCTTTTCGAAAGCAAATGAACGATTTACTATTAAAAATACCAAAATCGCTATACGTGTGCCTATAATTTTTGAAGAGTTCCCTCGATTTCTCCAAGATCCCATCATCAGATCCCGACTTGGTGGCAATGGGACCTAATTGGGAGTATACCCTTTCAAACAAAAAAAGAATTTTCCAAATCGGTCCAATCGTCTTCGAGTAATCGGTGAACATACATAAAAAAAAAAAAAAAAAAAAAAAAAAAACATACATACAATCGAACATAGAACCTCCTCCTTTTTGGAAGTCGGTTAAAAAGTGAAAGAGCATGAGAGTTCATGCTCTTTCACTGAGTACACAATATGACCGTGTATCGATATAAACTTTTTTTTTTATTCAGTGCGTAGGTAATCTGTTAGTAGTGAGCTCGTATTATGGTTCGGTATGTCTAATGATTGACTGACTGACGTTTGCTAAGTGTGCGTCCCGCCTAAACGTCCGCTCGAAATAAATGACGGACTTTTTTGTACAACACATTACTCCGTTGGCGTCTTCTGTTGGTTAAATACTCTAAGCTTATTTTGTATCGCTCCCAATTATTTATTACATTCATTTCTACTTGCGAAATGTCTAAGACTTAATTACAAACTGATGTACGTACATGTATTTAGGTAGATTACATATCTACCTACCGGTCTCTAACCCATGCCGCATGATGACTAAATTTTATTTTTTAAGCCATCTTGGATTTATAAAAAATGTTGGACACGTATTTTTCCTTTTTTTACGTAAACAAAAAATAACGGCGATGTATTGAGTTGAAATTCCGTATCACGTCATACAGGTTCACTTTATAATTAGTTATGACGTTCCAAGCTCCCATTCCTACACTGTAATGCGTTTTATCTAAGTATTTTTGTAGTAGTTTATGTATTTATATAGTATAATATTTGAAACGCTTCGCCCATCCACCCGTGTCTATGTATTTTTGATTGTCCTTTCGCATAATTGGTTGTCTGGAAGAGATCGCAACTATGCAATAAGACCGCCATTTGCTTTCTCCTTTTCTTTAGGTACTGTAATATTGTTATTCTATGTGCAATAAAGGATTAAATAAATAATAAATAATTTTTTTTTTTTATAACTCGAAAAAGAGAAAAATACGTGTCTATTATTTTTTTACTATCTAAATGATAGACTAAATAAAATTTTAATTTTAATTTCTTAATGTCATCATGCCCATTGAGGTAAAAGGAATTTTTTTAATCTGCCATGTATCGTCAGAATACTGGTAGCCAAAAAACGCTATAAACCGGTTCGAACGAGGAATAGGTGTATTTTGAATGTTGTATTTTATTTGTCGTCGTTGAAAAGAAAAAAAAAGTGACCCAGTCTTTTGAATTGAAAGCACGGCGTCACTTTTCTTTTCACAAACGTCGTATGAAAAGCGTTATTTGGTGCCTGGAGGTGTGTCTATATGGGTCGCGGTTGCTATCTCGACCTTGGGTATGTTATTCAGAACGTGCTGGGACACCACCACACCTACCTATCGCTTTACCTTTGGGAATAGGCCATCAACTAGATAGAGGGCTTTAGTATTCGGTGTTTTAGTTGGTTTTGGTGTTATTTCTACTTAACATTCATTTGTTTCCAATCTAAAATTGTTTGCGTGTAAGAATTAAAGTGTTCCCTCCCTATTCTACCCCTATTTAACGTTATCTATACGGCTGTATTTTTTTTTCTGATAATTAAGTTTGATTTGTTACGCGCTAATGACTTCCCTTTATTGTCTTTTTTATAAGAAATATATCTATCTCTGGACACTCGTTCTTTAAACCTTCCTTTAATACGATTAAAATGATTAAATCCTGAACAAAGATTATTTAAATAGGCGTATAAATATTTTGTTTTACCAACGCCATGTAATCTAATTAGCTTGCCGTTAATTTTCATGGACTTAACTAGATTTAAGTAGACCTAAAGCAGTAAACATTATTATCCTTTGCAATTAAGGATTAAGAATTTATTTGTGGATGAAGTTTGGCCGCGAGCACTGCAAGCTGCTTCCGAGCGGCCAACTCCCCGTCAGACAGTAATCCAATAAATTAGGAACGCGGTGTAAAATAATATTTGTCTTATTCCAGACTTGCAGATATATCTTCTATTTGACTTTTAATATTTCATTTGGTACCTACTTCCTAGCTGCTCCCTGTGCGAATTCACGATTCCCGAGAACTTTATAGTAGGTACCCTATGTTCTAGTTCTGGACTTAATGTTATGTTGTATAATGTTATGTTATATAAACCGTTACCAAGGGAAAAAGAGATTCATTTTTATATATGTACAGAGGTAAATATATGAAATTGATAATATGAAAGGAATAATTCTATTCTACTCTATTCAACAAAATCCTATCAAATGTTTTTTTATAATGTTTCTTATAAATTTAATTTTCTTAATTGTCCCTAAACATTTCATATGTCGTATTCTTATATTTGAATACAATTCGATGAGATTTAATACTAGGTACTTACCGACCAATTTAATCTTCAAAAGATTCACCGAAATCTGTAGCCGTCATGAAAATTCATTCTTTCACAGAAAAATATAACATCGCAAATAATAAAATGTGAGCTCGCTCGTCCATTGATCTTAATGTAAATAATAATCCACCCTTAGTGTACCCTAATCTGGCACAAAAATGGCCCGCCCACGGTTAAAATAGGGCGGGGAAATACGACGTTGACACTAAATAAACGTTTCTCGTGGAACAAGGACTAAGAACCTAGTCCAAATAAATAGTTGTCGCATTATCTTCTATCCCGTCTTCGTTAAGAAAATAAATTGGGCACAATCTCACAATTTATAACGATTAGATTTTGTAATTAGACATGGGTAACTCCGGACCCGTATATATCTTTGGAACCGTATCCCGAAGCGGAGTTGTTACAACTCCTTCACTTGTCCCATTTTAAACATATCCCATATCCAACCAACTCCGACCACTCCGAGACCAACCGAACCGAGCGCCGATCGGAGCCGAGCGAGCGGAAGGAGTTGGAATGATAACGCCGCGACATATCCCATATCCAACCAACTCCGGCAACTCCGAGTCCGACGCCGACCGACTCCCGAACCGAGTAGGTACCGAAGCGAACCGAACCGACTCCTAGCGGAAGGAGTTGGAATAGGTACAATTCACGAGTCACCACGAGTGGCCACGACCACCCACGACTTACGAGAGATTAGTACTTGGTAGGTATTCGTTTCTTTCTAGTTTCTACGGATTATGTGAGACGGAGCACGTGCTCAAGACGAGGTATTTTAAGCAGAAAAAAAGCGCTTTAAAAATATACGCAGTAAACGCACCCTTTCGTTTATGTGTCGAATTTAGCTTTAAAGCGACAGAAGAGCTACTAAATTCCATACAAATTATTTAGTTTTTAATTATTTATTTAGTTTATCTCAAGTTTACTATAGTGTGCAAGACTTCCTGGACAGAAAAGTTGACTATTAATTTGTGTTTATTAATTTCTTCATTGATATTAACATTTTGAAATTACATTCATAATGTAATTCGTAAATAATTAATTATCGTGATGAATTGATTGAATTTAATATATTTTGCATGTCACTCAATGACTAGACATTAGAACTTGAATCAAAATTAACAATGTAACCATCTTTTAGAACAATGTCTTATGCAAATAAATGATTATTATTATTATTATTAGACACCAACTAGCGAGTTTCTTCTTAGCTAGTATGTGTATTGTGTACTGTATAGTATTTAAATTTTAAAATGAATAACTGTGATTGTAGTGTGTACTATGTGTTCAAAAACCGTATCATGGTTTATTAATGTAAATTATAGGTAGGTTTAGGTATATTGGACTAAAAACTAATAAATGACATCAAACTAATATACAGATATTACAAATATTATTAGTTTGGCAACAGTCAAATATTATATTACAATAATTACGTTTAAAAATGATTGACATCCCGCCTTACAACATAGATTTATTTTGAATCTTTTTTTTTTTAATATAATTTTCGCCTTTTTTTTGGTAAAGTTTACCCCTTTCGGGGAAGGCAAAGGAAATTTAGTCCATGCAGCCAATAATTCTCCCCTTTCGGGAAAGGCAAGGGATTCTAGGTCCATACAGTCTGAACATTTTTTTAATTTACCCCAATGGGGAAGGCAAAGGAAACTAAGTCCATACAGCCAAGTCAGTATTTTTCTTCTTCTGAAGTTATTTACATCGAAATGCATTGGTGAGATGCGGATATGGATATGCTATCGGGATACATATCTTTTACTGGAAGGATACGTGGCATATCCAATCCTTGGTCGGACACGTTTAGCCCATGCCTAGTAGCCAACAGATGTCTATTGTCCACTGTTCAATATCTGTTTTGGACTCCAATGATAGTATAATCTGCTGGACTCGATCCCGCGATATTTAACGAATCATGGGTTTATTTTGTGGTTATAAAACTGTAGGTACATACGGCTTGTACCATAAGCTTGTATCTTTACCTACTAGGTACCTATATTGCATTCGTATTGTAAGTCTTGTATAAGACTATTTATATACTCGGTCACGAAAAACTTACATTAATGTTTACTGACGTAGAGAAATTTGTAACAAAAATAAAAATAAGAAAATTTACGAGCGCACTCGTTTGCTGCTGTAGCTTTGCAGGAATTCAGGATATACATAACAGCATTTGTATATTGTGAATTCCTGACCAAAACCTCACATTTCCAGTTACTTTTAATAATATACGAGCATTTTAACCCGACTTTGGGGAAAATATTGCGCTTTCCCACGATAAAAACGCCATCAAATATAAGTGGTAAGTAAATTAAATTCGACGTATAGGTACAAATTATACCCATATTTTATTTTCACGTAGAATGTTTTTACTCTTAGCACTTTCGTAAAGATGTATAGCTTATCATCCATAAAAATTAAAAATACGATAAAAAAAAGTTTATTTGTACGGAGAACTTCTGAATCGAATTCAAAAATTCTTCCACTGATAGAAGCTACAGAATTCCTGAGTATACCTACAGAATACTTTTATTTTGGAGAAATATTTTCCGAGCGATTATCTACCAAAATCGAAGAAAACAGCTATATGGTAGATACCAATGTAGTTACGAGTTATTTTGGTCTTGAACATAACTAAGAAGACTAAGAATTCAGAAATCGACGCGGGAAAATCTGTATCCGTAAAAAAAATGATAATGTTATTATTTTCAATAGCCAGCTAGCTATCCGACAACATTGACCCGTTTAACTGTAGTTTCTGTATTAATAGTGGAGTTTAATTAAAATTTTAATGAATTTCTCATCTATCTCCACACACAAAGGAAAATCTACGAACAAAATCAACGCTTGAAGCGCTTTATTTGAACAGTGAACCGGTCAGGGTAATTTTCTCGTTAAAACCGAAAATGTTTGACCGCACGTTTTATACGAGTTTAATAAGTAGGTACCTACACCAAGTGCAGTGTTAATTTGTTAATGATCCTATTTTTAATCAAACATTAATAGGTACATACAATGAAATTAATTTATTGAATAAACTTCGTTATCTCTAATACTAAGAGCTGCTGGCTTCTGATGTAGGATATACGTGTTTCAGAAGTCAATAGTCCGATCGTCAAAATGTTTATCATGGCAATCAATTCAATAATACAGTACTAGCTGTTCCTCAAGGGAATCCCGGGATAATAAGTACCCTATGTCCTCTCTGTACCCTTGACAACGCGCATGCAAAATTTCACGATGATCGGTTTGGCCGTTAAGGCGTAAAAGCGTAACAAACTAACAAACTCACTTTCGTATTTATAATATTGGCAAGGATTACAGTTTTATGTATGCCAAGTGTGTTTATATTTTATAAATGAACAATATTTTGACGCACAATAATTCTAGACCAATATACCTACCAAGAGGCCGTTTCGCACCCGCGTGGATTTCGGTACTTCCCCGGAAATTCTTTGTTCCGGAATAAAAGGTATTACAGCTACAGTAAATATAAAAATACATTATACTCTTCATTATTTCTAAGCACAAAAATACTGTAGCTAGAAAAACAACTGAATAATCAAGCAAATTTTCATGAAGCTGTAAAATCAATATTGTAATCTTTGTATTGATAACTTGTTGATAACTTCCCTTCGCCTTAATTGTAAATGTCAACAAACACAAATGTCCAAGTTTGATCTAAGCAGTCGATAAATAAAGTTGTATATTAAGTAGATACGCCCTGCCCTCCTAGCCAAATTGACATTCTGCAATCTTTAACGCATAAAAAACTAACGGCCACACTCAGAGTCATTTTATTGATTACTTAATCTTAAGTTAAGATTTACAAAACAGAATTGCCGCAATCAGAGACGTTCATGTTAATTGTCATTTAACTAAATTTAACTTAATTAGTCAAATTCCAATTAACATTAATTAACAAATCTCTGATTGCGGCAATTTTATTTTAAAAATCTTTACTTAAAGGTAAGGAATCATTAAAACGACTCTGAGTGCGGCCGTTAGTTTTCTATGCGTTAACCATTGTAGAATGACAATTTGGCTGGGGAACTGATCTCTACAGGGTATTATAATAGAAAATGATTTTCTCTTTGGCACAGCAAAAGAATGCTAAATAAATAAATGGATGCTGTAGAAAATGTTTTTTCTTTGTTATTCGTCGTAGCTTTTAACCTAGTACTAAACTGATTTTAGAAATGAAAGGAGTTTACTTACCTTCAAATAGTTTATAAGAAATCAATGAATCTTACCCGTTGATTTTGCAAGAAAAGAGCTTACCTCCTGTATTATTGCGCCATTCGAGATTGTCACTGGTTCAATTTCTGGGAAGTAAAGGTAAATGACAAAGTAATGGAAAGATCTTATTTTTAGAAAATATGGTTTTATGTATTTTTATTCCACTTCGAACAACTGATTAGTTAAAAAAAAAATTAAATGAAATCTTTCCTTTAGTTTGAAAACAAATTAAACGTTGTAAGTGACACTCTATTACGTGTTTGGGCAACAATATAGGATGTGTCTTTTTCCCAAAATACGGGTTCGATTGCTGACTAAGAAAATTATTTAAAAAATTTCGGTACCTATACAGTTTTAGTTTTTATCAAAAGCGGCCCGAGTATCTTTTGAGCATTTTTCGCTTTACCACGTATTGGCCGTTCACGCTCTTCGCCTGTGGTACGGTTCAGTTGTCCGGTCAACTGGCATGCCCGCTTTAAAAAATTCGACTGTAAAGTTTTAAAGATAAAATAAAAAAGTTTTACTTCTAAGACGAAAACTTTATAAATAAGTTACAGTACAATTAAGTAATGTTAAGTGAAATACAGCTTTAGGTTTTATTGCGTTTTTTTTTGTTCGATTAAATTGTTCTAGCGAGCTTCGCTAGAACACTATATCATGGAGTCGCTTAAAGTATCTTAGAACAAAATAAAACGCCTCATTGCTCAAATATCTTGTAAAAAGAAAGACGTTAAATGTTAAGACGAGAAAAAGTAAAGCATAAATTAGTTTAGGAATGCCTCTTTGTGCTAAGCCCGGAGTAATTGTTGCCAAAAAATTACTTTATTTTGACTTTTTCTATACCCTTTTGGCTTACGGTGGCTTACACTGTTATTTGTTCTCTTGACAGCATAAGAAACCTCATTTTTCCTAGTTACGTATTGTGGTCACATGCTAGTATGTGTATTTACTAGTTGGCGGCTAAGTGCAGAAAAGTGTCGGCAGGCCTCACAGCGGTCAAAGAATGTCGGGGATAGAGCTTTTAGTTGGCGCTTTGAGCGAATACTTCGTGGGTTATAACTTATACGAGTATAATATGGCTTCCATTTACCGACTCATTGTTACGGCTTTATGTCGCGATATTGCTTTTAATAGCATAATTTTTTTGTGCTTCATATTTATTGTAATCCTTTTTGTATTAGGTATAAATGCAAAATAAATGTGAGTTTGTTTGTTTCTCTTTTACGCTTTAATACGATCATCACGAAATTTTGTATACACGTTGTCAGCGGTACAAAAAAAGACGTGGGGTATTGTTTATGAAGGGGAACGGGGAACAGGTACATTATTTATATAATCGTCATGTTATATCTGTTAAACAAACATGTTATCTCGAAAGGAGCTCAAGAAAAACGCTAGATTTAAATAAAAAAAAAATCATGCATGAGTGTCGTGGAACACTTGGTTATTTATTTATTTATTATTTATTTACTAATTTACAAACATTGCAACAACTTGACTGTGCTACATAAAACCTTTTTAGGTTTTTCCGTGCACCGACACATCCGCCGTTATTCGCCGGTTGGAACTTAGTTTCTGCGCCTTTTAGTTTCCGAGTTTAGTTCAAGCTCTTTCGTTCCAAAAACCACTAAACAATAAGCGCGCAACTTCTATGGCACACACAGTTGTGACGGAAAATGATTCTTTGCTCCCATTCGTACCGTGCGATAATTTACTACGTTCTTAAAAGCAAAAAATAATCAAATACAAAACTAAAAATTAACAGTCATCTTTCTATTCATTCATCGTATTTACACCCTTGAATTTAAATTTGGAACACGCTTGTCATTCTTGTATTCTTCACACGTATACCTAAGTTACGAAAACCAAAAAACAAAAGAGGGAAGTAATAACGTCGCGTCGACCAGAAGAATGGCAGCAGAACAAAACGGGGTGAAGTGGGAGCGGGATATGTGGAGACAGCAGCCTATTGTCGAGCCGAGATATTGCGGGCAAGCGTCTCACATACTTGTGATACGTACGAGTAAAGTAGGTATTAAAAATAACGAGAAATTAAAATAAAAAAAAATCAAATATAAAGTATATTTTTATTTTATTGCACACCACAGTAAAGAAACACATTTTACAAAAACACAGAAACACGTAAATACGTGTTTCTGCGACCTTTTCTAAAAGCAATCATTTTATTATATAGGCAATCTACGGTAGAGTGAGAAAAGGAAAAGAAAGATACAAAGTGCGGCATTTAATAACGTATATTATATACAGAAAAATTACAGACACCAAAAACATATAGGAACTACGTGAACATGCAGCAGACGGAGCGCGTAAAGTTGAGTTTAAAAATCTCTTGTCGTATCAAGTTTATTGTAAAATGCAATCTCTACTGTGAATGTTATCAACAGTTTTTCTGCGTATAAGTTATCAATAGAAATCGTTAATTTGACAGTAGTGTTCGATAGTTTAGCGAAAAAAATCGATAATCTAAATAATTGTAGAGGCTACGAAAAATCGATATGTTTTATCGTTAAGAATTTATCAACCAAAAACTATCGATAAGCAGTCGTTATGTTATGCCGAGACTGCAGCCTCTGCTGGACTAAGTATTTATGTTACTTTTTTTATAAGTTTCCTTTTCATTTCATTTTTTTTTTCAACAATTTGATGTTGTTTAAAAAGAATATGAGTGCCACTGTAAATACAAATTAAATTCAGTAGAGACATTAATAATAAATTTTAACAATTACCCATTTGGTTAAAAGGGACGGGTTAGTTCTTCACAAATTAAAGTCACGTTGCGAGGCGGAGTAATTAGAAAATGTTTTGGATAACTTACAAAAGTGTTTTTGCATATTTTAAGCTGCGGCATATTGAGGAGTTAATTGATAAAGTTTGTTGGTATCTAGAGTATACCGTAGTGGCATACTTAACGTACAGCACCCATAAGTTTAGCAATCATAAAAGGTGATTTTCCTAATGATAAAAGCCAACAAAAAAAAAATTGCTTATAAGTCACACCCGAGTAGGCCACGTTTGTTACACTTTGTAACTAGCTGTTCCTGCGCAGTTTCACCCGCGTAGATTTCAGGACTCCCTCGATAACTCGTGTAGGTGTAAATTCATGAAGATTTCAATGTCTATAAATATCTAAATTTTCGCTGCCATTTGAGTAGATGCTATTTAAATAAAAAGAATCGTTTACATTATAAATATAAATTGAAAAATAACATGTTTAATAAAAACGGAGAATTTTTCCTGGTCTTGTTAACGCTTTAATTAATTTCCCTCGAGTCTGCTGATGTAAAATTAAATGGCGTCATACTTTTGGCACGCGATGTCCGGTACGCAGGTGTGCTTGTCCGATGGGTTTTTGATTCCCTCGGTATTTTTTGTATTGATATGAAAAATACCCCATGTCCTAATCCAATATCTTAATAACCTGTAACAAATTATACAAGTGGAAACTTTATTTGTCCAGACGATAATTTCGTCAGTTGACATTGCAAATTTTTTTGTGATAGGTACGGAATCTGCATCGCTTAATGAAGAAATATATGATATAAAAACGTTCAAAATATATATCAAGGTTACTGTAGCTTCTTGCTTCTGGATTACCTCTTACAATTTTTTTTCTCTTTATAACATTAGTAGAACATAATAATATGTTATAAATTAAGTAATAATATTGAAATCCTCAATCATGTATTGAAGAAACATGCACTGTTTGGTCAATTCGTAGATAAGTCGAGTATTAGTGCGTGTACACGCCTTTTTCGTAATTGCGAAGAAGTAACGTCAAACCATAATTATGGTTTTCAATAAAAATATTAAATATTTTATTATTTATTTTGTGTATAAAGAAAGTCAAATTAAATACTACTTGCAATGGTTAAAAGATCTGCGATTAAGTTTAAAAAACTAATACAATATCAGAAATTTCTAACATTATTATTGTTTAATCTTATCTGAATGCATGAAAGGGTTATCCAAACCCGCACGTTGTAATAAAAAGAAAATATTTTTGCGATCATCTCAACCATAAGGAACTGTCCCAGGCCACTTTTTTTTACATTTTGTTTCACGAAGTCGCTATACATATAACATTTTTTCTGGAAATTGTTGCGTGACATAATATTATTATTATTTTATCAACAGCTATTAAGTTCAACGCAGTTTTGTGTCTCATTTCTATTTTTTATTTGTTCAAAGAAATAAAAGATGTAATAGTTGCCAGCTGTCCGGATTATCGGTATTCCCTCGGAGACTCTGCTGTACCTGCCAGGTTTAAAAGTGAACCTTAAAAACAAAAACAAACTAAATCAAAACTGGTTTAGCCGTTTGGGAGCTAGGTTATCTTAGCCAGTTAAACTTAGGACACCACTCTGTAAGCATTGGGGATCAAAAACTCATTATTGTAAGCCACTGAGATTGCGGACTTTATATAAATAATTTGCAACATAATATCCATACTAATATTATAAATGCGAAAGTTACTCTTACTGTCTGTTACCTTTTCACGCCTTTACTACTAAATTAATCATCAAGAAATAATGCAAGCACGTTGTCAGGGGCTCAGAAGAGGATAATAGTGTACTTTTATCTCGGAACTCTCGCGGGAACTTCGAAATTCACGTGGGTGAAACCATGAGGCACAACTAGTATTACTACATTTATTTTTAATAAGACATTTTTACTAGGCAAGCACAGCTATTAAGTACAAAACAGGTAGGCCTATAAATTCAAGGGCTCAATAAGCTTGTGCCGCTCCCACATGATTCATTCTAGTTGCGCCTTGGAACGGGCTACACGAATTTGGCGAATGATCGAAAATTATCATAAAATCATTCAATATCGCAATTTTTTTTTTGTTCTAGCTGTTTGTTTTCACCTTCATGAAGTTCTCCATAATTTCTCGGTACTTTAAAAAAATTCTGTGAAAAGACAAAAATCACGACTATCAGTGATCCGTTGCAACACGAAAGTCTGACTAACGCATTGTGGCGACCTCTACGCCACAAGTCACGAACTACAACAAAGCGACGAGTACTGGCCATAATATGGAGGTCCTGAATCGCGCTAAAGAAGTTTTCACACTGTGCTGCATACATACGACCTCCGAGAAGGGAACCGCGGCTCCGACTGTAGATCGCCACAGCATCAACGCATTATCTATTATGTGTAAATAGAGTTTAACCATGGGTAACTAACCAATAACGTATTGAGCCACTGAGATTAGTTTACCTATTTATAAAATTCATACATGATTAAAATCCAATTTAGTATTAGCAACAAGGGTGAATTAGTCTTTGAGACCCCATCACATTGTTATACAATCAGGATTGATCTTTTTTTGAAAAAAAAAAGAACGTTTTTACAAAAATATGCAAAAATATAGTATAGATACTTTTGGGAATAACATCTTTGTCGAGCATGCGTTTCGTTCTGACATTCTCCGTGCTGCGCTGCGGGTGTAACAGTTGAGTTACGGATAAATATATAGTATTTTTTTAAATATAATATTGACTGAAATATAGTACGATAGTTACGATACTATATATTATTGTAGGTACGGGTGGCAACCCTAAATACAATCTCTAGTTGTTACCAACCTAAAACTAGTCTTTTATTTCTTGTGCCTTCTTCGTAAAGGCATGCTCACACGTTCAATGTATTATTCATCTCCAGGCCAGCTAGTAGACGGCTCTTTACATCCTTTGTTAAATACTGAATAGCTTTAAGCGTGTTCTTTACTTATGTTAAAAGAGTTTAACCCGCTCGACTTATGTTGAATGATGTTTTGACTTTTATGTGCATTCAATTACGAGTTAACTTGGTTAGCAAATATATTTTTAGAAGGAAAATAGGTTTTTAAAATTAAACTTCAAGAATCATTAATCTACTTCATTTTCTTGTTGCTCGACGCCGGGTCGCAACTCCGCCATTTGGAACTAATTTATTAAAATGAGATAGTGTAACAGTTTTGCACTTAGTGAGTGGGTAATTAATTTGCGACCTGGGGGTAGTAAATCTTTATGATGCTTTCAGCACCGTTGATCTAGTGGTTAAAGAACCTAAGCCTCGCTAGGTGTCACGGGTTTGATTCTCGTATTAGAGATAAACATTTACTGACAAAAACAGTTTTACTGATTTTTTTGGTAAAAGTCAGATTTGCTAACTAACGATGCTGTCAAAATATAGTTCCAATAAATATGTTGAGTGAATGCGAATGCGCCAGAAAACTGTTTTCATATTTTGTAACATATTTTTCATGTTTTAAAATACGTTTTACTTTGTCGCTATATTTTCTGCAGCGAGACACGGCATGCGAAAAGTGTAGGATTGAAGCACGCATTCCATTTCAGACAAATGTTAAAAATGAAGAACATCCACGGACACGGTTTTGTCGGAAAAATTTAATTACTTTTAAGATTTTTTATATAGGTAATATGTTTCATTCTATTTTAGTACAGAAATATCACTTTATACGAGGTTGTTTCTAGTAGGTATACACTAAAGGCAATATATACAAGCTAACGATAATTTTATTCGGATAATCGTTATTAAAAATATAAAAAAAAAATTAAAAAAACTTTAAAGGTTAATTTAAAATATTAATGTGAAATGAAATGAAAAAAACTTTATTGAACACCACAAACAGTAGGTACAATAAATAAAAAAAAAAACTAATTAGAAACGGAAAGTATTAGGTGGCACGTTGTATATTTTATATAATTGCTGTTTACCCGCTGTTCCGCCCAAGTCTTTTTTGGAATTCACTTGGAAATCCTTATAATTTGATGAACGTATAATAACAAAATATGTAGCATACCCAGTTTCTTCACTAGCTTGAATAACGGGAAAAACTTTCCTCCTCTTCATTTCATATTAGTAGGTACTTTTTTAGTTACCTTAAAATTATGTCGATTACAATATCCTATTATTTTTAAGTAATGCAAAATTTTGATGATTTAACTGTTTTTTGTACGAAACAATAATTGGATGAAATGGGCCTAGTTTCTCTCCTTTCAAGCGCTCAGAGTAAAACTACTTACGCCTGCCTTGGTTTTGTTTGTGGTGTATATATTATTCATTTCTCCCTTTTAACTACTTTGGTTTTACAATGAAAAAAACAGTACTTCTGCCGTTACTAAGGAAGTATTAGTGTCCTTTAGCAAATGCTTCCGTTTAATGAATAAACGATTAGAGACAGAAAGAGTAAATAAAACACAAGTACAAAAACAGAACGAAAAAAGAAATAAAAAAGATTCAAAAAACGAACAAGGGAAAATGGTCTTCATGAAGAGGTCAAAGCTTAATGATCGTTCGTGAACAATAATTTGGAATGCCAGCAGTAATATATCATGATTTATTTCTGTCTCGATACCTCGCGGTTCTGACAGGACGCTATCAACAAGTGTCGAGACATACATCACTCTAACCGCAGACTTGACGTTTTGTCCCTCACCACCCTCTTCGCATCGATACTCAATACCTATAACATTAACCACTTTTAAAAATAGGCTGCAAACTGTTGAAAGCTCATCGCAAAACTAAGAGCGGCGGCTGTCTAAGAGAACTTTTGACAAAACAACATACTATAGTGTTCGTTTTTTTTAGAGCTTAGGTACTTAGGTTTTATATTTATTATTTTTAAACACCCGTTCTTGGAATTTAAAGGGGAAAATAAATTAGGAAAAGTTTTGGCCTAGCCTCAATTCCTCATAATATTTTAAATATATAAAATACCAAACCTCTTTTCATCATCCTCTTATAATCATCTCATCAGGACTTTTAGGTACCTATATAAATCGGAAAATAAAAAATATATTTCTTTTTATTTAATTGTTTCTATTTAGTTTTCCTAGCTGTAGTTTTGACGCTGTTTGATTCATCCCTGTAAAAGTATGCTAAACATACCCCTTTTCACATTATAATAAAAGGGTACCTAGATAAAATGTAATACATTTATGTATGTAACATGCTTAGCGTAGATTCAAGGTACGACCAGTAAGTCAACAAAAGGATATTATGGTAATTCGACCGTCTATTATTTTGTTTTAACGTCAGTTCTGGCCAAAAATCTGCGCTCACTGACTTCACAATCACGATGCTAATGTTACAAGGGCTCTATCAAAGTCCTTGCCATAGGACTTTGTGTTTATTTAGGATTTAGAAATAAAGATGAGATAAAAGACGTGTTTTTTGTTCGAAGCTGTGTGTTTTATATTTTAGGCCCTGAAGCTGGATTATAATTACTTATATTAACTAATGTGATTATATTTAAAGTTGGTATTGTTTTATTAGTTAATCTAATAAAATACTAATTTTGCGATTTTAAACTTTCGATTTTTAGGATATTCGGTCTGTCGGTCTGTCCGTTTGAAAATTACAATAAAAATTATAAAAGCTTGTATATTAAAAACTTGTAATTATAAACTTGTACTTCAAAAAAGATTAGTATTCAATTCAACTGTTTTTTTTTTTCCTTTTTTTACACTTATTTGTACTTGGTTATGAGGTTGCGACCGCCCACGCCACTAATATAAGTATATAAGTATTTTTTCATTGAATCGAAAAAGCAACAAACACGTGTCTAATATTTTTTTACTATCTATAATAGACGGACTAAATACAATTTTGATTTTAATACCTAACGCGGGTGAAACCGCGAGGAACAGTTAGTTTACCCAATAAAAATTTTAGCCACACAGTCAGCGACGGAATTTTTATAAAAGAAAAGTGTCGCAAGATTTCGTACAATGGTATAAAAGGACACGAATAGTTGGTGGCTAAGTGCCCAAACCATTTCCACGGTTGACCTATTGCTCTCACTCTCTAAAAGACACTCATATTTTCAACCGTATCCAACTAGGCCGTTAGAGTGAATGGAAATACCTCGTTTTCTTGGATAATAAACACCGCACACATATTATGCGATCAGTCCTTCATAAGCTACACGTACCTACCTATTTTTTCTCGCTTGCTCGCCACTTGCAGTTCTACGCAACTACGTAAGTCTACACTGAGAGAAAAAAAAATAGGGGCTTGTTTGGGAAAGTTCGCGACCGCAAGTTCCCCACCGAAGATCGGTCTTCGGTATTTCTGCTACCGGTGTTGGGTTGGGCACATTTGTTCAGTAAACTCTTCTGTAGTTTGCACTTTACTCACATCATTATTGACACCGCGCGGAGTCGGTCGCTGTGGCTGCTGGTCACATAATTACCTATATTGTGTCGCCAAAACATCTTTCGGGCAACCGAAGAGGTTTCTCTTCAATCTGATTAATTTCTCTCCGTTTCGAACATAACTGTAAAATTTACGAAAAACTAATACTACACACGTACCTACTTATGAAATGAATAATGTTCGTAATTATTTTTTCCCCATCATATAAGTTACCTAAAGAAACTTCACTTCAAAAAGTCTTGTATCATCTGGGTTAAATTAAAAGAAAGTAAGTAGCTTATTCTAGAGTTTTGTATGTATTAGACAGTCGAGACGAGACAGTCGAGTTTGGGCTCGTTTTATTTTCACATGATAAAGCTAGGTGTTTCTGTCCATAATTGGTTTTATAATCATTATAATTGTTTACCGTGATAATTAATGTTTACACGGCCCATTAATTAGTGAATATTTATTACTGAATTTATCAGTGAGTTCTGTAACAAAGTGGAACATCTGTTTAAATGAGATCATTGCTTTTGCAAGAATAATAATTTCATCGCAATTTGTCTTCTGTTTACTCTGCCAGACTGCTCAGGGTGTCTAGTCTTTGTTAGCATCGAACATAGGTGTAATTTAATATGTTCTTTATTATTTTTTTTTCTAACATATCGTAAATTATTAACTCATGTTCCATAAGCATTCTTTGTTGGATAACTACTTCAACCTCAAAATTATGCTCACAATTTTTTTAATTTAAGTTATTTAAAAATCAATACGGAAACTTATTGAAATATAATTATAAAGCGATTAAGTATAACTATAAAGACCTGAATATAATTTTTATAATATATTTTTAAATCTCTTTCTGTCTATGCAAATATTACAAGGAATTATTTGATTGGCTTGAACATTTTTTATATTGACGCAATATTTCTCAGCTCAACATAAGGGATACTTTTTATTGTACTACAACATAGTATTCTTGTTAAAAGTTTAAAGAGGCATAGAAGAGGACTGCAGTTAGTACTTACTCGTTGAATAAATCTGTTGATTCTTTAGGTAGGTTCGGTTGGTATACTTTTCTAAGACAATTAGATTAAATATATTGTTTTACTTGTTCCCAGTTGGGGGAAGGGGTGGAGCTGACTTTGGGCGAGCTTCGAGCGATGGCACTTCGCCAACAACAGCAGATAGACACTCAGCATCAATTGCTCTGCGCCAAGGAGCAGCGGCTGCGGTATCTGAAGCAACAGGAAGTTAGACAGCATCAGGTAACAAATAGGACATTTAAAAAAAATAAGAATCAAGTTAATGGGGATGATCGCAGTAAGCTTTTATACAAATTTTATTTAAATTTTCTCATATCATCATCATCATATTAACCAAAAGTCGTCCCAAGGATCGCCACAAAACAGCAACCGGTCCTGCACTACTCACACCCATTGGCGTCCCGCGATATTCACTAAGTCATCGGTCTACCTAGTTAGGGGTTGCCACTTAAGAACATTCTTGCTCCATCGGTCATGAGTTCTTATTGTGATGTGCTCCGCCCACTGCCACTTTTCTTACACATCTTATAAGAAATATTTTTTTTGGAAAATAAGAAAAGTTGGAAATTGGAGTGGTAGAAGACCAACCTTGTCCTGAAACTTCTCAACTGATGCTTTGTTATACACATGCAACTGGATAATTTGAAAAAATCGCCTTTATTTTATTTGTATCTTAAATGAAAGAAAAAGTAGCATATAATTTCAATTTGATTAGAATGATACGCAGTTTCGCTCTTGTAGTGGCTCCAATAAGCCACTTTTTCAGTATTATGTTTCAATCCTTTTATATAAATCTGTTTTCCTAAAAGTAACACAACAAATGTTATTCATTCACCTTCTTCTTTACGCACATCACAATTTACGAGTATATAAGCTACTAGGTACATAGGTAACTTTATGCTCAAACATAAAATGTAAAATGGCGGCATCTAGTTTTTTGTCTTACGCTTAAGTACTTAGCCGATCATCGTGAAATTTTGCATACACGTTGTGAGGGGAACAGAGAACGACATAGGGTACTTTTATCCCGGAACTCCCGCGAAAACTTCGCAATTGACGCGGGGAACAGCTAATAGTATTGTTTTGATTTTGATCATCACGAGACATAAAAGTCTTGATTTTTCAGTAACATTTTATGTATTTGCATAATTAGCCATTTTAATGGCTGTTTTCGTATTGATTTCAACATGTTACTATAGTCGAGCACTTTGACAAACACTATTCATATAATGTGCTCACAGGGAAATAGGCTTTTGAGGCAATAGTCCATCGCATCTGATAGATAGGTATAATGATAATGCTCACAAGTTTCATAAAGTTTTCAATGCACTTACGAATAGAAAAAGAAAAACTAAACTTTCTAGGTTGGTAATTAAAATTACCGCTTCCGCTCTCATGCCGTAGTGTAAAGTGAAAAGCATGCATGTTCAAAAACCTGCATTATAAATTATTTTGTCTTAAAGCGCTGCTATAAGAGTAATTTCACGAGAAAGTGTGTTGGTATGAGATCTTTATTTAAATAACTAACTACAGATTTTTAAATTATTCACTAATATTTGTCTTTCTGCCTGTTTACGCACGTATCACGTATAAAAGCTAGATGGTACGAAATGGTTAGTAGGTACATAAAATGAAGGTAGCTCATATACAATGTATTAGCTCCATGTATTCTTTATTATGCTGCATATATTATTGCTTTTTTATCTCAGTAATGGTTAACTCGAAGAGAATGCCGCAAGGCATTAAGTTCGCCATTTGTAAGTAGGTAATGTGCAATAAAGAACAAATAAAAAATAAGTATTTACATCAAAGAGTTTCAAGGGGGAATTTCATATTTGGTAAGAAATTGTGGACAATAGCTATGTAGGTAATAGCTGAGCCTTGAGCAAACAACCGGCCAGTAATATTCATAAAGCGTTGAGGATCTGACTATAGGTCTAATAAAATATGCATTGTGCTTCAAACAACTTTGGCCAGGATCATATAATTTGCTATTGTTATACAGTTTTCTTCGTATAAATACTTAAAATTTTTCATTGCAATTCATTACGAAATGTTTATGGGACCACTCCAATGATGACACACACTTTAAAATAAAAAGTACAAACAGTAGGTTAGGTATACCTATAAATCGTAACAGATGTGTTGGCATATCCATACTGATATTATAACTACGAAAGTAACTTTGGCTGTCTTTTCCTTTTCATATCTTGATTACTAACCGATCGCCATAAAATTTTGTACTTTTATTTCTCATTTATATAATTCCCATGGGATCTCCGAAATCCACGCGGGTGAAACTGCAGGGTATACAGCTAGTTATGAAATACGTAACTTCTCTTTGAAGTTTAGTCAAATAGTATCAGATTTTAAAGTTTCATAATTAAATCTATTTTAATTAGTAAATATTAAATTTATTCGAAGTAAAAAGTTTTACTTAATATGACTACATGCTTATGTTATTACTAGCTGATCTCCGCGTTTTCACCCGTGTTAGTTTTGAAGATCCCGTGGGTATTTCGAGATAAAATTACTTACTTACTTTTTTCTGTACCTACCCTTGAAAACGTGTAGGTAGTATGAAAAATTTAATGTAGTTACTTCCGCGTTTATTTTCAAAGTTCCCGTGAGAATTCCAGGATAAAAAGTAGCCTATGTCCTTCTCTGTACCCCTGACAATGTGCATGCAAAATTTAGTTGTGATCGGTTCAGGTGTTTAGCCCTGAAAGCGTAACAAACAAACTTAGATAAATTGCAAGTCGACTCACTCAAAAGCGAGAAATAAACAAAATTTTAACAAAATAATAAAACCGATTTCCAAAAACACAAATTGAACTCGGTGACAAGCCAAATAGGGTACGCCACATTACCTACGTGTGAGCGTGAGCGTGTGTGAAGGAGCTCGTCATGAGCAAAACAACTCAAGTAGGCAGACACAAGCGGGCTTGGCACCGAATTCATATGGATCAGTGGTAGCAGAGACGAATAATAATATTACGTGTGTTTTTGTCTTAATGCATTTTTGTGTTTTTGGAAGTCAGTTTTAATTTTTTTGTCAAAATTTTGTTTATTTCTCTCTTTTATTACGTATCTATAGATTTCTCAACTAAACATTCAGCAGGGCAATTAAGTAATTTTTGTTGCTATCAAATTTCAGTTTCAATCAGAAAAATAGCGATTTTGTTATTAATTAATCATGTTTAGGCAGCTTCAACTTTTGAAGTATATTTATTTTGGTTGATTGCTAGATATTATTAGTGTCAAAACGTGCATATTGGAATTAATCGCAAAACCGCCATGTTTTTGATTGCAACCGAAAAATGATAGAAATAAAAGTTACATAATAGTCCCTCTATTCAAAGATGAAAATGAAATGAAAATCGTACCGGATAATAATTTTGTGCGACATTTTATGTTGTTCGTTTCATAAAGTCAGTAAATGAAATTTAATAAAAGTATAATGTAATTTTTCTTAACTAATAATATAATTATTAATAATATATTTTTATGCAACGTGCGTTTATTTCACACAAAATATTCTTAAAAATCATTTCTGTCCCTCTTTTTTCTCTCTGGATCAATATTTTTGCCATACCTTCTACGTATATCTGCAACTACTATGTTCCAATAATATTTATTTTAGTAAATTAATAAGAGTAGAGAATTGTCTAAAATTACAAAAACAAAATAAACTTTTACACCTTGAAACATAAAACTGAAGTACATAAACATATACACAACACTAAATCTTAAAAAAAGGCAAACCAAGAAAATAAACTTTATTGGATAAAAATGTTACATCAAAAGATTGAAACAGGTTTATCTGGTAAGCGGATTTGACTCGATGTTTCAATCAAATTGTGCTTACTTCCGTCGAAGTTTAGTTTGTGAAACTTTAAGAAGAGGCTGACAAAGTTTTCCGAACCCAATGGATCTTTATTGAAGTTTCCTGCTACGTTTAATAGTTTAAAAGATCTCGAAACTGTCTTCGTGCTTCAGCCTCTGTTCACAAGTGAACTTGGAACATTATTAGATAAGAAAAATATCGAGTGTTCTGGCGCATGTTACTGTTGAGGACAGAATGAGAAGGGAAAAACTAGTTAGGAATTCTAGAAATATATAAGTAACATTGATTAATCCGGCTTATAAAGTCTTAATAACAGATTTTTATAATATTTCTTCTGATAGCTCTTAAATTAGCATTTATAAATATGGTAGTCAATATCAAAATATTGTGTTTTATAAAAAGGGTTTTTCTCTCAAAAATATCTTATTGTAAAAGGGAAAATGAACTTTAACCCAGCGTTCAATAAATCTCTTGGCCCGAGTGTGGGTTCGTAACCGTAATGCGATATTTATCGCTGTCCTAATGGAAATAAACTATTCTCACACAGTAAATATGTCCATAAAATAAAATTAACTACGGCGACACGGTATTTACTTTTTAAAATATCGCTCCGATTGCCTTCGCCTTAGAAGCTTTTATCTGTAGATGTGTAATTATAATTTATTGTACTGTTGTAAAATTATCTATATATATCTATCTTATAACAAATAGGGCGATTTCATTATTATAGTAGGTATTACGTACCTACAGTGTTAATGTGTTCAACCTATTAAAATAGGTGGTTTTAATTATTTCTATATGTATATAAATTTGGTTTTGAAGTATCATCAGTAATTGTTTTCATTAATTTTATCAGTGGATAATAGAAATAGACAAAAAGAGTTCATGTTTATTTGTTTCGATTTTCATTCGTATCCGTTAGTAAACTGGTTACAAAATCTTGTGAGAATTCAATTTGTTGCGTCTGTCGCTCCAAAATGATTATAATCAAAATGGACGAATGCTAGTTGCTACAGTCTTGAAACTTAAACGTTGTAGGTAGTAACTTTAGTACTAGTAGCTACTATTGATCACTTTTTAACAAATTTCAATCAATCATAAGCCTTCTCTTGCTACTTGCCTCCCCGGCAGCAGAGATAACTGAAAAGACCGAAGATTATACGTATATATGGCACTTACATCGTGACAATAATATCTTATCCCTAAGGAAATATGTAAGAAAATTCAAGCGAAGTCGCTGCCATTGCTAGTTTTGCAAGTATAATAATATGATAATGTTTTGTTTACAGGTAGCCGTAGAGAGCGAGCGTCTACGAAGGCTACGTGAACGCGTAGAGGCGCAAGAGTTAAAGCTACGCAGGCTACGGGCGCTACGAGGGCAGCTCGATAGAAACAAGCAAGCTAATATCGCACTTAGTAAGTAGAAACTGTTTTATATTACGGCTGGGGTCTCAAGGGTTTTACTACTAGCTTGTAATTATGTACTAGGTAAAATAAAAAAATAAAACCCATTAACCATTAATTTACAGGTTGATTGCGTAATAATTACGACAAATTCTATGAATCCTATATGCGAATGTAAGAGTGTGTATTTGTTTGTTTGCTACACTTCCACACCTTAGCGGCTCAACCGATCGTTATAAAATTTGGCATACCTACATTGTCAGGGGTATATACGTAGAAAAGGATAGAGGGTACTTTCTATTCCAGAATTCTCGCGGGAACTCCGCAATTAACGCGCGTGTAACTTAAATTAAAATTAATAATTTGAAAATATGTCCGGTCAAAACGCGAACGAATTTGATTCATGCCTATATTATCGAATTACTGAACTTTCTCTCTTCGCACCCAATTAGTGTTGAGGACAGATTTCACGGGCCCTGTTACCTAAAGGTATCTGATGTCAATCAAAGGGAACCCTTCTCTCTCAAATAAGGGTCATGACACTGAACTGATTTTTAATCGTTTGATATATTATTATTATTGTCTAGAGTATGCTCAAAGGAATAATTAAATTAGTACCTACCTTACTAAGAAAACGAAAAATAATGAACTTAACGATAAAACTACGGGAACAGAAAAAAGCGGCATTTAGGATTTCCTTTTTTTTATAAACTGTCATTGACATTGACTAGAAATTTCTAGTTTTATAATCATAAACTAGCTGACCCTATGGAATTATCGCCACAAATAACTAATCATTACATTCCTCTAAATTCTGCTCTAGATTTCTTAATACATACCTAAATGAAATATTATCTTAACAGTTTTTTATAGCGTGTGGTGGTGGTAGTTTTGCTATTTTAAGGGACTTAAATTTTTTTATATAAAAATAGTATTCTTAGCCAAGTTGACAATTTACGATGGTTAACGCTATAGAAAACTAAGGAACTCACTAAGTTCACTCAAAAGTCCAATTAAAACGTGACCTCGTGACATGACGATACGTTCCTTAGTCTTCTATAGCGTTAACGATCGTAGCTTAGTTATCAACTTAGCTAAGCGGGGCTGTTATAATCCATAAGCATCATCAGCGTTTGCGATAAACCCCACTGCTGAGTACAGGCTCACGTTGAGGGCCTGGGGGGAGTAATCCCCTCACTGACTCAGTGCGAATCGGTGTTCTTTAGAATTGCTTCTAATACATGTGCAGGTTCCGTACCATGTTTTCCTTTATTAGAAAACACGTCAGGGTTTTGCGCCGATTTACACGATCAACGAAACATGTGTGCGTAAACGTGTAGGCGTAAGACTACTATAGAGTGTATGTTCTCCTAAGTGATCAATGTCAAGATAACCGCATTTTTTTAACTTTTCAACTCCATATGTTTCGCTATTCTGATAAGTGCATAAAGCGTATCTACGTACATATTAATACGTGATTTGCAAAACATTGACAAAATTTGGTACAAGTACTCAATGACGCACGCCAAGTCGTTCAAAAATATTTTTTAAATTGTTAATAAATATGCAACGAAATTTTTTCGATTATAAAAAATCTTAACGGTTACTTGGTTTTTATTCCATGTCTTTTTGTAAACTACTATTTTTGTACTTTTTTTAAACAGCCTAGCGCTTTCGCTAGCGCAACTGAAACTTTTTTTGGGATCCCTTTATTCGCTTTGGTTATCGTTTTTAATTCCTATATATAGATTTGAAACCTCTAGAATCAAACCCCACCTTTCTGAATAGCAGATAAGCATTCTACCGTTAGGTTACCAAAGCCTACCTGTTGTAATTCAGAAGGCCAGTGTATTATATAGTCCTACGTGACTATGTCCGATCGATATTATTAAACGTGTATTACGCTTTGTCACGGAAGCTCCGAGCTATTGCTGATGTTTTTATACTTGATGGTTATAATAACAGAGTTGATGCAGTTTTCACTTTCTACATTTGTAGAACTTCTTATGAAAGCTCTAATACAACTGGCTCTTCTCCCATGGTTGCACCAGCGAAAATTTCGGGTATCTTCATTCAGGAATACTGTAACTTCCGATCAATAAAAAATAACGCTCATAAGCTTGTTTTAACTTATAGCCAAAACAATGTAAATCACTTAAAACTTATAAATTTATCACTACGAAATGTTTATACAAACATATTTTACAAGTAACGCAGTTGTCAATACTTATTTATTTTCCCTCCACCTGTTAAAAAAAAAAACTGTGGAAAAATGGTAATAAATTATCTTGTAAAAAATACGCTGAGGATTTCCTATGAAGCTAATAAAGTTAACTGAAAAAGTTAATTTTTGTTAAAGATTAAATATTATTAAAAAATGGGACGTTCCCATGAAATGATCGTCAATTTTAAATTGCCCATAAAACTCCTGTAAAATTATGTGGTAAAAGTATTCTTTCATTTTGACTAACACTTTTAAAGGTGATAACATTTTGGGTTTTCGTAAGATTTATTGCCAGTTAAAATAGAAATAAAGAATTTGTTTTTTCATAGTCAATTAGTACTACGTTCGAATGAAATATCATTGTAATAAGACGTAATTTAATATTCAAATGACTAAAATCTTGGTAATTTAATTTAAAAATTCAAAGTCTAATTTAGATGAAAGTCGTAAGCCGCACCTGTGCAGCCCATAGTGTCGTCGCTAAGTCGGGATCAATGTTAAACCATCTTATTTACACACCGGTACCTACCTGCCGAATATAAAATAGGAAAATTAATTAAACCTCTAAGCTTGAGGTGTATTTTTAGCAATATTAGATGTTATCTTTTGTTACTATCATTTTTCGGTTGCAATCATTAACATGGCGGTTTTGCGATTACAATATGCACATTATTACACCTACAATATGTAGCAATCAACCAAAATAAACACACCTACCTACTTCAAAATTGAAGCTGCCTAAACATGATTAATTTAATGTTGGTAGGTTAGCTAGTATTCATATTAGGTAGTATATGTGGTAAAATCAATCCTAATTCAGTTTTTTCCGTTTTTGCAAATACTTTTCAACGTACTGCTATATATTATATCTTGGTAGTTATCTAAATAGATCTAATAGTATGTACAATGTAGGTACGGTACATACAGTAAATATTTCTGCGTAGGAACTAGCTTTTGTCCCCCACGGAGTTCTCCGCGGGAATCCCGGGATAAAAGTACCCTGTACTATTTCAGACTAATCAGCTATCTTCGTGCCAAATTACGTGATTAACAAACGTCAAGCCATCCATCCATCCAAACTTACACATTTAAAATGTCAGTATAGATTGTCAATTTATTCAATTAAAATAATCATCAGAAGAATAACTAAAGCAAAACTATTTTAAAAATAAAAAATAATTTTAAGTTTGTATTTATTTATGGAATAACGCATCGTTAGACATACCTAGTGACGTCCAAGTGACTTATGTAGATAGCTTTGTTTAGTCGCCGTGTAGTACGATTAACTAACACTGATTGTTTATTGAATACTACTGCTGATAGCCATATATATCCATAGTCCGAGCAAACTCTCAATTGAGTCATAGGTAAATGATGGCTATAATTGGAATAATCCAATAAGCTATTTATTTTCTTTAGAATAGAATAGAATAGAATAGAATACACTTTATTGTACACCAAAATAATTTTACAGTGTGTTTACAGAAACTTATAACTAAGGGCATACAAAAGGCGGTCTTATCGCTTTACTAGCGATCTCTTCCAGACAACCTTTGGGTGGATAGGACAAATACAGAGAATTTATATATTGATTTGGTATAATATAGGTAGAACAGGAATCATAAGATAATACAAAATAATAATACAAAATATACACATAGAACATAAATAAAAATACATAAAAAAGATATAATAAAAATACATAAAAAAGATATACAAAGATACGCGCATAGATATAAAATATACATACAGAAAAATATATACGTACAATATAATTATACTAACTTTATAAATGTGATAAAACACAGGTGCATACTATAAATGTTAATCTACAGCAAGTTACGATCCATGAGTGAGGTAGAAAGTCTTCACCAGGCCCTTGAAGATAGGTAATGATTTGGCCATTCGCACCTCTACAGGTAGCGAATTCCACAAACGGACTGCTTGTACAGAGAAGGAATAATCATAAAAGTTGGTTTTATGGGCAGGAATCATTAGAAGTAAGTTCCGGGATGATCGAACAGGCAGGTTATGGGAAGAAGACTGAAATACGAAGTGGTCTTTTAGGTAGGTGGGGGTAGATGGATTGAACAGTATGCTATATAGAAGGAAAAGGACGTGAGCATTCCTGCGAAGGCGAATCGGGAGCCACTTGAGCTTGGTGCGAAATTCAGAGACGTGGTCATATTTGCGTAGACCAAATATGAACCGGATGCAGAAATTCTGGAGGCGCTCAAGTTTATTTAGTTGCTCCTCGCTAATGTTAGTAAAGCAGGTGTCGGCATAGTCGAGAATTGGTAAAAGGAGTGATTGTGCTAACGCAACTTTAGTAGCAGTTGGAAGAGAATTACGTAGTCGTCTTAGCGAACCCGCAGATGCGAACATTTTCCGGCTCACCATTTCTAGGTGTGGTTTCCAAGATAAGGTCCTATCAATCACAACTCCCAAGTTTTTTACCGTGGCGCTAACTGGTATGACTACTCCGTCAAACATAACTGGAGGCAGAGAATTCAAGTCAACTCCAGAGACAAAACCTGTGCTACCAATTATTATAACCTGAGTTTTGGTAGGGTTTACCTTTAGCCCGTATGCCTCGCTCCATTGTAAAATTCGCTCTAAGTCATTGTTCGTTGTATGTATAGCCGTGCAGAAATTGTCTATAGTAGCATGCGTATAGATTTGGAGATCGTCTGCATAAAGATGGTAGGAAGAAGAGAGGTTCTGGGAGATACTATTGATGAAAATGGCAAAGAGAAGCGGAGACAACACGCCACCTTGCGGGACACCGGCAGATATTTTGCACCAGCTGGAAAAAGAATCTTCAACACGAATACGTTGCCGGCGCCCGTATAGATAACTACGAAACCAGCCAATCACCTCTGGAGATATGTTGAGAGAACCAATTAACGCCAACAAAATGTCAAAGTCGACTGAGTTGAAGGCGCTACTGAAATCGAGCAGTGACAAAATCGTCAACTGCCGATTCTCCATAGCTAGTCGTATATCATCAGTAACCCTGACCAAAGCTGTAACAGTGCTATGTCCAGGACGGAAACCTGACTGGAAAGGATTAAGGAGATTATTTTTTGTTAGAAAAAGGCTAAGTTGATGGTGTACTAGGCGCTCGAGTACTTTGGACAGGAAAGGAAGGATACATATTGGACGATATTCGGAGAAGCATGAAGGATTTATTTTTTTAGGAAGGGGTGTAATTTGAGCTTCTTTCCATGCAGTCGGGAACGATTCGGAGGTTACAGATTTGTTGAGGATACCGGTGATGACGGGACTGATAATATCCAAGATCGGTAACAGCATTTTTCGACTGATACCATCGCAACCGACTGCGCCCGACGTAATGGAGATAATGGTCCTCTCAACATCACAGTCGGAGAATTGGCTTAGAGAAAAAGAAGAGAAATTGGGAGTTGGGAGTGAAGAAAGATCTTTGAGTGTGTCAGCTTTTTTAGAAGACGTATTAGATATCGATACAGCAGAGAAATGTTGATTTAATAAATCCAGGTTCAAATTTTTAGGAAGAGTGTCTTGGCGGGATTTCCCAACCCCCAATGATCGAAGGAACTTCCAGACTTTAGCTGGATCTCCATTTTCAACAGATTCATGAATATGGCGTCGTTGTGCATTCCTACACATCTTATTGCAGCGATTCCGTATAGATACATATTTATCCCGATTCACCTCACTCGGGCAGGATTTAAATTTTGACTTAGCTCGTGACTTTTTTACCATTAGCGTCTTAATTTCATCCGTAAGCCATGGTGCCGGCAAATGTCTGATCTTTACAGCTCGTATAGGAGCATGGACGTCGTACAGCTGTATAAGGAGAGAATTAAAGGTGTTAACCTGTTCATCGACTGTATTTGCTGCCGTAACAGATGACCAATCAGTATTTAGAGCATCGGCTCGGAGTCTACTATGATCCATGCTACTAAAGTTGCGTTGTGAAAGAATTCTCGGCTTAACCTTGGGTGGGCGAATTTTGTATGACAAAAATACCAAATCATGATAGGAGAAGGAATCAGCGGAGCATTGACCAAAATGAGCTACATGATTAGTAGATGAAACTGCAATGAGGTCCAGTAAGGAGGGGGAGGCATTGGGAAAATGATGAGTAGCCTTTAGGGGTAGAAGATGCATGTTGCGGCCGCGTAACAGTGAGGTCAGGGCTGCGGAACGAAAATCATTCTTGAGAAGACATGTGTTAAAGTCACCCATAATGATCGAGTGACTATAAGATGGAGTTAGGTCTTCCAGGAGAGATTCAAATGATGAGAAGAAATTTACTTGTAAGGATGGGCTGTAGTATACACCAAGTAAAACTTTAGTGTGCGATAAAAGTATTTCCAAAAAAAGATGTTCACCTGCTTGTGAAGGAGGAGGCTGTTCTGATTTACTTATGATGGTGTAGGGGATGTGGTTACGAAGGTAAATTGCAACCCCGCCGCCCCGACCACCCACGCGATCGTTCCTGATAAGATTGAACCCTGGCAGAGAGTAAGACGTGCTGAGGAGACACGGTTTTAGCCAGGATTCAGAAACGAGAATGGCATGGATATTTTTACAGTTAAAAGATGCTAAAATATCAGGAAAATGAGCCGGAACACTTTGTGCGTTTATATGGATAGCGTTAAAATTTTTCTGTAGTAATGAGAACTTAGAGTCTAGTGTGTCAGCTAGCGAAGGTATATTTAGAGAGCTGCTACTACTACTGTTCAAACCATCTGAGGAAGAAGAAAAGGATAGATGACAAACGTTACTACTATCGGCCTGCTGCATTATAACATAAAATTAAAAATATATAAATAAAAAAAGTATACAAAACTATAAAATACAATAATAATGAAATATAAGAAGATATATAATGAATAAAAATAATAAGATGATTATCTACTTCCAAATGTATATTAAAATCTCACTAAAGTGGGCGTCCACCCGCCAGCTAAAAGGAATTGTGCTAGGCAATTCAACTGCTTCAACTTCAAAGAAATATAAAAAAAAAAAAACAAAAAAATGAGGTGACACATGACACTTGACACTAAACAATATGACAACCTGCGACAACTGTCAGCTGTGATCAGCTGGCCTATATCAAAATCAAGAATACCTAACTATCGGCTATTTTAACTTATAATATGTAAAACATATTGAAAAATTATTAAATTATATGCGATAAATCACGACAAAAGCCATTATATCGTCAAAGAGTATTATTTTCTTTACTGTAGGCATCGACGGTTGAAAGGCCTAGGTTTTTACAAGCGACAAAATTTGATTTGTACTTTGCAGTTAACTTAAAGTTTACTTTTTAAACCAAAAAATAAAAAATGTCACTACACAAAAGTACTGAGTAAGTTTTAGAGCAATTAATACAACATTATTATAAGTTAATTGCGAAGTTTTGTGAGTAAATTTTATAAATATACGAGCTTAATTTCCTAATATATACCTCTGTTATTTAGGTCAAAATCCATTCAATCTAGACTAAGGTTAAACAATCAATAAAATGCACATAGCCCAAAGGTATATTGAGACTATACTTAGTGAAGAAGAAAAAATAACTTATTCTAAATATATAATTAATATATGTATAGCTCAATACCTATCACAAAAATATCACCTAATACAGACAGTCCTCTAACCGTCGATATGAATAGGAAGAAGCCGCTGCCCGGCATCACAAGTCACAACCACAAACCAGTACAGCAGCTCCAGGAAGTATGAGAATATGTAATTTTTAGTTTTCACCGACGTGTAGTTCTCACAGATCGCTCAGCTGCAGGCTTCTGTGTCTTCGCAGGGTTAGTTACCTTCACAGTAGGTTTATCAGTTGGTGTAGGGGCGCTTGAAAAAGCGGTCAATTCGGCAGAACTAGAGATACAGTGCCTTAACCCATCAGATGCTATGACATACACATTACCATCTCGCGTCCAGCATTTCTCCACTCCAAACCGTTGCCGCACTGCCTTAAAGAGGTCGTGCCGCCTCTTAGTTAAAAACTCTGACAATGTGATGCCAGAGCCCTTAAGCTGAGACTTAGCGAACCACACCCGGTCACGTACAGTAATATCTTTAAATTTTAATAAAATCGGGCGGGCCTTATCACCATTTGAACGTCCCATACGGTGGCAACGACTGATACCACTAATACCAAAACCAGTCACCTCCAGCTTCTCCACCACTATACCAGCAGCAACTGCAGTTATATCTTCCTGTTTACTTTCTGGCACACCATGTATAAGTAGCATCTTGCGCCGACTCCTCATCTCCAGCTGATCCGTCTCGCGTGCCAGCAGCTCCACTTGCTGCTGCAGGCTTTGCAAGGCCTTCACAATGAAGGTCTTAAATGTTGTGAACTCTGCTGCCAAATCTAAAGTATTGGAGGAGGGTTGGGTGGATTTCTGCAGCTCCCCTTCGAAGACAGCCATTCGTGTGTTAAAGAGGCCTATCATCTCGGTCAAGGTGTCTTTAATAGACTCCATAGTAAGACTTGTGTTGTAAGCTTGTAGTCCAAAGTTCAACCAATGAATCACCGTGGTTATCACTTAAGATAATAGTGGCTGGTAGGTGTTAGCTCACTGTGAGTATTTACAGCATGAAAATATGTTGCTTAAGACACTTTAAATATATTTTGAAGCTAATTTATTTCTGAGCTAAAAATTTAATGTCTTTTTGTCACAACTACCCGCTATACAGTACCATGTATATCTTTCGTATGCTTCATATCTTTAGTATGCTACAGTCAAATTCGATTTAAGGCGCATGGAGTCGTGAAACGATCATTTTTGAGGCCCTAAAGCTCATAAATTAGCCTACTGACGATTCCAGAATTAACATATATTAAAGATTGATATATGAACTTCAATCTGAGCATTTAAATAAATTGTAGTCTACAAAATACTATTCAAAAAAAAACATTGAAATGAAGCTGTTTTCAACTTGAAATACGCTACTGCTTCTAAACTACAAGTGATAATTTCACGATTCTTTCAGGAAAAGATTGCTAACTTGTTTAACTTAAAACTGAGCATTTATCGTTCCAAAATAATACATAGTTTTGACGAAATGTTTTTTATACCACATTCACTACAAATGGTCACGAGCGGGTCCGTGCGCGGGCGACGGGAGTCAGTCTGGCGCTGGCATTCAAACGGGTAGGCTGTGCGTCGCGCTGTCGCAATCCGCTTGGTTACGCCAAATTAATTTTGTGAGCAAAATAAGGTAGCGACATCAAAAATGCCACGAAAAAAAAAGCTGCAAAAAGTTGGGCAACTGGACTTCACTGAATTTTAATTATTGGTTCATTGTATTTTTTTGTAACAAAAGGCAATTTTATAAACACATTTTTGTTTTATTACTTTCTTTTACTAAATTAATCAATAAATTAATAAAAATAAAAATATACAGCTACAGCATTTTAGATATCGGAAAATATACAGCAATTTTCTATCTGCATACAAATCGAAGAATGCTGTAAGTAGTAAAACCTGTTTCCTTGTAACTTTAGTGAAAATATTTTAATTGCAACTAACATTAAGGTGGGTCTAAAGGTCTAGTTTTCATACAAACTGCCGTAGCTATATTAAAGGCATTCCGCCTGTTTTTATTTATTAGACTTCATTTAATAAAATACTACTACTTGTTACGATAACGCACAGCCCAAAATCTTTGCATATTATAGTGAAGAAATAACATAATTACAATCATTTCAAAATGAATTGAATTTCGGTCGAACCTTTGCTTGTGTGAGAGAACGAATACACTTATAAGTGTACGAAAATGGCGGCCCGGTCTATAAACAGCTGTAGTTAGGCTGTAGACTGACAAGTCCCCCGAATGCAGTAGTTTGTAGTGAATTCCAAAAGGATCACAAGGTGGCGCGGCGTTGTGCCGTGAGTTTTGACAATTTTGCCTACCAAGATAATTTAGAATTGTATTTGAAAATATACCTATTACTGATGTAGTAGGTACCTATTAGTAGCCGAAGCGAATACAAATAACTTGTGGAAAGTTGGAAAAGACGTTTTGGTTCTGCGTCACGTACGATGGTATAACGTAACTTACGGGTAAAAGTATTTTATATTTTTGTGTTGAATAAATTCTTGCTATCTCTTTCTTGTTTTCACGATGAGTAAAAGAGAGAGACCATATTTTCGAAAGGTTGTATCTCGGCCTGGGGTGATAAAATTCAGCGTTTATCTCCAAATTCTCCGATGCAATGAAAATAATATTTTTATTGTGTCTTATGTGACCACGTGATGCAACGTGTGTTCCGAGATATAGTCTCGGAACTACAAGTTACAGACCCATCGTGTTGGTACTCAAACGTCATGTTTTCGTGATATCTATGTGATCACGTGGTCAAATTTCCAATAACCTATATCTCGGAAACTACAAGTTACAGACCCATCGTGTTGGTACTCAAACTTCATGTTTTCGTGATATCTATGTGATCACATGGTCAAATTTTCAACAAGCTATATCTCGGAAACTACAAGTTACAGACCCATCGTGTTGGTACTCAAACTTCATGTTTTCGTGATATCTATGTGATCACGTGATCAAATCTTCGATAGCCTGTATCTCGGAAACTACAAGTTACAGACCCATCGTGTTGGTACTCAAACTTCATGTTTTCGTCATATCTATGTGATCACGTGGTCAAATTTTCGATAGCCTATATCTCGGAAACTACAAGTTACAAACCCATCGTGTTGGTACTCAAACTTCATGTTTTCGTCATATCTATGTGATCACGTGGTCAAATTTTCGATAGCCTGTATCTCGGAATCTACAAGTTACAGACCCATCGTGTTGGTACTCAAACTTCATGTTTTCGTCATATCTATGTGATCACGTGGTCAAATTTTCGATAGCCTATATCTCGGAAACTACAAGTTACAGACCCATCGTGTTGGTACTCAAACTTCATGTTTTCGTCATATCTATGTGATCACGTGATCTAATGTTAGATAGCCTATATCTCGGAAAATACAAGTTACAGACCCGTCGTGTTGGTACTCGAACTTCATGTTTTCGTCATATCTATGTGATCACGTGGTCAAATATTCGATAGGCTATATCTCGGAAACTACAAGTTACAGACCCATCGTGTTGGTACTCAAACTTCATGTTTTCGTGATATCTATGTGATCACGAGATCAAATCTTCGATAGCCTGTATCTCGGAAACTACAAGTTACAGACCCATCGTGTTGGTACTCAAACTTCATGTTTTCGTCATATCTATGTGATCACGTGGTCAAAAAGTGGAATCGAAATCTAAGGTTTGAACACAAGATTTTCACGATTCATAGTTTACAAAAAAAGACGCACACCACCGAGACTCTTGTTGAGGTAGCCAAATTACGAATCCTAATCGTCTAGTATTAATCGATTTGCATGTGTGTGTGACTACGTTTCGGCCAGTTATTCGATATTTTCGTGTAGTTAAAGGATAATAATGCGCGTAAAGCCATATAAAAATTTTAAATTAAAGATGTATTAAACACTCATTCTCTCGCAGCCATCATCAAAATCTATTTTTTAACCTTGTGATTCTCTGTAAATTGAGAAAACTCTTTTATGGCGCCGTCCGCGGCCTCTATCGGATAAGAGCTGCATAATCTGGCGGAGCGCACCCTTAACTTAACAAAACTATGTACAAAAAAAATCACAATTCTGTCAGTTCTTGTTAAAAAGTTGCTTTATTTTCAATTTTATAAAAAAAACTAGATTCGCCCTGTGCGCGAGCTGCGAGCAGCTCGCGAGGCTTGGTCGCCCTGTGCCCGGTTGCCCCCCATTGACCTCTATTTGTTCGAGCACCCCCACCTGACTCTTTTAGTTTCGGAGATAATCGAGTTTGAATTTTGTTCGGCGGCCATGATTTTTTCCGCCATTTTGAAAAAAAAGTTTCACTATTGAAATTTGCCCAAGGTGTGGATCAAACTTTATAAGTAACAGTTTTACTTTTGATGGATAGTTTCGGCGGGCAGTCAACTCACTACCTGATGAGGAGCAGGAATCGAAGATGTCAAGGTTTTCCCACAATCACAGAAACCTCCTTTCCACATCTTAAATACATTATATCGACCTAGAGATGCTCCTTCTGGGAGAACAATTATGCTTAACTTTTTTTCGCCAGCCATTTCGAATCCGTCCGCCATCTTGGAATTATTTATATCCCGATAGAAGAAGATAGTGCACCACCAACTGTACAAATTTTTTTTCAATACCCACGGCCGATAGTTTCCGAGCCAGGGCCGAAACAATTTCCCCATACAAACAACTAATGTTCGGCGGCCATCTTGAAAAATGACGCAATCGAAAAACTGATTCGATATTCGGCATCAGCGACCCCAAAAACCCCCGGACGCCGATCCTCACCCGGATCGGATCAACTTTTTTTTCGGCCGCCATTTTGAATCCGCCATTTTGGATTTTTACCACGCCAGGCGGTTGCCCCTCATTGACCTCTATGACATTTGTTTGAGCACCCCCCATCAGACTCCTATAGTTTCGGAGATAATCGAGTTTGAATTTTGTTCGGCGGCCATGTTTTTTTCCGCCATTTTGAAAAAAAGTTACACTATTGAAATTTGCCCAAGGTGTGGATCAAACTTTGTAAGTAACAGTTTTACTTTTGATGGATAGTTTCGGCGGGCAGTCAACTCACTACCTGATGAGGAGCAGGAATCGAAGATGTCAAGGTTTGCCCACAATCACAGAAACCTCCTTTCCACATCTTGAATACATTATATCGACCTAGAGATGCTCCTTCTGTGAGAACAATTATGCTTAACTTTTTTTCGCCAGCCATTTCCAATCCGTCCGCCATCTTGGAATTATTTATATGCCGATAGAAGAAGATAGTGCACCACCAACTGTACAATTTTTTTTTCAATACCCACGGCCGATAGTTTCCGAGCCAGGGCCGAAACAATTTCCCCATACAAACAACTAATGTTCGGCGGCCATCTTGAAAAATGACGCAATCGAAAAACTGATTCGATATTCGGCATCAGCGACCCTAAAAACCCCCGGATGCCGAACCTCACCCGGATCGGATCAACTTTTTTTTCGGCCGCCATTTTGAATCCGCCATTTTGGATTTTTACCACGCCAGGCGGTTGCCCCCCATCGACCTCTATGACATTTGTTTGAGCACCCCCTACCTGACTCTTTTAGTTTCGGAGATAATCGAGTTTGAATTTTGTTCGGCGGTCATGTTTTTTTCCGCCATTTTGAAAAAAAAGTTACACTATTGAAATTTGCCCAAGGCGTGGATGAAATTTAGTTCGAAACGTTTTCACTTTCGATGGATAGTTTCGGCGGGCAGTCGACTCACTACCTGATGAGAAGCAGGAATCGAAGATGTCGAGGTTTTCCCATAATCACCGAAACGTCCCCTCTACATGTTCCATACATTATATCAACCTAGAGATGCTCCTTCTGGGAGAACAATTATGTCAATGAGTGAGTGGTAATCCAGCTTTATATATTATAATGTTTCTGGTGAAAAGTTGGTGTTTTGTTACTTACAGCAAATATGTTTTCTTACGGCGAAAATTTTGATTAGTCTACTACTTTTTTCTGGGACGATATAAATTAAAAATAAATTCGGTACCTAAAGGTACCAAATAGGTACACTAAATATGTGAAAAGAAAAAAATCAATTTGTGTATAGGTACTAAATTGTACTAAATAAGTACTAAATTGTAAAATAATAAATTAATTTAACTACCTATTTAACTACGAATTTGATATCATTAATCCTTTATAGTAAAATTACAATATAATAAAAATAAACATCAATAATTATTTACCTTCATTATTAAAGTATTAAAATAAAACATAAAAAATACGATATAAAAATATTTGCATGACTCAATGTAATATCAATTAAAATAATGATAGATTTGATGGAGTGCCGATAACTGTTCCACTGACCCTACGTACATTATCGCGCGATGTTTGGGTGCGGGTAGCGGGGGCGAGAAAATTAGGCCACGCCTCAACGCCCAAGGTCGTTGGCGACACCACGAGCCTTAAAAAACAAAGGATAAAGTAAAATGTCTTACTTGGAAAAAGAAGTAAAGGTTGTTTGGTTATTCGTTACTTTAAAACAGAATTAAATCGATTATAAACAATATTCCTAATGGGAAGTTTAGAATACTTTTATTACAATACAAAGAGCTCCCGAGGCACTCCCAAAATTCACGCCAGTGAGTCGGCAGGAAACCATTATTTTGGCTGATTATAGTTACAAGTAATATAGGTCTTGGAAAAGAAGTCTTTTTTTTCTTTTTTTTTATTGCGAATTGGCGGTTGATCACAGCTCGCCTAATGTTAAGTGAGTGTGGTCGAAGTTTCTAAGCACATCTAGCCTGGAACAGGAATTTCAAGTGAGGCTGCCGAATAATTATAGGATTATTTTCAAACCGACTCAAAGAGTGCCTGAGGGAATTCCGAAATTAACGTGGATGATATCGCGGAGTGCAGTTCATTAGTTATTATTCAATAAACAATAAAAAAGTGATATAAGAGTCAGTGTGTTCGTGCACCAATGTACGATTCACCTACGGTATTACAGTTTTCACGGTTCATTACTCAATCGATGACTCATAAAAAGTTTTCATACATTAATTTACGGGTTCCCGACCGTTTACTGGATCATTTCTTTTAACTTGCGACCTTCGAGATAAATTGCGTTCACGTTTTAGGCAGTTTAGGCTTCCTTATATACCTACCAGATATTACTTTTATCCAATAGGGAATACTCGTACCTACTTTCACAGTCGCTGTATGTATCGCGATCCGAACAATTCCAGTAATTTCGCCGAGTCATTGGATGACAAAGCTTCCATTTCGACCGCCATCCAGTCGGATTGCTGAGTCGATGCAGAGTAATTGACATTTCTATTAGGAAACTATTCCAACGGTTGCTTCTGCTGTTGTTTCATTTCTTTTCAAGCTCTATGCCTTTGCTGACTGATTTATTGGCTGCAGTGGATAGGGTTTTAAAACTCAATCTGCTCTTATTTGTAAGGCTTACATACTAAACAGCACCATCGGTCTATTGGTTAGCGAATTTCACTTCAATGCCGGATGTCACAGGTTTGATTCCTGAGCTGACGTAAACTTAAGCCCTGAGGTAAATATGACGTATGTGATAAAAATTTTGTCTTTACCCTGGGTCTGGATGTTTTAATGTATCATAACTAATAACTATGTATGTTTATAACAAAAAAGTGTATAATATGTATTATACATAGTGAAAGCTTAGTTTAGAACCAGCAGATATAGATAACATGCGATAACATGTCCAAGTATTATTATTGTATTTTGTTAGTTAAAAATGCAATTATGTATTGTTAGTACGAGATGAAGTTTTATAGTGTTGGATTCGAAAATAAAGAATTAAAGAAAAAGTTACGATTCTCCTTCTACGTATTATATGTAAATGTAGCAGCACATCCAATGTCAGACGCCGTCTGCTCTCGAAAATAAAATTTTCTTGATCCGATATTATATGACCTATTGGTCGGATACTGAATTCGATTAGTTATTAGAATTGAGTGAAACAGGTTCATTCGATATAGCGTAGACAGTAGTAAACAACTTCGATCGTGATGTACAATTTTTATTCACCCCAAATAATAATTATTTATAGGTACACAGATATATTGTTTTTTCAGAAAACGATGAAACATAATAGGTATAAAACGATAAAATAAAATATGTATTATTATTAGGTATAATATTTTTGTTACCAAATTCAAATACAGAAGCTTAATTTGTAAATGTTACTGAATATGAAAACCTAATCAGCATTATAACTACATTTTTTATATAAAAAACGCCACACAAAAGGAATCCTAAATGTTCGTTTTCACGCATCTTGAGTAGAAAATATGAATAAATACTTTTTCACTTCTCATGCTCTTAAAGTGCTTGTTTGTGCAGGATATAGGCTTCACATAATCGAATTTTGTGCACAAGTGCATTAACGTATCTACTCATAAATATGTCCATATTAAGGCAAAGAAAATGAGCCATACAGTCAAACACAATAAGAAGTTCATAGATAGAATTTGTTATTTTATAATATTTACTTTAATTTATTTGTCTTATGTATTTTTTAAGACATAAATACCGTTAATATATTTTATTAGTGAAACTTTCGTAAACCAAAGTACTTGAATAAAAGTTGGCCATTATTAAATCAAATACTTAAGATTAATAAAAAAATATGGTATTCTATTAAACACCAGATAAGCCTTTTTGTTTTCTTACTAATTGCATATTAAAAGAACCAAGAAGAACATACACCACTGGAAGGCTCTGGCGCATCACTGACCGCTGCCGCCGCGCCCTACGCTTGTTGCGTCGCTATTCAAAGCTAACCTAACCTAGCAAGTCCAAAGTGCTCGCAAATTAAAATTCAGCAATATTTTAAGCGTAGTCATATAATTTATACATGTAGACATGTGACATATTCAGTGTGCATATATAAGTTTTTAATGTGCAGTTCAATATTAAACACACGTCATTTCCAATCACGATTTTTACCAATTTCGATGTCAGTGTCGATAACAACGGCTCTGGTAATAAATTCAAAGCAATTCGTACAGCCGCGAATGTAAACATATACCTAATATAATAAGTAACCATAAACCATAGTGTATTGCGGTAAATAGTTTATTATTTGTAAAATAAAAGCAAATGGCAATGGAGTTTCCGTCAATAGCAAGTCATGCGCCCGAATAAAGCAAAGTAGGCTATCTGCATAGTTTATTCGATTTAGGGAGGTTCTCGCTTGCGGCCCGACGAGCATTCTATTTTACGCTCGCACACAACTAAATATCCAATTACTTTGCAGATCAGTATTTCGTTTTAACGAATATTGCCACGAGGACTCGTTCATGATGAGTGTTATTTGGATCCGAATAAAACAGCTTTGGCTTTGATGTAAAAGTAGGTATTCCCCATTTCAGTGTTCCTTGTAATTTATTGTGGATTACATCGAATGGATAATTCAGTGACCAAGGAAATAAATTTTTGACAACAAGTTATAATTTTTGCGTACCTACTTACGGACCGATTATCTACTAATTTTATTGCATATTAGGTGTGATAAATTTTTCGTAATTACAAGTTGGTGTAAAAAAATTGTCTTCGTTAAAACCATTTTCATTTTGTAAAATATTGCTATAATTATAATGAATTCTTCACGAGGCGCTACGAAACAGAAAAAAAAACAAATTACCCAGTAGGCAAAAGTATAAATTAAATTTAAATAATCGGAGGAAAAGTTGGTAAAATTTTGTTTAATATCGGCGGAACAAAAATATTATCCTAGGGAATGCAAAATGAACGGACGCTTTTCCATGAATCATGCATAATTTTATTATGTCAGAAGTTTAGGCATGCGAGACACGAAACTTTGTGCTTATATCTTCCGATGTAAACAATGTATTCCGACACCAAATCGAAAATATTATCGTCGTAATAATGTAATTCTTAAGACAATTTGAACTCGGTTGCTTATCGATTTTAACTGTACCACTTGACTCATGGTACGCGTCGAATAAGTATTTCATGTTCCTTAGTTATTTGTAGCTATATTTTCTTTCTGTTCATACGAAAATCGATAGCCGCCCTGTTCAAATGAAGCTTGTTAACAAACAAGTTAGACAACGTTTTTAGGATAAGTTTGCAGCGATCAAACATATTTCTTTGGTTATATTTTTCTGAAATGGACCACTGACTGTTATTCTAAAAATACCTACCTAATAAAGAAGCTTAATTAACTCTACCGTATTGTGTAGTTGTTCATTGTTTACTTTCCTTTATTAGGTTATATTGGAATACTATGAGAAATGTAGTTGTTGTAATATTAAATACAAGTTGCCCACGGTTTCACTTACGGCAATTTGAGATTTCTTTTTGAACCAAACACTCCGCTCAGAGGCACGAAGTATTTTTTATACTTAGTATGTTGGGTTCAATTTCAATCCATTTAGTTTTAGCATAAAGCGCTTTGAAAAATCGTTAAATAGAGAAAACATCCAAATACTATCAAACCCATAGGTGAAGTCAGGGTCTGATGATGGGATCTTGGAGAAATCGAGGGAACTCTTTAAATATACAGTATTTCACAGATACCGATTCGATTAGATAAATTGTCACTTTATATTATAAACTAGCTGTTCCCCGCGGTTTCACCCACGGTAATTTTGGAGTTCCCGCGGGAATTCCGAGATAAAAAGTAAACGTAAACGTAAGTAAACGTGTATGTAAGTTTTCATGATGATCAGTTCAGTCGTTGAGGCGTGAAAGTGTAACAAACAATTAAACAAACGAAAAAACTCACTTTCACTTTTATAATAGTAAGGATTAAAAGCTTAGTGCATTTTTGTTTTGAAGTCAGTTTTCATTTTTTTGTTAAAATTTTATTTACAAGATCACCTTTACGAGACCACAAAGCACAATTAAAGTCATTTTGAAAAATTGTGTATACTACACTTACCTATATAAGAATAATTTTAACAACACAATAGTGTCTATTACGCATTTTACGTATATTTTATTGTATACAATGATATTTAAGTACTTATTGTAATAACATACCTACTTCATCTGTTGCCTTTTACGACATTGATATGAAAGAAGGACACAAATGAATTTGTTATTTCAAAGCAAAACACATGCCAATAACATAATAATTCATGTTAATCGGAACATGTAACAAGAAGTGAGAGTAGGTATCATTTGTTTTCGGCTCCAAGCATTCGTCTGTGTCAATGGGAGCTTTTTGCGGTAAACCCCACATTAGCCGGGAAGGCTCCAAATGCGGATATTAGCGGAGAGGTCCGACACTCCGTTGGAGCTAATCTCGTTGCATGTTTCGTCTCGCTTAGTTGATTGTAACCTCTACTATTTGATTGCCAAAGCCAAAGCTCGCCCCCTTTTTGCTATCGGTCGTGTAGTCAAGCGATCTAATGAAGTTAATAATGAAACTCACAACTTCTATTATAATACAACTTCCAAGTATTGTTGTTTCTACTAGGCTACCATAGGTTAGAAGAGAGTAAAAAAGAAAATCGATACAAAGAAATGTAAAATTTTGTAACTTCTATCTTATAAAATAGTGTAGACCAAACTGCCAAAAGTGGCTATTTTTGCAAAGTGTTACCAGATGGAGTCCCTTAAGAGATTTTTCCGATCCTATAATATCTTGTAATATTTAATAGTTAGAACTAGTTGTCTGATGTGGTCGGATACTACATGTATTTTCCACTTGAAATACGGAATTTCTACACAAAACATGAACCAAAAAGGTGAATCCGATAATACCTACCTACTGTAACTAAAAGAGGGCCTGATCTGATGAAAATGAAAAATGAAAAATACGTTTATTTAGTTAGATAAAGGTTCTTAACCTATGCCTACCTAGACCTTATTGTACTCTAAATCTAATGCGCAAACCATTGCAACACAACAAAGGTAGGATAGGAATGAGTTGGTGACCTGGGTTCTAAACTAAGTAAACTTGTATCATAGAACCCAGGGACCCTCCACTCCTATTGCAGACAACTTAATAAAGACCCATCACCCACATATAACCATAGCATAACATGACTTAAATTAAATTAAATATCTAAAACATCTTAAGCACTTAAGCTATTAAAGAGACAGATGTAACTATTAGCTAACCAATTTTGGAGGCTGGTTACAAACTACAATACTAACAACGCAATAAAAATATACAGCATTAGGCAGTAGATCTGTGAAGTGTGAGTTATGAGTGTCTTATGTGTGAGCGTGTGTCTGTATGTGTGGGTGTGCATGGGTGTGAGTGTAGTGGGTTAATATGTGTATGAGAGCGCTCGTGTGTGGATGTGATGAGGGGCCGTTTTAAAAATCTTTAAAAAAGTTAAACGTGACAAAGTGCTGAAAAGATTTTTTATGCTGAAAGAGTTATCCGTTAAGGAATAAAATAAGCTTCTACTTATAGCATACTGAGTTTTCACATGCGTTGGGTGCTGATTCAATAAAGTTTAAGACTGAAGGGTCTGGCTAGCGGGCTGTGAACCTGTGAACTGCACCTATGCTGCATAGTGCATAGCTATCAGTATCAAAACAATTTAAAAAAAGTTATCCACAAACGGTTTCTTTAAGTGGAGTTTTACCTCGTTTCGTTATTAGTATAACTATGTCAACACTTAACGGTGTTTTACGTCAATTTTTAAATTGTCTTTGTTTCTTAATAGTCGTCCTTAAAGAAAACGACCGAAAACGTACCTATAACCAATATTATGGACACGAAGACATTATTTTGCTACTAATTTGCAGAAACGTGCATATAGGTTTATTTAAGACAAAGAGACATAATCCTCAAAAGCATGAAACTTTTAGATTAGACCTAGATCCCGAAGTTGGGATTTGGTGACTTTGGTGTAAATACCAATGTCGCCCATTACTGTCATCATCATTATTTCAACTACGTATTCTTAACTAAGTAAGTACATAAAATTACAGATATAGTAGTGAAACAGTGATCGTGATGCTTTAGTCGCGCATAATATGAGCCCCGGGCTCGCATACCGATGTACAAAACCCTCTTTATTATCTTCAGTAATTGAATGGACGGAGGCACTCCCCCCGAAGCTTTTAAACAGGTCCCAGCTGCTCACATTGTAAATAAAATAGCAATTTCTGCAACGACATTATTCACCACTGCTGACTCCTTTGATTGAATCTGCGCTGGGATTACACGCATTAGCGAACTACAAGATTGAACTACCGACATAGTACGTAATAGGAATAATAGTTAAAAAAATTAAAAAATGTCGTTTTTTAGATAATAGTGATAAGATAATATTCTTAATAGCACAGGAGTATAAAATAGTTTTTGCTTTCTTTTTAATATAAATTAGATCAATATAAAATAAATCATTTAAGCAATACACAGCAAAATTGTTTTAATTAAATTATTAGACCATAGACATTGTAAAACTAAATTGAAGGAGCCAAACTCAATTTTTATTCCAAATATTGAAAAAAAAAAAAAAAAAAATCATGATTATTTTTCGTTCATGAGAAGAAACAGACGCTCCGACGCATACCTATCTTAGAATGCATCTTTCTTTCGATTTTTTTTTGACGAAAAATCTTTTTAAGGTCAACTACCTGTTAACTCCCATTTTTGGCAGTTACTTACATAAAAGTACACACGATTGACGAAGAGCTTAAATATTTCCCTTGTTAAAAATCACACAGGGTAAACAAACAGCTGAAGCGTTTTCGATATACGTATATTTTAATTATATCTCATGATTTGTTTCTATTCCAGCCAGCGATTTAGAGTCGATACGAGCGCTTTTCAATGAGAAGGAGAAAGAGTTGTCTGTGGCGGTGGCCAAAGTGGAGGAGCTGACGAGGCAGCTTGAGGAGCTGCGGCGAGGGAGAGTGCAGCCGACACCGCCCTCTGCCCATGAGCTGGACAAACTGCGCCGTGAACTTATGGTGAGTTCTTACTTTTAGTATACTTTTTTTTGTAGTTTTTAATAGTAGGAATCGCATAAAATACGAACAAACAAACTTTGATTTTTATATAAGTACGTAATTTATATAAAATTTTGAATTTCAATACTCACGAATTTTAAGTATGTAACTGCGTTGACCAGTGATGACGACATAAATGGAACGTTACTTATAACGATTGTTTATTCAAATGTAGGTATGTATGCCCTTATTTATAACTTAGAATTGACATAACTAAGACTAATTTTATCGAACGTCTACCCTATCAATTAAATTAGATTATTCCCTTATCTCTTCTGATATTCGAAATAAACTTATTCAGGGTCCTTCGTCAATTTCATCTGGAGTCCCTTGGCGATCTTGTAAGTTACCGGTCGGGTGGTTGATCACGGGGAATCAGTGGGGGATAAACGTTCTTCAAGTAATTTATTCGCATTATTTCTACCTTTAGAATCCTTTTTATCGAGTTTTCAGTAAAATTTATAACTATTTTCTTTTCATCTTGTTTTAATATCTTTTGTTATTTTAATATGCGTGTATAACCTTAAAGTTAAGATTGTAGTAATACTTCTTCAATTTCGTGACAGATGTGACGATTAAGTTAAATATCAATAAGTGATTGCATTGAACGGAAACTTGAATGCATGTTTCCGTCACGTTTAAGTCATCACAAACAAGGCTTCTTTTTCCTAGTTGCGCCTAAACTCAAAATTTAAAGAGTTTTTCTTTTATAATTTTGTCTAGTGATTCTTCACAAAGCCTAAAACAAATAGGTAGGCTTACGTTATTTACTTACATAACATCCCTTTCAAAAAAAGGCTGGATAGTGCTTACTGTAGCCAACGAAAAGGCTAACTTTACGCACTTTTTAAAATTCTAATTCTCATTTTTTATGGCGCCTTATGTTGCCGTCAATTTGGCGACACTTGAAAAAAGGAACCATATTATCTTCTACGAATAAAAATAAATAGATCGTTTAATAATGAATTAAGTAAACACTATCTTTTGATTAAACTTATAAAGAAATTAAAACTTGTCAGTCAAAAGTAGCAAACAAAATAATTTGTCAAAAACAGACAATTTTGGCCATTCTAAATTATTTTTTTCAGTTTCTGTTGTCATGCTGCAGACGTAGAAGAAATAGCAGGTATTTTAATAACACAATTCTACGTATGAATGACAGTTTGCTTGTCAAATTCATGTATTCATACTCGTACATTGTTTGAGTGATCTAAAGAAACCCATCACATCGCACTCGCATCGACATGTCATGTGCTGCGGCCCAGTGCCAAGTAGGTTGCGGACGCGCGCTCGCTTCTACGTATACGTTTTGCACTTGATACACAAGATTGCTGGGCGACTATTCTGGTATAAATCGTAAATGAATACCGTCAATGGAAAAGACGTGGTTTGTTTTTTGTGAAGACAATGAACAGCCGGCGTACTTTTGACGTAATTGTGTTAGGATCAAATGGAACTTGAATTGATATGAGATCTTCTTCTTCTTTAATAATATCGAAACGGAATCAAATTTTGCTACTTTTGAAGCTTTGAGATCGTGACTATGGAATTTATCTGTCAAATTTGTAATTTTTGAGTTTCGTAATCGAAGTCAAATCAAAATCGAATTCAGCCTCAAATCATTTTCAAGAGTAAGGCCCCAAGACGCAGTTTTAAAGAATAAAAAAAATACCAAACAGTTTACATTTCCTTTTTTTTTCTTTAAATAGTTGAACTACGCATTATTGCTATAAAATCTTTATTTTGAAACTCATTATAATTAAATTGTGATAAAAGTTAAATAATCATAGGAATTGAAATAAAAAGCTATGTATGTTTTTAAATACACTTAATAATAATTTATATTTATTAAAATGTAGAGTAAAAAAAAGCGTGCTAAAAACAATAAACGTAGAAACTGCCCATTAGCAAATATTTCACTATGGCCGATTATAGGCTAGATTTTTATTTCTTTAAAAAATGACTAAATATTCGTGTTCGCCTCTAGGAATATAGGGTAAAATGTAAAAATGTGTTACTTTAAACTTATATAGCGTTGCGACAGTTGAAAACACTATTTTAATTGCTAGTTAGTGCTAATTTACTCGCTTTGTGCCGAAAGCTCTTGACTTTAGAAATGTTGGAAAGCTAACTGAGCTGTGGCTGGCTTCGCGACAGATACAGTACTTCCCATACTTAGTAGATACTGTATAAACGTCTAGCGTAGAGATTTCATAAACATACACAGCACTCTCACGACGTCTATGGGTAGGTACGAAGTAGGTATTTGTTTTTCCATGAGTAAGACTATATTAAACGCCACTCTGCGTTGACACGGGAATTTCGATACAAAAGTTTTTAACGATCTCCCAAAGTTTTATTCTGAATCTATCGACAACGAAGCAACGCTAGTCATCGCTTTGGCTAGTACCTATTTACTTTTGCTTTGATATTTTATCATAATATTAATGAAGGGTTATTTATTAGATTTTTAGATAAAGACAGCATCGTTAATTTATATAACGTAATTTTAGCAATGTTTGACCTCTTTATGTTTGAAATACAGAGTATTTATTAATAAATCAATTAAAAAATTAATACTAGGTCATCCATTTCATTAATTTTCCGGTATTTTGGAATTTCCGGAAATTCTATATTGTATGATTTATTACTAAGGATTTAAAACTATTTTGTAATAATAATATATCGGCTCAAAATAAAATTAACAGCATGTCAAAGTCTAATTTTAAAGTCTTTAATGTTTGAGGGATACGCTTTTAAACAAACAGACGAGCAATAGTTTTATTGTTTTTTCAAGGTGCAGCGAAAATTTCCGAACGCATGCTTAGTGTTAAACTGCCTTGTGCCAAACGCTAAACGATTCTATTCGAACTGCACTGTGACGATTTAGACTTTAGTTAGTGCAGATACCTAGGCGGCGCGACGCGTAGTCGCTCTACATCGCGCCTCGCATTGACCTTAGGTGGTTATCTAAAGTACAAACTGCAAGGTGATCAATTAATTAAACCACTAATTATTTGAAAATTGTGATAAATGGCTCTAACCAGTCAATTGGGAAGTTCCCAGGCATTAAAAATGTAGAGTGTTAAACGGAAATAATATTCTTACCCTCGTAACTTTTATTCGTATTTACGAGTGCGTTTTTGTTTGGATTTAGAGAAAAGGTAGGTGATAACAGTCGAGCTTTAGCAGGTATTTACGTTTATATACTTGACAGTTTATTTTCCAGCGCTGGTATAAAATTAACACGTAAGGTCGATATTGTATGTACGTTCGTATGATTTTACAGTTAATTTTGTACGTAATCGAGCACCCATGCGGTTTCTATGTAAATTGGTTTTGTATATTTTATTTCTCGTTACACTTTTGCTACCCATGAATTTATTTTATTGGCTGTTGCCCATTCGTTTTATGTAGGTTTTAATTTGTATAATGGTATAGGTTAGCAGGGTAATACGAGTATGGTTAATTAAAACCTAACATAAAATTTTATTTTACTCTGTTTCCGAATTGCAATTCAATTTAAATGTACGAAGCAATTCAACGTAACAAATACGTATCTCTTGGAATCTTTTTTTTTCCGTAGGAATGTTATTGCTTGAAATTAATACAATCCCGACATCGGATTGCTAACGTCTAATTTCCTCTCTGTCTAGATTTATGGCGCTGTTCTAAAGATATATTTCGCTGATGAAATTTAAAAGGAGTTACGAAAATAAAAAAAAACCTGTCGCAGATACTTGCTTAACTTTTTTGTATACATCTATAAAATTTCATTAAGCAGGAAAGCAGTTATTTTTTCTCGTAGGGAATTCAAACAAAACCGACATAATTAAGGGAATTGGAAAAATCAACAAAAATAGTTTTAACAAATATAATGTTCATTAAAAAGATTATTAATTATATTCTCGTCAAAATAATTGTTACCAACCTTTCTTAATTGAGAGGTTATTTAGGCTAGGTCTTAGGATGTAAGACGTTGATTTACTTATCAATGATGTAAGTAGGTAACCTAACAAGGTTAGTCCCTAAAATTTCGCGTAACTTACCCACTTCTGACTTCTGCTTAAGAGATGCTTATGATGCTATGCTTATGCTATCACCGAATTATAGTGAAATTATTATTACTACTCCATGAGTACATAGGTACCAATTTATTTATAGAGTTCTTTTTTATTATACAATACTTTTCGACTCTCATTGAAGCATATTTCATCAGCAGTGTAGCAAAACAATGGCAACAAATAAATGGTACCCGTTCTTTCCTACCTTTTCTGGTATTCTTTTCTCTTTTACCATCTCAAATACGAAATATAAGAAGCACTATGATATATAACTACCTAACTTATCATTGAGAAGAAAATTCATTGACACGGAAAAACTCGTTCATATGGAATTGATTTAACTCGAGAATGGAATTGTATTTAGGATAATCGGCGGCACACTTAATTTGACAATTGCGTAGACAATTTTCATGTTATTGTATTTTTTGTTCTAAAAATAATATTGATACTCACAGGTTCGCTTCTTTTTATTTCAATTTTTTCCTGCTGGAATTCCGAAACTCACGCGGTTTGATCTCCGAAACTGTTGAACTAATTTTGACGGGACTTTCACTGTTAATTAGGTGATGTTATAAAGAGTAAATTACGCTACTTTGGAGTCCCTACGGAAATTCCAATACGTGGCACAGCTAGTTGTAAATACACACATCAAAAGTGTCTAGGGATCAAGTGCATTTTTTGCTATAAAAAGAAACCCAATTAATTTAAATCTAATCTAATCTTCTGGGCTTGTTGCCTACCTTATTTCCCAAATCTAAATTAACAACTAATCCCCACATTTTGAATAAATTAAGAAAATATTCATTTTTTGTAAGATGTGAGAAATTGAACCAATTCCAAGTCGACAATAAAATTGCAAAAAAGGCAAAGACAGGGGTTTTTGAAACTTTTATTGTAATGAATAAACAAATTTAAATAATCTGTGTTCCTTCCATTGACACGAAACACACATTCGCAGCGATTTGGTATGCTTAAAATCAGTTCATCAAAATCACTTTGAGTAATGGCCACCCACGTTCTTTGTAAGAAGTCAAAAAGTTGTTGTGGGGTATTTACGGCGTCCATACTCGGCAGAGCTCTTCTTTGGAGTATATCCCATGCGTGCTCAGTAGGATTTAAGTCTGGTGATTGAGCAGGCCACGGCAGGACGTTGATATCAGCATTGGCAAGAGTGCGTATTACGACTCCAGCAGTGTGTGGACGTGCATTGTCGTGCATAAGTTGAAACGAATCACCCAACTGGCTTCGTAAAGGGATGATTACATCTGATACAATACTTGTCGCATAAATCCGAGCATTAAGGTTGCCCCTGATCCAAATGAGATCGGTTCTTTCACCGATCTAAATACCCGCTAAAACCATCATTGTTCCCCCTCCATATGGATGAACTTCCTAACAGAATTTCAATCGTTCTTGACGTCCAGGACTTCTCCAAACGAATGTACGTCTTGTATCCGGCCTCATACCGAAACGAGATTCCTCGGAAAAGCAAACACCCCGCTAGTCTTCTTCCTCCTAATTACTGTCTTTGCGAGCCCATTGTAAACGGGCTCTACGATTGCGGGGCGCTATTGGTGGAACTCTCAGAGGCCTTCGGGATCGCAGACCCACTTCTCTTAAACGATTACGTATGGTTTGATCGCTTATCAGAAAGCCTGAAGCGCTGTGGAGCCTCGTAGTTATCATCATGGCGGTCATAGTACGATTTCTTCGCGCTGTATTCTGGATATACCGGTCCTGTCTTCGAGTGGTGATACGAGTTCGCCCTCCATGTCGCTTGGCCACACTGCCCGTGATGCGATAGCGTGTCCATAGGCGGCTTATGACGCTCTGCCTTGTCCCAACAGCAGTAGCCACAGTGCGTTGCCTGGTGCCAGCTTCCAACATTCCAACGGCTCTCAGCATCTCTTGTCTAGGCAAGTGGTGTCATCGCTCCATATCGATGCAATTTTTTTCAGTTACGATGCAGAAATTGTAATGTTTTTGTAAAACCGCCGTCACACGCTTTTATAGGGATTTTTAATGACAGTTATTTTTAAAAGTTTAAACAAAATTTGAATAAAATTCTTTATTGAAATGGTGAAATTCAATAAAGAATTTCAAAAAGGATCCAGAAAAGTTACAATAATAATCCCAATTGGCGGCAATTCTCTAAAATGCACTTGATCCCTAGACATTTTTGATGTGTGTATAATGGTTAGGTATAATTTGGGTTTAGAAGTTAGGTTTAAAATATAAAAAAAAAAAACATTAAATATTTCATAATTATTTTACAGTATCGCAATAAGCTGAACGAGCAGCAAAACGGCAGGCTCTCGGCTCAGCGGGCGGCGCTGGGCGCGCGACAGGAGGAAATGAGAAGCATCGACCGCCGCGTCTCCGAGCTACAAGCGCGGCTGTTGCGGAAGAGAGCGCTCAATCGACAGCTAGCAGCCGCCCATCGACAACCACAACAGCAGCAGAGGTGAGGAACATACTGCCATACGTTGGTGGTGATTATATTATCAGTCGCTTTTCAATCAGCAAACGCATTTTTTCTCGTTGAATCTCACTTTGAAAATCACTTCATTATCACCATCGAATTGTGAAAAAATTTGAATTATTTTTTTGTGGAGTTTCGCATAATGCATTTGGCCAGTTTCAAGTTAAATAAAATGAATGATATTGGCATGGTTGCACGGTTTGAAATTGCATAGTTTGCGAAATCTTCAGAGAGCTTGGAGGACATTGATGAAATCAGCTCGAAACCTCATATATTTTTTTGCTTTCCTAAAAAACCGTTACTGCGAAAATTATTCTCCCATACAGCACCAAAATCACTACAAAATCCACTTTTAACAAAAATATAATTAATGCTAAATAATTTCTACTTCTACTTCTAAGAGCCACCGGTCGGTCGCTGTTGTATATGTACTTATCTACTTTTTTTATTCTCTTTGGAAACAAACATTAGTTAGCATACCTACATAAATATAGCTGATAATAATACGCATTCGACATACACCAAAACCTCTTCGTTCAATGCGAAAACATAATTCATCAAAATAAAATAAACACTTATGTTGACCTTAATGAAGGAAGTTAGTACTGAATATACGAAGTTTCATGATGAAATCTATAATGATGACGTAGTGGCAGGAAATGATTATAAAAGGAGGTACCTACTAGAAAATAATAAAATCATAAAAACTATAATAAAATACAATTGAAACCGGTTTTAAACCAAATTTTTTAAGTCGTTACGTTACATAATATTCTTTCATAGATTACATTTCTTTAGGCGTTCCAAGTGATTGATAGTCGAAAAAAAAGTAATTCGATATTTTACTTGGCAGTAATAATAATTTAATAATGAAATGCTGGTTATTTGTAGGTATAGAATTTTCTTCCATCAACGTGATTACACGGTACGTTACCCTAGTTACACAGGAAATTACCATATACGATCGATATAATACAATCTACATTGCAGGATTGTTAGTTTTTTAAACGACTCAAAAAAGAAAATGAAGGGTCCTTGTTTACCTAGTACGTGTAGAACGTGTGTATGTGCCTATGTGTGCTACTTTATATATCTACTTATGTGTGAACTGTGAATATCATTCAAATATAATAAAAATTAGAATTTAAGATTTAAAGCTAACAAAAAATAATTTAAAACCGACTTCCAAAAACACCAAAATAGACTATACTAAAAAGCTAAAAATTAACAAAATACCCGTATTCAATTAGATAAAAATACACGTATTATTACACGTATTATATTGGTTTGTGCTACCGCCTACCACTGATCGGTTTGGGTTGTTCTAACCTCATGATGAGCTCGTGGCCGGAGTGGACTTAGCCCATCTACTCACTACTTATTTGACTTATCACAGACTTCAAATCGACCAGTGGTAGCACAAACCAAAAATAATATTACGTTTTTGTCTTTTGCATTAAATCGATATTTTTTACCTATATGTTTAGCTTTTTAGTATATAATACTTAGTGCATTTTTGTATTTTTGGAGTCGGTTTTAGTTTTTTTTTGGTTTATTTCTCGGGTCGGGTTGTAATTTATCTAAGTTACAATAGTCTAATGTCAACTGCTCATCACCGTTTACAAAACATTGCTTTTCCCGATGCAGGGACGTTAATTGTTGAAGAGTTCTTCTGGTACTTCACCATCAGTTCCACTTTGACAAATGCGTTGTGACGAGCATACATTTTTGAGATTCCATATTAAAGTAATCAAATCGGAACCCGTGAAATACGCATTATTGAGTAGTTCCGATGACCATCTCTAGTCTTTATCATCAGTTCCACTTCTCCAAATTTTGCTTTCCAAAAGTAAATTAACGATTTAAAAAAAAAAACACCCAAATCGGTATAAGTGTGCCCAAAATATTTGAAGAGTTTCCTCGATTTCTCCAAGATCCCATCATCAGGTTCCGACTTGGTGACAGTGAGACCAACTTGGAAGTATACCCCTCCCTCAGTCCCTTTAAACAAAAAGAAATCAATTTTCCAAATCGGTCCAATCGCCTTCGGGTCATCAGTGACCTACCGACTCGAATCATCTAGTGTGAAGAGAAACTTATGAAAGTTTATTCAAACATCTGAAAACAGACTTAAGTAGTGTATTAATGCACCTATAATAAACTTATCCAGCGCAGAATATTATACAAAAAACAGATCAATTTATACACAATTGGCCTTAGGATACCATTTTTTTTTTAGATTTACGGAATGTCCTACATAGTGGTGGCTTGGAATTACACGTTATTACAAGCATAAGGGACATACAAGAATGTTTTTTACGACAATATTTCATTCAGCCGTAGGAAACGTCTCATAAATCATGTCACTGCTTACATAGCTAGCAACACAATGGGTAAACCGTACTTTGGGTTACGACGACGTCATTGAAACGAACCAATCTATGTACTTGGTGTTGAACTCAATTTAAATTATTATTACTAATGCTTATAACGTTGAAACTTTAAAATGTTATTAATTGCAAGTAAAATATTGAGAATTCATGATTACTATTCATGACTGTAACATTAATTATTGGCATTTTGCATTTTTCAGAACAAACAATACAGTTCCAATGCAGCAGTTGCCGAGTTACCCGGCAGGAAGTAACGGTCCCAATAGTCAACCAAAGAGCCATCAGTCAAGGGGCAATGTCGCTGCCGTCGAACCATACAATCATGTGCCGCACGCCCCTAGCCTCACACAAAACTCTAACTTCCAGGTAAACAACAAAAAGAAAGATCATTTATAACAGTTGAATAATGAAATTTTGTTTTAGAACTAGTAAGTATATCCACTACGTTTATAATATTATACAATTATACATACTAATAAAATGTCAATTTCAGAACATGAAACAAAACATTTTGCAAAACAACGTGCCATTAAAACAACTTACGCAGATTGAAAACATTCAAAGTCATTTAACACAACAAGAAGCTCTTTACTTGCAACAAAAACAGATCAATCCTTTATTCAATGGAGGTTACCCTCAGCAACCTGGAGAGCAAATGAACCAGTATCAAAATCAATACCTCAATAAATATGACGTGAACACTAATCATATTCAACAGGGAATAAGCAACGCGTTTGATCAAAAGTCAATGTTCGATCATCTAAACAAGTATTCAGAATATTCAAAACAACCACAATACAGTCCAAACAGCACAAGTAGTTCCAATAGCAATCAAACCGGTAAAGAATTGAAAATAAATGAACAAGAGTTCTTACCGGAGTTTGCTGCAAGTAAATCTGATCCTAAATATCAGACATTGCCATACAATACAAAATTTCAACAAAGCATGACAGGAAAAGTAAAACCAGAAGGAAACAGCAAAAATAATGAGAATCAAGAGAACAAGAATCAGAATAATGCCAATGTACCTAATATCAACCATATGACCGTGCACTCTACTCCTCTTTCGGTTGTGAACAAAAGTCTGGCAACGCCTTTGAGTCAAAACGATAATACATATCAACAGGAACACACATATCAACTGCAAAAATCTGACTCTTCTAGCAGATGTAATCAAGAGGGAAAAGAAAATCATGCATATCTACAGAATAGGCTAAGTCATAGCAATCAAAGCAACGAAAGCTCAAAAAATAGTGGAACAAAGGGTTTGCAGGGTAATTCTTTAAAAAGTAACCCTTCAAGCTTGGGATCTCATGCTGCAACATCAAACAGTTCCATGGCATTCGGAGTAAGTAGACCATAACATTACAAATATATTTCAACAAAATTTGCAAATGAATAAGTTGGATTTCCTTTTTTTTTCCGAATAACATCGAAATTTTCATTGAAACATAACTAAAAAAGCTTTGATCATTTGTTGCTAATAATAACATTCATTTGTAAATACCATCATCAATATCATCATTCATTAATTCCAGAAACCTGTATCGAGCGTAGCACCTACGTCGGTTCAGGTATCAAGTGGGAAACCGTCACCTATTTATCAAACATCATCCACAAAAATTCAACCTGTCCAACCGCAGACTGTACAAACACAAAGCATATCAGCACCATCATCTAATCATTTAGCTAGTAACCCGGTTACTTCCCAACCTCAGATCGTTAGGAATACTGCATCAGGACTTTCTACAAGTATGGGGAGCTCAAACTTCGGAGGTCAAAATACTCTCTCATCTTCAAGCATATTACTGTCGCCTCCACAAAGTGCAAGTACTCCTTTGTCGACACCAGATGTTAGCGGAGCAGACAAGTTGCCTAAACCTGCACTACCTCCTAAACCTACCATCAAGGTACGCCAAAAAAGTTCTCATTTTATTGACTTACCGATGAATTGAACTTGACTAGTAAAACTACTAAAAATGCACCTGTTTTATTTAATTACAGACGCCACCTAGACAATCGGTTAACAACGATGCTGCTTATAATCAAGCTAATGAAACTACGATGCCCACCATTTCTCTGCCAGATAGCTCTAATGACAGTGAGCAGCAGAATCAAAAAGAATCGAGCAATGGAAGTAATAGCAATGAAATGATAATTAAAGCACGACCATTAACAATAAGAAAACCGCCTTTAAGTGAACAGCCTAAACTAAGAAACCTTAACAGTTCTAAAAACGGGATCAACGTAAGCATAAATCGTCGAATTGAAATGCCTCCAGCATTTTTGTTCCCCGAAATGGATCATTTGACGCGAGATTCTGTGCCTAGTGAAAGTCAAAACGGCCTAAAAGAAAAATCGAAACAGAAAGATGAAGTTGATAAAGCACTAAACATTAATATATCACTGAGTTCTAATGAAAAACAAGAAGATAGTAAAGATAATTTAGTATTGGATATAGCAGAGCAGATAAATTCTGTAGATTTGAACGGTCAGGATTCTCAGGGAACTGAGAATGTGCTGAAGCGGTCAAAGAAAGGCAATTTGAAACAAGGTGGCAAAGCACCACTGACGAGGCGAGTGAGTTTTGATCCTCTCGCACTACTTTTGGATGCTAGTTTGGAAGGAGAATTGGAACTAGTTAAGAAAACAGCGACACAGGTAATAAATGATAAAATACTTAGCACATGACGTACTATGTAGTGTTTTCTTCTATGCAATTGAACTTCTGTTTTAATTAGGTGCAAAATGCAAGTGCTGCAAACGATGAAGGGATCACGGCTCTCCACAATGCCATTTGTGCAGGGCATTTTGAAATTGTCAAGTAAGTTTTCTACAAAATTATATGGAATGGTACGTTATTTGCTATAAATACCTTCTTTTTTCAATTATCATTGTATGTTTAGATTTCTCGTGGAGCTTGGTTGCGACGTGAATGCACAAGACTCCGATGGATGGACACCGTTACACTGTGCTGCGTCTTGTAACAATTTGCCTATGGTCCGCTTCCTTGTAGATAACGGTTAGTTAATCACAGTCAATTTAATTATTATGATTGATGCTAACAAAACAAACGATGGTTTCTCATATAAACGTTTTATAGGTGCATGTATATTCGCAACAACGTTGTCTGATCACGAGACGGCAGCAGAAAAATGTGAAGAAGATGAGGAAGGATTTGATGGCTGCTCCGAATATTTATACAGTGGGTAATTTTGCTATATAAGATAAGGTTGATACACGCTTGGTACACGGATTGTTCCTGTTTTCTATGTTTGGCACATAATGACGATTGATGATCTATTTCTTGCCTAAAATAATAATAATAATTTATTGTCACGAGCAAAAAATTTTTTTACCATATCCGTACACTCACTGGCTTCCAAACTAGCGTAAGATGTATGTTAGAAGTCAGTTACATATTATAATTTCATTGAGCTTGAACAATCAATTAGTAAAGGATAAATTAATAAGTATAAATTAATGTAACACGATTCAATAATAAAATCAATTTTGATCAAACCCACTTTTTACTAATTATTTCAGGTGTCCAAGAAAAACTAGGTATCATGAACAATGGTTTAGTTTACTCTGTATTCTCGTACACGGCCTCGCGTAGCGATGAGCTCTCGTTCGAGACCGGTGACAGGCTGCAGGTGTTGAGGAAGGGAGACGATAATGAAAGAGAATGGTGGTGGTGCCGAGACGATGCCGGTAGGGAGGGATACGTGCCCAGGAACTTGCTTGGGGTAAGTTTCAAAAAATCACTACAGGCTTAGTTCACCAAGGTTAGTAAGCTGAAAAGTGACAATGCAGATTTGGAATAATTTTTGCATGAAATTTTCCTTAAGCGTTGATAGGTTTTCGAAAAAATCCTTTGCAAAAATTACACGCATTTTCAACCATATCCAGGTGTCAGGTGTGTGCCTGTATTTGAGTTAAATGATTGTGTTGAGCCATATGAACATTTTTACAAAGAAAGTAAAATTGACTTCGTCCATCGCAATGGGCTAGTTGACAAAATTTATTTTTAGTCCGTCGTGTAGATTAATTCTACTAATCCTACTAATATTATAAATGTGAACGTGTGGATATTTGGATGTTTGTTACTCAATAACGTAAAAACGGCTGAACGGATTTGGATGAAATTTTGCATGCACGTTGTCAGGGGTACAGAGAAGGACATAGAGTACTTTTTATCCCAGAATTCCTGCAGGAACTCCGAAATTACCGCAGGTGAAACCGCGGGGCACAGCTAGAAAGAATATTGAATTGAATTGAATTGAATCTATTTTTTTTGCTAACTGACGAATAATTAGAATTTTGACTATCATTAGTCGTTAAAATCCCTAATAATACATTTTAGGACATTGTACAGATTGTCATATATATTATGTCATATATATAAGTATTTCTGTACGAACTTCCCAATATCAGGATTTAGATGAAACGATATTATGTAGATTTCCGATTAGAAATAATTCGAATTCAATAGATATTAATAATAATAATACTACTACTACTAATAATAATACATATAATTAACTAGATAACTCCTAGAACTGTTTTCACGAATGCAGATATTTTTGAGGTTTTTGTAATAAAAACAATATTTTTTTTACAGTTATATCCGAGAGTAACCCCACAGCAAGAATAAAGAATAGTCCAACATTTTCAATCATTGACATAATAATATTATTAATGATGTAAATAGATACTTACTTTTAGCGAAATCTCTGATGATATATTTATATTAGTATCATATAAATCTTTAATTAGATATGAATTTATTATATGTTATATTGTACAATTTTACGGAAACTAATATTTTGTAAATATTATATGAAAACATGTTCAAATGAAATGAGATTATATTATTGTAAATTTATAAATACTTAGCGAGTCATCTTTTAAATTGGTCTTATAGTTTGTATATTATTAATTGCTCTTACAATTAGAACCTATGCAAATTAATATTGTAATTCATGAATTGACAATACAGACAAGTATCAAAAATTGTAAACTGGATTTATTTACTTTCCTTTTTAATGATAGGAAATTTCGGCAATAGGTACCTAATTGCTGCTGTGTCGTCAACAGGTAAATTCAAATCAATTGGGACTTCGACCAACCTTTGCGCCAATAGGGTACTTGCATGAAATTCATAATAAGAAATTGTGTCAATATTTAAAAATAGAGCCTTAGAAAAGCGTTATCGTGAAAGATTTACTAAAAAAAATTCAATAGTTTCCAAAATATTCAACTTTTAATTTTGTGAAACGGAACGTTGCAATGAAACACCAATCACAGCCAAGCTTGACACATGACGTCACTTTTATTTTTTTTGGAAACATTTACCTCTTTGAGAGAAGGCAAAAGAAACTAAGTGCATACAGTCAACGCATATTTTCCATTTTCTGAAGTTTTTTACTTTAAAATGCATCGGTAACATGCATTTCGATTCTTTACTGAAACTTTTGGAAGTAAATCGACACAGTTCAACCTTAATTTCGCTTTTGGATCTGTCTGTCAGTGTCACATGACCCTGTCAATACGACAGTGACATTTCTAACACAGATTAATAGGCGTAATTTTGAATAAGTGACGTCATTCCGCGTTTCGGCGGTAAGGTAACTTTGAAACGCTCTATTTCATTAATTTATGCATATATATTTTTTCTTTTTCTTGCTTTGTTTAAGTAGGCCATATATCTTTAAAATAGACTGAAAAAAAAATCATGCAAGTACCCTATCAAGCACGGTGATTTGCTATTTATGCAAACTATTTTTATTCGGCGCAAAATTAGGAGTTAAAGGTGTGAGGTATTCGCGTCATCGCTCAGGTAATAACGTTTAACATTTTTGCATATAATAAATATTTATCTATACTAATATTACAAAGAGCAAAAGTTTGTGAGTTTGTGACGTTGTAGAGTCTTTGGATCTACTGAACCGATTTTGAAAATTCTTTCACTTATAGGAAGATACAGTGGTCCTGAGTGTCATAGGGTACTTTTTATTTCGGAATTCCCTCGGAAACTCCGAATTTCCCGCAGGTAAAACCACGAGGGAACAGCTATCTCTGGATCTACTGAACTGATTTAAAAAATTCTTTCACTTATAGGTACCTACAGTGATCCCGAGTGACATAGAGTACTTTTTATCCCGGAATTTCCGCGGGAACTCCGAAATTACCGCGGGTGAAACCGCGGGGGTCAGCTAGTTAATTATAAATGCGAAAGTTTCTCCTTGCGTTTGTGTGTATTTTTGTTACTTCTTCATGCTGAAACGGCTGGGCTTATTATAACAGATAAGCTACTTATCTAGTTAAATTATATCTAATTATGAAAGGAATGGACAGGTTTGAGAGTTTAATTAATTAATTAATTATTTTATTCATTTATTTTCTAGGTAATTATAACGGTAAAAACAACTACAATAAATTACATAATAGAATGTGTTCGTTATACAGTCACCTAGGTTAACTCCTAGGCACCTAGGACTCTTGCATACTACCTAGGTACCTACTTATCTAGACATCTAGACATATTGAGACATATAAATAAAATTGAGTGTCTGTTTGTAATTTCAAATTAACAGCTTTTTACTAAATGTATACGAGAGTAGGTATATACAGTCAGTACTAAACATAAAAAAAAAAAACAATTTTTAAAAATTTTCTTTGTCTGTCTGTCTGTCGGTTTGTCCGTCTGTCTGTGTGTTGATGATCTCTTAAACGGCTGGGCCGATTTTAACGGGACTTTCACTGGCAGATAGTTGATGTTATAAGGAGTAACCTAGGCTACTTTTTATCCCGGAATTCCCGTGGGATCTCTGAAATTAATGCGGTAGAAACTGTGGGGCACAGCCAGTACGAGGCTAGTACTTAATATTCATACCTACTTAATATACCTACTAAAAATTGAATTCATGTGCATTAAATAGGTACGTACTACGTTTATTGATGATAACAAGAAATATCATTAGATATGTACCTCTTAGTGGAGAGTGAGTAAACTACACTAAAGAATAAAAAAATTGAGACTTAAATATTACGAAATAGTATATTTCATTACAAGGGCGGAAAGGCTGTCATTGCAAAGAGTTCCGACAAATGTCGACCCGAGCCGAGGCGCAGCCGAAGGTGAGGGTTGACAGTCGGAACTCTTTGCAATGACGGTTCCGCACGTGTACTGAACAACTATTTTTAATACAGTTGCGAAAAAAATGAAGAAATTTAGTAAAATAATAAAAACACAAACTCAACTAAGTTCCAACTGTGATCAAGAGATGGCGCTAGTCGTATTAGTACTACGAAACCTACGTTGCGCAATACAAAAAGTGTGTCAAAGTCGTTTCGCCATTTTTGACAGTTGGGAAAGAGAACGCACGAGTTCGGAAAAGGTAAAGAAAAAGCTCGAGTATGTAATAGCCCACTTCCCAAACGCTATACGTCCCTGCAATATGCCACTTTTTGAGCAACTGTATTAAAAATATTATTTTATGACTAAAATAAGACTAATATTAACATTATAATTACCATCCCGGAAAAGTGCATTTATTTATTTCAGTGTTAATAATTAATAATATAGTGAACCCTTTGTACGTTACATTTTGAATCTTTTTTGCATTTGTTCTAAACGCGATCGTAGATTTTTTTGATTAAAGCGGTTGATCCAAAACTTACTTCTCTTTTAAAAGACTTTTATAATTATAATAAATACCTACCAGAAAAAATATTACTTTGTTGTTTAAAAAAAGTATACCTATTCTAAGTGCTTAGTGCACATTTCTACTTTGATCAATTTTATCGTAAAATTCGTAAACCTTGTAGATGGCTCTTGATCTTGACTCAATCTTCTCCAAGTACCTACCTACCTAACCTAACTTTTAAGCTACAATAAGAAAAAATAATATTTAATCCGAATTCTACGAAGTTTTGGTGATTTTTTTTTATTTTAAAGGATGTTATTGGTGACCCTAAATTTTGATGTAGGTATCTTTGGTAAAAAAAACTGTTTATTTTACTATCTGCTAAATGATTATTACAATATAGGTATAATATAATTATGATCTTCAGTACGAAAATCTAGTTACTTTTCTGATACAATGCATTCAATAATGAAATATACGGGTAAGTTGAGGTCGCAATCTGAAAAAAACAAAAAATTAATAAAATTGAATCAGCGACGAATCTCCTATAGGTACCTAATTTATTTTCCTATGCTCGTTTTTATTCAGGGAATATTGAATATTAATACAAAGAATAATTATTAATCTAAATATTTTATTCATAATTGTCACTGGTCACACATTTGCGCTTAATTTGGTAAGAGTTTTATTTTATATTATGTATTATAAAATTTTAAATTTACTTTAAAACCAAATCATCATACAGGTATTATGGAATAACGGCCGCACTCAGAGTCGACTTTAATGATTACTTAGTTAAGTATAGATTTTTAAAACAAAAATTTTCCAAATCGGTCCAATCGGAACCCGTGAAATACGTATTAGTGTTGAGTAGTTCCGATGCTCATCTGCGGTCTCCATCATCAGTTCCAATTCTTCAAATTTTGCTTTCCGAAAGCAAATGAACGATTTACTCCAAAAAATACCCAAATCGCTATAGGTATGCCTATAATTTTTGAAGAGTTCCCTCGATTTCTCAAAGATCCCATCATCAAATCCCAACTTGGTGGTAATACGACCAACTCGGGAGTATACCTACCCTTTCAAACAAAAAAGAATTTTCTAAATCGGTCCAACCGTCTTTGAGTAATCGGTGAACATACATAAAAAAAACATACATTACAGCCGAATGCAGAACCTCCTCCTTTTTGGAGGTCGGTTAAAAGGAAGAGTGATGTTTTTAAAAAGTTCAAAGAATGTAACAGCAAAGTAGGATTGTTCATGAAGAAACGAATTCAAAACTTACGATCAGTTAATGGTACAGATTACAGAAACAAATATTTTGATACTTATCTAAAAGCACATGGTATTCAGCAGTGGAGGCTGTCTGCTCCATACACTCCACAGCAAAACGGTGTGAGTGAAATTTAGACTACTCAGTACCTAGTACTACTGATACAGAGCAACAAAAACTTGTATCTCTAGAACTACCATTTACGAACTAGTGACCGGTAGAGTAAGATTGTATTTTATGCTGTCTAGCGACCCTACCCTGTATGTCCATTTCCCTGAACGTCTAATCCCTGAAGGTCCATTTCCTTGAATGTCCCTTATATATTTTTAATTAGCTTAGGTTTTAACCGACTTCAGAAAATGTCAAGTTAGGTTTGTACTGCCGACTAAGCCGCGCGAGCCGAGCGAGCGTATCGAGCGTGCCGCGGTAGAACAGACGCGGCAGAGACTTTGTTTTATTATATGTGTAAGGATATTTAAGGAAGTTACTTCTACAATTAGTAAAATTTTGTTGTATAATTATAAGAAAAATTCACACTCACTTTAGTAAATGTCTCCATCGTTATGTCTGTAAATCCTAATGCAGACAAACAACATGGTCTCTGTGATCTGCAATAAATTATTATTAATACCTTTTCATTACTCATACTCGAAAAGTAGGTCTGAAGTTGCCTGAGAAGCGGGTTGAAAGTAACACTTTTCAGCCCTAGGGAGAATCGCTTTCAACTGACAGCTGGATACTGCAGAAACTCAAGTTTTTTTTTTATGTCATAGGGGGCATACTTACTGGCCAGTAGCACACCTAATGGTTGATTTATGTAAAATAAAATTCACTCATTTTTTTCTTTAGCTAATTCCTATTTTTATTTTGACTTTCCTTGCATTCGTAATGAAAAGCACAGTGTTATCCTCGGGAGAAAGACTTTATTTATTTATTTATTTATTACACAAAATTTCTCACAGCTTTACAGTTATTACTAATACACTGTGAAATTAGAATAGACTTATTTAGTCCCGAGACGGGGTTTGGCGCCCGAGCGTAGCGAAGGCGCCAATAGATCGAGGGACTAAATAAGTCTTTCTCCCGAGGATAACAATGTACCTACTATTAATCTGAATGTCGGAAACGGCTCCAACGATTTTCATGAAAGTTAATAGGTATGCAGGGGATTTCGGGGGCGATTAATTGATCTAGCTAGGTTTAATTTTTAGAAAACGTCGTTTTGTCCGTGTTTTCAGGCAACAAGATATGACTGTTTGATAATGCTTTTCTACTTAAAAAAAGAGCGAAGCTTGGTCGTCTAGATATTTAAAAAAATTACTGCATAAAATCTAGGTATACTTGTAATTTCCCTAAAACCACGGCTTGAGTAACACTTACCTGGTAATAATGAGCGTAATAAATTTACGATATTTTACGTCGTAGTTATACCAGAGATTATGATATGCAGCATCACCTACTCCAGCGCTCTGTAATTTGCAATTGATTTTGTTAAGACAAAAATTATCATAGAGGTTAATTGTGTAAAGAAACTGATAGGTAAGTTGATAATATTTACCTAATGAGATTATTGTGTGTTGTGAACACTAAGGTCATGGTCGGAGGTCCATATTGTGCACAGTGCAGCGGTGGTTAGTGGGGTTTAGTGCCGGATTAATCTTACGTATAAAAATTTAAAATACAAAAATACAGTCAATAATGAATAATCCGCAATAAAGAATGAAATAACTAAATAACTAATATTATATGTCATAATTTATATCTAAATACCTATCATAGGGATCTAATGTACCTACACACATCAACAAAATATAGGTATATTTTAAATTTCATCAAATACTTATCTAAAAAGCCTATGAAGAATTTTCTGATATAGGTAGTCAATGGAAGAATGTTAGTTTAGTTTATGGTCTTTACTTACTAATACTAACATACTTATAACAAAAGAATACTAATCTATTCTAATATTATAAATAGAATTATAAATTAATAGATACAGTGTGTCATAGGGTACTTCTTATCCTGGAATTCCCGCGAGAACTCCGACATTACCGAGGGGAAACTCCGGGATAAAAAGGTACTTTTTTCCTCTTATATAGCCTGTGAGAGATGATGATTGGTACATAATTTAAGGTGCGAAAGTGTAACAAACAATCGAAACCAACGCATCTATAAATGTTACATACAATAAGATTAGATAGATTTTTTGCACACGAGTGCAAAAATTAGACTACAAGTCAGAAATTGCTTACCATATCTACAAGCATCTGTCCGGGCCATGCCAGAAAAAATATACTGTAGAGTAATACCAATGCTACCCCTCCATTAACGTATGAATCGAATCCACTTTCAGCCTGTATTAAATTGAATTAATTTAACATCCGGCGGTAACTAAGTAACTAAACACTTTAGAGAAACAATAAATTTATTCTTACCACAGCCATGAAACCGAAAAACCCAATTATCAATGACTTGAACGAAATAACGAACAACATTATAACACCAAATATTTCAGTGAGCTTATCCGATAGCCTGTGAAACAATAGCAGATTATGCACCGAGGGAGTAAAGCAGTGTCTTACATCACGTGCGGCATATTGAACCCTGAACGTAAGGAGGGACTCTAGAGTTAATCCCCGAGCATAGCGAGGGGTATTAAAAATTTAACTCCTGAGCGAAGCGAGGGAGTTGTGTAGAGTCCTGACTCCTGAGTGAAGCGAGGGGTTTAAGCTATCCGTGACGAAGACAGGCTTTATCCTCGAGGTGCATACTCTACTTTTCATACCTACTGCGAGACATGCCTCTTTACACAGGTAGACGGTTTATTCGAAAATAGAACTGGCCACCACAGGAAGAACACATAAAAAGAAAACAAAACGCTGAGAGTTTTCCTACAAATAAAAATGGGAGTTTCATACAACATTTTACCTCCCTCTCTTGGGTTGGAATGTAATGCCTTGCTTTACGTTGAGATTGCGTGATATGTAATTGGACATTATCGAGCAGGTGGTATGAAAATGGTTTTTACATCTCTCATATTCGGTAAGTAGGTCCTTATTACCCCCAAATGGGGCTTGTAGGTGACCAATTAGCGCTCTAGGGTAATAATGTAACTAGAAAAACCCTAGGGCGGTAAGTGATTTAAAAAAAAAACTCTTCACTCTTTCAAAAAGTTCGCGTACATCTAACCATCATACTGGCAATAGACATCATGCATTCAGCCCAATGACAAAAGAGGTCGCTTTGCTATTCAGCCTTGTCTTCGTATGAGTATAATAGTCATCAATTTTAAATATCGAACGGCGAAGCTCAATTTCGTTCTAGAAAAAGAAAAATTAATAAAATGTTTTATTCTTGTAATGCCGGTTTTTTTCTACTTACCTCACAATCGAGATGTAAAGCAGAGTAGTTAGCTCGGGTGTAAGCATTACAGCCCTTGGCTGCTAATCTACTATTACGTCAGGTTGGTTAGGACCTAATTGCAAAATACCTTGGCTCTTATAACTTATTCACTATGACTGCAGCGCGTGGCGTTGGAGTGTGGGACGTGGGTGCGTTACGAACAGGGCGGCATTTTGGCAGGGGCGGCAGTTCACAGATGACGGTTAAAGAAAAAAAAAAAGTTTTTCTTTTAAATTTAATGAAAGTTGATTTTCTTCAACGTTTTTTCTGTCGGTATTTTGTTGTTACCAGAGAGAAGGTAATCACTACGTTTTACCATACTATATCCAGGTTTTTATTAGTTTTTTTTTACATTTACGTATATTTTCACTTTTCAGCCAGTATTATTCAGTAAGAGTAGGTACCATTTTTATCATGCCCCAATTTTTTATATAGTATAATCAATTGTAAAAACAAGAGGGCGGCAAATTTGGGATCCTCATTATATTGTAATGAATACTAACCTTAGCTTTTAATTACTAACACTATGTGGATGTTTGGTCCGAAATAAAAGTTAATATTACAGTCATTATTATAACACGTCGCGTTAAGATAACGCGCCACAAAAACTGTTTTGCTTTCATTGCTCACAGAAGTTTCACTTCAAAAACCTACAAGGTGTTTTATGACATACAGAATATTAGATCTCACCAAAAACATTTTTATGTAAAATGATGCAAGTCGAGACCATATCGTCATATGGTCTAAACTGTCATAATTATAGTGGCACTGTTAAAAAGTTATCAGATCTCATTTAGAGCCAAGCTTATAAATCTACACAACCTAACTCTACAAGGCCTAACTTCTCAAACTCTACACCTAGTCAGAATATGTGACTTGGCCATTTCGCTCCATTCACATGAGCTTTTCAGTTCTTGTAGTAACGAAACGGCTTATAAAAGGTTTTGAAATAGCAAATTTTCATAAAATGATGTACCTATACTACCCTTAATTTCTTATTCATGAAAAATCTTGGTACGCCTTTTCATATTGTTTTCTTGACTTTTCTGGTAATAATTGGTTAGAAATGTCCTTTGCTGCATAACAAATATCTAGTGGTGTGTCATGAAAGCTTGTATCACTCATTTTTGTAAACAACAAAGTAATAATTTTTTGCAATAGGTAGATACAGGTACCTAATTTCAAAACAAAAATGGCAGAATACGAAGTATTAATAACCTTGCTTTTTTAAATTACAAAGTTTTGGTAGTGAAACCTGCATGAACACAATGTTCTTTATTTGAATTCGAGCTGCATAATGAAATTCTGTAGGTACAACACACTTTTGAATAATATAATGACACTGGCTGTTTTAATGTGGGATTTATAGCATGGGAGTAGACAAAAGTATTACTGCGTTATGGAATTTATTAGAATTTATACTTCTATTCTTGGAATCATTATTAAAATGAAGAAAACAATCCCAAAAACATACACGGGTTTATTTTATTTAATATTTACTATTAGACAATATGTCTGCCGAATGTTCCTTTTTTGACCACAGTGATCGATTCGTGGTTCTACCACCACCTACTTCGCACCCAGCGATATCGTTATTGAACACAATATGTATATTGTGAAACAGAGCTGATGGTAAAGTACTAGCGTCTCTTAATCGGGTAAAAAACACAAAAGTCTTATAGATATCTACTCTAAACAAAGAAAAATAAAATACAGATTTAATCAAAAAGACAAAAATTCACGTAACACATACATTATTGTGATAATCAATAATTAATTTTATTTACTGATTGATTCCAAGTTGTTATCTATAGGTATAAATACAATAAAAATGAATCGCCGAAATGTAGACGCACATAACTTCCGAACGGTTGCAGTAAGTTTGATAATTCTTTTTTTTTTGTGTTCGTTATTTTCAGGACAAGGTTTGTATGAAAGAAGTTTGGAGTTTCTGCGGGAATTCCAAAACTCACGCGGGTGAATCGCCGAAACGGATGGACCGATTTTTGACGGGACTTTGCTAAGTAGCTGATGTTGTAAGTAGTAAATTAGGCTACTTCGGAGTTCCATGTGGGAATTCCGAAACTCACGCGGGTGAATCTCCGAAACGATTTGACAGATTTTGACGGAATTTTCACTGCTAATTAATTAACTGATGTTATAAGGAGTACTAAATTAGGTTGCTTTGGAGTTCCTGCGGCTTTCGAAACTCACGATGGTGAAACCACGGGGCACAGCTAGTTCGCTTTCCAGTGTAAGTAGATAGAGATACTTAGGTACTTTATTTTTGTGTTTTTTGAAGTCTTAATGTTTTTCCCTTATGAAGATGATACTATGAAATAATTACCTTATTGCCATTTGATGCCTTCTGACTATTTTTTTCAGACCTTTCAAATGCATGCCCTCAATTGTCATGCTATTATTATTCACATCGTCCTTTGTTAATGGTTTACCTAACTTCTTTAAATCAAACTGAAGCAGGGAAAAGAGTATTGTTGTGTTGCTGATCAAAGTTACCACTAACAGATCACACGGCACATTACAATAGAGGTGGTAAAGAAATGCTGAAATTTAATAAATTAATGTATTATTATAGAGCAAATAACTAAAACTATCTAATATTTTTTATTGATACTGAAATTGAAACAACTTTATTTGACACAACACATAGAAAATTAAAACACAGTAGACACATTGAACAGACAAAAAGATATGAATGAGGGTCCGCTTCCCAACCGCCAAACAAACGCTCAACGCTGCCCGCCGACCTGACCCTACGATCGGGGACCCGATTCTCACGCAGTAGATGTTTTTCAGTGTGGTAATTCGTATGCGAAAGTTCCCGTTCTACTGAAAAGTTCGATTGGATCGTACTCGTATCCGCAAGCCAGTGTTACTCACTCTCGAAAATATTTACCCCTAAAGGTTATGTCAAAAACCCCTAAATCCCCTAAACCCCTAATTAGGAGGTTTATTAGAAAGTTTATTTTATATTATTTTTATTTTTAAATAGTTAAAGAACATACAGTTACAAATAAAATACATTACAATAAACATAAAAATAAACAGACATAGAGTCCAAAAAATAAAACAAAATTTTAACAAAAATATCAAAACCGACTTCCAAAAACACAAAACTAAAAAACTAAAAATAAAAAGCTAAAAATAACAAAATACCGATTTTATCCAAAAGACAAAAACACACGTAATATTATTATTGGTTTGTGCTACCACTGGTCGGTTTGAATTCGGTGACAAGCCCGCTGGTGTCTGCCCACATGGGTTGTTCTGCTCACGAAGAGCTGGTGCGGGAGTCGACTTAGCCCATCTTCCCCCTCCATATTTGGCTTGTCACCGACTTCATACCGATCAGTGGTAGCACAAACCAATAATAATATTACGTGTGTTTTTGTCTTTTGGATTAAATCGGTATTTTGTTATTTTTAGCTTTTTATTTTTAGTTTTTTAGTTTTGTGTTTTTGGAAGTCGGTTTTGATTTTTTTGTTAAAATTTTGTTTATTTCTCGCTTTTAAGTGACTTAGTTCGTAATTTCTCTAAGTTACAATAGCCTAATGTCAACTGCTCATCACCTTTTACAAAATATTGCTTTTCCCGACGCAGGGACGTTAATTATTGAGGAGTTCTCCTAGTACATCACCATCAAGTTCCACTTCACCATATACATTGTGACGGGCATAAATTGTTTAGAAACCATATTAAAGTTAACGATTCGGAACCCGTGAAATACCCATTATTGAGTAGTTCCGATGACCATCTGTGGTCTTCATCATCAGTTCCCCTTCTTCAAATTTTGCTTTCCGAAAGCAAAGAAACCTTTTACTATAAAAAATACAAAAATCGCTATAAGTGTTCTCATAATTTTTGAAGAGTTCCCTCGATTACTCCAAGATCCCATCATCAGATCTCGACTTGGTGACAATGGAATCAATTTGGGAGTATCCCCTTTCAAACAAAAAAACAATTTTCGAAATCGCTTCAATCGGAACCCGTGAAATACGTATTATTTTTGAGTTGTTCCGATGACCACCTGTGGTCTTCATCATCAGTTCCACTTCTTCAAATTTTACTTTCCGAAAGCAAATGAACGATTTACTATCAAAAATACCCAAATCGCTATAGGTGTGCCTATAATTTTTGAAGAGTTCCCTCGATTTCTCCAAGATCCCATCATCAGATCCCGACTTGGTGGCAATGGGACCTAATTGGGAGTATTCCCTTTCCAACAAAAAAAGAATTTTTCAAATCGGTCCAACCGTCTTCGAGTAATCGGTGAACATACATAAAAAAAAAAAAAAAAAAAAAAAAAAAAAAAAAAAAAAAAAAAAAAAAACATACATACAATCGAACATAGAACCTCCTCCTTTTTGGAATTCGGTTAAAAAATAGTTTATAATTTATAAACAATACATAGCACCAAGATTTTTGCCTTAGTTTCTAAGCTATTAGGACGAAAATATTGGTCTTATAAAAAAAATTTGATCGAAAGAAAAAATATCTCTTAATTTTTTATCGACCATTAACTTTTTCATCATCACAAATGAAGACCCATAATCATTCAAATGTTTGCTAATTATGAAAATAGTAAAAAAATATAAGAAACTTTTTTGTATAAAACTGAACTTTGAACAACTTTTATTTAATTTTTTTTATACACCCAATATTTTCGCCGTAATATTGAAAATTTGACAGCATAAATGATTGCTATTTTGAAATTGCGGCAATAATTTTAAAGTTTCAATAAAAAAATACATTAACAACGCTTCTTTTGTCATAAAAAGTAATAAATTTCTTATGTTTTTGCATCTGGAGCGTTTGGGATTGTGTTTTTTGGACTCGCGTTATGGGCAATGTTATTGGGACATAGTGAATAAGGGCCCTGTATAGTTAACTATATCCTTCGCAGTATTCTAAATGGACGTCATACCTTACAGTGCTCGCAGTGCATACCGGAACATACCCTGTGGGCTGTCACTGTCATAAACACACTTGTCTTGTATTCGCAAAAATCACTAACGCGAAAGTTTGTGAGTATGGATGGATGTTTGTTACTCTTTCACGCAAAAACTACTATTTTTAAACTCAGACGAAATAAAAACTCAAGACGGAGCGCTGTCAACAAAAAAGTGAAGCCGGTTTCGTAAACATGTGGGTTTTTAGTGAGTGTTGCCGTGCAGTGAAAACTTATTACCCAAAATGGTTAAGTTCTAGAAAGATGAATGGATAAGTAAATAGATAAGTTAGTATTTTTTTCAGTTGTATACCTCGGTTGTAAAATCGGCAACCTTAAAAATATAGGTTTCGAAGTTATGATAAAACATGGAAAATAAAAATTAACGCCTATTTACACTTACATTAATTTTATGAATATTAAAAGTTAAAATCGAAATAGGTAAATGAACGTGTTACATTACGTTCCAGGTCACATTAACTTACCCAAAAAACGGGGACTATTGTGACGCTCACTAGTAGCAACACTTATGAAAGTTGCGGAGGTTTTGTGTTCCAAGTTGTTATAAATTAATAAAATTGATATTTTATTAAAAATGTGGTTCTATCCTGCTTTTTATTTTTCGAAGATTGGTTTTTACACCCTCTCACTACAAAATTTGGCATTTTTTCTTTAAAAATAGGAATTATTACAGCGTGACACTCCGCGCGTCGGAATAGCTCGACTAACAAGGTAAGGCGTAGTTTCGTTATATGTGTGTGCGTGTAACTGTGCATGTACACGCCGAGGCGTAGTTTTATCGGCTTCACTTCGTTGTTCACAGCGCTCCGTCTTTACTTTTTATTTCGTCTGAGGATTTAAATGAAACTTTACAATAATATAGCATATACATCAGATTAACACATAGGGTACTTTTTATCCCGGAATTTCCGCGGGAACTCTGAAATTATCGCTTGTGAAACCGCGGGGCACAAATAGTAGGTACATAATATTTTCTTTATGTGAAAACTTAAATGCTATTATGACTTACATATATGTATACATATCAAAATGTTAACTTAGCTGTAAGTTTTCCGAAGCAATTAAACAAAATAAAAAAGAAAACAAAAAATTGCCTATGAAAAAATGTCCATTCCAATTTGTTTGTTTTGAATTGAATACCTACCTGAATTTTGCGTGCTACCGCGACCGTAAGTAGGTACCTCTCTACCTACATTTAAAAAAAGTTGTATTGCTACTTATCGGCTGTGGAGAAACAATCGTCTAGTCTAAATCGAATACTGAATAGTAGAAGCTGATGAAGAGCTGCAAAGTAGAAAAATTTCAAGTTTTTTCACTAAAAATTAAGCTTAAAGACCATGGATTAATATAAGTAGGTAAATCAAGAGCTAAATTCCTAAACGGGCTAAAAAGACTGGAGGAAAGGTTATTTGATAGGTACAATTATAATTTTAACAGCTGCTAACAGAGTGATGTTTGATCGAACTTTTACGATTGTGAAAGCCATATTGAAAAAAGAAGAAGAAGAAACTGTGTTAGGTTCGAAGAAAATTCGAATTTCGAAGTTTTTACGAATGTGAACTTTCCTCTCTTGCGTGAGAATTGGGCCCAGAGATCGCAAGCGCAACCCTTCCACCAGGCGAGTCCCATTTGGCGATTGAAAAACAGACACCCGAGGGGCTATTATGTAACTTTTGTTTGTATAATTTTTCGGTTGCAATCAAAAACATGGCGGTTTTGCGATTACAATATGCACATTTTGACACCTACAATATCTAGCAAAAAACATACTTCAAAACTTGAAGCTGTCCAAACATCACAAATTCGCTATTTTTCTGATTGTAACTGAAATATGATAGCAACAAAAGTAACATAATTGCCCTGCTGCTTTACACAATAAAAGCGCTTAAAATTTTCATTATTTTTTTATTTTTTTTTATTTTCGTTTATTCAGGACAACAACAGCTACAAAAACATATAATAGATTTAGATTACAAGATTACTACACTATGAGCCAATAATAGTTACCCTTATATAAAGTACAGAATTTAGCAGTACGTACACAAAACTATAAAAATTTAGAAACACAGAACTTAAAAGTAAAATAAAAGTAACAATGTAAGGCTTTATGATTGGAATTCGGAACGGAATATATAAGTATATAGGTAAAAAGAAATACACATACATATACACACACGAATACAAACATATACATATAATCATACAAATAAACATTAATATTAATATAAATACATACATAACTATATACATACATACATACTAATATATACATACATAACTACATACATACATTATAGACAATGTGTGACGACACTCGGACCACGCACACGCATATTCAGTCATAAACATCGCACTTATATTTTACGGAACTCGTAATACAAAATAATAAAGCAAATTGTTTACGCACCTGTCATAGATTGCCAAATGTATATAAGAACATATGTAAAGAAAGAATCTACTTCAAATGGATAGTACAATGGGAATGGAAATAAATCATAATCCACGTGTGATTTCCTCATAATAATAATATGATTATAGATGTTGTATAGAAACGGAATTACAAAAAATGCTAAACACGCTGGGTAGGTCGAGAAGAAAAGGACTGAAAATAAATTATTATTTTTTAGTTTTTGTTAATAATAAAATATAGTTCATATTTGAAGTACCTACCTACATACGCTATGCGTGAAACTGTAGGTCTACATGACAAAATTAATGACAATTTGATTCCATGGAAATATAATGATTAAATAGCTACTTATAAACTACTTACTATTGTTGAAAATATTTATTTTATGCATCATTTTTTTCTTAATATTTATTTTTTTATCATTCTCATCGACGTACTCCAGCAATAATTTCCCAATTTCGTCAATAACATTTCTAATCTGTTCTTTTTTTAAGATCATGATTATGAGCTTTATTGTATCTGTAAATTCAATCACACTTGAGAATGTCGGTAAATGCCACTCATATTTAAGGCGTATAATAAGGTCACACTAGCGTCCCTAAAAAAAAGTTACTTCTAAGATACGCAGAAATATCAGCACATTTTTGTTTTGATAGAATAGAATATTTTTTTATTGCACAACAGACACATATACAGAAAGTTGACAAAAAATAATTTAGAAACCAATTTTTTTTACAAACAACATAGATCTAAATATAAATATGTACCTGTCTATATTTTTCTACATATTTTACCTATAGACATTGTTCTCCTATATCCCAATTTTAAATGAGATATTTTGAAAGATATGATTTTTATAGTGGTTGGCACTAAGACCACTATTTTTAAAGGACTTAATTACCTATAAAAAGCAGTTCAACAAATCCTATGTGGTTAATGGTTATAGGTACTCACCTTCTAAATGTATAAAGAGAGCAGGCAAACCACCTGCTAACTCCAATAGACCCACCTTTTTATCTCGATCCAAAATAAACAAAAGAACCTGACATGTCGAAAATACAGAAATTGAAATACAAAAAGCAATAAGTTTTCCATGTTTTCTGAAAAAACTGTGTTCGGGGTTCACGTACAAATGAAATCCCAGTGTATCGAAAAGTCTGATTTGACGAATAAACGTATTTTTATAATCAGGAGAATAATTAACCAAGTCTACCATGTTTGCGGCTGTATCTACGAGTACTCTATATCAAATATTATCTTCAATATATAAGTCGTCGTTACACCAACGTTTTTATTGTATGAATATAAAAATCGTTATTCTTTTCAATAGTACAGTTGGAAAGAAAGTCATGTTTGCGGGATAAGACAGCTGAAAATGATACATATTACATAATAAGTATATTATGTACTAGCTGTCGCCCGTGGTTTTCAGGATAAACTATGCGTATATAAACCTTACCCTTGAATCCTTCTATCTATTGGTGAAAACCGCATGAGAATCCGTTCAGTAGTCTTTAAGTTTATCGCGAACAGACAGACAGACGACGCGGCGGAGAACTTAGTTTTATAATATGTAAGGATATTATTTGAATATTTAACTATGGAGAATTAATGGAAGCTTCAAGAAAGGATTATTCCAACCTATTAAAAAATATTCGCCGGAAATACTAGTAAGTACCTACTATTACATCATACACTACTGCCATAAATAGTTACATACACAAGTCAAATCACCAACTTTTAAACTAAATTAAATTGGTACTTCCTCCTTAAAAATGGCGCAGCTATTTTTTTTAAGTTCATGGCCGACATTTTAAGATGTATGGAAAGTGTAATGATATCCATATCGTGATATTTTATTATACTAAAACAAGTAAAACAATAGTTTTGATTTTAAATAAAAGGTCGATTGAAGCAAAATTACATTTTTAATCGATAGGGTAGTTTTAATTTTACAACTATAACATTTTGTTGTTGAAAGTACCAAAAGCAAAGTTTTCGGTTTCCCGGTTCGACATAATTACCCCGACCCCATTAATTAACACAAGTATTTGAAACTTTCAAGATATTGTATAAGTTGTGTTACGTGTAGCAACTTATTATAAGAATGAGTAATATTTCATTAGAGGAAGTACCTACCATTGCTGTACCTACTTTTAAAAAACTACAAGTTGATAAGCGTGCTTACAGCTAAGTTCGTAGAAGATAAGAAAACTCGGCAAGTCAATAAGCATGGAAAAGTTCGTAGAAAAAACTAGAGATAGGATTTTTAAAGTAATTTGACAATGGGGGTCTGAGGTATCATTTAATTTTGGAAAAGGGGGGTCTCGTGCCTAAAATAGTTTGGGAATCCCTGAACTGACAAAAAGTTTATGACAAAAATACCCTCGTATTTTTCTCATAAAACACCAAAACTTTTTGTCTTCCTCAATTAGCGGCTTTAATTTTTATTCGAATTAGATATATGTTATGTTGAGAATTAGGAAATATTTTCTAGTTTTCAAAACAGTACTGTCTAGTCGAGCAAGCATGTTAAAAAAACGATTATATCCTTACGAATTTATTTTCTATCCTTGCACGAAATAGCTCGAAAGCAATATTTGATTACACAGCACATAATATAATGCCTCAGGGGCATTGTTAAAAGTGGGACGTACCTAAGGGTGAAAAATTGTATGATAGAACCACAGATTATATAATATACTAGCTGTCTCCTGCAGTTTCATCCGCAGTAGTATTTAGAGTTCCCGCGCGAATTCCAGGGTCAACTATAGATATAAACATTCCTCATTAATTACTCTATTTATTGGTGAAAACCACATAAAAATCCGTTCAGGACTTAAAATTTTAAATTCCTTAAAATTTTTCATTTTAAAAATGATAGGAAACAGGTTCGATTGTGCTTATATCTGTCATTGCTGCATCAAACACAGTCCTATCAGCGAAATTAAATTTTAAACAAATAAATGTACTAACACTTAGAATAAGATAAAATTGTTACTAACTATATTGAGTCACAGTTACTTGAAATAAATTATTATTATGATTATTATTATTATTAAAAAAAGGAGGAGGTTCTCAATTCGATTGAACCTGTTTTTTTTTTATTTTACGCGATTACGCGATTACTCTAAGACAGCTGAACCCATTTGGAAAATCCTTCTTTTGTTTGAAAGGGTATACGTCCAAGTTAGTCCCATTGTCATGAAACCAGGATCTGATGAAGGGATCTTGGAAAAATCGAGGGAACTCTTCAAATACTTAGTGTAGGCACACCTATAGCGATTTGGGTATTTTTATAGTAAAGTGTTCAATTGCTTTCGACTATCACCAACTGATGATCAAGACCATAGATGATCATCGGAACTACTGAATAATAAGTATTTCACGGTTTGCAGTTCGATTACTTCAAAATGCTTATGAATCGTAATGCTTAAGGTAGTGGTAGACTGGTAGTGGAGCTGATGGTGAAGAAGCAGAAGAACACATTTAACGCCATTGCATTGGGAAAAACAATTTTTGCAAAAGGCTATGCGATGTTACCGTTAAATAAATTATAAACCAACCCACTTAATAGCAAAAAAATAAACTAAATTTCAACAAAAAAAATTAAAACGAGTGCAAAAAACAAAAAAGCACTACACTAAAAAAATAGAAATATATACCAAATACCGATTTACCTAATCGGAAATACAAAAATATCTGAAATATTACTATTGCCTATGTGCTACCTACTGATCGGTTTGAAGTCGGTGCCAAGCCCGCTCGTGTCTGCCCACTTGGATTGTTTTGTTCACGCCCCGCCGCGCGACGACACGTTCACAGGCTTGAAATGTGTGGTGGGCCGCGGGAGCGGACTCCACCATAACTCCACCTATTTGTCTAGGCACCGACTTCTTAACGATCTAATAATAATATTAAGTGCATTAACTTTTTAGTGCTGTACATTTTTGCGTTTTTTGCAGTCGGTTCAATTTTTTTTGTTAAAATTTAGTTTATTTTTTGCTATTAAGTGGGTTGGTTGATAATTTATTTGAGTGACAATAGACTTTCTTTAGCTATAACTGGCCCTATTTAACGTTAAGGATTCATATTATTATTACTACCTACTAGAGACAAAAATGACTTAAATTATGATTATATTAATTGTCCCCCGCGGTTTCCCCCGGTATTTCCAGTCACCGTTTGAATTTCGGAATAAAAGTACCCTATGTCACTCAGGACTACTGTATCTTCCTATAAGTGAATTTTCAAAATCGGTTCAGTAGATCCAAAGATCCCCCCACCCCCCACACCTACAACGTCACAAACTCCGAACTCTCAAACACAAACTTTACCTTTTTTTAATATATAAGGGTAGATACCTTCCTAGAATTACTATAATTACATAGAATCTCTTTTTAATATCATTGCATAGAAAGTCTAGAATTTACAGAAATAATTGCTATAGTTCTATAAATTCTATAGTTCTTAAATGTCCTTAAGGCATTGTTTTATAAGACAACTTTGTGCTTTATATTTTCAATCTTTTTTACAGATCCATTTTTTATCGTAAACCTTCTAGATGGATCCTTTAAAGATATCATATTTCCTGAATAATACTTTCTGCCAAACTGCAAAAACATAATATAGGTACAATTTAAGCAACGATAAGAAGATAATATTTAATACGAATTCTACGAAGTTTTGATGATTCTTTTTATTCAAAATAATCTAAATCCTATATTTCGGTGAAGATTTCATAAAAAAACTGTTTTTTTTTTCTTTTAATTGCTTGCTAAGTAGGTGATTATTACGATATATATAGGTATGATCTTCAATACAAATATCTAGTCATTATTCTGATACAGTTGATTCAATAATGAAATATACGAGTAACTTGAGGTCGCAATCTGAAAATAATAATAATAATAATAATTGGATAAGTGACGAATCTTCTGTCATCTGTAGGTAGGTAATTAAGATTTTCCTACTTGTTTTTATTCAGGAAAAATTGAATAATAATAAAACACTAATCATAATGACACTTCACAGTTCACAATATACAATGATCAGCTTGTACATTATTATTGCATTATTACTAGCTCTTCCCCGCAGTCTCTCCCTCGTTAATTTCGGAGTTCCCGCGGAAATTCCAGGATAAAAGTAGGTACCTTATGAACTTTTAAGTATATGTAAAATTTCATGGTGATATGTTGAGCCGTTGAGAGGTGAAAGCGTAACAAACAAACAAACTAAATTTCGCATTTATAATAGTAACTAGTATAAACACGACTTGAAAGTGAAACCATGCAGTGCTCAATGCTCAGCATCTCACACGGTCCACCCCCACCGGGAATCAAACTCGGAGCCCCTTGGTTCGCGGGTATAGTAACCAGCTATTACTATTTTTATCAATATTAAAAAAAATATAATATAATTCCCGAAGGATAAATGGTGTTGGAGTGCAGGGACCAACGTTTTCATGTTTACCTGCTAGGACAAACTGTCAATTGCGTCCCGCGTGGTAAGTATAGGTAGTATCGTTGAACTAGTACGTAGTTTAAACATATTATTACTCTGAGGTTAAACCTAAAGACTAACCTATCGACAATATGTATCTAAGTATAAATAAAAGGTAAGTACAATTTTATCTTTTGTGTATATTAAAAATAACGTTATACCTACTTACTTAGGTATATACCTAAAATACAATTATACTAGTTAAATATACGTATAAACTATACGTATATCCTTCCTCTTGAATCACTCTATTTATTAGAGAAAACAGCATGAGAATCCGTTCAGTAGTTTTGGCGTTTATCGCGGACAGACAGACAGACAGTGGCGAAGGCCTTGGTTTTATAATGTGTAAGGAAATGTAAGGAAGTTGCGTACTTCTAAAATTAGTAAAATTCAAAAGAATACAATATTAGAAAGAAAACATTTTAAAAAGAAAAAAAATAGTAAAATAAGAAAACATTCACACTTACTTTAGTAAATGTCTGCATCGTTATGTCTGTGAATCCTAATGCAGACAAACAACATGGTTTCTGTGATCTGCAATGGATTTGAATAATGAATGAAATTAACTTGTGAGTTCCCTGGAAGCACCGCTTGAGTAACTTACCTGACAATAATGAGCATAATATATTTACGATATTTTGCGTCATATTTGTACCAGAGATTATGATATGCAGCATCGCCTACTCCAGCACTCTGTAATTGGTATTTCAATTTGTTAAGATAAATCATAAAAATCATAGAGATTCATAATTGTACAAATAAACTGATGAGTTGATATTTAATAAGACTCTCTGTTGGACACTATAAGGCCAGAGTTTAGGGTCGCGCGGTGGTTCAAATATGGTTGTTCAAACGGTAGGTACTGGGTAAAATGGCATATCGTCCGTAAACCTTAGTGGTTTCTTAAGAGCTATGTAAGTTTTCGTTTTTATTGTAAATTTTGTTATGATAAATAAATTTAAAAAAATACTGAAGAGAAACCGTGGGAATATAATTTTATGACCGCGATTATAACCGTGATTATATCGGTGTACCTATATTGTATGGTTAGTGGCCGCTTTCCATTGGACAACGAGTGTATCCTACCTCCGTATCTGTATTGTTTACCCTATGGTTTCACCCGGGTTGACTTCAGACTTCCCGCGGGAATTCCGGGGTGAAAATAAAAATAAAACATTTGTCCTTTTCTGTATAATACCTAGATACCCTTAAGAACTTTTATGTGAAATTCATGATGATCGGTAGAGAAGTTAAGGCGTGAAAGCATAACAAACAAACAAGCTCACGCTCGCATTCATAATATATAATTAAGATTTGATAGATTTTTTGCGCACAAGTCCATAAATAAGACTAAAAGTCAGCTTTAAACTTACCATATCCAAAAGCATCTGTCCAGGCCATGCAAGAAACAATATACCGAGGAGCATTACGGATGTTACCGCCAAATTAATCAATGACTTGAGTCCACCTAAAGCCTGCATGAAATTGACTCAATTTAATATTTAATTTTACCTAATATACTTTAGAGAAGCAATAAATTTATTCTTACCACAGCCTGAAAACCGAAAAAGCAAACTATCAATGACTTGAACGAAACAACAAACAACATTATAACACCAAATATTTTAGTGAGCTTATCCGATAGTCTGTAAAACAAATGTTTTGAAACATTAGATACGTCCCGTTGGTTCTCTCATTCCATAAAACCGACTTCCAAAAAACATCAGTGGTAGCACAGACCAATAATAATATTAAGTGTATTTTTGTCTTTTGGATTAATTAGTGTATAAGTAGGTACTGCATTTTTGTGTTTTTTTGAAGTCTTATTAAAAGTTTTTGATTTGTGATGCTATGAAATAATTACCTTATTGCCATTTGATGCCTTCTGACTATTTTTTTAAGATTTAAATGCACAGCCTCAATTGCCATGTTATTAGACACATCGACAGTTGTTAATGGTTCAGCTAAGTTCTCCAAATCGAACTGAAGTAGGGAAAAGAGTATTGTTGTGTTGCTGATCAAAGTTACCACTAACAAATCACACGTTACATTAAAATAGACGTGATAGAGAAACGCTGAAATTAAATAAATTATCATATTATTTTGGCAAATTTACAAAAACCATCCAGTTATTAAAATCGCACTTAATAATTTTTTTTGGTAGGTAATATTGTATCTACTCGTAACACGAAATTAGAAACTAATTTTCATATACGTACTTGTTATAAATTGCCAGATGTATAGGACTGAATATTTAAAGAATGAATCTACTTCAAATGGATAATACAATTGGAATGGAAACAAGTAATAATTCAGGTGCTGTTCCATCATATAGTTATATAAGTTGTAAATAAGTGGTATTACATAAAACGCTAAACACACCAAGTAGGTCGGGAAGAAAAAGACTGAAAATAAATTTTAAATATTTAGTTTTGGTTATTATTAAGTTCTAATTAATATTCGAAGTAGGTACGCGATGCCTGATAAGAACAGTAGGTCATATTATGACAAAAACCAATGATATTTTATATAATATCATTGACAAAAACTATTTGAAATGAAATTATATTATGTAACTGGCTTCTAACATACAGCTTACGCTAGTTTGGAAGCCAGTGATTGTACGGATATGGTAAAAATTTTTGGCTAGTGACAATAAATTATTATTATTATTTATTTAATAATTAAAATAAAATTATTTTGTGGCTACTTGTGCTGAAATAAGTGTATTTTCTTTCTTCTTATCTCTTCTTCTTTATAAATAAAAATGAATGTTTGTATGTCCGTCCTCTATGCGTTTCGAAACTATTGGTCCGATTGTGATGATACTTTGGCGGGTTGTTCTGCCTGCGTCCGTAAAGGTTCCTCACTCCCAAAACTCACGCGGGTGAAACCGCGGGTCAAGCTAGTTACTTATAAAAAACTTACTATTGTTTGAAAAGGTTAGTTTATGCATCAATTTTTTTTTAATATTTAGTTTTTTATCATTCCCTTGGACACCTTCGAGCAATAATTTCCCAATTTCATCAATAACATTTTTAATCTGTTCTTTTCTTAAGATCATGGTTGTGAGCTTTATTATATCTGTAAATTCGAATGTAAATGCATATTTAACGCCATTCTAGCGCGTCTCAAAAAAAACTACATATAATACCTATACCTACGCGGAAATATAAGTATTTAATCAGAAAAAAAGTGTTTGTGTCAGCTCCAACGCACAACTGGAGTTTACCTACTCTTTACTGTTTGTTATCTTTGCTTAATAATATGAATATTACAAAAATAACAACAGAAACAACAAACAACAATATAAATATTTACAAACCAAACACATTCTATTTACAAAAAATAACAAAATAAATATTTTTACAATATTTTTTGTTGCCACACTTCCATATCAATCTATAAGGTAGGTACATAATATACGTATTTAAATAAAATTGAAGTGTCTGTTTGTAATTCCAAATTAACAGCTTTTTACTAAATGCATACACGGTGCTGACCTAAGAAAAACTATTTTTTAAATTTTTCTCTGTCTGTCCGTCTTTCTGTCTGTTTGTTCCGAATAATCTCTGAAACGCCCGGGACTTTCACTGGCTGATTAGCTGATGTTATAACGAGTAACTTAGGCTACTTTTATTTTTACTCGTTTACAAATCATCGAAATTTGTGGTTAATAGGTTATACTCACCTTCTAAATGTAATATGACAACAGGCAAACCACCTGCTAACTCCATAAGATCCACGTCATTCTTTCGATACAAAGTAAAGTAAGCAAACTGACATATGGAAAATAAAAAAACCGAAATAGATAAAGAAATAAGTTTTCCATGTTTTCTCAAAAAGCTGTATTCAGGGTTGACGTACAAATGAAACCCCATTGTGTCGAAAAGTTTGATTTGACGAATAAACGTATTTTTATAATCAGTAGAAAGATTAAGCAAGTCTCCCATGTTTACGGCTGTACATATTATCTTCGATGTATAAAATGTCGTGTTACCAACGTTTTTGATACATTCAGTATTAAAAATCGCTATTCTTTTTAAAAGTACAGTTGAAAAATAAAGTCTCCTTTGAGATATTAATATAAGAATAAGACATCTTAAAATGATACATTAGTTATTAGGTATGTCTAATAATATGATTTACTTGTTATGATTTTTCATAAAGGCGTCCCTAGTATCTCGACTCGCGCGTATTGCGCGCCAGTCGAGATACTAGGGACGCCTTGTTGCGTCCAGTTAACGCGCGAACTCTAGAGCGAGTGCACGTATCGAGGGAAATGGAGCGCCAAAATTTTGACACGGAATTGTTTAATGCTCGCGCGTTGGGACGCACCTTGTGGACGCAACGGTCGCGCGTAATACGCGCGAGAGAATCGCGACGAATTCGCCCTTTCTGGACAAGCTCTAAGAGAAGGGCGTCCTTCAACGGCGATATTAGAAGATATGTCAATGCCATGCGGGTCATGCTTGTAGCTAACAAAAGAACAATCTATCAACAGATTCGGGCATACCTGCTTAGGGATTGATATGAGTCAAACATAAAAGATGCTGTCCCACGCGGTTTCACCAGCAATAATTTCGGAGTTCCCGCGGAATCGTTCTATTCAAACTTTGCAAATGCTTTTCACCCCCTTAGGGGTTGAATTTTCAAAAATCCTTTCTTAGTGCACACCTACGTTACTAAAGGAATATTTGTGCAAAATTTCATGATTCTAGACACAGTGGTTATCAATGTATGTATGTATGTATGTATGTTAATTCATGAACAGTTAGGTCTCAGGAAGCTTTACTGCCTTCCATGGACATCTACAACACCAGAAGGCATGCAGGTGCGTTGCATGCCTTTGAATTCGGTGCCAAACCCGCTTGCGTCTGCCCACTTGGGTTATTCTGTTCACGAGCTCGTGGCGGGAGTTAACTTAGTCCATCTGCCCACTCCCTATTTGGCTTATCACCGACCTCAAATCGATCAGTGGTAGCACAAACCAATAATAATATTACGTGTATTTTGTCTTTTGGATTAAATGGGTGTTTTGTTATTTTTAACTTTTTGATATACCTACCTACTTAATGAATTTTTGTGTTTTTGGAAGTCGGTTTTAATTTTTTGTTAAAGGCAAGCGTTAGGTACGCTTAGGTAAGCAAACAGTTTTGTGTTTACGAATTTATTTTCTATCCTTACATGAAATAGTTCGAAAACAAAGTTTAATTACATAGCATGTTTGACGCCTCGTAGGTATTATTAAAAGTGGCACGTAGGTAGGTACGTCCCTACCATATGTAAAATTGTATAATCTGTCGCCAAAGTGCAAACACGGCCGAGGGGAAAGTTACCTACCTATATAGTGTTTGCTAAGTTGTCTGTATTGATCGTTCTGTATTAAATTCTATGGTTGGTTGATAACTAATAACTATCTGTTTTTTTAAGTCAGTTAAAAACAGGTTTAACATAAGTGACGGTTCTATGTTCCCTGTACGTTTGTTTTTTTAATGTATGTTCACCAAGGACAGCTGGCCACAGGAACTATTTAATATTACCTAAGTATTTCACGGGTTGCAATTCGAGTATTTTAAGTCAGTGCCAAGATGAATAGGCAGTACCTAAATATTTACTTATTTAGATAGACTAAGTCTGTTCCCACCACACTGCTAGCCTCGTGGGGGGGGGGGGGAATTGACCACGACACCCTTTACCTTAATTAAACCCTTTAATTTAATTACAAAATGACTTCAAATGTGACCCATACAATTATTAGAGTTGCAAGAAGTCCGGAATTTCCAGGATAGTCTTGTAATTCTAAAACTTGTCCCGAGTCCATTCGATTGAGTGAAAATAAATATTGGTAGTATTCAAACTAAATAAAAAGCTTGTAAAATTACATTAACTTCTTAAACTGGGGGCCTCATTCAGTTTTGCCGCCCCGGGGCCTCTGACAGGTTTAGTCCGCCACTGGTGTGGGGGTTATGAGTACATGAACATAAGCAAAACAACCCAAGCGTCCGGGCAGACACGAGTGGGCTTGGTAGTTGGCACCGACTTCAAACCGATAAGTACGAGCACCCGCTAATAATGATATTAGTAAGTATAGGTATATTTTTGTCTTCCTTACATGGTAAGTATAAAACAAAGTCGGTTTCCACCATCTGTACACATTTAGATCTTTTAAACTACGCAACTGATTTTCCTGCAGTTTTTGTTGATACATAGAGTGATTCAAGAGGAAGGTTTAGATGTACCTACAGTTTATATTGGAATTCCCACAGGAATTACCGCGGGTGCACCGTGGAGGACGGCTCTTTCCACTTAGTGCCTTTTTCCATCTGGCATATTTTTCTACCTGGTGCCTATAGATTGACTGCTTTTCTTGTTTTACCCTAACTCACTCAACTCACCTACTCTTTTTACATTTGTAAAACAATTATTTATTAATTTTACCTCCAAATTATAGACCAAGAAACGAGATTAGGAATATTATTATTATATTAAATGTATAAATACTTAGCAAGTCATCTTTTAAATCGGTCTTATAATTTGTATATTAATTATTATTAATTTCTCTCACAATTATTAGAACTTATGCAAATTAATAAGGTAATTTATGATTGACAATACATATAAGTGGGATTTATCTAATTTCCAATGGATACCAGCAGGGCAATTATGTAACTTCTGTTGCTATCATATTTCAGTTTTAACCAGAAAAATTACGATTTTGTGATTAATTAATCATGTTTAGGCAGCTTCAACTTTTGAAGTGTGTTTATTTTGGTTTATTGCTAGATATTGTAGGTGTCAAAAAGTGAATATTGTAATCGCAAAACCTCCATGTTTTTGATTGCAACTGAAAAATTATAGAAACCAAACTTACATAATAGCCCCTCTGTTTTATTAAAGTCTTCTATAAAATTTTGATGCGTTGCTGTTTGTTACTCGACCACGCTGAACGAATGGGCTTACCTATAGGTACCTACTATCAATTAACAGACTTCTTTATAAATAAAAATTAATGTTTGTATGTCTGTCCTCTATGCGTTTTGATACCATTGGTGGATTGTGATGAAACTTTGGCAGGTTGATCTGCCTGCGTCCGCAAAGATTCCTGATCCCAAAACTCATGCGGGTGAAACCGCGGGGCTCAGCTAATTAAATTATAATTATGAAAACAATTGTTAGGTTTGAGAGTTCAATTAACATTGAATTCATGTGCATTAGGTATGTTTATTAATAATGATGACAAAAAATAGTTTAGTTTATTTATTTCGTAATATATAAGTAGTGTTAACAAAATGTCAAGTTCATATAATTATATGTCACTGAGAATAAGTACAATTGTCAAAGAATACAATATTATGATACAATATAAATAATCATATTATTATTACAAAATAGTAATAAAATAGAAATCTCAGGTATTTTAAATATCTAAAAATATAATAAATTCTATTATAATATGGTTTTTACATAAAATTCATTTATGGAGTAATATTATGCTTTATCCAACAAATAGGCTTTCAATCGGCGATAAAAAGTTTTGTCATCTTTTTCAGATTCCGCTACGGTTCTCCGACGGCCGATTCATCATCTCAATAAGTATATAATCGTGTGCAGTAGAAGATTGACAAAAGTAAAACGATTTTAAAAACTATTACTAAAATAGGTATGACTAAAGTATTGCCATTAAAATAATTATGCGTCCGTAATTATTGAACGCTATAATCTGTTCGGACTCAATTACTTATGCAATTTTTATAGCTCTACGTTTTTATTATTTGAAATTTGACAATCTGAAGATGTGCGAGAGGTGTCTACATGCGAGTATCCAGTAGGAGAACTTCTCGTGGCATTGAAGAAGTTTGAGTTTTGTCATACTGGACCGCAGCTTTTTATGTCTATTCTGTGCCAAAATACTGAATATATTTTATTGTCTTTTACGTAACAAATTTGTTTCATTTAGTTTTCACACAAATTCTACTGATTTTGTACCATTTGTCTCAATAAAGACAAGTATGAGTAAGTTGTGGTCACAATCTGCAACAGAAAAATAATAATTAAAATAAACCATGCTTATTCCAAATATATATCCATAGTATCTACTATCTACATATAAAATCTTTGTCCTGACGGATCAACGCACACTGATTGTAGTGACGTGAAACGTCGAGGGTGTGTTCTTTATATGACGTAGGCATCCGATAAGAATGGATTTTTAAAATTCAACGCCTAAAGGGGTGAAAAGGGGGGCAAAGTTTGTATGGAACAATTCCGCGGAAACTCCGAAATTTAATCGCGAGTGAAACCACTCGGGACAGCTAGTATATGTATATAATTATATAATATAATATGTAACGGGTGGAGATGACAGTACGACAATGAATGAAAACACCAGTAGTACCTACTTATATATAAGAGTATAATAAAACTATCAAATAATCCCTAATATCGAAATCCCGTGCAAAATCAAAATTTCTCATTTATAAAAATTTTCTTCATCCTGTATTGTTTTCCTGGGTAACTAAGTTATCGCGGATAGGTAAACAAACTCCGTATTGTGAAAATACGCCACTTGCAGCGACTTTCAGCGGGCACGGCACCAATCAGATGGCGCCGCGGTTTGGTGAACCAATATTACAAATGGTGTTTTATGTTTATTTTCAATTTATGGCCTATTTAGTTTGTACGAAATTTTTTATTTCATTATACTCTATTAAATCAGTATTGCCGGTGTTTTCATTTACCTACTATCGTTTTGTCATCTCCACTTTGTATGTATATTATATATATTAGGTATAAAATAACTATACTTACTTTAGAAAATGTCATCAGCGTTATATCAGAAAATCCTAATGCAGATAATTTGCAGGGCTTTTTGGACCTAAAAATAATTAATCCTAATTATAAAACCTATGTTGGATCGTCGATCTGTCGTATCCTATACAAACTGTATAATTTATCCATTTAGGAATTTAAATATGAATAATGCCGCGGGCAGAAAATGCCGCTGATTGGTATTAATGTTAGGGGCGGCCCACCCCGGGCCCCCTTAGTCCGCCAGTGCACGTAGTTTTTACAAACGTTGGCCGTCAGTCACTCGGCAATATAGATTTTCGGGTTTAAACTCGGGTATAAACCCGAAAATACGAGGCTTTTACCGGATTTAATCCCGAACACCGGATTGATTGGCCATGTATCCTCGACAACAAGTTTAAAAATATTTTTGTTGCTCGCAGTTTCACCTGGGTTTGTCTGGTTTTGCCTTCGCACGGCACACACCGCAAACTACTACACATACCTACTTACATAGTATCTCGGGATGGATTGAAACACTTTTATTTCGAACTAGCTATCCCCCAAGGTTTAGTAATTTCGTAGTTCCCGCTGGAATTTCAGGATGAACTAGATATACGTATAAACATCGATTTGAATCACTCTCTCTATTACTGAAAACCGTATGAAAATCCATTCGGTAGTTTTTGGTTCATCGCAAACGTTTTATGATAGATTGTGATGGATGTACCGGTGCAAGTGCGCGCTTCACAATAACTACGGAGTACCGACAGACTGCTCTTTCTCAGCCGATGTAGCTACATACATCACATTCCATTATTTACGGTAGGTAATGAATCTTTGGCACCAAGATCACTAAAATATCTACCCCTTTCACCGCCATGTTTAAGCCTTAATAAGGCCATTACCTCCAGTGGCATACGCATTTATGCATGATTTCTCTTGGTTTTGGGATTGTTTAATATTAAAGATTAGATTGCTTAAAATTTAATCTAATAAATATAAAAGTCAGTGCAGTGGTTCGTTAAAGTAACGTAATATTACGTGTCTGGCCCCAGGAGCACGTCATTTGTAGATCGTAATGTTACGGGGACGCCGGTGAAAGGGTTAACAGTAGTAACTACCTGTAACGTTTTATCTTCAGTCACAGGAATTCTTTTTATATTAGGAAATGTTTTTTACATTTACTGATAAAAATAGAAAAAAAATATTAGTTACCTAGTAATAATAGTCAGAATTAGTTTTTGAAATTTTACGTTACTGTTGTACCAAAAACAGCGATATGCTGCATCACCTACTTCCATGCTCTGAAAATAATTCAAAGATATACCTAAGAATATTTATAAAAAAAATAAAAGAAATCGATAGTAGACAATTTTGAACAGGGTAAGTTTTTGGTATTATTTCTGCAGCATCAGCATTAAAAACTTGATGTCAAAAACTTTGAACAAAAAAATTACTTTCAATTAAACTACTTATTTTATATTTTGTTGCAATATTTGTAAGTAGCGTTGGTCACTAAACCCAAGCGCTTATTACACCTAGCAATTTCAGGACACCAATTTAGTGCTCTAAATCGGATACAATTTAGGGTCGGTGAGTCTCACTGAGAGAGAGAGTGAGTAATCACACAATCATAAATTGTACCCTAAATCGATGTAGGGTACATTTTAATGTAGTGTGATCACTCGCTCTCTCTCTCATTCACCGACCCTAAATTGGTTTTGTTGTGTTCTTTATTATTCTTAATGCGATTTGGCAAGTCCAAGATATTAAACTTTGTTAATAGGTTATGTGACTAAGAGATAACTTGACATGTCGCATAACGCATTATTGAGCAGTAAATAACACAACAAGTTAAAGCAGAAAATATTATGTGTAAGTAAAAGTTACACATAATAGAAGCCGTGATAAAGGAAAATTTTAAGAAATGGAACTTTGAAAGAACTTGGTATTCACTTAGATTTTACTTCTTTTAATTAAAGGTTACCGCCTACACCGCTACTACCGCTACTACCGCCTTGTTATCCTGAAAGCTGAGTTTGGTGCCAACTTTACTTTTTCACATTTATGTTTTTGTTGATAGATATTATCTGTATTTAGATGGGCATGATGACAAATATAAAAGACATCATGTATTTTTGGCTTTTTCGAATTATTAAAAAATACTTAGAAAAAACGCATTTAAAGTTTAGGAGTGGGAGGTCACGACGTCCTAACTAAGTATTAAAGTGTACCTAGGTGTGATGTCACACGGCATTTCAACTCAATTTATCGCCGTTATTTATTGATTATGTAAAAATAGGAAAAGTACGTGTCCAATATTTTTTAGTAATCTACAAGATGGACTAAAAATTAAAATTTAGTCATTGTAATTAAATATTTTAACGTATTTCACCATATCAAAAAGCATTTGTCCTGGCCACGCCAAATAAAATATGCCGCAAAACAACGTCATCACTGTTAAAAAGTTGACGATAGCTTCATACCCTCCAAATGACTGAAATTCATAATAAATCGCAATTTATCATCTGCGTCTACTTAATATAGTAGGTAATAATAAAAAAAATCTCTCATGTCGATTCTCACCACAGCCATAAAACCGAAGAAACAAATTTTTACTGACGTGAGCGATACAACGAACAACATGTTTATGCCAAAAACTTCAGATAGTGTATCTGATAATCTGCAAAAAATTTCGTAAATCATTCGAGGCTTTTCTTATAACAAAAAAAAAATGAGTCCAGGGTTTCCCGTGTAGGAACTTTCAGTTCACTGCGCCAATGTATTATGAATTCTGAATCTTAGAACTGTAATTGTAGCTTATTATAGGTATACTTGTTAACTTTAAAAGTAGTAATGGTGCAATTTTTGTAGCTGTTTATAGAAAACATTCTACCTACAGTGACTCTCTTGCTGCCTATCGTTAGATAATATGATTTATACAAAAAAGATTAGTCTACACCATAGTCTACAAACTAGAGATTTTTACAATTTTAGGGTGAGATACCTACATTATCTTACCCATTTTTTAAAATGAAAGTTTGGAATTTCGATAGTTACTTACTCGTATGTATTATGCAAATGAATTAAAATGATGCCACTTCAGGCGAGACTTTTAGGTAGCCAAATGTTAGATATTTTGTTTCTTGAACAAAAATTGATGCTAAAGGTGAAGATCTCTAGTCGGAAACTTCTAATTTAACTGTTAATATGTCATACTAAAATTTTCACCTCATCGTTATCTGGTGCTTTTTGATAATATCGTTTAGGCTTTGCACCATCATCGTTTCCTTTAACGCGGTCTGATCTGGCGTTTCGAAATATTTTCGAGGTTTGAACAAGTTTTCTAAATCGAATTGAATCAATGCAAAAAGTATTGTTATATTGTATAACAAGTTTGCGACGAATATATCGCACGTTATGTGCACACACATGTGAAACAGGCCCGCTGAAAATTAAGTAAGAAATTATGTATACCTACTTATATAAAAATAGATAAATTACCTACATAACAAGACCATCTTGGCGATTTATCGTGGTCTTAAAATAGAATTTTTTAATAAGTATGTAACCGATCGGATAATATTTCAGTATAAGATTGATTAATTGCATTAAGTGATAGCCCTAAGGCATAGAAAATAAGAGCACAATGAAGCCATTTCAACTCAACAAGTTACGCTAAAAAGCCGAGAAGACTATAAAGGTAAGGGTATGTATGGGCATAGTTACGGCGGGTATAGGTACAAGATCGGGTACAGGTACAGGTATAGCTACGGGTAAGTATACGGGTATGGGTACAGGTACAGGTACGAGTATTTCTGACACACGGATAAATGCATACTATTTGTTTTGTGATACGTGCGTCTCACAAGAAGTAATTTTGGTGTAGTTCCACACCACATCTATTTATAAGTTTTGTGCTTCAATTGTGAAAATGGAATCCTGAAGAACGTAACCGTGAGTTTGTACCTACCTGTAAGTCTGGAATTAATGAGGTATTTGGGTGCATCCGGACATGTTAGGCTAAGGTCACACTATAGGTGCCTAGCTTAGAGATAAACTAGGAGCTATGTTTGTGTACAATAAACACAGTGGTCACATACAAGGTTACTACCTTAGTGACACACAATTCACTTTCGAGCCGTCTGTTGATGAGAACAGAACAAATGTCACTCTGCAAACTAAAAAAAATAATAAAGTTCCATATCAAAGTTGTTGGATACCTGATATAAACCTTTTAAGATCTCAGACATGACGAATTCGAACATTTGTATGAGGAATTTAGATAGACGATAATTTAAGCGAATAATTATGACGATAAGTTTTTGTTGGTGTTTCCATTTCGAAAACTGCACTTCACTAGGTGACTTACAAAAATAACCAACACGTTCGTTTGCTACGCGCGTTGCTTGCAGTGTGAGCTTACAGCTGCGAGAGTAGGTATGCATAATATTATGTCTGTTCACTAGGATTCCACTCAGCGAGTAGCACGGCTCTTATCAGTAAGAAAAGCTATTTGTAGTGTGGCCTTAGCCTTAGGTTAATATTGAACTGTGTCGGCGATACCGATTTCTTTTGTCACCACTATAATGGATGCTCACCACTATAATGCATTTTTTGTCTTCAGCATTAGACAAAGTTACGGTTATTTACAAACAAACATTTTTTTATAATTAAACGGTGACATACAGGATGTAAAGTTAAACGAGGGACTTATTCAAGTCCTTGATAGTTCTATTATCTGGATATTATCTAATATAATTAATTATCTATAAAAACGGCAAAAAATCATGTGTCTATTGTATGAGAGCCCCCTTCAATATTTGTTTTATTTTAATTTAATATTTATTTTTAAAGTGAATTAACTAAAATATATTCTGTGAGTATTTCAAGCGTCTACTTGTTGCCGTTATCAATATCGAGCAAACACGAGCAAAAAATCACGTTTGTTGTATTAATATTTATTTTATTTTGTTTTTTAGTATTTGTTGTAATAGCGACAACAGAATTCCTACCTACAACAACTGTGAAAATTTCAACTGACTAACTATCACGATTCATGAAATACAGCCTGGTGACAGACGTACAGACGGACGGACGGACAGCAAAGTCTTAGTAATAGGGTCCCTTTTTACCCTTTGGGAACGGAACCCTAAAAAATAAAGAAAACCTACAATAAAAATGTGAGTTCACTCGGGTGAGTGACTTTTGCATTTTATCTGTTAGAGCGCCAGCTACAATAAAAAGCAAAAGGGCTCTGAATTACTTCGAGGCAGTCGCGCGGGTACTTAGTAGGTACTTACCACTAAAGGTCTCCAAAAAATATGTCATAGCGTATTTCCAAGCACAATTGATTTCAAAAGGATAGTACTGTTTTAATGGAAATAGATAAACTGAGTCGTTACCCTTCAAATCGATATAGATTTTTTTCAATAACGGAGCCGATAAAAATATCGTAAGTGCTCCACAAGTTAAATAGAAATATGCTGAAAGAATAACAACTAGTAGGTCAGTATATGTTCGTGTGAATTCGGTGTCAAGCCCGCTTGTGTCTGCCCACTTAGGTTGCTCTGCTCACGACGAGCTCGTGGTGGGAGTGGACTTAACCCATCTACACATGGCATCTGCTCCATATTTGACTTGTCACCGAATTCAACCGATCAGTAGTAGCACAAGCCAATAGCCAAGATCCCATCATCAGATCCCGACTTGGTGGCAATAGGACCTAAGTTGGACTATTCAAACAAATCGGTCCAACCGTCTTCGAGTATTCGCGTAACAAACATACAAAAAAAAACAACATTCAGACGAAATGAGAACCTCCACCTTTTTGGGAAGTCGGTTAAAAAAATTACATCGTCTGTTTACTAATTTACCTATTATTTAATTTTATAGTAATCATTATTATTTGGAGGTACTTGCTTTCATTAAATATATTAATTTTCCGTGGCCAAGATTTCGTAACTTTAATTTTTTTCTCATATTCTTGCGTTTCAGTTTTCAAAATTTGTCCAATTTCTGCAATCAATTCTTTTATTTTATCTTTTTTTAATATAATAACTCCAATTTTAATATGATCTGTAAATGTATGAAATAGTGGTTGTAATAAAATTCATTAATTATTTTACCTAAAATAATATAATGTATAGTATAGGTACACTTACATTCCAAAAACGAGAGAATACTGGGGACAGCGAGTGCAAAATCCATCATATTTACGTTATTTCCTTGACAAGAAATAACGAAAGCCAACTGGCTTAAAAACATTAATGAACCAATTATAAGGAAAACGATAAGTCTTCCATATCTACCAAAAAAACTGTTTTTAGTATTGTCATATAAACGCAACCCAATTATTTCAACCAGTTTTATTTGTCGAATAAGTGACTTTTTGCCACTGATATGAGAGTTTACTAAATCATCCATGGCTACCGTCTGTTAGTATTCGATCACAAAAAATGATAAACCTAAAACAACATACACGTAATAAAGTCAATATTGCTGTTAGATATAGGTAATTCCAACAAAATATTTCTATGAAAATGTCATGTTTAATGTCTTTATTTACTTTTGAAAATTATTTAACTAAGGCAATAGTAGGGATATGCTATTTGATTCAAAATTATATTGTATTTATGTTATAGGCTAGGCATTTGACCACAGTTTACCTGGTGTTAAGGGAGTGTGGTTGAAGATTGTAAACACACCTACTGTTTTGGGAACTGGGTTTCAAGTGAGGCTGCCGGAGCACACTGTTAGCGACTGTGCTTGGCGGCAGATTTTCAACTTAAAGGTGGTAACTAGCCAGCTGGGCACTAGAAAGTGCCCTACCACCATGCCATGGTTTCCCCACGATGTTTTCCTTCACCATCATCTCAAGCTCATTCTTAGGGTTAGACGGCGTTTGATCCGAACGCACCAACCATTGAGCTATATACGTATAATCGAAAATTGCTATTCCGAATTTCCGCAGGAACTCTGATAAAAGTAGCCTAATTTACTCTTTATAACATCATCTATCTACCAATGTAAGTCTTGTCAATATTGGTTCAACCTAATTGTTCTGAGGTTCAACCATTTCGGAGGTTAGCCCGAATGACAGACAGACTGACAAAAATTTTAAGAATTAGTTTCTTGTAAAAAATACCGTATAAATACTTTCTCATGCATTTAGTAAAAAACTGAAATTTTACATTATAAACAGACACTTCAATTTTATTTAAGTATATGGTATAATTAAATATTATATGGATATATCTTCTATCTATACTTATAATAAAACTGTAGAGAGGTCAATTCTGTTCATATATTCAAAATTAATATTGGAGGATGAATGGTGATCGATACTGATGCCAAAAATGCAATCAGAATTTTTTTTGTCTGTCTGTCTGTGCACGCATGGGTCAAAAACTACTGAAGGAATTTTAACCAAACTTGGTACGATTGCAGTAGTCCATACTACTGGGCAGGTTATAGGCTATATAACATAACGCTAAGACACACAGGAGCTGAGCAGTGACGATAAATTTGAAGCAAGTCGGATGAAAATGCGCTTTCGAGCTCTTAGAATCCTCGCATACGTTTACTCAATCTCGCAAAAACGGCTGAACGGATTTGGATGAAATTTGGCATGCACGTTGCTGTGTACAGAGAAGGACATAGGGTACTTTTTATCCCGGAATTCCCGCGGGAACTCCGAAATTACCGCGGGTGAAACCGCGGGGCACAGCTAGTACTATAATAAAAGAGTAGAATCCGCGATTCTGTACATTGAATATTTTTAAAAAAAATTGACAGGGGGCGATAAAAGAGAGTAACCAACCACAAAAAAAGTTTTTAAATTCTTTTCTGTCTGTCTGTCCGCGATTATCTCCGAATCTATCTACTGAACGGATTGACATGCGGTTTTCACAGGTAGATTAAGCTTAGCCTGGAGGTACATATAGGCTTTGTCGGATGTCGGAAAAAAAATTGTTACATAAAAACGTTTCACGCGGGTGAAACCGCGGGGCACATCTAGTATTATAATACATATATAGATTTAACATACCTACACGACAGCAGCTACCTGCAAGTTATACGATGAGCTGATATAAAATAATATGTGTAACTAACTCTTGACTATTATACGAATAATATTCACTTGGGAAAGAGGCCGCTTGAAATACATCCAATATTATATCTATAATATCTACTAATTAAAACTTGCATAACATAATAATTAATGAACATGAATAAATTGTATGCAAATTTCCTAATCAAATGTGTATAATAAAGTGTTTTAAGTTTATAAAATCTTGCATATAGGAATACTCTTATTTGATGGACTTAAAAAATTAAAACTGACTTCCAAAAAATACAAAAATGCACTATCTTACTAAAAAGTTAAAAATAAAAAAATAGAATACCAATTTAATACAAAAGACAAGAAATCTCATAATATTATTATTGGTATGTGCTACCACTGATCGGTTTGAATTCGGTGCCAAGTCCGCGTGTGTCTGCCCACTTGTAGGGTTACTCTGTTCACGACGAGCTCATGGCGGGAGTGGACGTAGACCATGTACACTCCCTATTTGGGTTGTCACCGACTTCAAATCAATCCGTGGTAGCACAAACCAATAATAATATTACGAGTATTTTGATAATTCTTTTTTTAATGGAAAGGGTATCCTACCAACCATATAAGGCTAGTAAAACAGGTAATGATTGATTGTTCACTCACTGATTGTAATCTATGACCATAGGTACCTACATAACTTTTTACAGAGTAGTCCGACCTCGAAATTGGTCTCATATAAATTTGAAAGAAAAACAATCCTACCCTGAGGGTGGGGAAAATAGGGTGATCTGTTGTTCACTCACATATTTTAATGCTGAGTTAAAAGTAATAAAAAATTAAGCGTGTAGTAATTAGAAGATTATAGCCACAAATTTATAAAATAACGACTTTTTAACAAAAAAATTAAACCGTCGAAAAAACTGAAAAGCAAAAAATACCTAATAAATCTTTTTTAATTAACTTCAAAAATTAAGTTCTTCGATAATGTAAGTAAACATAAGTAATTATGATTCGGCGCCAAGCAATCAAAGGACAAAGTTCACTTAATTTCCCTAAATTTAAAGAGATAACCAAATCAAATTAACAATGCAACATGAAATCTCCAGCGAATTAAACCTTAACATTCTAAAAATGCGATCTCCCCGCGAACGCCGCGCTCTCGCTTGGGAATTAACATAAGATTTAGTTTAAACTTTTTTTTTTAAATAAAATTTTAACCCAAAAATTTAAACCTACTAGTTTCCAGAAACACAAAAATACCCCACCCTAAAAGCCTAAAAACAACAAAATACCGATTTAATCCATAAGACAAATAAATATACACGTAGATCATGGACCATTTAATTGGTCCATGACGTAGATAATAATATCATATTGGTCTGTACTGCCACTGATAGGTTTGAATTCGGTGACAAGTCTGCTTGTGTCAGCCCGCTTGGGTTGTTTTGTTCACGACGAGCTCCCCTACACGCTCACGCTCACTCACTTGTGATGTGGCGACGCGGGAGTGAACTTTGTCCATCATCGGTCGTAGGAATATACCTATATGATGTGCTCAGACGAAATAAATTACTTATTTATTTATTTATTTAAACTTTATGCACATCATGGTACAAAAGGCGGACTTAATGCCACAGTGGCATTCTCTGTCAGTCAACCTTCATCTGTTATCTGTTATCATCTTCTATTATCTGTGGTATAGTGCATTTTTGTGTTTCTGGAAGTCGGTTTTAACAATTGCCATATTGCGTCATCACCATAAACAAAATATTGTTTTTCCCGATGCAGGGACGTTAATTATTGAGGAGTGCTCCTGGTACTTTACCATCAGTTCCACTTAGCCATATGCAATATGCATTATGAAGAGCATAAATTGTTTAGCAAGCATATTAAAGTAATCGAATCAAAACCCGGTGGAATATTAAGAAGTTTAACTTCTCCATATGTTGCTTTACGAAAGCAAATTAATATTTTACTAAACATACTCAAATCGCTATAGGTGTAGGTACCTATAATATTTGAAGAGTCCTCTCGATTTCTTCAAGATCTCATCATCAGATCAGCAGGTGACAATGGGACCAACTTTAAGTAGATATACTTATAGGTACCTACCATTTCAAACAAAAACAGATTTTTCCAAATCAGTCCAACCATCTTCGACTAATCGGTGAACATTTATTACCTATCTACTTAAAAAAAACTTGCAGCCGAACTCCAGAACCTCCTCCTTTTTGGAAGTCGGTTAAAAATAAAATATTATGTTCCTAATAGTTCAGTAAAAGAGGCGAAATGAATAAGCAAAATTGTTCCAGCCGTTCACTCATGTATTTTCCTTGGTAGCGGCATCACGGGTGAACGGCTGGAACAATTTTGCTTATTCTTTTTTTGTTGTATTTGTTATTATAAGGAGAAGGAGCACATGAAAGAAGTTCGGGAGTCACTGCGGAAACTCCAAAACTCACGCGGGTGAATTTCCGAAACAGTTTGACCGATTTTGACCGGACTTTCACATGTTATGAGGTTATAAGAAGCAAATTAGGCTACTTTGGAATTACTGAGGGAAATTTCGAAACCCACACGGGTGACACCACGAGGCACAGCTAGTAGCTAGTTTATAGATATAATATTCATATAAATTAATTGCACGTTTTACGTAGCACTGCTACATACAACGTGCAATTAAAAGTTTGAAGCTGCTACGGTAGCAGCTTTAAACTGCTAGGTGACTAATTATTATAATATTACAAACATTCAAGTGGTTCCCTTCTTCCCAAGCGATTATGAAAATTGATATAGGTATTAGAAAGATCCTTTACTATTATATAAAAAAGCGCGATTTCACGCCTTAACTATTACCTACTATATCATGGTATTTTGTAGGTATAGGTACAATATGTTGTCGGGGGTACAAAAATACTTTACTAGAATATACTAGAATTCCCGAGAAAACTCTGAAATTAACGCGGGTGAAACTGTGGGAAACAGCTAGTTATTTAATAAATTCAATTTTAAATTTTTTCACTGATGGCATCTACAGTAGGTACAGGATACTTTTTAATCTGGACGACCCCAATAAATCACTTAAAATGTAGTTCTTCTTAACACGTAGTAGCTGTAGGTAGATCCCTACGAAGTTTCAGAAAGTGTTGCACCTACCTAATTACCCTAATTATTTTAGGTACATATCTATATATAAATCTTGTTAAGTAGGTACCAAATCTAAAACATATTCTATCTAGGTATATGCCAAATTTCATCTAAATTAAATTTTTATTTTTTATTTAAGCGTAACTGAGTAACAAACATCCAAAATCATTCACAAAATTTTACAATTTTGTATTAGGTATGTAGTAGAGCAAAAGGATTGCAACGAACAGGTGTTACTGTTCAGTCAAATACTTAATCTATACCTACTTTATTAAAAGCAGAGGTGTCATTACCTAGATAATGGTGCAGGCTGTGCGTTGCACACGGGCGCAGCGGCTCGCTCGCTACGGAGCCGCACTCGGAGCGCGCGTTGGCCGGCAGCAACACTTTCAATGACCACGTAAATAGAGCTCCGCTTTGCATACATTTTGCTTAGCATCTGCGTCTCTTTTTATATTTACTTACTTGGGACGGGCGCTACATGTGCTAGAGACGCCACGGAATAAAAGAGTAGAATCCGCGATTCTAACATTTTTAACAAAAATTGAGAGGGGGCGATGAAAGAAGGGTAGGTATGTAACCAACCACAAAAGTTTTTAAAATTATTTTCTGTCTGTCTGTCTGTTAAAGACAATCTCCGAATCTACTGAACGGATTGCCATGCCGATTTAACTGGTAGTTTAAGCTTAGCCTAGAGCAACATTTGAGCAAGCTTTGTTTTATTTAAATTGGATTTCGAAAAAAAAAAAAACGACATATAAAAACGCAAAGACAATATTAAGAGAATAGACGAACAATACAAACTTTACTATGCAATCAACAAAATCACGTCAACCAATTTTTGCGGGGGAAATGATCAAAATAAAAACTATCACATTGTTGCGACACAATCTAAATATACCAGTCACCACAAAGTACATTTCAAATAGCCAATCACATCGCTTTCCATCAAGTGCGGCGCTGTGTGGTTCAACGGAAAGCTTAGCGGCCGAGCGTATTGTCAATCTATTATCTTTCAAAATCTTCGTAAAAACGTTTCACGCGAGTGAAACCGCGGGGCATAGCGTTAGTTTTCAATAAGAACCGAATAGTCGAATAATACAAGGTGTCCAATGGTAAATTTCAATGTTTGAACATAGTTTCTGAACGCAACACGTGAGAAGGGCGGGAGGGGTGTTGTTGAAAGCGTCAGCGCTTTCGTATTTTTTAGTATGCCATGGAACAGTGGAGTGGAGAGCACCGCACTTCTGCCGCTGTCTGAAGCACGCCGTCGATTTAATACTCGTTAAGGTATTCGTCGATTACGTGATGGACCATCGGTCAACCTCATTCAGTCATGGGTAGCAAAGTTCAGAGCTACGAGATCAACATAAAATAGATCCAGATCTGGACCTATATACCAACAGTAGCTACGGACGAAAATGTTGATCGTGTTACGCACTTACGGTGCGTACAGACTACATAACAAAACATGTTATATTTCCGGGATACCGGCACGCGGCGATGTGTTTGTAAAATGATTGAGCGGCGAGCGCCTTTATAGGTTCTTTCTTTTTGGATATTATAACACAGCGTCAATTGGTCTTAAACTAAACTATGGATACAACTTAATGGATATAAACAATTTAAAGAATTTTTCTAAATCAATCAATCAATCAGGAGCAGGCAAATACACGTATCTAGGTAATGTTTCATCACATTAATGTTTACCTTAAGCGAGGATCGAAACAAAATAACAGAAACAACAAATTATGTATAAAATTTATAATATACCATTTAAATACTAATTTACATGTCCCCTTCGTCGGAGTCCTCAATGTCTGCCAGCGCCTGTTTGGCCACGCTCTCGGCTTCCGACGCCACGTCGCGTGGCACCATCTCGTGGCGGCCGCGCGTATCTTTCGTCACCCACGAAAGCTCCAACTCGAACTGTTTATCTTTTAGTTCGTCGTGCACGAGGTAGATTCTGCAATTTATAATCAAAATTCCATCTATTATTACAATACTTTATTTAACACCAATGGATAGTAGAATAGTCTCACTAATATTATATACACAAATATGAGCTTGATTGTTACGCTTTCACCTTACCTTCAATACTCAAACTATCAACATGAAGTTTGCATACAATGTTGTCAGGGGTACAGAAAAGGACATAGGGTACTTTTTATCCTAGAATATAATTCTTTTATCCCTATAATTCTTTATTATAATTCTTTGATCCCTACTAATATTATAACTGGCTGTCTGTGACTGATTACCTTCTCTCTGTCTGTGACTCTTTCACACCTTTGCATGTCACCCAATGACAAGACATTAGGATAATATTACTTTTAAAATTTACCAATATTCTTTTATCACTTCTTTATTAAAATTCTTTTGTCCCTACTAATATTATAACTGTCTGTGACGCTTTCACGCCTTTGCATGTCACCCAATGAGAAGACATTAGGACAATTTTACTTTTAAATTTTACCACCATAACGAACTAGATATGTTTTATGCAAATAAATCCTAATATTATAAATGTGAAAGTGTCAATGTATGGATGTTTGTTACTCAATCACGCAAAAACGGCTTTACGGATTTGGATGAAACGCACGCTGTCAGGGATACAGAGGACATAGGGTACTTTTATTCCGGAATTCCCGCGGGAACTCTGAAATTACCGCAGGTGAAACCGCGGGGCACAGCTAGTACACTAGAGATTGGCAGGGGTAGGTACATAAAAGGACATAGGGTACTTTGTATCCCAGAATTTCTGTGGGATCTCAGAAATTTCTGTGAAACCGCAGGGAACTAACAGCTAGTTACTTAAAATAAAGAAACTTACATTCGTGCAGCTTCTTTGATTAATTCTTTGACAGTCAAGTCAGCTAGTTTCAGTTTTTCAATTTCAGTCTTGGCTGCTTGTTTTGCCTTACCCACTGCACACCCAAAATACGACTAAAACATAAAGATATAATAATTATTATTAAAAACCTGGCATATGTAGTTTTTTGCTGAAAATAAACATAGTATAATATTATATTATTTGGAATTAGTATGGCACAGTAGGTATTACTGTAGTAATATGTTAGAAAGGTAGATTTTATTTATGGATATCACCCATTTTTAGTATTATTTATAATTTTGATTATATTTTGGTATTTGAAATGCCTTCACCTAGAGTTTGAATCATTAGTACTGCAACACCTTGGATTGAGATTACCCTCAAATAAGTCTTAAGAAAAGATTAAAGAGGTAGAGCACTGCTTTGATGCCCCCATTGCATCATCTCTACTCTTCATTCCGTGAGTGATAAGTCTTAGAAACACAGGCAGTTGTGTGCAATAGCTGGATGGAAGAATTCTTATTCTCATAGGAAATAAATAATGTGATTACTTACAAATGAGACTCCACTTGGATCCAGCATGTACATTTGTGGTCCATCATGCTCTGACCAAGATCCCATGACAACGGAGCATCCATAAGGACGAACAGCACTGTACAATGTGTACGCATGCATGTACATAGATACACGTTCATTCAAATATTTTAAAGGCACTGGCACTCCATATTGAGATCTGTAGTTAGAAGCCTCCGTTCGTGCAGTCTCAACAATTTGTCTTGCATCAGAAATGAGGCCCGAAACTGCCTGAAAAATTAAAAAAGTTCTATTCAGCTGGTTTGAAGATAACTTTCTAAGACACTTTATATTATAAATTTGGGATATCATAAAAATATCTACATGTATGATTAAAAACTTATTGTTTCATTAGAAACAGACTGATTAAATTATATAACATGTAGATAACTTGACAGTATAATAAATAAGGCATTTTTTACATAAAATAATTCTTGCCGGTAACATGAAATCCACTTTCAATTGAATTTGCAGGCAAAAGCAGATTAACGAGATTAAAAAAGTATTGATGCTGAAATGCAAAATCTAATTAGAGAAATGGCCTTTTTCTCCAGTAAACATTTAAATTATTCATTACTTACTTATTAAAGAATGCTAATTATGGTATAAGGTAATAATTAATAATTACTATGAAAAAAATAGATATTTCAACTCACCATTCCAACATGTTCGTCAACTTGGAAGATTCTTTTATTCGCACCAGGTTCATAAAGTTTTGATGTTACCAATTTTTCTACTGCAAATACAACACCATCTTTGCCTCTTAGGCCAATAACTGTTCCTGAGTTCTCTACAGCTTTCGCTGCATATTCTACTTGGAACACTCGGCCGTCAGGTGAAAATTGAGAGGCTGAGAGATCATACTGTAAATGAAAATAAGTATGATTTGGCAAAACTAATGAAAATCTTTTGTACGAAATAATACAGTCTTTATTATAATTACGAGTATATTTAAAGTGCAATAAAACACGGAGCGAAATAGAAAACCGCTTAGATCATTCTAACCTAACCTAAGGATAAAAATAGTGTTATTGAGGTACTTACACCAGTTCCAATTGAACTCATGGTAAAATTGGATTAAAATATGAATACTGAGTATCTTTTTACAAAATAAAGTTGAATTTACGTTGTGGATAGTGCCAAAACAGACGTAGTTAATTTCTTTAGTTCAAAGGACGATGACAAGCAACTCCATGACAGGTACCACAGATTAATCACACCCACACTTAAAAGTTAGAAGTCATAAAACTCGTCAGTCAGCTGTCAGTCTGTCACTTAAGTTTTTTTTTTATTTTGATCACGCGCAGAATCTAGTTTTGTCGCACGCAATTGCTAAAAAAAAAAACATCACCATCAAATAAATTCTTTTGCTTATTCTAAAGTAATTCGAAACGTTTTTTCATCTCCGAAAATAAATCTACCATAACACAAATCAATGTGACATGAAGATTTAGGATATAGTTGCGCCGTATAATAAGTTCCTTCTTTTTAACAGTCTCTAAAGCTTTGGCCACATCATCATGTACGATGTTGTAAGTATAGATTTCCGTGCGTAATTACGTGACTTTGAATTGTCAAAATGCAATTCGGTAGTACATAAAAAAACCAAAAAGTAACTGTACCGCTGACACGTTTTTAAGATGACTGAAACAAAACAATAATGATATTCTAAGTAAATATTTCAAAGACAGTATGTAATCGCCTAGGCACAAAATTAATACCTGTAATCTTTGCACAAAAAAAACGGTACAAAAAAGTCATAAGTAATATCTTATCAGTCAAAGTTTGAGAAAATCTGCCTATCAGTATGACTTTTGAAAACGGGTTAAAATCAATTTTTTATATATTTGTCTTACCCCGTCAAATATTGATGGGGAAAGACGGAAAGCTGTAATTAATCCGAAAATAAGTAAAATAGCCATATTAAGTTTCAATAGCACATTTAAGAATTAAAAATAATAAGTAGATATTCCAATAAAACCCTCGTACCTTAAAACGTAACATTAAAACGCTCATTTAATTTGCGCAAAGGGACAGCGCAGGTTTTTCGCATTTTTCACAATAACCTCTCATTCAAAGCGGCAAGTGCTGACTGAGGTGGGGTATGTAACAAAACAGAGATCTTACCAATTTTGCCAGCACTGCAAAAATAATTCTATCTGTAATTATAGCCAACTTTTTGTGTTACCCCGTTTTTCATCTTGCCCCCACTCACCTTATCTAATAAATTATTTTCATCATTTTATCTTTATTTTTATTAAGCTAGCCGAAAGCCTACTCCCAACCTTCCACGAACCTCACAACTGGCGCTCAACGTTGGGGCCAGACTTATGTGACTCGTCGTGAGCAAAACAACCCTAGTGGGCACACAAGTGGGCTTGGCAGTTTGCACCGTATTCGAACGGATCAGTACAGACAATATAATATTACTAATACAGTAATAATATTACTGTTTGTGTTATTGTCTTTTGGATTAAATCAGTACCTACCTATTTTGTAAAACCTAGCTAGATTGATTTATCTTCCCCGAAACCCCCATCGTTGGAGCCGTTTCCGAGATTCAGATTATATCTATATTATATATATATAAATATAGATATATACAAGAATATTCGTTTAAATAGTATAATCTATACTAATACTAATATTATAAAGAGCAAAAGTTTGTGGGTTTGTGAGTTTGTGACATTGTAGGGGGTAATCTATGGATCTACTGAACCAATTTTGAAAATTCTTTCACTTATGGGAAGCTACAGTGATTCTGAGTTTCATAGGGTACTTTTTATTTCGGAATTCCCTCGGGAACTCCGCTTTTGCCGCGGGTGAAACCACGGTGGAACAACTATATCTAGATCTACAGAACCGATTTTGAAAATTCTTTCACTTATAAAAAGCTCCAGTGATCTTGAGTGACATAGGGTACTTTTGTCCAGGAATTCCCGCGGAAACTCCGGTATTTTGCTAGTAGGTATATAATTATAGATATAGATACCATACGGTAGAGTTTTTTTTTTCATGCATTCTAATGGGCTCACACTGGAGGCATTTTTATGATGCATGTATTGTATAAAATATACCTAATCTATTATCTACCTAATGCAGTTTTTTGTCTTTTCTGAAAACTAAGCTTTGACTTGAGCGAGACGATATCTAGTTCATGGGAAAAGGTTTTGTAAGGTACGTAGGTATATGTATGTATTATTTTACTCAGTTTCAATATTGTACTAAAAATGAGTATCCCAGATAATATTGCAACGAATTTTCCAAATTTACGACAATTTTGCAGTGTTACGTAGGTTCGAGGCTTCATCGACGTCGTGCGGCTTCAACGGACGTTAAAGTGATTTTTCCGTAAGTTTTCGGCGGTTAGGAGGCACAAATGTGTAAACAGGGGTTAAGTCGTAAATTCTTTGACATGGTAATCTGCTCCTTGCTGCATGGATAAAATCTAAGGCTTTCTATAGTGTTTTATTACCATACCTTTACTATCACATTTTTTATGTCTGCTCTTTTACGTGCAATAAGCGCTTTGCCTACCAGAATACAGTTATGATCTTTTTATTTTCATTTATACTTATAGTTACTGGCTGTTCCACGTAGGTATGCAAAAAAGATCAATTGAGCCTTTGAGACGTTAAAGCGTATAACAAGCAAACAAATAAACTCACATTCGGATCTACAAATAATAATACGAAGGAAAACTTATTCCCCGCGGTTTCATCCCCGGAAATTTCGGAGTTCCCGTGGGGATTCCGCGATAAAAGTAACAAACAAACATTTGTGCTTTCTGCAGTACTCCTGACAACGTCTATGAAAAATTTCATGATGATCGATTGAGTACCTAGTTAATCCGTGAAAGCATAACAAACTAAGTAACTCACCATCGCATTAAAGTAATATTAGTTAGAACGGCTGGTATTTAAGTAGGTACCTACCTATACTCTACGTAGAGTAGGCACATATCTAGTAGTAGCTTTCACGCGCGGTTTCACCCGCGATAATTTCAAAGGTTCCCGCGGAATTGTTCTATACAAACTTTGCAACCCCTTTTCATCCCCTTAGATGTTTAATTTTCAAAAATCCTTTCTTATCGGATGCCGAAATTGCCGCGGGTGAAACCGCGGGAGACAGTTAGTCTATTATAATTATTTATTAGAGCGTCGTTTGTTTATCTACACGTCGCAACCAATTTGTATACCTAAATAATCCGTAACTGTCGCTTTTATATGTCGAGGACGAAGGTCAAAGAAGTCATATTATATTCTTACAATATTTTTTTCGAAACTCTTTGACTGGAGGTCATAAGCTGCGCTAATTTAACATGCAATTCATCTGGGTACAAAATTTTGTTTAATTGGGTATAGTTTTGTTTCAGAAGAATTTTTATCTTACCTACTGTTGTCCTAAGTTTTATAGTTTTACACAACAAACCTGTTATAGTTGTTTGTATTCAGTTCATCCCACCTGTAATTGCCCACATTTTCACAACCACTATCTTAGTGGAAGTAAACAGAGAACCCTTGAAAGGGTTTGGGCGTTCCTTCGGAGTAGAGGTATAAAACGAAATGAGCTTTGTTATCGATCCAAGTGAAGTGTTCGGTTTATGTGCAGTCCTAAGTACAATGAAACTGTGAATGTAATGATGAAGATTAAACTTTGTACCGTACCTTAACTCACCTTGTACATATGTATATAGCTATAGCGATGGACGGTTGGGTTTTTAATGTATTTATCCAAATAATATTAAGCTAGTTAGAAATCTAGAGGTTGTAGTCTGGGGTTGATAGAGAAAGGTACTATACTAACGCTAACTAAGGTACTATACGGTTGTAATCACTTTCCTTTTTTTCGGTGCAATAAGAGCTAAGACTTAAGAGTCACTCAGCAAGTGTGTTTGAAAATAATCTCTCCTAATTTTAAGTAACACGTCTCTTCCGTTATCGTATACATTGCGGACGGAACACCTCATTCCGTTGTCCAACTCGTATTATGTTAACGAATTAAAAAAAAAACGCTGTCTCACATGTTTTTCTAGCGGACAGTGGACGGACATTAAGTAAATATTCCTGTAATTGCGTTGTCTAAAATGCTAAAATAAATTTTTTAGTCCTGAACCGAGGCCCGCATACGAAATGAGTCGCGCCGGGATTATTATTTGCGTAGCTGACATCCTAATTAACGTGAACTCTCCTTTTTTTTCTTTGTTCGCCCAACGTTATCATTATTCAGATACTGAATAAACTAGCCAGGGGTGCGTTAAATAATAAAAGTATAACCTACCTCTACGAACACTACAAATACCTACTGCTGGTACAGGTAAGGCGTAGGTAAGTAATTAAGTAATTATATGTATTTTGGTATATTACACTGAAAAAAAAAAAAATTACGTTACTGCTTATCAGTAGTTAATGGAAATTTACTGTCCTTACAATATAAAATAGTTGATCGTACTATTTGTGGTACAGTCAGCTATTTTGTATTTTTTTTTTAAAGTTTACTATTTGTAGAGTTATCACATAGTATGTAAGTTAAAAATGGTAGCGTGTACCAAATTTTTGTAACAGTATAACCAGTTTTTTTGGGATGAAATGCCTAGTTTGACATAATTACCTAACAGACCGTATTTAATTTAAATTAATCACAAGTTCTTCAAACATTATAAAGTTTAGTGGACTTCCATTAGTTACCTTCCTGACAAAGAATGGAAAAAAAACAATTAGTACGTATGACTGAATGTCAAATGGAGAAGTGGTTAAAGTTTTTAAAGTAATTGTTGAAATTTTAAATCGAAGCCGGGTTTTGAGATTGGAGCTCGGTGTAACTTTATGAATAACGATTGGAACCTCTAGATTCAACGACGTTGATGAATATATAATATTTTAGGATATTAGTCTTTGCTATACTCAATTCAACTAACACGCCATTTTTCACAACAATATTATGTAGATTGGCTCATGAGACTTGACTATTTTTTGGTTTTTTACGGATATACAAGGTGTAAGGGAAGATGTTCAGTATGAGATTCTCGTCTCAAATATCTTTGAAAAAACATAAAATTAATTTTTGTTATAGAAAAAAAAACCACGAAAACTGAGCGCGCAAGTTGCCGATGCGCTGACAGATTCGATATACCTACCCTAAAATGTGATGCATCATGCAACGCTCCTTTCCTTTGCATTTCCGCTGACGGGCCAACAAATTTGACTTAAGGTTTCCTCTGATAGTTTATTATAGTTTTTTTAGGTACGTGTACTGTAACCATAACCATGAGCTATCGAGGGTTTGAAAAAGTTCTTCAAATTTACACTAAGCATAATGTACCAACTAGATAAACACAAGGTTATACCTACATAATAGGTATCATAAATTATGTGGGTATATAGTAATATTTTATTTTCGTTCGACGTGTACTAGTACTAGTAATAAACGAGTTCGTGTAATGTCCCGCTGAGCAAACAGATTGCTAATATTAAACCTTACCATAAAAGCGCAAATTTTACTTTGTAGGAAACAAAGAACAAACCACGTCGTATATTATTATATTCAAGTCGGAAATATTTCACCTTCATTTAATATCTATACCTGCATACCTACTTAGTGATCTACATAGTTTATGAAAATAATAACTATATACCAATATTTATTTATAACTTGCTGCTCTGGCTTCCACCCTCGTTAATTTTGGAGTTCTCGTAGAAATTCCGGGGTAAAAAGTACCCTATGTCCTTCTCTGTATCCCTGATAACGTGTATGCAAAACATGATGATCGGTTAAGTAGTTGAAGCGGGAAAGTGTAACAAACAAACAAAGAAACTCACATTCTGATTTATATAATAGCAAGGATTTACCCATGTGTGTTATAGCGTATTGGGATATCTTAGTGCATAGGAAATTGCAACTTTACACGTTCAGTTGTAGAGTGCAGCCAATAAATTACCAATCAGCTGTGGTGCTACAATGGGGTAGTTCTCGCAATTTACTAGGAGCTAACTTGGTTGAATTTCACCAAGTTTGTACGCCACCTGCCTGTACCTGCGCTAATGTAATATGTAATATTCTATTGGTTTCACACATTCAGTGAAACCAGTATTGCTGTTATCATATAATTACTCGTATATGTACCTACCTATCTACAGTTTACAAAATTTTAATTTGAGATACCTATTTCAAGAAATATATTTCCATAAATAGGTACATTAGTCGTACAATGGAAATAGCATGAGATTGAAATCGGAGTAGAATTTGAAATGAATCGAAATTTTTATGAGAATAATGCAGAAATGGATAAGGACATCGTGGAAATATATGGGATTTTTTTTAAATACCTATTTATTTGTTACTTATATTTATGACCATAAATTTCTTTTCCTAAGATTTGGTCCAGCATTTTCAATATGAATAAATCAATGTGAAAGTCTTTCGTGATTTCCAAACGCGGATTCCTTTTTTTATGTTTAGCCACGCATAATTTAACTGGTAACGCTATGAAATATCCATTAACTCTGAAGATGGGCATTTTCCGGTACACTGAGCCCTAAAAGGTTTACATTTTTTGGGGAGAAATCTCCTTTTTAAGGTGAGTTTAACGTCACGATCTGAATTATGACCTTTCGTAAGGAGTCTGGTTGTAATCCACTTCAACGGTCTATGAAATTAAGATTTGGTTTTCAAATTCATGGTTTAGATTAGAACCGTGTTTTTTTAGTTTTAATTGTAAATTAAATATAAAAAAATTTAGGTAGGTACTACCTAGGTATAGTCGGAAAAAAAAGGTTTGTCTAAGTTTAAAGTGAAGTAAAAAACATAACATATTTGTAATCGATGCAAAAACAAGTTTTATTTAGTGACAAATACCTCTGATGAAAATTCTTAATCATTTCGTCTAAAACGTACCGGTCTACCTACCTACTTTGTTGGGTATTAAGTAGATCCATTAAGACTTTATTCAAACAATATGAAAAATAAAACGTAGTAATATGGATGAAATATAGCAAGAAACACTCAAGAAAAGTACTTTTCCAGAAAACTAATATCAGTGTTTGCCAAGCAGTTCGCATTTGGTGAATTGGGGTGACAGAATAGACTTAACGATTGCTAGAGCTTATTAACTTATAACTCCATGCTTATAACTGAATTAAATTGTGAAAATATTATTATTTAGAAGATAATATAGAGAGATAAGATAATATTTATTAAGATGATTATTTATTATTAAATTAAAAATATGTGTAAGTAGGCAAATGAAAATTAAAATAATTACAAAAAGAACAAAAAATTAATTATTTTCTATTGAAAAGAAATAGGTAACATTAAATAGGTACCTACCTTTCATTCACAAACTCACAAACTCTACCTCTTTATAATATTGGTATAGATAAGTGACAGTAGGTACATGGCGGGTCAAAACTGTTAAGAGTACCTATTACATATTCACGATACGCGGGAGCATTTAAAATTTCACTAATAGCATTAGTCTGTTGCATTAGAATACTAGCTCTGTGGCAGATTTACACAATGGCACTGCTTATCGGGACGGCACCGACGTTATTAAATAAACAGCTAGCGCACAAACGAACGCCTTGCTTGCGCTCTCTTCGTATTATGTGCTGTGCAGATTACTCGGTGTAGAAGTATCTAGCATTAGACTCTATCCAAATCCACTGAGAAAACAAACATCCTTACTAATGCGAACGTGTATACCTGTATTCGTTTGCTGGTCCAATAGGGCACTTGCATGATTTTTTTTCCAGTCTATTTTAAAGATGTATGGCCTTCTTAAATAAAGCAAAAAAAAAAAAAATATGCATAAATTAATTAAATAGAGCGCTCAAAGTTTCTACTTTTGACTTTACCGCCGAAACGCGGATTAAGTCACTACTTAAAAATTACCAATGCAAAAACTTCAGAAAAAATAAAATATGTGTTGACTGTATGCACTTAGTTCCTTTTGCCTTCCCTGAAAGAGGTAAATGTTTCCTAAAAAAATTAAAGTGACGTAGGTAATATGCGTAGACGGAGAATGACCGTCTACGGTAATATGTTAACCGTGGCTTTGATTGGTGTTTCGTTGCAACGTTCCGTTTCACAAAATTAAAAGTTGAATATTTTGGAAACTATTGATAATTTTTTAGTAAATCTTTCACAATAATACTTTTCTAAGGCTCTATTTTTGAAATATTGATACAATTTGTTATTATAAATTTCATGCAAGTACCTTATTGTTGCGTCGCAACTCACAATGAAGTAATGCATCGATGTGACATTATTTAACAATATAATTATTATTAATAATGGTTGGTAGATCGGGAAGCGGAACCGTTTACATAAGTACTCATACCTACTGAAGTGAATTACACATTATTTTTGATTATGTTACTGTTGAAATTTTAAGGAATGGCTCACAAAGCTTTAATGATAATAATAATAAAAAATGGCGTGACATAATAATAAGTGGAGTGACAGGCGTGACCTATTGGGTCTATCTTTCTTACACAAAATCATGAATGGTATGACTGACTCTACACGCATTCTAAGTAGTTTCTCTGTGAGTTTGCCTATTAGAATACCCTGATACCCTTTATTCCAGATCCGTTTTAGTAGGACAAACCCTGGTAAACATTCACCCGTTCCTCGTCTGTCTTGCCTATATAACCGCCTTACCCGCAAGATCGATAGCCTTGACATATTCTCTGATAGCTTAAAAAATCTTAAGTATAAAATTGTGAATGCTGCTGCCGAGCCCTCACCCTGAAGCTGTAGGTACAGCTCATGCCTGCCCTTTTTCTTTCTTTTGTTTTTTTTTTTCTCTTATTGGCTAGTAGATGCGCATGCTGTTGCCATCTATTAACCGGTCACATAATTTTTCAACCTTATAAGATATCAACGTACAACGTATTATTATAGTAGCATGTTGATGGTCCTAAATAAATAAATAAATAAATGTTTAAATTGAAATTATTATGGTCGTTCTTTTTCATTTCATGGAATCATTCAGTGTTCCTATGACATATTCCATCGACCAAGTATTTGCTATACCTACTAATATTATTTATATTTATGTATTTATTAAAATTTTGTGCACATCATGTTACAAGAGGCTGACTTATACCACAGTGGCATTCTCTGCCAGTCAATCTTCAGATAGTACAGAAAATTCACTTGGCGGTGCATATGCGATCTTATTATACATACGTTTGTAATTAAAAACAAAATTATTATAGTAGTAGGAGTATTTGCTTTGAATTGAAGCAAGTTGGAAGCCACTGTGAAAGCCTAGACTCTTATAGCTTCTCTTAACTAAAACGACGCGCCCCACTGCTTGATAAGCAGTTTTAGATGTGCGAGATCATGTAATGATAATATCTCTTTAATATAGTGTGGGTACGGCGACAGTATTGCGCACTTATGATTAATGGGCAGACCAGATTTATATGTGTCGTATCGATATTTTAACGGTTGTAAGTGTGCGTATACCCGATGGAGGGGCGCGTCATTTTAATTTAGACAAGCTATACTGTAGTACGCTAATCTAGATCAAGCATACTTCAGTTACATCGCTTCTAATATTATAAATGCGAAAGTAACTCTGCCTGTCTCTCTGTCTCAACCGGTCATCATGAAATTTAGCGCACACGTTTTCAGGGGTACAGAGAAGGACATAGGGTATAGAATTCCCGTGGAAACTCCGAAATTAATGCGGGTGAAACCGCGGGGAACAGCTGGTTGTGAAATATATCGCGTCTTTTGTTAAGATGATATTTTTTTGTTTTACAAATCTTAAAGATACAATCTTTCAGTTTATTCAAACGAATGGTTAAGCATTGAGCCGGTTAAGAATGGTTCAATAGTAGCAAATGAGGCACGCTCACCGCCACCGGTCGAGTTTTAAGAAAATTCCTTTAAAAGAAGCTTCAATTCAAAGTCTTTAGAAACGCAACCGGATTTACTTTTAATGAGTTTTGAGAGTGCAACTTGGGTTTACTTTGTAAATGAATGCTGAAGTAAGTCCTTCTAGACCGGCCGCACTCAAATCTTTATTAATTCCATCCCATTCGATTTACCTTTTCCGAATCTGTATATTTCGCGATGATTCAGCTAAGCCTCAATACGCCTCGCAATTCTTTATTTGAGTGAATATTTCTCTTGAAAATTAAATACCTTATAGCCATATAAGCTTTTATGGATTAAAAGACGATTAATGTTAATGTTAATGAATAACTCTTACTTAATCTTTACAAGTCAAGAAGGTTTTTAAAAAAATACGCTTATTCAACTTTATAGGTATTGTGTCAGTAGCTGTGAGCTTGTGATTAGGTACATTTGAGGTCATTGTGTGGAGTGTTGCTTCGCCTTTTAAAATCATACGTCTTGTCCACTGCTAATTGCAGAGTTAAATTAGTAATAAAATGACCTAAGTACTTCAGTACTTAATGTTTAACAGTAAATACATACCTACATATAATTATTGTCTGAAACCTTTCCACATTATGATGATTATTTTAGGGACCTACCTACTGAGATAATAGTAAAATAACCATAAAGCCCGCTCCACATTCACGCGAGAATCTTGCGAGAACGCGAAAAAACACGAGAAGCGGCGAAGAACATCGGCTCCACATTCACGTTCTCGTGGTTTTGTCGCGTTCTCGCAAGATTCTCGCGTGATTGTGGAGCGGGCTTAAAAATCGATTGTGTAGGTCTGTATAGTTTGGAAAAAAACCGTTAACATACCAAACTGAACCCTCAATTTTTTATGGTAACATAAAAAATTACTTACTTGTAAAATGTTAGTTTTCAGTAATTATGACTTCACCCTGCCTGCCTAACTAAACACTTGCATCGAATTTACTGACAGTACACCTCGTGTATTTTAAGCATGGCGTGTATAAACTTTGAACATCTGGCTTAAAAATGGGATGCTCACTTGCTTAAGATAAAATAAATTCTTCTCAAAATGAAATAGGTATTGTTAAATCCTTATTGAGTTTCCACTGAATTACCACCGAGGACTTTCTCAAAATAGATGGACCGCTTATCTTAAGCGAAATAAAATTCCCTAGAACAATGGGAGACGCGATGGGGTGACAGTAATCGTGGGCTCAGAAGAAGATGCTATCTACTAAAAAGACCTTTATACTGACGAGCGATACAAAAGGACTAAGAATTTCAAATAATCGTTTCCTTGATAAGGTTTTGACTTAAAATACTAAAGATGACTGTGCAGGAGGAAAGTTTTTCTCTACATTATTTAACTTCTCTATAAGAGCCGATTTTTCAATTCTGAGATAGTAGCTAACATGAGATTATGTGCAAAAATTTACTACTACTAGGTATTAGAGGCTATCGACCTTAAATAATATTAATGCTTGGTAAAATATTAATAACATTTGCATTTAATTTAGAGAACTTTTTTGCACAAATCGTAGAAAAGGCGAACGTAATTCCTAAGGCATTATCTACCAGTCAATCTCTTCTGGTTCTGTGGTTCTAAAATACTTATTAGACAAATACATCCACTTTTTATAATAAAATCTTATCGCCTTTTATTGCCGCTTAAAAATGAAAAAAGTTACTTATTTTACTCTCTAACAACATTCGAATATTCGAATGTATTATAAATTCTGAATATGATAATATAAAAAAGTTATAACTTATATTATGATCCATACGAGGTACCTATGTGAGGACTCGGTAGCGCAGGTAAACATTCGACTTGGAAACTCTTGTGAGTGGGATCAAGTAGATGAGAAGAGTTAGAGTTTTGTGCAAATTTAATTTACTCGGAAGTTATTCGAAAATAGGCCTTAAGGCTTCTAAATAAGTGTCATATGGGAGTGTTGAGTTTCAATGGTGTGAACGACAATTTTAAGATTGACAGGAGACTTTACGTTTGACACACGAGCACGAGAGGGCAATTCAGGACATGCCCATAAATCTTTCAAAAGCATGGTTCACATGACTGTCGAGAATCCAGTTTAAATAAAATTCTTATAACTTGTCAAATAATCAATATTGTCTCTGTTTTTATTTATTCGTATGAAATACTTTGTACTATTGTAATTACTAACTTTTCGTCCCATTATTTTTTTATAAAACGGAAAGTTCTTCAATAATCGTGCAAACGAAGCAAGTACTTTCATACAGAAACCTTTGTAGAGGTCAGTAGGTATAATACATATTTATTTTTAACTGGGTATAACTAGGTTCTAAAAAAATTACAAACTATCAACACAATAAACGGGTAGGTAATAAAACTGTGCCAATAAAGTTAATAGGTACATAATTATTATAAAGTATAAGTTGTTCATGACTTAAAAAAATATATAATATTGATGAGTTATATTTAAAAGTACCACCTGTTTATATATTTTTCTTATAAAGGGAAATGGCTGCGTAACTGTCATTACTATTCTACTCTATATAGAGTCCTTCACTCCGCTTTGGATTCAAAATATCGCCGTGAAAATAGAAATCCAAAAAATGTAATATACTTTTTACAAACCGACGATTATAATGAAAATTCTAGGTAATAAATATATAATACATTTTATCTACACCCATGCCACCCATAAAAGTTTCTGAAACAGCTTATTGCCAAACATTAAAACAACCAGTGTCATAGTAACATAACAATAACATAATATCATCCAAGCTAATGTTATAATGTTGTACTTTTCATTATGCAACTCGAACTCGATCCCTTTCTTACTCTTCAAAAAACCAAATTCTTATTATTTAATTCATGGTAGGTATCTTTATATATTTCAAAAAAAGAACATTGTCACGCACGCGCGTGTCACTACCAAAACTCCGTAATTAAAAAAAAAACAATAATTTTATTATTACCTATAGGTACATTGTTTTAGATACGCAGCCATTAAAATCAAAGATCATATAATCACTACGTTTTAAGATATACGTGGTAAGATACGTTTTAAAATTTTCGCCCATGCAATCATGGCAGATTCCCACCAGAATAGTGCTGTTCTGCTTATATAATATAGCGAATGGTCGATTTATCGATATCGATAAAAAATCAGGAATACTACTTACGGGTCTATAGTTTTTTTTATTTTATAGCTACGGAAAAAAGCACCTGTGATGGCTTAATTGCTGTTGGTTAAGTATATTTAATATTAAACTTAATGTACCTAAGCCATCATTGTTGCCTTTTTCAGCTGCCTCAAATAAGGAAAGTAGCTGGTTAGGAGTGAGATACAACATTTATTTGAAAAAGGTTTTTTTTTGTATTTATTGAAACACCGTCTTGTGAAACGTGGTCAAGTAGACCACTGGACTAATACGGGTGACGGTTTTTCTTTCTGTGCGTAGGTGCGCAGCAGTTGTTTTCCAAAGGTTTGTTTGTGTCAACCGGTCACTCGATTACTGGAATAAATTAAAGAACACTAAATTCAAGAAAATAAAATCCAATGACAATGTAGCATAAACAAATCGTTAGATTTATAATCATTATACGCAAGCTGCAATTTTATGCACCCTGACTCCTGGGTAAGCAACTGATTCTTGCAGTAAATCAAAGGTCCAGCTCAGGGAGAACACTTAAACATACAACTTTGCCCATAGTTTAAAACCATTATAAGAATAATCAAACGGTCACCCGGTAAAAACAGCACGAATAAAAAAGACTTACTTATTGACTTTGACTTATTTTTTCTTACTCAATTGCGCTATTTTATTTTGATCTGCATTCAACTGCTCTATTTTAATTGATGGAGTTGTTCGATTGGTAAATAGGCCAATTCTTTTTAGTCTTAACCCAACTCTTGCACCTAAAACAAAAATAATGGATTTATCGATATCTGTAAAAAAATCTGTATAGGTATTTTTCGCACTATTTACATATTCTTTCAAATCACATAATAAATTTACAAAACACTATTTCTGTTATTTTAAGCACTGAATAAGAATAAAAACAAATATAAATTGAATAAAATTTACGTACCGGACTGGATCAAGAGGAAATCTTGAAATAAAAGTCCTTTTTACACCATTTTCATTCTTCGATTTTACTCCGCAAATTCACACGTTTTATAAGACATCTTATTCGAAGGTTCACTTACAAGACAAAACAAACGTACTGAACAAAAAAAAAACACTTAAATACAATTAAATTAACAAATAATAACACAATAACAATAATTTTTTCTTTCAATTGAATTATTGAACCAGGCGCCAAAATTTTTACCGCTAACTGACTGACATTGCCAGAGACTATAGGGCGAGAAGACCGAATGCCACCATTTCAACTTGGATACAATCCATACATTTTTTCTGAAGTATGAAAGTTGCGACAGCCTGATTAAAATTACCATAATTTACGTGTTCTTACAACACTGTACAACATTCTACGGTTTCAGAACTTTTAACAGAGGATTCATATCATGGATGCATCTGTACATTATTATGCAACAGTTGCATAAATTCATAAATAACTACATTAGATGTTTAATGGTGAATGAATAAAATTTATTTTAAATTTTCTCTAACCTATTCTATGTAGAACCATCTTTATTGACTCGGGGTTAAGTGTTGACGTCGATGTCAATTGAGTAAGTTGCGTGATGGATGGCACAAGACGCGTGTGTTACCCAAACTGTTCCCTCTCGCGAAAACATCCCTTCAAACGCAGAATTTTTTTAATGAATGTTTTATTACGCACCAACTGTAATAATTTTGGTCATTAAGAACATCTATTAAGATGAGTTTGAACTCTTATAGGTCCTTAATGGCTCTACATTGATCTTAAGTGTAAATAGATACTAATGTATATTTTTAATCTTTACTTTACTAAGGAATCTGATAATATAAACAGACTAGGATTATTATTATTATTACATTGTTTGTTTTATTTGAGAAAGCACCGCTGAATACTACTAACTATTTTTAATATAATCTCCGTTCAAATCTTTCTGTTGTTTTTTTTATTAAAAATAAAATTTGTAAAAGTTGAGTACAACCATGACTAAATATTAGTAAGTTTACATAATGTAGTAAATTTTTAACTAAGTTTGATCAAAAGTAGTGATCTTTTACCTTGATTGCACAAAACTTTGAGGAAACTGTATTGTCCTTTGAATTCGTTAAATGGTTAGTTATTCCGTATCCAATAGGTACCTATACGTCAATTGCAAACACAGAGGCTAGTTTACTGGGTAAAAAAATCAAAATTCTATTTAGTCCGTCAGTTAGATAATAAAAAAATAAAAGACACGTATTTTTTGCTTTTTTAAAATAATGGAAATATGCATAGATAAAGCGCATTAAAGTTTAGGGTGGGGGACTCGTGATGTCACAGCTCGCTATAACGTGCGAACAAACTGTAGTGAGGCGTGACGTCATGTGAAATTTCGACTTGATATATCTCCGTTATTTTTTGGTTACATAAAAAAAAAAATACGTGTCCAATATTTTTTAATAATCTACAAAACGGACTAAAAAAGAAAATTTAGGAAACTAGCCTATTTAAATAATATTTGAGCACTTGTACAGTGAACTTTGTCTCGTTGAAATATTTTCTTTACAGTCCGTATAAAGCTAAACGAAGGACATACATAGGTACGGTACAAGAGTATTCGATTCTCGTTCCAAATGTCTTTAAAAATCTTTGGAAATCGATCCCTTTATATCCCACAACTTCCATATTTTTATTTTATTTTAAAGAGATTGAGACCCCATGCAAAAAGTAAGAAAATTCTTGTTAAAATATGTTTAAATATGTTATTGTGTTTAATATGTTTAAATAATAATGTTATTATAATAAAACACCTTAAAACTGGACGTAAAAGCTTCAAAATCAAGTAAATATCTACCTGCTTTTTATATATTTCAGAACTAGCTGTGCCACGTGGTTTCACCCGCTTGAGTTTCGGAATTCCCGCAGGAACTCTAAACTTCTTTTATTCTTCTTGTCCTTGCAATAACAAACACAATAATAAAAGAATTAACTGAATTGGTCCAGCAATTCACGCGTGATGCCGTGACCAAGGGAACTAGGGATATTACCTATACGTGATACTTTATCTTTAAATTGGTATGACTTTTTTATTTATGAACCGATTGACACGAAACAAAGACTAAATGTTAAGTTAAGCTTACCACAATACATTGATGAAAATTTCATCTAAATCGGATAAGTCATTTTTGAGCTTAGCGTGCACAAACGTAGAAACACAAAAATTACGTTACGTTGATACGCTATTACGTTGATATCTAAAGATCCCAAAATATTTTTTCTCATTTATCTTCCATAGACAGCTATCCATTCCGTTCTTTTTTTATTATATGTAAAGATAATTATAAAGTATAAATGCAATTTAGTTAATTAAAATAGAAATAAATAAGTATGTTAAAAAGTTTCATTTTTGACTATACCTATGTAAGGCAATTGTGGAAACCTACTTTAATTCGCAGTTCCAACAATTCTGGATGATGGATTGTTTAACTGCATCTTCAATGTACAAATTCACTTCTATGGGTATATAGTTTTTTAATGTAAGTATATATCATATAAGTACCTAATCCGTTCGTTTTAAAATATGCCATACGCTGCCTTTTATACTATAATGCTGATGACAGAAACATATGGTGGACCCGCTAGCGCATCGATAATAATCAATAGGATTCTATTTGACTTTCTGGCAGGTCAGGATGTTTGCAAATATAAAAAAACAACGGTATTTTCTATCGTTATTATTATAAAAATGCCTATAACACATATATAAATAATCTTTTCATTACTCATACTCGGAAAGTAGGTCTGAAGTTGCCTGAGAAGCGGGTTGAAAGTAACCCTTTCAGCCCTAGGGAGAATCGCTTTCAACTGACAGCTGGATACTGCAGAAACTCAAGTTTTTTTTTATGTCATAGGGAGCATACTTACTGGCCAGTAGCACACCTAATGGTTGATTTATGTAAAATAAAATTCACTCATTTTTTTCTTTAGCTAATTCCTATTTTTATTTTGATTTTCCTTGCATTCGTAATGAAAAGCACAGTGTTACCCTCGGGAGAAAGACTACTTACTTTCACCCCTAGGATAACAATGTACTATTTTTTAATATTCAGCGATATGTAGGTAGGACATGGTTAGCAAATTAATCGTTGTGTGTTTTTGACACTGAGATACCTACCTACATAGGACTAGTGGGGGCACCATTCACCCGATAGGTGTGATTTCGTATTCCCCATTCGTTCCTGAGCTGGTGTCTGCCGAGCTAATATCGACTCTGTACCTTGTCTCGCATCTAACCCCTCTAAGCACCCCTTTTCCTCTAGTCATCACGTACATATTACTCGGTACATAGCATCACGTTTATGTTCCAACTCCCTTATATAGACCGTATAGACGTAGACATTCTCGTTTAACTCTAGAAGAAGTTGATAATAAAATAAAAAAGTTTGGATGAGTCTGGATCTTTAACAAATTTGTAGTCAAAGAGAATATGTTTTTTTTTTGCAGTTTCTCTGCAGCGGTCTTAGCAAGAAACAGTTTTCCATTAGTGGCAAGCCAACCATGTGCGTTACGAGGAAAAAGTTGTTCGCTAATGCTAAAGTTTCTGAAAAAGTTCAAATAGAATTTCATGGTGCGGTTTTGTGCCCCTCGTGGATTTGAGTGGATTTACAAGAAGTTTTCGAGATTCTTGGTAAATGTGTGCTTTGTGAAATAAGACGCAAATCTTGCCTAGCTACGTCCCTGTGGATCACACAAGTGAACTTTGATTTTCTGAGAACTCCAGTAAGAAGTTACGTAAACAACTTAATACTGTAAGGACATACTGTATTTATAGGTACGTACCTATAATAATCACAAAATCGCTATTTTTCCGATTCCATTTGAAAAACAATATTACTTTCAGTAATAAAGGTTACATATTGCCCTGCACTGGTTTTCTAATCAGAACCTTTGCCTAAACACACCAAAATTAAGAGTTTATACATATAGTATCGATAAACCATGTCACTAGAGAGATTTAACATATCGACTTATTTATAAACAGGTGATAGGTACCTATCAGTAAATTAATGTAAAAGTTATTAAGAATATCGATGTAAAGATTTACGTATATTACCTACGTTTCTTAATGTAGTGTAACAAAAGATCTTGTTATTCTGCTTATAACTGTATCTAATCTTGTTTTGAATAAATAAGGTTACTGTAAAACGCAAGTGCCTTATTTTTATGACTTAAATTCAAAAGCTCTCCAGTGATGTACATATAGAACGTCAATGACGGATATTATATAATGGCCACGACTATATCAAGGAAAGCTGGTTTCGGGTGCGTTAGTTACTGATTCTATAACAAAAACTTAAAGAAATCAATAGATACTGGTTTGACGAGTAAAATCGCGCTAATAGCACAAAAACCTACCAATAAAACCGACATAGAAAACATAAATTGAGCTAACAAAATTTAATAGCTAGGTAGGTTTACCCAAATCCTCGTGGAGTAAATCGAAATCGCTTCTCAAGCGGTATCGAATGTATGTAATTGCTTCCCTTCAATGTAGCAATCCAATTATTTTTCTAAACCCAAGTAAGATTTACTCTAAGCGATGTTGGGCCAAAGTTTATATTCTAGTTCTGTTGAAAAACGATATTGTATCGAGATCGACCAATCGCTAGCACAATATCCAGTACCAATATCGGAATCCGTGCAGATATGGAAAAATCAATCTGAAGATGATACGAGCATTTTCCCCTGCAATATTGCTTTAATCAGGCATTTTAAAACCCGGATGAGTTTAAGATCTGGTTCTAACATGTACCTACTTACTAGGTATATTTAAATAAAGTATAGGAGTAAAAAAAAAAGAATAAAAAAGAAAGAGTTTTTCGACTGCAAAGTACAAATTCTGAACACATGGCGGGCTTTTTTTATTTCAATGTTTTTTTATTAATTTTATGCCTTATGCGATGCAGATTCCATATCACTTTAAAGTTTTGCAATATCATTAAAACTGACGATAAGCGCCTGGACACACTTCACGTTTCCACTCGGTGTATGATAATTCTGAATGATTTGAACTTGGTATTACCAGAGATAATAATATAATACTATGTATTATAGAGTTCAAACAAGTACTGCCAAGAATGACAATTTTAGGTACCTACCTATGAAATACTTTACCATTATAGATTGAGATAGAGCAACTGAGAGCTATCTATCGATACATGGGTATATTTAAATGCATTTAATAAAACCAATAGTGGTCATAATGAACCTAAATTGTTTCATTATATAAGTCCAATTTACTAAATTATAAAGTTCATCCTGGTTAATATCATGAATATTCCTTTGTTACGAAGCCTCCATTTAGACTAATTTGAATACAGTGGACAGCGTCAAAGTTCAATCTTGGTCTAATATTGATCCAGAGGGAGCGAACTTTTTACATTTCTAACGAACCATAAAACCGATGGGGGAGTAATGAACTTGCCTCGTGTTTGAAATAGAACCAATTCGAGCCTCCGTCATGAAGCAATAATATATTTGTTGTTACATTGACATTTCATTCTATTTCATTTGACGAGAGTACTTTATTTTCACAAGCTTTATACTAACTTGCAATGTTTATTGTTTGTAGGTAAATTGTCCGCACTCTTCATCAAATCTTGCAAACTATTTTGTCAACCATTTGCTGGTATATCCGGTTGAGATGAAATCGACCGGTATTGTGGAGCTTAGCTGTTGATAAAGCCGGGATATAGGAAAAGTACTGCATGATGGCTAAAGGTATAGGACAGTCGAATTTGAGCTAGTTTGTCTTGATGTCATGAGTACTTTTCATTAAATAATATGAATTCAATAAATATATAAGTAATATTGTATGTTTGTAGATAAATAAATAAATAATGATTATAATAAATCTGAAAATGAAGGCGGAAGATTGCCACTTTTGAAAACCTAATGAAAACTGAAGAGGGTAGTTGGACTCGTTTATTTTGTTATAATTTCCTTAACACATGGTAAAGCTTATTATTTTAATTTACTTTTATTTATTCCTCCCTAATAAAATTAAGGTTTATCCCATTACAAGGTTGTACGTAGGTACAGATCCTGAAACCTCCTCCTCCTCCTCCTCCTGAAAACACAACACCATATCACGCCATACAATAGTCTACGTGTACTACAGCACACAGAATATTAACTAATGGTTTGCCATCCCAACGTTTGCGATGGTATTACAGCCATGCGCTTTATGGGCAAGGAATGTTTTTGATCATTATTAATTAGGGCTCTGGCTGAATGAATAAAAAAATAATAATGAAAGTGCAAGACCAATCATCGTGGATAAGTATTCTTGGGGAAAGTTTATCATCAGTGGACGTCTGTCCACTGAAAATGGTGATGATAATAAATTATTATTGTTATTGTGATTTCATACTTGTAATGATTTTATGCATATTCGGTGTTGCAGCAGGTTCAAGTCAAATCTATTAATAAACTATAAAGATAGGTTCATTCTTTACCAGAATAAAAATACAAGGGCGGCCTTATCGCTAAAAAGCAATTTATTCCAGACAACCATAACTAAAACAAAACCATTATACGGTGGATGATGTCGCAAATAATATTGTTTCACAGACACATAAAAATAAGTAATAAATAACCAGGATTTTCAATAAATACAATACTAACAATACAAATAGCCTAGGTACCTACATACTAAAAAGAAAATAGAATATTCCCACATTTTTAATGTTGTTACTATTGCTGTCGTATTTGAATGAAATGTAAGGAACTTGGGAAATAAAGGGGAGAAGGCACGCCTTAGTAAGACAAAGGTAGAGCTTATTGCGAATTCCAGCGTTCACACTTTAAGTCTTAAGCATTATACTACGCAGTTTAATGTTAGCAAAAAATAATAATACAGATAAACTGCGGGTAAATTACCTAAACGCAATTCATGTTTTATATACATATTACTAGCTGGGCCCTGCGATTTCACCCGCGTGACTTGGAAATCCCGCAGGAACTCCAAAGAAGCCTAATTTATACCTTTTAAAATCTAATTAGCAGTGTAAGTCCCGCCAAAACCGGTCCAACCGTTCGAGTTTCGGAATTCCCGCAGGAACACGAAACTTGTTTTACTCTTCTTCTTCTCACAATAACACAACAAGAAACGAATTAGCGAAATTGGTCCAGCCGTTCACGAGTGATGCCGTGACCAAGCGAAATAGGAATTCATTTTTATGTACATTTTATAGATTTATTTTTATCTTACATGACGTGTTAATTTAATATCTGATATACACCGTAAGATCCGTTGGTTTACAAACGGTGCCCCTCAAGTAAGGTTAGGTTAGAATTGTGAGTTGTGACCTTAACAGAATCAAATGCTGCAGAGTTCCATGCGTGGGTAGGTACCAACGCAGTTTCTACCCTCGACACTAGATAATGACCGTGACCGTTCTTAAGTATACATATCGGGGCGACCGAGTTTAGCTCGTAGCGCCATCTGTTTTTACGTAGGAAATTAAACACTCATTTTTCATTGACTTTGAAAAAATAGACATTTTAAAAAAAAAAAAAAAACCTACCTTGATCAATTAATCATCCCCGAAAAACCCTGCGCACTAAATTTCATGAAAATCGTTGGAGTCATTTCCGAGATTTATATTATATAAGAATTATATACCTACAAGAATTGCTCGTTTAAAAGTTGTAGGTAGATTGTACAGATTGTAAAGTGACAATATAAATCTGTAAAAAAAAATTAAGTTTACAAAGATTTAAATAGATACCTAAAATTACATTAAAAAAAAATGTTGGCAGTAAAAAATTTACAGACCTTTAGACCTTTGACGTTCACATCGCTGGCATCACATATCCTAATATGAAAAGCCGTGTCGTGCCATAAAAATATTCATACAAAGTATGGAAAAAAATTGCAATCGGTGAAAGCGGTCCCCCGCGGCGTATTGCGGTAGGTACAGAGTTTTCATTAAACACACAGCTCGGGGTTTTGTCAAAAAACGAGACTACAATATAGCCTTAGGCGTCGGCCTCGCATATAAGGAATGTTTGTGGTCGGGAAATTAGTTCATAAAATAAATTTCCCCAAGTCTCACACAGACAAGCGTATACAATCTTTTTGTACTCAAGATAAAAATTGCCCTTCAGCATGATTCTTCGTATCATAGCCAGATAATTTTTTGTTTGATGATAAAACAAAATTCATTTTATACCTACGTTAAATATGTATAATACTGCGACTGATTATAATATTATTATTTACTTGTAAGAGTTTTGGTGTTTTAGGCCTGGTTAAAATATATTATTAACGGAATAGTTATTCGCCCATGGCAATACTTTTATCTTGATTCATCAAAAATAAAAAGGTTTTAGGAACATCAAGAACAGAAAAGGTCTACAAAGCAACGGTGCTTCTAATCTCCTTCAAGCGCATTACAATAAATTCTAGTTAGTAAGCCGTACTTAGCTTAGATACGTTCTGCCTAAGTAACGTGTATTAATTCGAACATTGATTTCTATCTAACGGTAAGTAAATAGACCTATTAAAATATTATTATAGGCAAGCGCTTTTCTTTGATTTCAATTCGTACTGTAACATGTGGTATCAACGCCAGCGGCGGTGGCGATGGAGTCGGAGCGGGAGTGGCATTACGCAGGAATAACATGGGACACTTACGAAAATTGCTTACACAGAAAACTAATATCAGTGTTTGCCAGACGGCCGCGATTTTGTTACGTTCGAGTTATAAGAAATTGACACATTAAAACAATTATTGTTATTCTTTATTTTTCTATATTATAAAAATACAAGGGTAGAGAATTACGTTCACTTGTAATTAAATTAGATCAAAATAAAATAAATCAAATTGAAATTAGATTAAAAAATAAGAATAAATTAAATCAAATAAATTAAATCAACTAACAATTCAAATAAACAATTAACAACTTAAATTGGCACATTTATATGCACATTATATTATGGACCTCTTTCGAGTGAAGGCCTCCTCCATTTTACTCCACACGTCGCCATCTCACACACGTCGTCTGCTTTGGTGGCCAATCTTTGCCAGCGGCCTTGTTTAATTCGTATATAGATCCAGCTCTCTTTCGGTCTCCCTCTGGTTCTTTTATTGTTTGGTCCCGTCCAAAATATTACAAACATTAAAACAATATTCAAATTAAAATACCTTCGGCAGCCTACGTAACCAGTTCTACGTACCTAATCAGTTTCGTAGAAAGAATGGATTTTCTTTTGACGTAACTGCATAGTTATGTACAACTATAGTTTGATTTAAATTTTATTATAGGTATCAATTTGACCATTAATTATTTTGGTAATAGCGATGAATTTTCTTTACAAAAACACTTCATAATAATTATTTTGTAAACAAAAATTGAAGTCATATGTCAATGTTCTTCAAGAAATTAAGAAAAAGCCAGAAGTGAGATGTCTCGTTCTCCGATGAATTGAAAAAAAAACTCAGCACCACGCAGCCACGGTGTTTCAAGCCTTTTTATCCGACATCTTAAAAATAGTAAAATATAAAAGATTTTTTTAAATGTAATAACTGACATGAACGATGTTTATATTGTTCTGTTTCTTAGTCAAATAATTGTTTAAAAGATTGATCGAAATTTGAAATCTCATTGCTTGTGACTTGGGTCGACAGCTTACGAGAATGGGTCTGCCTACCTTATTGTCCGTAGGACTGCGGTATAGGCGCTGTGCGGATTTAGTCGACAACTTATGATGGCTTTGAAAGTTGATAGCTACCTTTTATTGTTTTCTGAGTAGGCAACCCAAGTTATTAAGAATCTCTCTGGTTTCCTTTTTAACAAAATTAAATATCAATTGGGTATTCTTGCGTCACTACAGTAAATTTTTTTTTAATTTTATGATCAAAGCTAAGTCATATTTTTAAAAGTAATCGACGTACTTAAAATTCAAAAGTTAATACTTCTGCAGCATTTCAACTTGACAACAAAAAGAAAATATAAAAATTGTTAAATGTACAATAGCGATTTTTCATGAAGATTTTCTTTTTGCTTATTGTGCTAGTATGTATAATATGTAGCCCCATAAAGTTTTAAACGTTATTTGAAGTTGAACTATATCTATTGTATATTTGAAACCTATCCTACATTTCTATTGCACCTATTCAAAATATATGTAGATACCTATTTACCTTTATGTTTCTTAAAGAAACTGAAAAAAAAACCATTTGAGATACAGAAAAATTAACAATAAATAGGTAGGTATAGCTTTATATAATAGGACCCGTTATATGGTAGCTTTGTTTTAAGCTAAATCAGTTTTTTAATTCTTATTAAAATTCATTCTCGCTTTTTTAAATTTTTCCACAAAGATCAAAGGGGGTTCTTCAAAGGGAATTATGAACAAAGTTGGATACTTGGAGTTTGTCGGTTTGTTGTGAAACTCTCTCACAGTGTCCGTTGTTCGTGCAGCTTACTTACCGTATTATGGGGACTTTAATTAAGTTTTGTTTAATTACTTGCCGGCAAGTACATACTTAGTTTGTTCTCATGCACCGATATGCACCAGCTTAAAACTATTATAATTTAGCAACTTGTCTAGGTGTTTCTAATTTTTTTTTATCATCAAAAATTATTATAATAATCTCTGATAGCTAGGTTTTCGTAATAGGTTTGCTATTTTTCAAAATACAAAAGAAGAGAATTATTTACTTAAATATATCCATTTTTATGCTTTCTTTTTAACTTAATGATAATAAGTTATTGTTTAAAAAACTTAATAAACTACGAGGTTTTTTATAAGTAAATATTATGTTCTACTTATTTTTTTCTTTGACTCCCCGCAAGTGGTGAATTACTGTCTCAAAACTACAGCGGACAAGAGAAATTCCGCGGGAACTCCAAAATTAAGGCGGATTAAATCGCAGGGTGTTCCCCTAGTAAAAGTAGGCATACATAATACATATAGCTCCATACCAACGAAAAGCTAATAAATAACATTCGTATACTTTGACTTTACTTTCCGTAACTTATATTAAAAATGTATGTACCTCGCAAGAATTTGTTGTAACTTTGCCTCTCCGTTCTTTGTAAATCTGTTAGCATAATATATTGAGAAGCGTTTTTGTAACTTTTCCAATGAATCAATCATCATAAGCTTTTCAATTCCGCCTGTATTACTAGTGCCACTGAATACTACAATGTTTTTGATTGTTTTTAGCGTGCCGTAGCACAAAAGGAAAAATGAACCCTTAAAGAATCATTTCATTGTCCGTCTGTTTGTCTGTCTGTCAAGCCACATTTTCTCAGGAACGCGTGGAGGTATCAAATTGAAATTAATATCGAATACTCAAGTCTGCAATCCCATGGAATAAACTGTGTTAAAATCGAACAAAAACCGTAAATTTGTAATAAGACTTTTTTATACGATAAAATTCTAAATCTTCGAGATTAGATTTATCTGATAGACGAAGTATTTACATAAAAACTAGTTTTAAATGGAACCCTCGGTACTCGAGTCCGACTCGCACTATAGGCGAGTATTTATTTTATTATAAAAAACCTAATGTTAAATGTCACAAACTAAACATCTTCACCAAAACTTACAAACTTATTTATACTATTACTATATTAAATTATGGTACCATTTAATTAAATATTGTAGGACCTTTTCATAATTTTGTACCTAAGTTACTTTAATATGTATTATAGCAACAAAAGTTAATGTTTTCACCTTAGCGGAGGAGTCAAGTCATTCGACGCGCAGCTTACTTTGAGAGCGTGGAGCCTTAAATATTCAGGCGCCCCACTCGCCCCGGCCCCCGTTTGCTCCAGTCGCCCCTCGCAGCAGCTCTATTATATAAAACAGAGAGGTGCTTTAATCCAGCAAAATGGAGATTTGTTGCCCGCGGCTACGACTTCTTTCTTTAGTTACTTCTACGAAATTCATTCAGTTCCCCTGAAATAATATTTTTTTTGTAATAATTAGACAGAACGTGTAAAAAATACATTCCACAAAGGGTGCTGGTTAAGGACTTATTTTTTTCTAGATTTAATTATTTTTCCAATAAGATCTGCAGGTCAGCTATATTGTAATCTTTATTTAATGAATGCTTCTCAGATTTTTTAAAAACAAAGCTTTTTGTGTCGAAAATTAAAAACAGCTGAGGGACCTTTCTAAAGTTTATAGACAAAATATGCACTTTATATGACTGTACAAAATGTGCATTTCGCGCTATTCGAATTATTTATTTTTTAATATTTTTTTAATTCACTTTATGAGGAGTTTCAACTATTTCAAACACATTTTGCGGATTGCGTATTCCCTATCTGTTGAGATATCATTACATTATTATTGTTTGTGTTATTTTATTGCATAATTTCAATTAACCTAATGTAGATATATTTATGAAATCATATACTATTTAAATCAAATATAGCAAATGGGCTCACATGAAACATCTAATCGAAAAGTTCCTGTAACTACCTCTGGCCACCTCGTACTATACGAGTATATTTATAAGGGTTTGAGTACTTCTTATAAACAAGATAATACACCCTTTATAAACGCTGAAGCCGAAGTTTAATCTTGGACAGTAGGCAATAAAATAAGGGTGCAAATTTTGTATGAGAAGTCGGCTCTAAACCTGCCGCTTCCAGACAACCATTGATAGGGTACCGAATTGCCTTATCTTATATAGAGCTGTATAAATCGAAATTGCATTTTTTAAACTTTGAAATTTTCCTCCGTAGCATCAAGACAGATTCTCAGATGGAAAGATTTTCTACTGGTGAGATTAGAAACGTGACAGAGTAATAGTCGGAAGAACAAGTGAAAAAAAAAACTAAATTTCTAACCAGGATTTTCTTTTTTTTTCATAAATAGTAATATTTTATCGTCGCTATATATTGTAATAGATTTTTTGATAATCAATAAGAACTTACATTACATAATTAGTTACCTATCCATGATTTTAGTCATGAGGACGCACCACACAAACACCTCTGTTATTTCATTCTCATATTGTTATTTTAAAATATTTTGTAAAATCATGTTCTAATGTAAATACTATAGGTACCTATGTATAAACAAACTGTATTTGTGTTGTGTCTCAATTTCCAAATAAATTACTTTTCTTCTTTTTTCTATATTTTCATTATTTATTTTAACCTTATCACTGTGTAATGACAGCTCTTTACTAACTGGAAAACGTTGTAGTCTGTCATATATTTGAATAGAATTGATTGCAGTCTGCGCCGCCAGGAAAGTTAGATTTCCCTCGGGATTTTCACGACACCTGACCGGATGTAAAATATATGCTGGATTTTTTTCGAGCAGAAAAAAAATATGAATGATTATTTATTTATTGATATATGATAAAATGAATATTGGAATGAACTGAATTTCAATGTATGTATCACTAGCCGCCTATAATTATGGTGACTTTTAGGATTAGGTACTATTTACTCCACTACTCATTGGATTACAAAAATTGACATTTGTTGGTAAGTAAGAAAAAATAAAAATTTCGTTACATGTAGGTACAAAAGTTAAAACTATAGTCGCTAAGTTAAAAGAGGAAGTAACTCATACTGATGCGAAAGTGAATCTTTGTTGAGTTTGTTACCTCTTCACGCCAAACTGCTCCACCAAACTATATCATGTGCAATATCCGTTGTCAGGGCTACAGAAAAGGACATAATATTATAATATGTTGATCCTATAATTTTTGCGGAAACTCCAAAATTAACGCGGGGAAGCGGCAGGAAATCTAGTCTAGTAATTGGTAAGTATATAATACAGAACATGTATTAGTAGAAAAACCTATTTTTCATGTAATAAATAACGAACAAGTGAACTGAATAACAATGTTGCTAACTAATGTTACATAATACGTGTACGTGAAAAAAATAAAAATATTGAATTAATAATGTTTCTAGAATAATAAAGTCGGTGTATTCTTGCGGTTGAACGTATGGAATCTGTAATAAGAGCGACTTACAGCGAATAACATCTGAGCCCCGGGACGACAAACACTTGTTAGTAAACACAGGGTTAGGAGACGGGATACATTTTTTTTTTTTACCCGGGATTTTCTTATTTTTATCATGTTTATTGCATAAGCCCTTACTATGTATACGGCTTTTGTTTTGTTTAATTTTCTGCGGGGGGATATATTTGCCTTGTTATACGTGTGTAGACACGTTGTTTTGAAAGAATGATCCCACCAAAAACATTTGCTTGTAAAATGTTGCCAAGACGAGATCATATGACTGTCAACAATTTATCAGATCTCATATAGAGCCAAACTTATAACTCTACACGCCCTAACTCTACAAGGCCTAACTTCACAAACTCTACACCTTAGGCAAAATATGTGGCTTGGCCGTTTAGATAGGTACTCCAAGAATTACTATTGTATAACAGAAAAGTAATGAACATGTGAATGGAGCGAAATGGCCAAGCCACATATTCTGAGTAAGGTGTAGAGTTTATAAAGTTAGGTCTTGTGGAAAAGTATAAGAGCTTTACAATTAAAACTTCATAATTATGTTTAATAAGTTCATCAACAACATATCTCTGGTATAATCCAAACCAAGTTATAAGGGTTCAAAAAAACGACGAAGCGTTTCGAGAAAAGGCAGGTAGTGCCCTTTCGCTTCGCTTGGCTCGTCTTGGCGGGGGCACTACCGTGCCTCTAAATGGTAACATAATACATAATAATTATAATAATTTTAATTAATATAGGAGTTCCTGGAGTAATTCTGGAATAAAAAGTATAACCCTGTGTCCTCTAAAAGTAAAATAATTTAGTTTATAGGTTTAGTCCTTTAATACTTGTAACATCTTTGGGTTTAGTCAATACATAGAATGTCATTAGAAGGTAAATCAATATAACGAGAAGGGTACCTATAGATATTGATATGCCTTGGGGCCGTATTTTTGAATCGTTCGAATATCTTAAGCAAAATCATTTCTCATGCGAAACGAAATTCACTGAATCTCATTTTGTCGCATTTTTTAATATTCGAATTCGGTGTTGCTGTTTTCTTAAACTCCTTTAGACTTGTTTCATTTTAAGCAGAATATTTAAAAACCGGAAGCTAACTCTCATACATTTTAATAAACTGGTACCTACTTAATTAGACTTGAAACGAAACATTCCTGAAGTTTCCAACTATCAGTCATAACAAATTATGAAAATGACAATTGGCATCATGCCACTAAACGTCAAACTTTCGATCGATGAAATCAAAAAGAGTGGTCCGACCCACTCGTTGCAAATTTCACGTCAAATAGAATTTCAAATAATAATACTATTTCATGCATTCGCATGCGAAATTTGCGATTCTGTGTGCGAATGCCCTTATATTTTCTAAACATTCGCATGCGAATCTTGCGATTCCACGTTCGAAAAGTAATTCGAACGATTCAAAAATATGTCCCCTGGTGGTGTACGGCGCGTTGCATTGTGTATTCCGCTCATGGCCCGCGTTGGCGAAGTCTAATTCTTCTCCTAATTTTGCACCCCATTCTTGGTGGGTGGCGGGAAAATGGAGAATTTTTGATATAAAATTCAAGACCATACCTCCGGAGGGATGGATGTGGATTTAGATGGACAAGTCTCTCCTCGGTGACTGAACTCGGAAAGATTTTTTCCTTTTTTCTGTGATAAATGATACCGCAGCTTAATTTATTGAGAGGTATTTGTTGTCTCAGTCGAATCCCAGACTCGTCCTTTTCAGTGTCAAAAAAAACAACTAAAATTGAGCAGTTTATATTATAATTATAATATGCCACGTACCACGTTACGACGATACAAGCTAAGCTTATTGTTACTGTGGGATCGAGTAGATTTGTGAGTTGTGAAGTGGATTATTAATATCGGTTTATTTAAAAAAGAATCTCTATTTCCCTTGGTCACGGCATCACGCGTGAACGGCTGGACCAATGTCGCTAATTATTTCTTTGTTGTGTTTGTTATTGTAAGGAGAAGAAGAATAAAAGAACATGGAGTTCCAGCAGGAAATACGAAATTCACGCGGGTGAATCTCCGAATGGATTGAACTGATTTCGCTGGGACTTTCACTGCTAATTAGCTGATGTACCTAATAAGAAGTAAATTAGGCTACTTTGGAGTTCCTGCTGGAATTCCAAAACTTGTGCAGGTGAAACCGCGGTACAAAGCTATATTTATTAATATTATGTAGACATGCAGCTTCACGATTCTCTGATTTTAATATCTAGACCTACTACCTACGTTGTTTATTGAACAACTCTGTTGAACTTTGAGCTAGTTTCTTTTGTTACTATGAGCACCTATTTTCCATTATACAATATGATGACGAGAGTCTGAAGACGATAGCCGGAAAATTGGCACTGGAATTCCCTGATGAAAAATGCAACGATGGCTGGGTTTGAGCTCATTTGGTTCGTTCTTATGAGTACCTTCGATTAGACATTGGTCGATGCGAATTTCCGTCGGAAAAAAGATCTGATTCACTCACAAGTCTTATTTTTATATTTTCACTTCAAAAATGAAAAAGTAACACGTCTATCGCTATCAGTATGATCAACGAAATGAAGTTGGTGAAATATCTTACACATTTGTCAGCCGATTACCTGAGGGGAATCTTCCTCGATAATATTCTGAATTTTATCATACCTTGCACAGTTATATTTATGTAGATATTACAAACGTTATTTTCACCTACCACGTGTTGCGAGAAGATATAAATTTTCATTATCTATCTTCCACAGCGAAGGGTGAATGTTCATTTATAGTGTTATCTCAGTCAATATTTAATGTTACACTTGTGAATATTGTACGATGTTTAAATAAATAGAAAATCATTTCCCCTATTTAGTGGTTAGCAGTAAATATTACGTGCAATTAGGTATTTGTTAAGTTTTATTTGTTTGTACTGTCAGAGATGGACGCTGATAAGCAATAACATGTTAACCCACAAAATTAAGTTATTGATACAGAACACTTCATTGAGAATCATAAACGTTTTTAAATTATGTGTTTACCTTTTTACATTGATTAAATACCAAGAAAATGTTAAATAGAAAAATGTCGACACTAAAATGGCGTTATAGTTTTAAAACACGATTTACTCAAAACTTCTCCTGTGTGGGGTAACACACTATTGCTTATCGATGTCCAGTCATAATTACTCTAATCATAACAATTATAATTTGCGTCGCACATACAAATTAAAATCCCAGCAGTAAACTAGAAGTAGTAACTTATTACACGGTATATTACTAATATTCAAAATGTGAAGATGTTTGAAAATTTGGATGTTTGTTACTTACCAAATCACTCACAAACGACTGAACAGATTAAGATTGAAATTTTACACGCAAATAGAATATGTTCCGGAATAACACATATTATACTACTTTTTGTACCCGTAATTCCCAAAAGAATCCCGTAAAATCCCGAACGAGTCACGGGAAAAAACTAGTTATAGTAAATTGCGAAAAACTTTCCCTATATAGTTGAGAAAAGAATTTTAATAGGAAAGGAATTGTTGAGAGGCTCGCGGTGGGTCAAAGCGTTCCCGGGCAAACTGCGCTAACAATATCGTGATGCCAACAATTTGCGGACCCCGAATACAGAAAACGGTTTTATTTCCATAGCTAAACCGACAGTTGCTATCACTAATAGCACGGAGGCATCATCTCGCACGGCAAACGTAACTTGGTGCAATGTACTTGAGGCGCTTGTCTAGAATACCTGTCGCTATCGAACACGATGTACAATACGTACCTATATTATTTGATATTCGAAAATTCGTAAAAATTCAAAAAATTCTAAATTCAAAAGCTATTTATTACTTAGGATTGGTTACAATCACTTGTAATCGTCAGCAGGTTCTTAGAACAATAAATTACCGTCAGTTCGGAATACGTCCTCTGCTGAAAAGAACTGACAAGAAACTCAGCAGCGCTGTCTTTTAATGATCACACTTATAAACTAGGAGAACAAAAAATAGTAATTGGATAGAGCAATTCATTATTTAAAACACTGCGACGGATCTAAAAGTCATGAAAATAAATTTTCAATTCCCACATTCTTATAATTCTTGTTTACGCTGCGTGTAAGCGAACTACAATGGGCTTTTTATGTCCTAGTGAACCAAAATAAAATCGTTGCCATCATTATCATGAGAATCAATTTGCGATATATAGGTACCTATTGAAATACCCATCATCAATCAGGAGAAGACTCTCTACGTTGAAATCGTCTCCCATGGTACCCGAAACACACGTTTCTATAATATGTATCTAGTTAGGGCTACCTCATCCGGCCACAACCAACTCTGGAAAGGCTTACAACTGAAATTTCTGCCCCGCAAAGGAAGTCTGCGGAGAGCTGAGCGGAAGAGGTAACCCTAGCACAAAATAGAAGGGCGCTCGTACCACTAGAGATTCCCTAGCATCTATCTACTAGTTATTTACATGCTACATTATAATAATACTTTATAATACATTACTTAATCCTTGCTACATTATAATAATTATGTACATTTTTATTTATATAAAAAAGAAGTTTATACTCAAAAAAGTCTATATCATAAATTTCAAAATTAAATTCTTTTCTGTATTGTTTTTTTTTTATATTACATCGTCGTCCATTTATTATAAAGCTTAAAGGACATCTACAGGCAGAAGGTTAAACGATTTTATCATTCCAAGATTTTTTCCCTCCGTCCCTCATTTAACCAAGTAGCTTCAAAATAAGTACTTATAGTCAAGGGAATCTGTGTTGTGGATTATTTGTAAGCCAATGACTATAACAATTTTACAGAAAATTGAATTATTTTGACATAATATCCCTTTAAAAAAATCAGTATACTTACTGGTACCAATACTTGAATAATAAAATATATTATACATAGTTAGGTACCTACACATTATAAAAAAATAACTTCTCGTCAATAACAAGTGGAAAAGCAAGACGAGGTAATACCTACTTCGTCGAAATTCCAAAGAGATCAACTCTAGATCCTGTAATAAAAGTATCTACTTTTGCGTGGCGCCTTTTCAAAAGCTGAATGTTTTACTAAATTGACGTTGAACATGGGATCGTGCCTTCTTTTGATATGGTAATCCGTCCCTACCCTTGGGCAATAATAGATTATTAAATAGGCAGAAATCGGCAAGATCAGTGGAAGCTCTTGAAATATCTACTGTAAGGTATTTTTCAGATTTCTTACTGTCAAACTCGATTGGTTTTTTTAGCAAGTGCCTGTTTAATGCTGAAAAAATTTTAGAAGGCACGATGTCATATTTACATACTTATAATATCAAACATTTTGCCTACGCATATAGTAAATGATCTTGATTTGATCTTATACAACAAGCTTGAAGATTGTGTAGCGGCAACTAATCGTGTAAAGAACGCATTTATTCACTAATATAAATAAATAAAAATGAAATATAAATTCTTGCGTACGGACATATTAAGTAACGACGCTTACTTTGACAGAAATTCCTGAAATAACAGGCACGTAGCGTTAACGAGTAATCAGGTAGGTACTTGGGAAAAAAATACGAAAATAAATTCTATACCTACTTACTAGCCCACTTATTTTAACTTCGAAAGTTGAAGTATTATCGCATTTTTTCCGTAACTTCAGTTCTCAGTTTTTAAAAGCAAAGAAGAAAAATTTATATTGTTAAATGTTAAAAACTTTTTTGAGTTCCGTGTACAATGTGCATTGCTAATTGAGATTCTTATATCAGTCTTACATAAATTTTTTCCAAGGATATTTTGTAAGTCCCTAATTCTCAAGTTTAGGAATGCGTGAATTTGTTCATGTAGGCAAGTACTTTTCTATTTTTTCATTTTTGAATAGGTAAGTGTTGTTTTATGACAAAGGAATTCTTCACTAAACAAAATTGCCGTTTAAACAAAATAAACAAATTCTCATCAAGCGTTGTAAACGTAAAAAGAACTAAGTAGGTAAACAAAAATGTTTAAATATCTTTTGACGGCAAAGACTTTCATAAGCGTCCTTAGGAGATAAAACGAAGTCGACCCAATAAGGCTTAGAATAAATACTTTAAGTGCCGTCTCGAGAAACAAGCAGTCCTTTAATTTCCTCCAACAAATTGAAAAAAATAAATTGTAACAATTTTTTATCGTTAATTGTCAAAACTCTTCAGGGCATTCACGTAAATAATAAAAACAAAACTTTATGTTCTCTTTCTTTTTGAATGACAAAGCTGTTTTTATTTTGTCTGAAAAATTTAAAAGGTATAAAAAAAATTGTTTCACTAGTAAAAAGTCGATAATTTAATTAGGTTACGAGTAGCAACTAAGAAACTACTCGTTTGTTACGTGACATGAATATTGGAACGTACAATCTTTCATCTCAAATTTAAGGCGCTTAATCAATTATTGAAGATATTTTTTTAATACGAATGATGTGTATGCAGGCGACAGGTCACTGACCACTTGAGACGCGGCTGTCTGATCGTATCTCGAGCCTTTGAGACGCGGATATGACAACTTTACTTTTTGCAAAACGCCAAAAGATGTCTGAAGAGCACCGCGCTCCGCGGTGAGCGCCGAAAAACGTTCATAAATTACTGTGAATTTTTACCTGGATTTATACACACAAAAGAGAAAAAATGCACTGAAGATAGAATATCGTAATTATTTTAATGATTCGAATTTTGAATAGCAAAAATGCTTGGCTTAGTAAATAATTAAAATCTGTAGTTCGCAACGTATAATTGCAGGTTTAAAGTTAATAAAAGGAGAAGCTGCAGACAAATTCGGTTGGTTAAAGTTTAAACAGTAAGATTTTCGAAAATAGTAAAAAAGGGTTTTTAAGATGATTATTTATGGTTAAGCTTTGTAGGTCTTTGATTGAAAAATCATCGCATAGATATTGTCACGCACCAGTCTCGTAGAACTTCTTTCTTTTGGAAACTAATGAAAATCATGCATTTTGATTTGTGAAATACTATATATGTAGGTACTTCCAACATATAGTACCTACTTACCTGCAAGCAGTTGCCTGCAGTGCCACGGCACAACAAACTCTTCACCAAGTTCAAACTATCCGAATGTGTTCCGTACCCTCCACTATTCGATTCCCTCTGCGGATGACAGAATTTCCGATCAGACAGTAGTAGTAGGTAATGCATCTTTCCACGCTCCCACGATGTTTGCTTACTTTGTTTTCTCGTATACGTGAATCGGTTCGTATCTCGCTTTCAACATAAAACGAATAAAACGAGAATTTGTTTAAATCCATTTCCATTGAACATATTTTGTTTAAAATATAGAGAAATTAAAAACCGATATGTTTAGTAGGTCAGTGATTTTTTGGGGTTCGGATTTGTTTCAACGTTTAGGTTAAATTAGGTATAGGTATATTAAATTAAATAAAACCTAACTTCTTGCTAGTCATACGATTTGTAAATAGGTGTCAACAAGGCTAGAAAAATAGGTAAGTAGGTACTAGGTATATCTATCTACTATCTTTAAACGAGCAATTCTTGTATATATAATCCCAACAAAAACATTTTCATGTAAAATGTTGCCAAGACGAGACCATATGCCAGCACTTTCAAAAAGTTATCAGATCTTATGTAGAGCCAAGCTTCTAACTCTACACGCCTTAACTCTACAAGGTCTAACTTCACAAACTCTACACCTTAGCCAAAATATGTGGCTTGACCATTTCGCTACATTCACATGGCCCTTAGGCCCTAAGGTGAAAAATTGGTCCATTTTTTATTACTTTTCTGTTATATAATAATAGTTCTTTGTAGTAAGGAAACGGCCAAGCCACATATTTTGGCTAAGGTGTAGAGTTTGTGAAGTTAGACCTTGTAGAGTTAAGGCGTGTAGAGTTAGAAGCTTGGCTCTACATAAGATCTGATAACTTTTTGAAAGTGCTGGCATATGGTCTCGTCTTGGCAACATTTTACATGAAAATGTTTTTGTTGGGATTTCATTTCTTTTTGTAAGTCAAAATTGCAGAAGTCTCATACAAACTTCCATCCCTTAATTTAAGGGGTTGGGAGATAAAAGTTACAAGTTTTATAATTTTTTTGTTGTTTGTTTACTAATACTAGCTTACATACCAAATTTCAGCTTTCTAGGACATTAGGAAGTACCCTAAGAATTTTGATGATCATCAGTGAGTCAGTGACGAAATCGAGGTTTTTTAGATATCAATAAAATCTAAAGGATGGGAGCTATATAATTAAAACTTTATACATTTAATAAGTCTGCTATTGACAACATATTCCGAAAATTTTGTTTATCTGGTATAATCCAGACCCAAGTTACAAGGGTTCAAAAAAACGACGAAACGCTTCGAGAAAAGATAGGTAGTGCCCTTGCGCTTTGCTGGCTCGTCTTGGCGGGGGCACTACCGTGCCCCCAGATCCGAATCTCGGAAACGGCTCCAACGATTTTCATGAAATTTTGTATGCAGGGGGTTTCGGGGGCGATTAATCGATCTAGCTAGGTTTCATTTTTAGAAAACTTCGTTTTATCCGTTTTTTTAGGTAATGAAAAATAAGTGCTGGTTTGCTACTTAACAACAGATGGCGTTACGAGCGAGGTTTCATTTTTATCCACAGAGCAAATAAAATTGGCGATGTTTCCGTACAAAGATTTACCAAAAAAAAATACTAATTATACTTATATAATTATATAATATTTTATTTTTTTATAAAATATTTATTATATAATTATTATATAATTCTACTCTACAAAAATCTCTTCATTCCACAAGGTGTCACAATTTTTTTTTTCTATTTGTATCGTCATAATAATATCCTAGTACCTGCAATGTACCTGGGGGTCGATTTTTGAATCGCTCGAATTACTTTCACGCACGGAATCGCGAATTCACGTGCGAATCCTCATACATTTTTTAAGCATTCACGCGTGAATCTTGCAATTCCGTGTGCGAATAGTAATTCGAGCGATTCAAAAATCGACCCCCAGGTACAGGTACTAGGATATTATTATGACGATACAAATAGAAAAAAAAAAAATTGTGACACCTTGTGGAATGAAGAGATTTTTGTAGAGTAGAATTTAGGTATGGGTAAAAGTAAGACATTCTATTACATCAACCCTATTATAAATACGAATGTGAGTTTGTTTGTTCATTTGTTTGTTACGCTTTCACGCCTTAACGGCTCAACCGATCATCATGAAATTTTGCAAACACGTTGCCAGGAGTACAGAGAAGGCCATAGGGTACTTTTTACCCCGGAGGTCCCGCGTGAACTCTGAAATGATCGCAGGCGAAACTGCGAGGAACAGCTACTAAAGTGTAATAAATAATCTAGCTAAGTTAACGCGCAGCAAGTGTTCAGTGGTTGAAGGAAATTGTTTAATCAAAGCCTAGAGTTTAGGTCAAGCGTGACTTAACTCGTAAACCATTTAATAACTAGTCACCAATCCTCGTATATAGAGTCATTAGTATACCGATTTTAGTAGTGAATAAACCCTTGGAAAATCATGTATATACTTAAATTGATGGTGCTTACGTAGACGACTGTTTGATATTATAACTGCGTGTTGTAGTGTCGATCATTACGATAAGAAATAAATACAATACAACTTATTATTTTTAGGTAAATTTCATCATTTAATCCTTTTTTGGGTTCACAATGACTTATCTTCGAAAGCAAAAAATGGATGTTTGTATAATGTCCTTTAGTACTTATAATATCTTTGTGTTTGTATGTTTGCAAACTTGAATGATAGTGACTCAATCAGACAGAAAGACGATATACAAATTAAATTCATTTTTACCTAAGTACATCAGAAGACAATTTATCATAAATGCTCAAAGAATAACAAGATTAAAAATATACCTACTGATGGGCTGAAAAGTATTAGTTAAACGTTAAATTATAAAAAAATTGTTTTTTTTTTGTTACAATTCTCTGCTTCTCTCGCTCGCTAATCTTCTTGTATTCATTATCAATCTTTTTACTTTCAATAGTTATCGATCAGATTTAGTAGCACTATTTCAATATTGTAAAAGAATAATTTGATATGTTTTTGAACATTTAATAATATTACCTAGTAGAAAGGGAAATAAGTACCAGTTTATACATGGTACGCAATATCTTAGACTTTAACAAAGATCATTATTGTACGTTGGATGTAATTTTAAATAATGTAAAATAAACATAATTTGCGTTAATAATACATTCCCTTTATACCGTACATGTCAGCAACATTTACATTATTGTACAAGTAGGTATATAAATACAATGTTATTTCAGCTGGTTTTGCTCGGTAATTTAATTAGTTCGGTGGGGTTAATTCAGTCTCACTCACCCAGAGGCTACATACGTGTGTCTACATACACACTATGTTAGCGCTGATCTAACTAGGGGTAGACACCGATAACAAACATGTAGTGTTTGAAAGGGACACTAACAACTGATTGTTAATAAACTCATCCACTTAAACTAACATGAAACTCTTCGTGTTTTAAATATGACTTAACTTTGATTCCACTAAATGTCTGGTAAAGTTTCAAACAATTTTTTGTTAAAAATAAGCCTTATAATACTACTAGCTGTGCCCCGCGGTAATTTCGGAGTTTCCGCGGCAATTCCGGTATAAAAAGTACCCTATGTCCTTCTCTGTACCCCTGAAAACGTGCATGCCAAATTTCACCCAAATCCGTTCAGCCGTTTTTGCGTGATTGAGTAACAAACATCTAAACATCCAAACATCCACACTTTCACATTTATAATATTAGTAGGATTAATGTTTAATTTCAACTCTCCTAATTGCTTAAGCTAGAATATGTTTTTTTTTTTACAATCATCACTCAGCATAATATGACTGACTTTAAGTTTCAATTGAATATGGATATTATTTATTGAACTATGAGAGCAAATCGCTTATAGGAGGTATTTGTTATAGGTATTTGTTATGTGCCTCAGCAAACTGATTTTTCGTTGTAAATAAGTACAAATAATATTACTTCAGTTCGTTACAAGTTAGGAAAAAGGGCCAAAAGTTGAGTAATAGAAAAGCCAGCTCTCCATAACAATTACGGCATTCGGAAGTAATAAAAAGTTCTTTTTTGTAGGTACGTGACGGAGAAATCGGCCGATTCCTATAGACGTGTTCGGCATAGTCTATACTTGCCTAAGTTTAGTTTTTTTCCTCTCTATTTAGTCTTCTCTTTTTCTTTTAAAAGCTTTTTTCCCTACCAAACCAGATTCATAATTTGAGTAGATTGAAGAGGTTCATAAATAAGTATCATTCTTTTGTTTATACCTAACTAGGTATATAAAAATGTATATCAGCGCGTACCTACATGTTGTTGTTTTCTCTTATAATATTTCGCTAACAAAATATAAAAACATGGGAAAATATATAAGCATATTATAATATTATATACAAAACGTGAATCACCAAAACACAGTAACGAGTTTTCTCTTCCCCTCAGCACGTGCAAATCGGATTTGTCTAATTTATTGCTCTGTCTCGAGGCACTGCGAGATGCCACGCTTACTTAGCCCTCGACACCTTACTGTAAATAATAGGATCTCTGAGGATTCAAATTGAATCCTTGCACTGCAAGTAGCTTTCAAACGTATTTAAGTAACGCTGACGGTAACTGGTGACATACTTGCTTTTAGTGAAAGTCGAGTGATTGAACGAAAAACGAAAAGGAATAAAAAAAAGACGTAGGTAATAAATAAAAGACAATTTCATAAAATAAATAAACAAATGTATTGGACCGCTCATGATCCCTACATTAATGTATAATTTCTGTAACTAATCAGAATAAATAAATTATCAATGGGTGGTCAAAGAGTCACAAGGAAACAAAAAAAGGTATCTTTATACTTTTTATTGATTTTAAAAAAGGAGGAGAATCTACATTTAGATTAATTTCCATAAAATATAATATTTCCGCGAAAAATTTAAGACCACTCGCACGAAGTCACAAGCAAAAGTAGTAGGTATATGAATTAAGGCGTTGTTAGATAACTCTGATCATTATAGGATTTAATTTCCAGAACAAAGTAAGTACATAATTAATGAAAACATTAATTTTAAGATAAAAAAAGAATTTGCTGAATTTCAACTTTTTCCATGAGTGTGGCCAAAATAATAATCTACATAATGTTATATGTTTTCACAACGATAATGGAAAAATGTAAGAATTTTGCACTTTTACTGATATAACAGAAATCAACAACCAACCACCCGCTGATTTTTTTTTGTTTATATAAGGAAGACTTACGTTTTAATAAAAACACAAAAGTAGAGTATATTTCATTTACCCTTCAACAATGTATCAAGGGAAGACAAGGGTGCAAGAAGGGCTGAGTCAAAATGAAAATAAACGTTGAACGATCGTTTAGACCCTCCAGTTTGACCTGACGGCTTGTCGTGGACCAAACGAAGTAAAATGTTAACTGGAAATTACGTTCAAAGAGTGTTCTGTTTGCTGATTCTGATGTTGTTTACTTTCATAAATATAGACATACATTTTAAAGATATGGTAAGTAATAATAGTAGATTTTATGTAATGTTAAATGTGTTATTTTTTAAAAGTACGTTGAAATACAGCGTGTAATTTGAGACGTGGGACGATTTAACCTGACTTCTAAGTCAGGTTCACTAACCACTGGATCAGTAGGTATTTACTATTATAGTTTATAGAACTACAAAATATAAATTAATATTTTTATTAATATTAATATTTATTTATATAATGATACAAGAAGAAAAATCCTTGCACGATATGAAATTTCATGATGAAAATAATTTAGCTCGAATCAATCCAAAACGCATCCATCTGAAAACAGAAAAATTCTATATTAAGATTAATCATTAATCAAAAAAAATACATTCACTGCTAGGTTCTAACAAAATAAAGAAAATATTAAAAGCTTCACGCCTTTGTGAGTTATTTTCACAGCTTGTTTGCCGGTAATGTAAACCGTATACTGTATAGTGTAATTATTTTTTGTTACCTAATAAATCTGTACATCTATACATATAAATAAAATTGATTTAGTATTAGCTGAAAAGCTGTTAATTCCAAATTAACAGCTTTTCGCTAAATGCGTATGAAAGTATATAATATGTGGTAACATTAACTGAAAATATTTACAGGATTGTAAGTATACGTTATATCAAACAGGTTAAGGGTAAAAATTGATAGCTGATCTTATTAGGAGTAACTTAGGCTACTTTTATTTCAGTGAAAAATAGTTCCTGCGGAAATTCTTAAACTCGGGCGGGTGAAACTGCGGCGTGTTCCCAGCTAGTTTAGAATATAAATTGTGGAAAAATGTAGAGATTTGCTTTTAATTCCATTATAGCTCAGTGCCTAGATAAACCTACTTTACAACCGGATTATAAATTATGTCATTTTCATATCCGTTTTATTGCTGTGACGATTAACAGTGTCAATGATGTTGTTTGTTTGTTTGTTACGGATTTATCACAGGAACAACAATGGAGACCGCTCGCTGGAAACTGCAGTTTATCCACACCGAGAGCGCCGGCACAATCTCAAGTGCCCATTCTATGCGTCGTGAAACCGGCACAAATGGCTGCTATTTATCGTAAAATCGACACTAAAAACTACCTAACACATCGTTCTGCCAAAACATGTAGGTACGCTGTAAATTTTATACGCTTTCACAATGATGGATATTAAAACAAAATGTTACAGATTTGTATACCACCGCACTATGGTGTAGTGGCTAGCGAACCTCACCACTACGTCAGGTGCCGTGGGTTCGTTTTCCACATTAGTTTAAACATGTACTCGTATGTAATGAATATTTGTGTCTACCCCGAATCTGAATGTTTCGTGTATTCTACTATATAACATACCAAAGTTTGTACATATTAACAAAAAAAATACCAGTAATATAGTCAAACATAGGAAAAGCTCTACCTAATTTGGGACCACATGAGTAAGATTGAATATGATGATTTATTTTTAAAACTAAAATTTCAAAGAAAGAAGCAACGAATGGCATGTATGGACAATTTTACAGACACCGCTTAACACGTTAGCTGCGGCACTAATTTTTGCAAACTTTCCGTTCCTGCGGCACGAGGTATTATCGGCCCGCACCGTGACCAGACGTTAGGGCGACACGCGGTCTATTAGACCCCACCTCCTTTAACAGACTAAAATCCATTTTCTGGCGCGAAATCAAAGATAAATGAAAATTTTGGTCCTTAACGACATAGACAGTGAATTGATGAACCTTAATGTACCGTCGCCCCGGGATCTGATAGCTAGTTTATTAATTATTAGCAAAACAAAATATGGGATCTTATACACCTCGTAACGCACTGAAATAGTGTAAATTTTCGCTAAGATTAGTGATGAGAAAAATAATATCGACGCAACGACGTTTAACTATTTTCGTGTGAAATAATAGTCACAGAATAGAAAAAAAAGAAAACCAGAAGTAGAAAAGAAACTATCTTATTTACTCTGCCTCGGGCTTTAAAAATACACTTATTAAAACTTTAATTGACATAAAAAAATCAGTAACAATATACTTTTTTATAAAAAATCTCAATATATGTTTTGTACTTATTTATGAGTGTTTTTCATTGAAACAGGGTAGACAATAAGATTTTTTGCACTAAGAGCACTGAGTCAAAATCTTTTTGGATTTTTTGTCAGCTTCACGAGATGGTAAAAATGTGCGTAGTTTCTGGTAACAACCAACACATCTTCTTCTTTTTTCACCCTTTTCAAGGCAATGACGTGCGCTGCTTTCAGGTGCTGAAAAATCACAAAAATGTAAAGATAACGTAATAAAATTGGCATTGTTACTTAGGTTAGATCGTAGATGAGAATAACAATGATAATGTATAACTGCATTAAATGAATGTGTTTGCTTTATGCTTAAAATGTTGAAAGAGTAGGTAGGTAAGGTAGCTTAAATTCAAAATAATTAAATTTTGCGAAAATGAAACAATAATAAATAACTTAATAATGACCAGGCTTAGTTTATGAAAGCTTCTACACGTTGACTATCGTCAGCTTATTGAAAGTTTACTTGTTTTAACTGTCAAGAAATATATCTGAGCATTACATTACCTGGGATCTCATCGATTTCCTTTTTTATAAAAGATTCTATAAGTTTCTCCTACTACTCTACTCCTCTACCTGTTTTGTCAACGGCTGCTTTGCGTTTTTTGTGGAGTTTTTCACTAACTACAAAAATATCAATTAAAAAACTTACCTGTTTTGGTTCCGTTTCTGGGTTTTTTAAAATGAACTTCTTCCGACATCGTTTAGACATCTTCGGCGATGTAAAAGGACGTGCTCTCCAATCGACGTGATGCACAACACTAGTCGCGGGGAGCTCGCGTTGGGTGCGGTACGAGGTCCGAGGGGATATGGGACGTTTTAGCCTCGTTCCGCACTGCATTAAAATTATATTATTTCAGTGCGGTACGAGGCCTAAGACATCCGGTACCAAGGTAGGTATACCACCGAGTCCGGGACCATTAGCGCATCTCAAATATACATTTATCTCTTTTCTACACTGGACCAAACCAAAGCTATGCCCTTCGCACGACAGAGATGTTCACGTTTTTCCTTGCCGCACCACAAGGAAGTTGCATGTGGGGTGATTTAGGCCTCGTTCCGCACTTAACGTGTTAAAACGCATGCGGAAGCAATTTTTTTGACCTATCATTAAACATACGTGCTCCAGTTTCGTAGCAAATTACTCTACGGAACGACATAAAAATTGGATAAAAGCCCCCAAATTTATGTCCAGGGCTCATCGCGAGCCATTAACACGTAGTAGCGTTCCGTATAAAACATTAAAACGTCGCGACACCGCGCCTGCAGCCTTATTTACGAGGTGCCTTGCATTAACAGTTTTCAATTATTTTCGAATCTTAACCATCTGCAGATGTGTCCATAAAAACATGAACTTTCTCAAAGACCGATTCATGCCTTGAGTATTTAATCAAAAGAGACGACACGTACCCACCGTACATAAAAATCAGTCACTTAAATACCTACACAATTGACACAAATCTTGATTTAGTATATCCTACCTACTGACGTAGTTTATACTAAATCTATGGTCTAATCTATAAATATCGCTTAGGGATCGTCCGTCGATAGAATATCTATTTTGACAAATACTCTAAGGTCCGAAGGTAACGCTTACTGAAGGAATAAACAGTTTATGTTTAATAATACAGGCCCAAGATTCATGCTATTTAATATTTCACAAAGATTCATTTACGAAAACGCTCCAATATTTTACTACGCTTTAACGATCAATACAAAACTTTATCTAAGGTATAACATAATATAAGATTTAACGCTTTTCACTACAGGCATTGATTCTATTGCAGACGGAAACCTAATAAATTTGAATACAGTAATCTGAACTTCAGTAGCACACGCTGCTGGGTCGTAAAATAAAATAATAAGTGGTAGTTGTGACGTCGGACGCGGAGCGGTGGGTCGGGTCCTAAAACTGAGGCGTGGATAGATGCCATTAAATATATAAGGTATATATAATCATAGTTTAAACGATCAAGAATTACGTAATGTTATCGAGATCAGTACATATAATTAAAATTCAAGTGTCAAAATAAATGTGTATCAAACAGGGGCTTTAAGTTACGATCTAGATTTTTGTCTATCTCTGTGTTTGTACGCATTACTTAAAATCGGAATCACGGTATTGAACCGGATTTTTACTCTTAATTTAGAAATTAATTAATAGCTAGATATCTTATATTCACGGATTAAAATCGGAAAAAAATTTCAACAATAGATCTACTTCTCTTTATCGTAGTTTCTCCCCAGAGCTTTTCCTTGTTTTTCCCAATGTTCGTAATGACAATCCAATTGAAATAAAACGATCGGTACTTTGTGAATTTAAAAATAATATTATACCGAACGAATTTCTATCCAAACATTTTCAATGTGAGAAAAATACAATACAAACAAAATCCTCTAACACAAATTGTATTCGAAAATATGTAAATGTACCTATCCTCTGAAAGGGAGCTGGTATAGAATCCAGATAATGCAAATAATATAGTAAAGTTTAATACAGTCCTGGGCTTTGGCGGTCCTTCAACGCTAAATCTAAAAGGTTTTCTTAATTTTATCTGTAAAGATTGTCGTGACTTTCGTGGTAATAGCTAAGTTTTATACGTGAACTTCGGGATTTTCTCAGAAACTTTATTTTTGGGATGGAAAGTTCCTTAACTTCATTCAAGACCAAATCCATCTAAGATCAGTTTTTCAACGTTGGTTGTTAATAATCTCGCCTGAAGGAAAGTGACGTTTGGACTACGGAATTGGTTGTAAGAAGCAATAAATACAAGCAGAGACAAAGCTCTCATCTATACAAATATCCATGCTAATACTCTTTATGTCAAAGTAACTGTATCTGTCTGTCTGTTATCTTTTCATACCTTAACTACTCAACCTATCATCATGAAATTTTACATAGACATTGTCAGGGATGCAGAAAAGTAAACATAAGTTACATTTTATTCAGAAATCCCGATAAAATTCGAAATTGACGCGGGTGAATTATCATATACGAGACTACGACTAGGTACACGTGGTCAAGGACCGTGGAAAAGATATTGGGTATCTTTTATTTCGGAATTTCCGTGGCAACTCCGAAATTAACGCACGTAAAACCGCGAGGAACAGCTAAGTTGTATTAGAGGCTAATATTTCCAAGAGAGACCATTCTCGTACCTACATATTTTCCACAACCGTAACAATTGGTAGCACGTTTTTAAAACTTTATGTTCAGAAACGGGGAACGATTTATTTAATGAATCAAAACAAGTTAAACAAAAGCTTTAAAAAACAAAAACAAAGAATAAAAGGCTAGCGTTGCAATATCGTGTACTTTTGCAATTAATTTGATTGCTTTATCTGTGAAAACGTGATGTACACTGATATTTATACGGGGCACAATGCAGACAATCCGTGCATGTCACTGCACAAAAGCAATATCGCCAATGAAAACTAGTTCGTTTGGTTTATTCGTTAAGCAGCCTTTGTAAGAGAATTGAATACAATACATTTAGGTAGTTTTATGAATGATATTGTATAAAATCCAAGCTCCGGGCTTGGACTTATTAATTTATTACACAAAAGGAACGATAGGTTTTTAATATGTAGAGTTTATAGGTAATAAACATGTTATTTACCCAGTAAATAAACTTACGTACTTATGTTGGTATGTACGTCACTTGTGCTTATAAAAATTACGTATATCTAAGAGTGGACAATGAAACATGGTAAGTAACCTACTTATCTATTATTATATTATGCACGTAAGAAGTTAAACTTCTGTGGTATAAAAATGTAAAAAACTTTATATGTGTATGATATGCGGTCACTGAATATTGCGTTTCATCGTGTCAAAGTTGGCAATGAGAAATCATTGACAACTTTATAATGTCGAATTTTCGTTTACTGAACACGCTCTGTTACCTGTAAAATTTAAAATTTCAACGCGTCAAATATAATATAATATTAAAAACTATTAAAAAAAACTTTGGTTTAGATCAGATACTGCAGATGATCCAATTCAAAAACTTGTCTTGTCCCTGCATTATATGAATGCTCACGAGTGGCCAATAAATAACAAATCAGTCACCAGAATAATGGTGCCATTCCTCAGCGCCAAGAAGTTAAAGTTGGCCGTAGTTCAAGCAAAGTTCCTAGACTAGCTTGGATGTGTCCATGTATGTATCTGCTAGGTCACTCATTAAACTCAAAAAATGTATGGCACTAAAAATTTTTAATGTAAAATTGTGTAATTACAATTGTTAGCGATTCATATTTTGTATAAAGTCTAGAGGAGTGATGGCCACATCACATCCCTCTTGACAGGTGACATAAAACGTCATGTGACGCGTATTTGGGGTGGAAGCCGTCAACGGTGAGTGAGATCGGCATGATCGTTTGTGGAATTGGCGCGAGGGCACGCACGCGCGCATTTACTTTGTGATACAGTAAATAAAACAGTTGCTTAATGTATTAATCGAGTATCATTTCTAACAGTTCAGAAGTGCGGTAAAGAAACCAAACACCCATGGCCAGGACTAAGGCGCTCCGGTGCATCACACCAGGCGCCAGGCGCAGACCGGGTAAGCGACGGTGCTGCCCTGTGCATATTCTCAAGGTGCGGCCTGACGACGAAACATAAGACCAGAAAACCAAGTTCAATCTGGTATGTACTTACCTAGTGTCTTCGTTTAATGCTGAAAGCGAGAAGATACAGCGGTATCTACTGAATATGTGAACGCTGGATGAGTCTTTGTTTAGCATACAACACGCAACATTATGCATAGTTTAATATATTGATATACATATAACGGTATTTACAGAATACGTAAAGGCTGGTTTATTTCTTCTTTTAGTTGTCATACAAAATAAGTTTCAGACATTATATAGTTAAAATTTATATCTACCCACATAGCAGTGTTTACTGATATAAAGGTTGTAATTTTCCCTTTTCTGAAAGCCATGGTGCAAGTTTACCCACCTAGGTAGGTGTGTAAAAAAGAAAAAAAAAAGTAACTAATGTTTATCACGAAAGGTGTAACAACACCATGGACCAATTAATTAATTAGTTCAATTGATCCATGAACAACACGAAAGTTAGCTGAGTTGCATAGTTTTTCTTTTGTCTCATAGGATCTCCTATGCAAGTTAATAGTTCCCAGCTCTGATATCAAGTTAGTTAGCATGCCTACCTACTATTTGAATGAAGTATCTAATAATCATGCAAACAGACAAAGTTTCATTGAATCATTTAGTATAAATCTGTGGATGCAGTAATGTTATTTTGATTAAAGAATTATCTAATCTTACAGTCTAGTGGGTAATAATATTGTACCTACCTGTGCTTTAGAAATAATCTCTTATGATTTTTCTTATGATAAAAGACTAATATTAGTGACTACCTTCAAATAAAAAAAAAAAATAGAACATCAATTTTGTGACCGAAGTATTCACTCATAATTTATTACAGTGCCTTTCCTAAGTTTCTTGTATGAGGGGATTGCTTCTATCTGAAGTCGAGATCTAACTTTAGCTGTGGTTAACCTTAATTAGAAAAAGAAATTTGGTAATTCTTTCAACTTCAAAACTAGCCAAATTTTGAAAACGTGCAGCTACCTAAACAGCTTAGTAAAGAGTCAATCAGTAGCAAATATCGCTTAGTGACTAGGGTTGTAACACCGTAGTAGGGGCTTGAGTTTTATCCCTAGGAGATGTAGCAAGACTTTCAAAAATAGCAGTAAAAAAATGAGACTAGCAAGCAAAACTAGGTAAATTCAAAAGAAAATCATCAAAGCTTTGAGATACTCCGCGGGTTCACCCACGTTAATTTGAGGAAAACCCTACAAAATATATTTATTTAGGGACGACAGTTTTGATGTGTATGGTTCTAAATCTAGAATAGAAGTCCGTCAAAACCATAATGAAAATACAAATCAGAATATACAGTTTGAAATTTATAAAAATAATTACATTAGAATACAAAATATTATAACAGTTACAATAAGTATAGGCCATAGATAAGCAATGGTGCGTTACCTAAACTGGCGAAAGTTTGAGTAAATTGTATCTTAAAATTGTAGCATTTTTTTTGTAGCAATTCTTTTGTGTTTAATATTTTGATGGTATTTGAACAATGTAATAAGGTAAACACATAATTGAAAAACATTCTATAACTCTTGATAAAGCGTCTTGTATCAATAACTTAATTGTGTTGGTTATCGTGGGCCAATTGTAACATAAAGTTACCTTATAACATCAGCTATCCACCTGTAACAAATGTTTGAACTTGCTTCGGTGTACCTGCCTCAAAGATTATTCGGAGCACAAAGATTTAAAAATCATCTTCTATTAAAACGTAATGACCATAATACATCATGCATCTGGTAGAAAGCTGTTTGACACTAACTGTGTCCGGTTTCACTTGTGCGAAACTCGTTTTGTAAAAAGATTCCTTTTCTTGACGCCCATTTAAATGGATTAAATCCCTTATGTTACTTCAAGCTAAGCTTGATTTACCTGCGGAAACCGCGTGGTAATCCGTTCATTAGTTTCGAAGGTTAGCGTGAACGGACACGCAGATTCTACTCTTTTATTGTGTTGCCTTTATGTTGCTTCAAGCTGAGCTTGATTTACCCGTGAAGACCGCATGGTAAGCCGTTCATTAGTTTCGAAGGTTAGCGTGAACGAACACGTAGATTCTACTCTTTTATTGTGTTGCCTTTATGTTGCTTCAAGCTAAGCTTGATTTACCTGCGAAAACCGCATGTTAATCCGTTCATTAGTTTCGAAGATTAGCATGTACGGACACGCAGATTCTAATCTAGATAATAATTAGATTCTAATTAGTGTCGATAGATTACAAACAGACACTTCAATATTATTTAACTGCAAAAATGTAGGTAAAACAGAAAATTAATAACGCAGGAAAGTAATTTTATGGTGATTACTGAATCGATGGTTTAGTAAATCAGAGAAATAATACAATACCTAATACTAAAGAAAGGTATAGTTTAAAATTGAATAAGTACACTAAAACACGACATAGAAGACTAAATAAGTCCCGTGAAAAAAAAAAAAAATCTCTAAAATAAAGTATAAAATAGAGATACTACCAGGGTTTCTTAACCTTTATAATTCATATGATCTGAATAGGGCGTCATCACCAATGTAGTCGTTGATTGACTAACATTCAATAAAGGTTATGATATATCCATTCGTTGTTTTAATGCATTGACCAAACGTCAATATCGAGGTTTAGAATGTAAACTTACAATAATCGTACATGTACTAGTATAGATTATTGAAAGCCGCAGGTAGGTACCGAAAAACGCGTGTCGAGTTAATCTTCGTTATTTCAGTCACCTATGTATTTTGAACTCATCTATTTTGTACTCCGAGCTGGTGGTTTTGTAGATAATTAACCGTAACCATGTTTGAGTAGGGATCAGTGTAGTATTATCGTTGGCGTTTCGCCAGAATTGAAGAAAAAGAAGAAAATATTGTCATTTTATGTGCAATAAAGGATTAAATAGTAATAATATTAATAATGATATAGTATAACTTCAGTACACCACTTAGATTCACAACGAGGATTACTTAAACCAAAAAGGACCTACATAATAGTGGATTCCCTAATAGAGTAGTCTGAACTCTCTCAGTTTTTTTTTAAAAAAATCGCCCAGTGTTCCGTTTTCACTCAATGTGATAAAGGTATTAGAATGTTGTGTTGATGCAAAAGATATCATGTTAGTATCACTTTGCCGAGTCGGCAATGGAAGGCACACTCTTATGAACAATTAATTTGTCAATCATTATAACAGTAATTTCCAGAATAAATCCAAGTATATTCTCATAGTGACAAGAACTAACAGTAAATTGATAATATATATCGTATACTTCAATTACCCATAATATGAATATTGTGGAGGACCAAGTAGACCCCCTGTCTAATAATCACCCTTTTAATATCCATGCTATTCTTCTTCGACTACAGCTCTGTTAGAGTATTGCGCTAAGGTGAAGAATATTTGTTTATCATGAAGAATGGTATGGTATTAGTATGGTGTTCAATAAATTACAAACAGAACGAAGAGAGTCCTAACCAATATTTAGTAAACTAGGTACCTATCCTTGAAATATGACAAAATAAGTTATCGGCTTTAGCAATCTTCGACCATATTCCACAACTTTATAGAATATCATGGCATAGATATTAGGGATAATGTTTTAGAGAAACTATTTAAGACAGTAAACAATACTAAAATAAATTCAAAGGACTTTGAGCTTACCCTAGTAAAACTTATCTTCGCAAAGTGTTAATTATCCAAGATAGATAGATACACATCACACCAGTAAGTGACATTAAGATATGTTAAATAAACTGAATGAGACAAAGCCTTGTAATAATGTAATAGATAATACCAAATATAAAATATAAGAGTTGATCAGGGCTTAATTGCATCAGTATGATATCTTGTGTGTTTACGATTTACTAGCAAAATAACGTAGTTGCCCTGTTGAGCACCCTGTATCTTGTAAGGGCCTCCCTTAGTGAAAAATTTATAGACATGAACGACTACATAATCTACGATGCCTCTTTGGATAAATCATGTCACTGGATTTCGTAGAAAATCGAAAATCGTAGTATCGTTAGATCTATCTTGACTATCAAAGATATTTTGTATAGCTGTTTTACGGCTAAAACGCATTCCGCTTAGCAGAACGCGAACATAGTCATGTTATGTAACATTAGTAGAAACTAATAGTACTTACAAAGAAGCGTAGAAAAGTAGACTTAAGCAAACGGGTAACTTTGGACCTATTTTCTTCGTAATGGTGAATTTTAGTAAAAAGAAAATACGTCTTCATTATTCAGTCTCATAAGACACAGAGAAAATAGTATGATAACTAGCGACCATGTAGGCGGTGTAGGCGCATTACGGTCGCAACGAAGCAATTACTCTAACTTTCCCGAAACTCCCCTTGCTGGCACCTCGAATGTATTTCCCACAATATTTCCAAAACTGAAATTTTGAAACAGTGACTGGGTAGAAAAGTGACCGAACGGCGGCGTTCTACCTACATTCATTATGCCAGTAAATGTATTTGTGCACTATGGTCTTGTGCACGGGAGTCACCCGGCGATACTAGTTTTCATCCTAAACTGAGTTGTTGCCTCTTCTATCTATTCTGTGGTAAAAGGTTTGCGGTCAGAATTTAACAACTCTGTCGAGTTATTGAATTGCAATAATAATCCCTTAATATCTGGGTCACCGAGCTTCGCTCGTTGTGTATAGCGCCATCTGTTTTTAAGTAGAAAACAAACACTCATATTTCATTGCCTGAAAACACGGATGAAGCGACGCTTTCAAAAATGAAACCTAGCTAGATTGATTAATCGCCCCCGAAACCCCCGGCATACTAAATTTCATAAAAATTGTTGGAGCAGTAGTAACAGTAATAAAATTGAAGAGTTTGTTGTGAACAGATTCTTGAAGTAGGTACTTTTCACAAGTAGAACTATTTAAGTTATTTAATTTACTGATAGCGTAAATTGAGGCAACGAGCCAATGAACTGGTTTATTTATTTATTTATTTGTTTAAGTACACAAAACAGATTGTAGTCATTACGATTTTTACTTATTGTAGTGTATTATTATATGTTCCGACCACAAACCAGAGATATGCATACCTAGAAAGACTAAAAATATCGAGCGAAGTACAAAGTAATATTTAAATTTATTTTGATATTTATGGATCTCAGAAAAATAGAACCACAATTAGCAAGTGCGACGGAGGTAGTCGTTGATATTTTTTAAGTATACCCTAAAATTACAATTAAAACGTCCACATCTGCACCTTTAGCGACGAGCTCATTATATTGGCGACACATCCGTACAACTGGATTGTAAAAAGATGTGTTGTTAGTGAATATCCGAAGTGAGAAGGTATTGGGACGTCGAGAGCGATAATTGGTGTTGAAATTTAAAAGTGATAGGATGTAAGGGCTACCGATCTGGTGGTGTATTATTTTATGTAGCAGGATCTGGTCTCTACCCTTGCGACGGGTTTCTAAAGAGATCATACCGAATCTGTTCAACCTGTCCCCGTACGTCTGAAGCGATCTTGTGGAATTTTTATACCTGAAAGTAATTAACTTTAGACAGCGTTTTTGAACTCTTTCAATTCGGTCAATGTGCACCGTGTAGTAAGGAGACCATACAACCGAGTTGTATTCGAGAGTACTTCTGACGAGGGTGCAGTAGAGATAAATGATGCTAGCGGGTCTTTTTTAAAACCTTTGGTGGATCTGGAGATGAAGCCCAACAGACTGAGGCTTCTATTAATTACATGATCATTATGGTATCTAAATGTAAGTTTTTCGTCAAATATTATACCTAAGTCTTTAGCTAACTGGTATTGCTTTGGAATTTTTCTTGTTGTTTATGGTCAGACCATGGAGCGAGCGTGCTGCCGATGGCTACCTGCTGACACCGCAGTGAGCGTGCTGCCTGAATGTGAAATAATAAACCCCGGAGCGAGCGTGCGTCCATCGATCAGCATTGGAGCGAGCGCGCTACCTATCGTGATGACAGGACGTTGGAGTGGGCAAACGGCAGGTTACGACTTGGTGGTGCAAGATTGTGCTGAAAGAGTCAGACCGGGTCCCTCGGTGGGCAAACGGCAGGCTACATCTTGGTGGTGCAAGATTGTGCTGAAAGAGTCAGACCGTGTCCCTCGGTGGGCAAACGGCAGGCTACAACTTGGTGGTGCAAGAATGTGCCGAAAGAGTCAGACCGTGTCCCTCGGTGGGCAAACGGCAGGCTACAACTCGGTGGTGTAAGATTGTGCTGAAAGAGTCAGACCGTGTCCCTCGGTGGGCAAACGGTAGGCTACAATTTGATGGTGCCAGATTGGGCTTAGAGAGTTAGACCGTGTCCCTCGGTGGGCAAACGAGAGGCTCGGTGGTGTTGTGTAATATTGAATTAAATCCGATTGTGTCCCTCTGCAGGCAAACAAATTTGTGAAGAGGCGAGTCTGATGTATTCACATGATGGAAGAATCTACAAATGCTTACTTTGATGATCTTAGAACAGTTTAAATCAATAAATTGTTTATGAATGTAACAACAAAATATGTTTCAGTTAAGTATTATTCTGATGTTTATTTTGTATAGATTTCGTTTTGGATTATGTTTATTTTCAAATTGATTTGTACTTCTGTACCGTTATTAATATTACTTTATTTAAAATGAAAATTTATTATATTGATAATTTTAATTTTGCTTCCAGAAATATTTACTTGCAAATATTCTATTTTCTTTTTAGATAGATATTTTGTTTTCTTTTCTTCAAATCATGAATTAAGTCAAAAAAAATATAAAATCTTGTATTAACACATACTTTAAGGCTATTTAATGTACTTAATTAATAATGTTGACATTTAGATATTGTCTTAGTCAACGGATAAATTTGTGTAATTTTGTTACCATTACAATGTTCCTAATAATGTTCTTCATAAAATTACTACTTATTGGAGATGTTGTTTAAAAGAAATTAAGGTATTTGATTGTTTAGTTATAAATTTAATTCTTTGTATGGGGTCATACTTTACTGTAGAATGGCCGAGAGACATTTTTTTTAGGAATGGGGACATTCCATTAACAGAATGGCCGTCTGTTAGCGATTCATATTTTGTATAAAGTCTAGAGGAGTGATGGCCACATCACATCCCTCTTGACAGGTGACATAAAACGTCATGTGACGCGTATTTGGGGTGGAAGCCGTCAACGGTGAGTGAGATCGGCATGATCGTTTGTGGAATTGGCGCGAGGGCACGCACGCGCGCATTTACTTTGTGATACAGTAAATAAAACAGTTGCTTAATGTATTAATCGAGTATCATTTCTAACACAATAATAAGTTATATAGGGAGTATGGTTGAATATATGTAAGAGCACAGAGAAAAAGATAAAGTGACTTCGCTGCCTGCGTGAATTTCGAGATTCCCTCGCGAATTCTAAGATATAGATATTAATTTTGGATACAAGCTATTACCAAATACATCCAGCCGTTTCAACGTGAAGCAGTAACAGTCATACTCAAACATTGTTTATTTTAATATGTTTTTTTAGAATAGAATAGAATAGAAATATATTTATTTACACACACATCACGACATAAAACATCAAATATAGAATATTAAACAAAAAAACCTTCAAAACAATTGAAAAAAAAAATCTAAAAAATTTAAAAGAATAATAAATATATAAAAGTTGTGGCCCGCATAAAATGGACCCACTCAGCATAGATGCTGTGACTCGGGGTGCGAGCCACAGCGCTGGTCTTCCGTAGGCCCGGTTTTTTACAACTATTACAGACAGTATCTTACCATAAGGCGCCGCGGTGCACATTCACAGATGAAATATTCAACCAAATACATCGGGGCCATGGCTCGTCCCCGTATATTCGCCCGAAAACCGGATGAAACTGAAAATTGTTTCAGAGGACGCTCAGTGGGGATAAAAGAATGCAACGTCTGACTATATAATATCGATATTTATAGATAACGGCTAAAATCTATCAGTTTTGGAATACCTACCTTCGTTTCGTTTTTTACGTTAATTTAGATTTTCGTTGCGGTGGTGGTGTGTCTACTAGCATAAAATAATCTAATTTACGTAGTTTTATTAAATTTTAAGGTCGCATCTTAATTAAGAGGCTCCATCCAATTAAATAAGCGCTACTTGTTGGAAATGATTTCGTAACTACTTTTTACGGTTACGTAGGTATAGCCAAATAAAAAAAAAAAAAAAACAAAATTTCATTAAAGTCAATGGTTGATGAAAAATGCTCTTCTTAAAGCGAAAAATGATCTCCTCCTCCTAAATTTTATACAACGAGGTGAAAACTTATGAAACAATTAAAGATGGTAGGATTTATTAAACACTTTCAACTAAAATAAGATTGGATCTGATGTTATGTCATGTAGTTTTGTAAATGTGAGGTATTTTCACTTTAAACTCCAATGTTTTTCCCCACACCAAATCCTTCACTGTGTCATGTGTCAGATCCAGCACGCACCTTGCTGGTTTTTTCGTTGGTAACTTGTCTCAATTTTGCAGTTATATAAAAAAAAATTACTTCCCTTCAGTCTTTTTTTAAATTTCGATTTCTCGATTTCTTTTAAAATGGAATATCATAGTAGATATGATATTTTATCAAGTGGCGCAGGACTAAACTGATGGAGTCCCTTAATACTCAGAGATACCCTTGGAATTAGAAGGTGAAAACGTTCAACCGTCGTTTCTAATTTCGTTTTAGTAGGAATTTAATTTCCCTTTCTATTTACCCGCAAAACCTTTCCGTATGCCTACACATTACACGTTCATTTTAATGCTAGTACGAATACCTATTAGACCCGCGTCTGTGACGTACCATAAGGAACACTACTACTACTATTTGACTACTGTCATAACTTTTTCGGAGCAACGATAAAATCTATCTATTATGTTGATTAATAAAAAAAATATTTTAAAAATTACTAAACCAACCTCAAGAATACAAAATCTTTATTTTTCAATTGGTCATAAGTCTAAGTGCACGTTCTTTGCTTAAACTCTTCTTGATATCAATTAAATTACAATCTTTGAATTATGTACCTACCTACAATAACTCTCAGTGTCCCGACCTTCAACTCGGCTTCCTATCTATAGTGCTATTGCCAGGTAAAAGCTGCAAACTCACCAGCTGCACGCTGCTTAATATCACAACACAACTCTATAATTTTCGCAATGATATGACTGTAACAATTTAATCAAATAGAACTAACTCAGTTCCAAGCTTACTATAAACCATAACTAAAATCTTTGTAGTAAATTTTTTTTGAGGTCAATTTTTTCCATTTCTTTTTTGTTCTACTTCAACTTTTGTTCTTTGTATTTTTTCTAAATTTCATTAGTATAATCTCTTTTAAAATGTTGGCAATGTCTGTACACGAGTATGTCCTTGCAGTGTTCATAATCCTGATACTTCAGACAAAAAATAAATTGGAAGCTTGAAATATGCTGAGATTAAGCCTTTCACGTGCTAGAATTAGCTGTGGCGCGCCTGCTGGGATTGTCTGCCGTCGTCTTCAAACACCTTTGCTGATCCTCTGAAATTGAAATGTAAGACGCAACGGAGTTTATAACTATTTGTCTATTTTACAGAACCGTTCGGGTTCAAATATAAACTACTAACGGTTTTTCGAAGTTTCACGCGCATTAATTCTGGAGTTCCCGCGGGAATTACGGGATAAGTTACCTATGCTACCTGTATCTTTGACAACGTGTATGCAAAATTTTCACGTTAGTCAGTTGACTAGTTAAGCTGTAAAAGCATAGGTAACAAACACAAACAAAAAAATAAATATATTCACATTTTTATTTATTCTTAGGAATTAGGAATTCGAAGGAAGGAATTCATAAAAGGGAGAGAGGAAGGGAGGAGGAAGGGATTTTCGTTTACGTTTAAAAAAGGCTTAATTTTAACGAATAATGTAACACAAAGAGCTACTTACGTCTTCGATATACCAATTATATTGGAACGAGCTTCATATTTTCTCATTTATGATAAAAACTAGTTGTGCCCCGCGGTTTCTCCCGCGTTAATTTCAGAGTTCCCGCGGGAATTCCGGGATAAAAAGTACCCTATGTGTTAATCTTATGTATAAGCTATATTATTGTAAGGTTTCATTTAAATCCATCCAGTGGTTTTTGCGTGAAAGAGTAACAGACATCCATCCATACTCACAAACTTTCGCGTTTTTAATATTAGTAGGATAATATCATTCACCGACCCCAACGTGTAGGTGTTTCTTGTACACAGGCACAATTGTATAGCTATAGGTACCTATTTGATGCCTAGTCCCAGCCTTCTAGCTCAAGTTCTTATTTACCTAGCTAAATAAAGCATCACATATGTAACTATGACTCACCCGCGTGTTAGGGTAGCACAGAATGACGTCATTGGTTCAGCGCGCTCCCCAACTCGTTATTCCGAGTGGTTTGAAGAACGACACTAGTACCTACTACACTGAACTGACGGGGTAAATATCTAGTGCTGCTAGTATTATAGTTGCTACACACATATAAACACGCGTTTTGATAATACATGCTATCACATTCCTACAACCTTTATATGTATATAGGTGTACCTATGTACATTGTACATATCTATATGTATGTAGGTATGTACTTCCAAAATTCCTTCCAATTAGTTGAAATTTTGCAGACGTATTTAATCACAAAATAATAATTTTATGACAATGACCTGGAATTCACTCCAGAATCATTTACTCGTGATTTTAGAGGTTATAAAAGTAGTCCAATAGTTGCTGAACAGATGGCGTTAAGACTAAATATTCTGCATTAAACTTTAACTGTTACAAAATTTTAAGTAATAAATTATTTATTTATAATTTTACCATCTTTGCCATTAAAACGTTAGTTAAGTTTATTAAGTTGCTATTAAACATTTCAGTGACATAACGATACATTCGTTATCAACCTACCATTCTATCGAATCTTGCACCCAATGACAGAAAAAAATAATTAAGTAATTAACTATTTGGTGTATACTCCGTTTCTAATTAAGTATCTAATTATTTATCTAAAAACACATGTGTAGGTATTTACTATATAGTTTTAGGTTTAGTAGGTAAATGTAATTTTCAGGAGTAAATATTGGTAAAGGAGTAGACTGGAACTCAGATTCTAATGAACAAACACTCGAGTATATTATGGTACCTACCTATATTATGTACGTAACTATAGCAAACAAGCCTATAAGTAATGCTTTATTTATTCATAGAGGAATGGCAGGGTTTCTTGTTAGGTATGCACCGTCTAGAGTTTCGGTTATAACTCAGTTGAGATGGAGAAATTTAATAAAAGGAAATGTTTTGGAACAATAAAAATAACTTTTACTACCTAACGTAAAAACTGGTCCGATCATAAGTGTTAAAGCTAAATCTATTTGTTAAGCAACATTGTACGTTGATTTGCTCGCCAAACCACATCTGCATGCAGTTTTCATAAGAAATTTATGTGTTTGCCTGCTCAGGAAAACATGATGACCGCCCTGTATGTTACTGACTGCTAAAGCAACGGTTGCTTACGGTCGATACCAACAGAATGCTCCCGTCAACTATCTTCTTTTTACGGAATTCAAAATACCATCCTCCTAATCTATTATGGTATGGTATTTATAAAAATCACACAAACGTATTCTCTGTTTTTTATTATTATTCTCCTAATATTTAATTTTTATTGTATGTAAATCAATTAATATGACCTTCTAAAATTACTAAAATTTACATCGTCCTCATCAGACACCCAGAAAAAAAATCGGTCCAGTCTTGCAATAAATTGAAAATGAGAAATATGACGATCAGTTTGAGTTTGGCCCTATTCACTACGACCGACAACATTTCTTGCCCATAACGCGCGTTCCAAAAATACAATCCCAAACGCACCAGATGCAAAATATAAGAAATTTATATTCTTTATGACAAAAGAAACGTTGTAATTGTATTTTTTTAAAGTGAAACTTCTTTGAACACGAGGGAAAAGCAAATTAAGTGGCACCTTATCTTAACGCGACGCGTTTTGGTCACAGTCCCTCGCACTCTATTCGGGGAGGTTTGAGGGAAAGCAAAAGCAATAGGTCTGATCTGATAAAAATGTATTGCTTCTTCTAGCCCTTCTTTTGCAACCAAATGCTTAAATAACTTATTTTTTCATTAAATCTGTATAGGATAGGTAAAATCCACGTAAATATTAGTTATTATTTTAAGTACTTAGTAAAAACTTTCCTTCAGAATAAAAAACATAAAATTCATATCTGTAGTTTCCGATTTGCATAAACAAAAAGTATACACACATTAGAGGAAAACAAATAACTTTTTTTAAAGTCAGTTAACAATTATTTGAAAATATAAGTAATTTTAGAGTTCCCGTGGGAATTTCGAGATGAAAAGTACCATTATGTACTTTTCTGTACTCCAGGCCGTTAAGGTGTGAAAGCGTAACATACAGACAGACAAATTAACTTTCGCGTTTATAATATTAGTAAGGAAGTAAAGAATCTTTATTTCACAAAAATGAGAATGAGAGTAATATTTAGGTAGGTAGTTAACGGGCTCAATTAAGTAGGTATATGCCAATGTTGTTTTCTTAATTTTGCGTTGTGTCCTTTCTGTAACACTCCTATTTTATGACTGTTTTTTTTTTCTTTTTTTTCATCCTTTCTTCGGATTGATAAATGTTTGATATATTTTATCTGTTTGTTTCAGCGGGCTTCAGACATGTGCCTATATGTAAGCATCAGCTGTTGTCTCCCAAACAATGGGTACGTGACTAGAAATTATATAGAGCCTTCTTCCACTCTTTTAATTTTATTATACAACTATCTGTTTCTCTCGGTTTCACCCGCTTCAGTTTCGGGATTCCTTTGGAAAGTATATAATTATATTGTTTATTTTATGACCTTATTGGTCAAGTGGTTAAGGAGTTACATAATGACGAACGCACCAACAAAATTTACTACCAAACTTGTTCCAAATTTTGAGATATTCTTATTTGACACTGCACACTATACTTACATTGTACAGACTATAGTATTTCTTTCATTAAAACTCATCGATTAAAACTAGGTGATGCGCGTTCAAACAAACTGACAGCAAAAATTATCGAAAATTACCTAATAGCTGTTCCCCGCGGTTTCACCCGCGTTAATGTCGGAGTTTCCGCGGGGATTGCAGGATAAAAAATATCCTAAGTTACTCCTTATAAGATTAGCTATCTACGAGTGAAAGTCCCGTCAAAATCGGTCCAGCCGTTTCAAAGATTAGCCGGAACAAATAGACAGACAGACAGAGAAAAAAATTTAAAATTGATTTTTTGATGTAATTACCTACCCACCGTATATAATTTCGTATGCATTTGGTGAAAAGCTGTTAAGTAATTTGAAATTAAAACAGACACTTCAGATTTATTTATATGTATCTATAGATATTGGTTATTTTTTAGCTCCGCACACAATTTTTTATATACATATTTAGGTACCTACAAGTAGAGTAGAAACATGCAAAGTCTTTAGTTTTACATATGTTATTATTACCTATGTAAAGAACAAAATACAGACTCTGAAGTTAGACAATATGTTTTAAGACCTAGGGCTGGGATTAGTAAAATATATTTATTTCGCTCCCTGTTAGAACGGTTACGCGCGTGCATATTCATTCGTATAGGTAGGTACACTTTGGAATTTTCTTAAAAGTATTTTATGGACAGTTTCGAAGTTCATACATTTATGTATTTTGTGAGACACGTAATATATACTATGTACTAACCACCATCAGATAAACGGGATAAACGCTAACGTTCATCACATAAAAAATGTATACCTACTGCATACGGGGATCGAACCTGTGTAACTCAGCATAGCAGTACGACTAACCACTAGACCAACTATGTATATATGTATTTTAAGGTACAGTTGTGCAAAACTTACTCGGAACAAGGCAATAGTGGCGTGGTTTTGCTTTAATTGAATCAGTGCGGGTGACCACAACGAAACTTGGACCCTCCCAGCGCGCAGCGTTATGATCAAGATATCCTCTAAGTCCGCTTTATGTACGACTTCGCAACTTGCAGATATACGAGTATCTTATTAGCAATCCAATCTGGAGTCAAGATAATAGAATAAACCACAGTAGAAACCTTGTTTTATGATATTACCAACTGTCCCTCGCGGTTTCGCCTGCGGTAATTTCGGAGTTCGCGTGGGAATTCCGGGATAAAAAGTACCCTATGTCCTTTTCTGTACCCTAGACAACGTTCATGCAAAATTTCATGATGGTTGGTTGAGCCGTTAAGGCGGAAAGCGTAATAGACAGACAGACGAGACAGATCGACAGACAGACAGGTGTATTATATATACATATATTAAATTTTATTTACCACAAATATTTGCATAATATTTCCCTAGGTCGTTGACTTGTTTAGCATGAAAATTATGTCGTAGGATAAAACAAAAGAGCCTGTGAGAGAGCGCAAAAAAAAACAACTTTTAGCCCTCGAGACAGACTGTCATTGAGACAATGGGGTGCACTTAATGCTGGTATCACGTACGATGGCGAGTAAGGTGTAGTGATATACAGATAGGTACTCCTCTAATTAGTGAAATTTAAACCTACGTGTACAATGTACATACTCTTTCAAGAGTCACGGTGGAAGAAAGAAAAAGTGAATGACAGACTTTCACGGTTTGCCAGCCTTTAGTCTGGATCTGATTGATTAATTGAATACGTCATGTTTTCGATGGGTCGAGATATGTCCCTTTTTTATACTAATATTATAAAGAGGTAAAGTTTGTGAGTTTTTGAGGTTGTAGGACGTATTCTCTAGCTCTACTGAACCGATTTTCAAAATTCTTTTACCAGAATGCTACAATGTTCCTGAGTGTCATACGGTTGTTCTTATCGTGAAATTCCCGTGGGAACTCCGAAACTACCGCGGGTGAAACCACGGGGAACAGCTAGTATAAAATAAAACATAATAATAATATACGTAAAAAATATATGTATCTAGGTATATATATGTAAAACGTAGTGGTTTATATAGTTAGAATCCTTAGCTTGTTCGGGATTCAAACTCGGAACTCGGATGTGTCCAATTAACAGCAAAAGCAATGCTGTTGAGGTAATACAGATTTTAACAGGAGTCACAAATCGGCACCCAGAATTACGTACCTACCTATTTATTAAATTATACGTAGGTAGGTGCATTATATTTGATAACATAAAACCTGCTCTTTTGTTCAAAGCTGCTGTAATTCGCGGATCGTACAGAGATAACTAATCATTCATGGAAATATTAAGCATAATAATTATCCAAACATAATAAACGAAAACTGTTATTGTTTTGATTCGAGGAATTAATTGAATTGGCGTTAAAGTTTATTCAGGGGAGTTAAGTTAGGGCAATCCCGGTCTTGATTAAACTAAACAAGGTTGTTGCCTTATAATTAATGATAGGGTCGCATCTATTAACACGATTATACAAGTTAATTAATGTGGTTATAATTGGATTCCCTACAACTTCACATTAGATCATGAATTCATGACATAACAAACAACAGTCACTCATGTTTCTAACCAGGTGATAAAGCCCGTTTATACTTTCGAGACTTACTGTAAATAAACATAATATATACATATTACATAGGTCTGTATTTATAATTAAAACTACAATTATCATTTCCATTCTGTAATAATTAATTATTATATCGCTTTTACCATAAAGGATTTCAGTTAAATCTAGCCTCGAGAAAATTACATGTTTCTGACGTAATATGTACCTATTGAAATTATAAACGAGAAAATTTGAGTTGTGTTTTATACAACGTGTTAATGAATTAACTGAATACCTGATACACCCCATATAAAAAAATAAACAATAGTATGATTAAAATATATTTTATGTCGAAAAAATTTATACTCTAACGTTTCGATTTTTTTTTGCTGGGGGCGGCGTACGCGCCAAATATTGTATTATAAATAATTTAGACATGCGCTGATAAAAATGAAAAACAATATAAACTATATTAAAACATAGTGCGATCGATTCGCTAGTTGATTTTGAGCAAACTCCTTTCTAGTTTTCAGTTAATTCATAAACACGTTCTATAGGTACTAGCTGGTCGTCCGGTTAACCCGCAGTAATTTTGGAGTTCCCGCAGGTATTCCAGGATTAAATATTTACCTACGCGTAAACCTTCCTCTTTAATCACTCTATATAGGTATTGGTGAAGACTGCATGAAATCCGTTCAGTAGTTTTGACTTTATCGTGAACAGACTGACAGACAGACAAACGTGGTGGAGGAGTTTGTTTTATAATATGTATTATTAATATATTCATTTAATAAAAAAATTAATAAAACTTTTTCCAAAAATTAATCAGTAGGTACTCCACAGTGTACAGTGAAAGGAAAAATAGATATGGGCAAAGTGAAATTTTTATACCTACAATAGTTTTTAGTTTTTCGTAAATTTCAAATCTGTAGGTAACTAACCTTTACTGAAGATAGATAGATAGATATAACTCTTTAAAGCACACCAAGAAAATATTTTTTAAAATTTGTTTAACAGTACCTACCTAACAGAAATATGTTCATTGTTCAGGTATTCAAAAGGCGGCCTTATCGCTTAAAGCGATCTCTCCCAGGCAAGCTTTAGGTGGACAGATTTATAGAATATAATATTAGATAGGTATATAGTGTATACATAGATAAGGAAAATATGCTAATTAATAAAAGATACATATCGTGATTACATAATACATATATCTAATATAGGTATATTCAGCAGCATGCATAATATGATGAAAATAAACATTAATACGTTACATACATATGTATATACATAAATACGTACATACATACACATACATACACATTCATACACATGCATACACATACTAATATTCACTTACATACATATGTATGTACACTTACATACATATGTATGTACACTTACACACATGTGTATGTATATACATACACATCAATAAAATACTTAGTTACATGCGGCTAGTATTATTCTTACAGTTACCAGTGAGATAGTAACTCTTCACCAATCCCTTTAAAATAGATAAGGATCTAGCCGTTCGGACCTCCACTGGCAGTGCATTCCACAATCGTGCTGTCTGCGCAGAAAATGAGGAGCCATAGAAATTGGTACTGTGCGCTGGGATCTTAAGTGTACATACTTTACCTTCATCCATTTTACATAATTATTATCTACACAGGATCACTACTGCCATCTAACATAATATTATTGTGGAAGATTTATTAAAAGTTACTGCACTCACCGCACTATAATATAAGTAGGCAGTTTTATCGAGTATTTTTTTTCATCGTGATTTATAGAAGTAATAAAAAGAAAACTTTAACTATAGAAGGTTCACTTTAAGAAAAACTGCCAATATTACGTTAGGTATACCTACAAGTTATTCTACATCTCTTGCGCTCGGTATTTATACGAATACAACAAAAACCTTATTCTGAGAAGGTTCAAGGGAAAACGGTTACCTACTGCAATATCTGTACAATGGAATTAAATGAAAAAAGTGGTACTAGCATCTTATATTTCAATTTGAAAGCTGAACAAGGGTTGAGGAGTGAGCAGTGAAGAGACGGCTCATAATGCCGCTCTTGACACAAGAGCTGACCATGGCTACTGCGGCAGCTTAACATTTGAGTGTTTGAGGGAACGCGAGTCATAAGCAATAGCGTTGCCAGTACCTATTAAAAAACAAAAAAAAACACGTAAGTAATTCTCAACTCAATTCGAACGCACAAACATGTTTTGTTTATAAGTTGAGTACTAACTGTCCCACGTGTTCACCCGAGGTAGTTTTGGAGTTCCCGCAGGAATTCCAGGATAAACTATACCTTCGAACCTTCGCCTGGAATCACTTCATCTCAATCTATTGGTGAAAACCGCATGAAAATAAGTTCAGTAGTTTTTGAGTTTATCGCGAACAGACCGACAGACAGACAGACGCGGCGGAAGACTTTTCTTTGATAATATTATTTAAGGATAGTTGGTATTCTAAAGAAAAAATGATAACGTTAGCATTGTCAATTACATGGAAGACATTTGAAACTCCAAATCCTTCTTATAATACAGGGTGGAAGTTAGACGAGTCACTAAGGGCGTCTGTCTACCTAAGTTGGAAGTCAACGCGATTATGGTCTTAGGAGACCATCCCTTATTTTTTGAGTTATTGCTATCGGCATTTACAGATTTTGAAAAAAAATTATAATCAGCGAGAAATCAGCGATTTTTCAAAATAATTTTTATAAGGTCCTCTCCGACAAGGATAAGAATAAGCTCTATGGGGCCAAGCTAGGTTAGGGTATATTCAGAAATGTCCAAATCGAAAATGGAAAATACTGGTTGCCAAGAATGAGGTTGGGTATCTGTTAGGTACGCATAAACGGCCGAACAGAGTGTTTTAAATATTGTAGTGAATTTTTCAAAAAAGAGTTCCTGAGGTAATCATGAAATTCACACAAATAAAGCCGTGGAGAACAGCTAGTTTGTTAATAATCGTATACCTATATTAAGTTAAACATTGACTTGTACCAACGGTTGAACTTTATTCATTCAACCTCTTACCACTGGAGATGGAATGAAAAAGTCGTTTTCTAGGGGTCTTTATTTTATTTTCAAAATTCATGAAATAAAAATTTGATTAAATTTATAATAATAAATTGACACTTTTTCATCCATCATCAATAATAATCCATTTTAAATTATTAAATTACTAGCTGTTCCCCGCGGTTTCACCCGCGTCCTTTCCGAGTTCTCGCGGGAATTCTTGGACGAAAAGTATACTATATCCTTCTCTGTACCCCTGACAATGTGTATGCAAATTTTCATGATGATGGGTGGAGCCGTTAAGGCGTGAAAGCGTAACGGACAGACAGACAGACAGACAGAGCTACTTTTGCATTTATAATATTAGTAGGGATAGTAGGGATAGGGATAAGAAAAACAAATTTAAACAGTTATTTTAAGTGTCCCACATTCAGTGTCCAATTATTGTAGCACTTTGGGAGCTCGTTAAATTGGAATAAATAGGGTCCTTTATTGTATTGTGGTGGACGAAATTATTCACAAGTTTAACTCGTAAAAAGGAATGACGCGATTCAGTTGAGATCCAATGAATGTGCCGGGTCTTGAGAGGGTCGTCAAGCGTACTTTTGTCACAGTGTCTCTAATAAAGGTGTTCTTTATTGCAAGGTCGATATTATGGTAGGTTGGTATGTATAGAACAGTTACCTACAGAGAGCAAGATGGAAACACAAAACTACTCACATATCTTCATCGTTGAAATCGATGAACGTCAAAAATAGGCTTATACCTACACATTACATATACATAATATTATCTACTATCTAAATGTCTGTTTTTATATAAACATACACACACAATACTCAAAGAAAAATTGTCATCATATATTTGTCCTTTATTGGTCAATCTCCGTTCATTGTAGTAGAACTTGTATATTTTGTTAAAACTGTTACCTACCGATTCGAATCCATCTAGTGTGAGGAGAAACTTATGAAAGTTTATTCACACTATTTTGAAAATTATTTACTTTGTAAAAATGATTGAATAAATAAAAATAAAAAAAATAAATGAATAAAAACAATTATAGATTTTTTTCTGTATACCTACCGTTACTCGTGAAGTGCTTCGTAAATCAAACACAACCACTAAACGCAGTGTGCTAAGCTTATCCTTTCACGGGCGATATTAACATCTGAGATACTATTAACACGTAATCCTTCATCTGAGAGGTCACCTCGGCTTTCATATGTTAATTCTAATTTCTATTATTTTTTCTGTATTCTATAGCTTCATCGTAATGATTTTAATAATACATAGGTACTAGGTAATGAGTAATTACATAATACCTAAATATTCTAGATTTGATACGTACACCTCTATTTGTTAATTCTTATAGCTTTCATTTACTTATTTCTAATGTGGGATAATTTTATGTGTATTCTACTTTTGTCATATCTAGTTATTAACAAAGATTTTATATCTTAGTTACCAATGCCTTTCTTTGTAAACTTGTATGGAGATTCTGTAACTGTGTGAATAATATTTCACTTCACTTTTGCCTTGAATTCACGTTGCGCTAATTTTTTTAATGTTGTGTTAATAGTTCTTTGGAATCGGCTTTGTATCTGTGAAATTTCTAGTTAATGAGTCTAATTTTGAATGTATCCGCGATAAATAAAATAAAATTATAACATTCTAGCTACAAATGCATGTGAATTCCACGTGCATTATTTTACCGAAATAGTGATGCATTGTGAAGTGAATGTTATTGTTACCTATTTGCCGCATAACTACCTCCTTACTTTAATAATGGATAGGTACGAGTACCTACCTACTTAATAAATTATTATAAGTATTCTACCTACCGCTCACTACTTTTTGTTATAATTATGTTCGTATATTCTCATGTAAGTGATTGTATTAATCTTTTGAGGATAATAAAGATTCTTAAACCAGAATTCTGTCCCATTTAGTCATCACACGTCTGTTGCAACTTGTGGCTATGAATGCTAATGTTGAATGACGATAATGACAATTATAATATCAAACTGGTTCTAATTCAATATAACAAAGCAACGAGGTACCTAGGTACCTAAAATGAAAAAAAAAAGCTATAGAAAAACTTTCAAAAGTTCTAAAATTTCTGTTGCAGACGTACCTATATAGGGTTTAGTGGAAAAAACATAGTATTTTTCCGAAAAAAGATGCAAAAATATAGTACTTTTGGAAAATGCAGGAAAAAAATAGTAGGTACATATCTATTTTTAGCATTCGTCTACAAATTATTGCTAGTTTGACAGAACAAGTGACGTTTTATTACCGAGTATGCGTTTCGTTCTGAAATTCCTCGTGCTGTGCTGCGGGTGCGTTCCAGACCAGTCACAGTGTATAAAAGCGCGACAGTTGAATTAGGGATAAAAATATAGTATTTTTCGTACTATATTATTTTTCTATAATATATAGTACGATACTATATAATATAGTACGGGTGGCAACCTTATACCTAGACGTAGTGTTAAAATCATAAAAAGTCGTTTCTAGTATCACTTGTTTTGTTTTTCATATTCTGTGCCTTAAAAGATAAACTGGAACCCTTATAAGATCTTTCTGGCGACCGTTCATTTGTTCGTACACAGATTTTTCTAGAAAACTAAGTTACGAATAAATTAGAAACTCGATATTTTGATAGATTTCATAAAAAAAATATAAAAGAAATTGATTTTAACGGTGTTACTATTGCGTAGTTAACCATACATTACAGACACGCTGCAAGAGTTTTCAAAATTATAAAATTTAAGGTTCTCAATTCGACGCGTATGTTTTTTTTTTGTAATCTTTATTGAGAGGGGTTTCTCCATAATTGAAGATGTCACCCCTGTGTAAAAATAAACACTTACCGCCGCACTCAGAGTCGAATTTAATGATTACTTAGTTAAGTATAGATTTTTAAAACAAAACTGCCGCAATCAGACAAGTTTAGTAAATTAATGTGAATTGGCATTTAACTAATTAAGTTACATCTCATTAAATGCCAAATTAACATTAATTTACTGTACGTCTCTGATTGCGGCAGTTTTGTTTTAAAAATCTATACTTAACTAAGTAATCATTAATGTCGACTCTGAGTGCGGCCGTAAGTTACATCTCATTAAATGCCAATTAACATTAATTTACTGAACGTCTCTGATTAAGGCAGTTTTGTTTTAAAAATCTATACTTAACTAAGTAATAATTAAAATCGACTCTGAGTGCGGCCGTTAGACAATCTATACCAAGTAGGTACTAATACTGATTTCAATTAACAGTTTGCTTTCTTTATAATATTAATTTTATCGTTATGGGAAAAAGTAACTGTTTTAGTAGGTACCTATATACAGAAAGTTATTATAAAGTTATTGTACAAGCCTGACTCGTTCTTGACCGGTTTTTTTTCTACCTAGAATTTTATTAGCATAAAGTTAATTACTGTTTAGTGATTAGATAATTTCTACTCGATTGTTCGTGACTCCGTAGAGTGTAAATTGCAAGTGTACCTCGGTAATTTGTGCATTATCAAGCTAAAAGCAGTAAAAGCTTGCTGCAACGCGGGCTTGTTAGGACACCGTCGTTTAGTGGACATGCATTTTGATAGCTCTAAAAGCTAACGTCACTTAGCAGTTTAAATTGCTGAATCTTGAATGTAACAGATAGGTGTATAGGTACAATATTAAATGCTATTAAGGATAAAGATAAAGAGTAAGTTACAACACTAAAGCAACACAATCAGTAAAGCCGTTCAATACTTTTTTTGTCTCTGATCTTTGATTTGAAATTGCTCCGATTGATGTTATCCATTAAATTTTCCATGGCAGTCGTTAATTAAAGTAATGGATAGATATCATTGACTATAGGTAGGTATTTTGTGTATGTTGATATTTTTAAGAGCTGTGGATACCGTTACAGATTTTTTTATTGTTAATAGAATAGCCGTTAGACCACAGCTCACTTGATGTTAAGGGACGGTGTGTTGTTGTTATTGTAGTGATCCGATTTGGTTTCTGTTAAAAATTAACATTGAAATACTTGTTCACCATTGTTAACTACGTAACAGTTATAGATACATTTACATACCTACCTAGGTATATCTTCATAATTCCATGCCTCATTCATCATGTACTCACAAAATGAAATCGCAGGAATTCAAGTTCATTACATCCACATCTCGTTAATGCATAATCAAATGCATTTTCAATATTGATCTTCTGGACAATGCATAGGCATTTTACAAACTTGCATAATTTGCATCATCCCCATATCTAACTGTGGGCCATTTAGTTTGAACGGCAGCGCTATCTGACCAATTTGCACGGACAATGATTTAATAGGCGTTGTAATTAGTGCACGATAGGATTTTATGTTATTATCGTGCGAATATCGTAGAATAAATCGTCATAACGTGGTTAAAACTTGGTTTGATAATCATGATTCCTGAATCCAGAAATGCATTTCAAATTACATCTGTTGAATAAGTATAATATTTAAGTATATCTAACGGCCGCACTCAGAGTCGACTTTAATGATTACTTAGTTAAGTATAGATTTTTAAAACAAAACTGCCGCAATCAGAGACGTTCAGTAAATTAATGTTAGTTGGCATTTAATGAGATGTAACTTAATTAGTTAAATTCCAATTAACATTAATTAATTAAACTTGTCTGATTGCGGCAGTTTTGTTTTAAAAATCTATACTTAACTAAGTAATCATTAAAGTCGACTCTGAGTGCGGCGGTAAGACTTGTAAAATTCAATAGTAAAATCGAGAATATTATATAGTTAATCTTTCGTTTCGGCTCCATATAATATGTATTGCAAAATGTTTTCGGGTAGACGATAAATACTTCGTCTGTAAAAATTCAATCACATCCTTTGATGATGATGATGATTTTGAAATATATTCTACAACATTAGGCACAACAGTTATTCGACCAAACCTTCTCAATTTGAATCAGGGGTGTTGCGAATATTTGCATCCGCATCCGCAAATGTGGAGCTTCCGCATAGATTTGGACATCTACATCCTCATCTGCATCCGCATTAATCAATGCGGATGTTCATGCGGATGCGGATGTAATATAAGTTGCGATAAGAAAGAAATTGGACGGGGCCGGTGAGAAAATTAGTCAGTGAAGTAAAAAATAAAAATAGGTGCATTATTCTTAATCATTGTTAATAATTACTTTATCATTGTTTTAATTCTTCATTCAAATACTATATTTATATAAGATCTTAAACATCCACATCCGCAGATGTGAGCCTTCGGAAGTCCACATCCACATTCACAGCCGCGGATGTGAAAAAATCGGCATCCGCAACATCCCTGATTTGAATCTTCCCACACGACTTCGAAAATATTAACTCGAAGCAACCATTTACAAAAAGTTACAACACGAATTAATATTCTAAAACATCAATAAAATTTGTTTCAAAAGACAAATTGTTAAATTGTCAACATTACTCGGGAAATTGTGTTGTTTGTTTTACAGGAATTTTCTCCACTCTTGATGTCTAATGAGAATCTTTGCTGTGTTCACGGGCTGCGGGTCAAAGTGGCCCCCGAGTTGGCGTCGAACAATCTCAACAACTCTCGTTATCTCGCCGGGGGATTGAAGTTACCAACACTGTCATCGTGATGAAATTCTTGTTGAGACCTCTGAGACTTTGTGTACGTCATGTAAGTTGCTGAAAAAAAGAAAAGGACAATATCGCTTGCATCCATGAATAGTTTTACAGTAGGTATCTATACACCATCCTGCCCGTATTACGTAAAATTGTATAATAGGTAAACAGCATTTTTGTGTAGGTACGTTAATAAGAACCAGCATGTGAAAGTCATTTTGGAAATAATTTCTAATAATTGATTGATCTTAACTTAGATACCTAAATTTATTCGTCTTATATATCGGCTGTAACGTTTGACTAATGATAGCTCTTTAGAAATACATTAAAGATAATTTGTAAATTTTTTCATGATATCTGTTGTTTAAAGGGATTTTTTTTATTATTTTAGTCCCGCAAAAAAAAAAATAATGTACAATAATATCTATTAAAGAAAACCATTTTAAAAATATCTACTGTCAGTTGTGACAATAGTATTTTAAATATTAAGGTAGAGATTAAAGGTAACTACGCTTATACATAAAAAAATTAATTTAGGTTAGGTATAAGGATCGCAATGTTCTTCGTGATTGCCAGCTATATCTACAGTATACACAGTACAAACGAGTAAGATTAAAATTTAACAAATTGTATCTTGGTTTAATTGTATTTCGGGATAATTTTCCGTGCTCTTGAATTCTACAGTTTCTTGGCGATGGTATGAATATGTGATGGAACAGAAACTCTATAGAGTTGCTTTCTACAAAGATTTATAATAATATAATACTTAGCTCTATAAAATAACTCAATTATGTAGTTATTTTTAGAGGTAGGCAATATATAGTACGTATAGTATAGTGAGAGTCAAGTAAATGTCAAAGTAGCAAGACTATTTCATGATGTTTTTTAATGCCGGGACCCGGTCCAGTTTTTCATAAAACATTTTAGAAATTAAACGCCCTTAAAAACTATTTATAATATTGTATCCTATGCATAACATAACATAATAAAAAAGTTTATAGAGTTTTAATATAATTATGGTTTATCTACGTCTCTACATTATTCCGTATCCCTTCGGTATACTCTAAATTTCATTAGGCGTTTAAATTGCGCTCTAGACGCCGCGCCTCGTAATTGCTCATTTTCTTCGTGATCTGCGGAAAAAAATCTGACGTGCTAATAAAGTTAGGGGAAATTACAATAAAATTACAACTATGGATTTGTTTACATAAAATAAATCAAATAAGTCAGGATTATTTTTGTAATTTAAAACCATCTGACAACATGAGCTTTAGGATAGCTTATATAAGATTTTTTTTTTGTGCTGGGATAAGAAGTGGAATAACCTCCAACTATTTTTTTTAATATACAGAAAACTCATGCTGACAATTGAATTATATGAATATAGTTTTTAAGTAAATAAGCAAGGTTTATGTAGAAAGTAGTAGGTAATTTAGAGTAGGTAGGTAGGTATTATTAAATTTATCATGCAATGAGCCTCACAGAGTAAAATCAAATATTTTTATTAGAACCATACCAGACAAATCGCTTTATGTTTTCAAATATTAGAAGCTCGCACAAACAAAGAGTGGTTTACGAAAAAAACTCATTACCTCATAGCGATATCAATGAAGTGCATTCCAGCTTTGGCGTGGCCGACAGGAATTGAATTAAAAAAAAACTGCACTTGCAATTACGCTATTGAAATACCCCTCTCACGTTTCAATCTTTTATGGCGGCCTCTATGAATCCAAATGGAGTGCAATATGAGATGAGAGGGCCAATAATGAAATATAAAAACAGAAATAAGCACTACTTTCCTCTGCAATGGCCTGTTGAGTGTTCTCCATTATTCCCATTCAGCACATTTGCTTTGACGAGTGTCCTTAGAGTTTAAATTATTTTCCTTTTATATTCTTTTATTTTTTGGTGAAAACTTTTCATGAGCGCCAGTTTGAAATTAGTTGAGATGTGGATAAAATAGAATAAGAAATTATACGCGTATTATGATTTTTTTTTTTATTATTAAGTATAAACTTATCGATTAATCTTTTTTTAAATTTGGTTTATTTATTTAGAAAAATGCCTTACAAAATAAATGTAGGTACAAGAATTTCTGAACGCATTCTCTAGAACGAGCAACATTCAAAAAGGAATCAATCGATCTTTCATTCAGTGTCGCTCAGATTGAAATGCGGCACGAGCCAAATGAATAAAAACGAGAACTAGAACGACATCGCATTGCTGCTAGATAGAGAAAATAAAATTGTTTCCTGTCCTAAATCCATCAATAGTGTACCTCTACTTACTAATTGTTTTCTGTACGATTGATTAAACGTTATTCCCATTTTACTACAGAAACAGTAGTATTAACCTAGTATATTAAGGTAAATGCGTGCATTATTTTAATTAGAATGTAGCTGATATAAATTTAAGTCATTAAATAACTTCTTTCATCCAAATACGAAGACGTCAGGCATAGGTTACCATTTCGTACCATATAAATATTTCAGGAAATCGAGCTTTTCCTGTTATTAAAGTATGAATAAACAAATTTTATTCAATCAAAATGAAAAGAGAATCAATATTTTCTTTAAACACAATTATTAGAAAGAGTTACTGTTAGAATATTTTATACTCTTGGTGGAATCATCTTTAAATATTATATTATAGAAAATATATCTAACTTAGGTTTTATAAGTGTATTTTAGTCAATCCTATAGGTTACAGGATTGACTAAAAAAAACTAATTAAAGACTATTTATAAAATTAATTAATAATATTAAAGGTATGTGTGTCTGACATAAATGCTTTGGTGAGTACCAACTTATCAAGGCATTTATCGCAGGCATACCAATCATTCATTAGGAATATAAATCTTTTGCTACTATTTGCCGACAAAAGTCCGTTAGTGAGAGCAAAAAAGTTGCTGCTACTGACCGAGGGTCGCTCCAGGGCAAAAAACTAACATTTTGATCATTAGATAGGCCTTAAATGAACTGATTTTCTTAGAAATCTACAGATAAATATCTTTTAGTTCGATGTTTTAATTATTTTTTTTGTTACGAATGAAATATCGACTTTTAATTTAATGAATTTCGATTGTCATCGGTGAAGAAAAAACACTAAACTATTAAAAAAAGAGTAGATAATTATACGTATTTTATTGTTTTTGTTAAAAAAGTGCTACGTCTCTATCTCTAGGTACTTTTATAATAAGTATATAGGCAATAATATTTAGCTACATACTAGCGAGAGGATTTGAAATCCAACTTCAAAAATACGGCAAAACGATAGGTATATTAGGAATAATTGGAATATAGGCCACGACTAAAAAAATTACGGGTTTAGTACATGTGATTAAATAAGTTAAAATTAAGTTTTAAGCTTTAAAATAACTTCAGACCTCTTCCATTGTGAAAAAGGGAGTTTTGTAATTCAATCGTCTAAGCGGAGTTTGTTTTGAAACAACTGGAGACAAGAAGAGGCGGGGACGTGCGTAATTAATAGACTTGTTCACGAAATGTTCGCACGAAATTGGCTGGCTAATTTCAATATCAACTGCATGACAAACATTTAATTATCTAACTCGATTAATATACCTAAAGATACGTCGTAGCCGTTGCTGCGGCTCCGGTCGTGTTGTTTGAGAGATCGCTAGCGCCATTGATTCGCCCTTGAGTTTGTTTTGAAAACTACATCTCTATAATTTTCTTTCTCTCTCTCTCTAGATAAGCTAATAATATTTTTACTTAGACTTTAAGAAAGGAAACTGTGAGAATTTCTTTCAGCAGACTGTTCAATGGATGTACCTAAGTTATGTGGATGCAAACGTGCATACAGACAGAAAAATACCTAAATGAAGTTTTGAGTTCTGCTATAGTGATTAAGAACATCCGAATTATTTTCTTCTAAACCATTTTCAATTTTCAGACTTTGGTGATGAATGTTTTTATTATTTATCATAATAGCTAATATATTTAAATAAAAATTAATTGCCATATACCTTGACATGCCATGTATGACAAAACAACACCTAAAAACGAAAAGATCGATTTGGGTGATTTAGGTATTTTTTTTTTATAACTTTCATAAAATCAAGGTTTGTATGAAAGAAAATTTGTGTAAGATTCACGGGACAGGAAAATAATTTTGATAGAATTTTGGTACAAAGCTCAATGACTAATAAAAGAATTTCGATAACTACTTAACCTATGGAGCAGATTTCATCCCGCAGTTCCCGAGGGAACGCTGAAATTCACGCAAGTGTATCACGCAAAGAACAGCTACAGCTATGTTAATAAAAACAATAATTATTTTATATGAACGTTATATAACTAACCATACGCAAAAGGAGAGGTCGTAGGGTCGCATAACTAGCATGGAACCATTTCATTATCGGTTATTAAATTTCCTCGATACACGTTGAGTTTTCTGTTGTTGGGCCAATTTAGCGATGGCAAGTTAGTGAAAAGGGGGCCGGGATCGACGCGACGCCGCGGCGCGTTCACTCAATTAGATAATTTTGTTAAATATCCTTGATTGAGCAACGGACGGCGGCAATCAGCCATGCAAATTCTCCACCATCATTTCTCTTCACTTCGCCTAAACTGAATTTTACTAAACGGACGGTTATTTCAATGTTGTGGTAGAAGTTGGACTGATATTGACGGGGAGTTGTGCTGTTGATACTATTTTTTTTTTCATAGTGGATAAACTCAAGAACCACTAAACCGATGTCTCTTACTCACATATAGGAAGCTACAGTGTTCCTGATTGACGTTTGTAACGAGGCGGCTATATTCCACTCGTTAAGATATCCTGCCTCATTTCTATTTCTTTTATTTTTTAAACTTACTGTGGTTTTATAATCTAGTGTCATTCTTTCTTAAAATTTCAAATTATTGTATTTTTTATTTTTATTTTGTACTTTGATAGACTCCAGGTTCTAGATTTCAAAGCTTAATAATCTTAATTAATATTATACCACGTACTATCCAATAAATCATTCCTTCAAAACTCTGTTTATTTAGCTAGCCGGTGGTATTTCTACCCCTCCCAGTTCAAGAAAGATAACACGTTATCCCGGCACTCCCAAGGTAGCTCCGTAATTAACACGAGTAAAACCGTGGGGGTCGACTTATTCTATATAATTATTATTGTAATAAAAGTGCGTGTATATTAGCAACACGAGTGCAATGTGACACTTAATTTATATTATAACGTTTACTTATAAACTAGTCTGTAAGTTATCGCTGATACCAATGAAAAGTTCAATAGAAGACGTATTTCAGATCATCGCCCTCAGCGACGCGCACGTCCCTAACCAAATAGACTCGAGGTTAACTCTATATGGTGGTCAGATGACCACAGTGAAATAGTGTAAAATCCCACATATTATAGTACCTAATATTTAACTCGTAACGTGTACCAATATTTCTCTCTACTGTACCCAAAGGAACTTTTACCTCACTAAACCAGGTAACAATATTTTTTAGTCCAGTTATGTCTGTATTTTCTTTGTTATTTGTAAGTAGTTACTTATACTATATTTTTAAATAGATACCTACATTATGTAAGCATCCACCATTACTTGTTACATTAAAAGTTACGATTATTATACCTACCTGAATTGTAAAACATGAACGTAGGTTTAAAAGCACTAAAACATGCAGTAAACTTAACGTCAATTATACAATACAGCGAATTTTAAATTCCTAACATGAGTATAGCACGCAAGGACAGTAAATGAAATGCCGCTCATTTTGGTGGCTCGTTTTCGTAATAATATGAAATAAAGAGGTCTTTCTACTGCTGTTGTGTACAGTACAGAAGTTAATTTAGGTAGAAATGACTCGTGTTATGATAGTGTATGCGCCCGCCAGACAGTGAGGCTAGTGGACATTTTGTATGCAAATTAGTTTAGATAGGTGCACCAACTGCACTATAATAGTAAAAGTAAAATATCATTGGTCTATTAACAAAGCATGAATTTTAAGTTTTATAAACGTGTGTAGGAATCCTCATAAGTCGCTAAAACTGTAACTAAAATGGTTACACTAAATCGGTAATGAATTTCGGTATTGAATTGCGTTTTTTAATGTGAAAATTAAAAAACGCGAAAACATTATAAATGTGAAAATTTGTGAAGATGTGTGGACGTTTGTCATTGATTAATGCAAAAAGAAAAATGTTCTAGATAAACACAACAAATTCACGCGGGCAAAGCCACAGGATACATTTGCTTTTACAGGCTATTTGTAAATAAAATAAAAATTCAAGTTAGCAGCGAGTAAAATTACCATCGCCAAACCCCATTCAGTTCGGGGTAAATTTTGGAATAAATCGTTATGTACTACCGCCGGGGAAGCCCCTTTACATTAATTAGGAACTTCACGGTGACACAGCGAAATATCGTCCCAGAGTACAATAATGGAGTGTTGTAAATTTTCTTATCTGCGTCATATCAACAACGTTTTATTGCTTCGAGCGAAATTTTTAGAGTAGTAGGTACCTACGAGTATTTGGTTGTTTTAATTTCATATTTACAAAATGAAACAAAAGAATATTTTCTCCTCATTCGATTGAGCGTTTTCCTTTTAAAAATTTGCTGAGAAACAATTTCATTTAAGATACCGGGAAAGATTTGCAACAATTGCCTGTTCGACAGTGGGAAGATTATTATCTTACTAATATTATAAATGTGAAAGTGTGGATGTTTGTTACTCAATCACGCAAAAACGGCAGAACGGATTTAGATGAAATTTGGCATGCACGTTGTCAGGGGTACAGAGAAGGACATAGGGTACTTTTTATCCTGGAATTCCCGCGGGAACTCTGAAATTACCGCGGGTGAAACCGCGGGGCACAGCTAGTATCAAAAAAAAATGAAGAACGTTTTTATTGTTAAATTTTATGATACCCTCCACTTACTGACGCAAGGTTGTGGCTGTTATAACTGACTTATTACGGACTCGTATCGAATCTATGGTATTTCCGCAATTAATCCTATTTCAGAGATAAGGCTGTTTCAAGTTAAGGGCCAGTGGCCGGGGATCTAAGCAATCTTCACGGGTGACTTGTCAAAGTGAGAAAGGGTCGGAAACTCAAGAGACTTTCAACAATGCTTGTTATCTTAGACTTAGAAGAAAGCTAAGAACATAATGATATCATTTTAATAAATATGAGGTCGGATCTCCTTTCAGTTGAAGGACCGTGAACATTTGGGGATAAAACAAAAGATTTGTTTATGTCATTCCCTGCAAAGACTCTGAGATAACTGACAGTGTTTTCACTGTATCTTGTTAAAAATTCTTTGTAAGTAGGTACAGTACAATCTTGTACATTCATTAGCTTCTATTACAAAGCTTCGTCGTAGTTTTATCGTTCATTAAGCTAAGATGAACAAGATATCGTTTACAACTTCGGATTAAGGATGTACGTGACAATGAAGATCACGTAGGTACCTATAGAGTTTAAACCATTTTAAGAAATTAAATGGGAGACCCCGATTCCAGTTCCAAGAATAAAAGAAGTTTAGAGGTCCTGCGGGATTACGAAATTCACGCGAGTGAATCTCCGAATGGGTTGAACCGTTTTCTACGGGATGTTCACTGCTAATTAGCTAATGTAATAAGAAGTACATTAGGCTACTTTGGAGTTTCTGCGGGAATTCTGAAACTCGCACTTACTATCTTAGATCCGAATATGAGTTTATTTGTTTGCTTGTTACACTTTCACGCCTCAACGGCTCAATCGATCTTGAAATTTTGCATACACACACACTATACACGTTGTCAAGGGTACAAAGAAGGGTATACGGTATTTTTTATATATAGAATATCCGCGAGAATTCCAAAATTGACGCAGGTGAAACTGCGGGGAACAGCTATATTATATTATTAAGAGATAAAATCCGATTTTGACTATCGGCGTACAAAAGACAAAATATAAAGGTAGATTCATTACATTAAATATAATTGATTAATGGTTTGTGTGGGATCAAGTAGATTTGTGTGTTGTGAAGTGGGTTATTATTAGGTATTACTATTATTATCAACAAAACGCTACTTTTTAAAGCTCTGGTAACAAAATATAGGTATGTCGATGCCAGTTTGCTACATAAAAGTTTATAGAATCTTGGAAATTCTTCTTTATTAGAATTGTAGAGCTTCAGAGAAATTGTGTTTGGCTGTATCTCAAAGCTAGTCTTCTTAAATATTTCAGAAAATCATTTGTCATAAAACCATAACGAAACAATATAAATGTGATCGTGTCACGACGACGCTGTCAACAAAAACTTAATATGGCCGCATGGGTTCGGAGTTCAATAAAACGATTCGTGACGGATGTCGACAGAGGGTTGGCAGCATTTGCTTTTATTTCTCTGTGCAACTCGTTTAGCACATGCCGACTGACAATCAATCTCAGTCAATATAGAACAAAGGATCGTTGTTTCGCTTGCTGTCACCGCCTAATGAAATTTTACGAAGATTCTGCCTCTTTTTAGTACAAAACTTAAACGCCTTTTTAATACCACGTGTTTTTTAAGGTAGGACAGTCGAACCAATTGATATTTTACTTTAACAGGAGTCAAATGTGTCATTGAAACTGTTACTAATGATTCGGTAAAAGGCAAGTTTTCCTTCACCATAGTCATGGTGGTGGTCATGGATGGTCAAACAGTATGAACCTTCATTTTCTAGTTGCTATGGCCATCACAGCTCTCACCCTCTTCATCTACAGTTCTTTATCTTTCGTTAATTTTGTATCGAACCCGGCACCCCTTGATTCGCGGAGCGGTATAGTGATAACTTCAACCCGTTCAGCCCAATTACTGTAATTACAGCAAACAAGAAACAAAAAAAACTCGAGGAACAAAAATTTGTATTGTTTATATTTCTTATTGAAAGATTAATTTGTAATGAATTCAGAGAAACACTGTCATCGTTTAGAAGTTAATATTATTTGTATATTAATCAAACTGATAGAAACAATATAAAAGAAAATGAGTACCTAAATGATGAAAACGGATGTACCTACGAGTAAAATATATAAAAAAATTAAATGTTAATAAAAGTTTATGCCACCCATTCGTGAACATTTCTAGTAAAAATAAAGTGTTTACTATCCAGTTATTCTCTACGGAAAATTCATTGAATAACACCTCTGTCTAGCCGACAAATTAAATAACCTACACATTGATTTCCACCGGGTGAAGCAATTACTTAATTTACCGATTAGTTTACAGAGTCGTGGGCGCAAGCATTGGGGGGAAGATTTATAGACTAATTTAATGCTAGAATTGCAGAATTATTTAATTATACGCTCTCTTGTAGGTAACTTTTGCCCGGTATTTTCATATCTACCTAGGCACAACCCTGCCATGTAATTATTATACTAGGTATTAAGATGTAGAAAATGTATAAACTAAATTGTACTTATGTATAAAATGAAACCTCCCAGTAAAATAAAAAAGAGGTCAAGTCTTTTTTATTCCATTGGGAGATTCGCAAAGTCGAGATTTAATTATTTTATTAATTAAAATACTAGGTGTAGGTATAATTAATTGTATATACCTAGGTATTTGCGAGCAACCTCGCACTTTGATCTTACTTGGTTGAATACTCACAGAAAAAGTGTTTCTTTATATAGAAATAGCTGTTTCACTAGAAAAAGAAAAGAAAATACATTTATTTCAGCATAACACACAAGAAAAAGAGACAAATATAAACAGTGCCTAATCTAAAGAAGACATAACATCTCTTGCATGCTCTGCCGAAAGAGCTACTTTACTAGCGTGTGTTTCTTGGGAATATAATACAAACTCTCTGGAAAAACATCTGTAAATGATAGTAAACCGCATCACAATCCGTTGCCTAGGTTAGAAGAAAGAAGCGGACAGATAGATACGAAAATAGACTAATATTTACTAAAAGAAGAAAAGTCCAGAAAGCGATTTCTATGACCCAACTCCAAAATTAACGGTATACCTACTGATGTAGAAACTGTCACCTTGTTTTCACTTAGGAGTATTATTAAAATATAAGTGCAGTATACATTTCTTATACAGGGAACTCCCGAGGAAATTCCGTAATTGGTGCGGATTAAACCGGGGGTTTGAGTGGAGGGGAGCAACAGTATAGATTAATATGCTGGTTTGTTCATACATACCTACTTGTTTTGTATACATACTACACCTTTTTCTTGAGTGACACTGAAGCAAGGGTCATAAGAGGGCTCTTATACTCACTGAGTGCCGGTCATTTGGTCGGTGCAGAAAGTATTGATGATTATCGGGGTAGTACAGGTGTGTACATGCAAGTGGTCTTTTGATGTTTTTAAGTACCTACTTGTACCCACCGTATACGTGCAATTGAGTTTTTCCTCCAGTAGTATTTTAAAGACGCTGTGTAGAAGTTTCGTATCAACGTCACGTTTTATGCCATCCTTGAACATTAACTATAGCTAAACCAAACATACCTAATATTAAAAAAATTGTATGTAAATTAGTTTTTTTATTTAATAAAATGAGTGTGTAAGAGTTATTTAATTGAAGTCTACGTATACTAGAACACTTTTAGTATGTAGCTATTATATTTAATTGTGGCCACGTTTACGCTTCAGAAGTTCCAAAAAGTCTATTTTGATTGCTGTTCCAAAAACAGGCGTACGTTACTACGTATAGCGTTTTTTAATACAATAAAATAGTCCGTATTTTCATTAATTATGCTAACTTGCTGAGTTTATCTTTTGTTATATAGGTGCGATCTGAATTTTATTTACGTAAATTTTGTGTGTACCTATCTACGTAATTTCATTCCTGCAACAATCTCAACATGAGTTAAGTACAGCGGAGTAAGTTTATCATTTCAAAGCACGTTTTGCCTGTTCATCACTTTATTAACGCACTCTATTCGACTGGGAATTTCTGCTTAGCGATATTAATGGTGTTAACAGCTACATAACGTATTACTGTTATAAGCACGTGAGCAATGAAACCATTAAGCTCTCGGTGCATTTTCTATAGAGACATCAAATATAATAGTTTTGTAATTTTTACCAGAGGTTTTACGGATTTTGCCTTGATTAAAGAATGTGTTAAAGCGCTTTAATTATAAGAATATCAACCATTAATATTTGCAAGGTAGGTACCACCGATATTTACTGTAAAATATAAATGAGCGTTGATAAAAAATATTACCTACTTTGATTGCATTCAGCGAAAGGATGTAGATAATAGAAATAGAAAATTGTATGAGTTTAATTGTGATATTTAATTCTTTTGCGCAAAAAGTATCTATTCTGTGCCTATTACTGCTAAATGAATAATTTCTGTAAACAAAATTTATATAGAAATTATTCATTTAACTTTCATGGCGCTTAAAGTATGTATTGTATAGTAGCTATAGCGGCTGCCGACAAAAGACGCCGCACCCAGGCCGGCACGCCTCTGTGCGTATGCGCTGCGCCTCATTCGATGAATGAGTTGATGTGCTACGTGTGTTAACCGCTTCATGTTTCATGATACATCTCTTTCTCACAAAGAATGTAAGAAAGAAATACAGTGACGAGTGTTCGCGTTATCCTGAAGAGTGTGGCCCAGGAGTTATGGTTTTCGGCCTGTTGCTGAGGACGATACTAAGAAATAGAATAGTACCTAGTCACTTATGATTTTTTTAAAAAAATGTAAATTATTTTCAGCAGGGTAGTATCTAATATCCGTTAATATGGCGACTTCTGGGTCACATACCTCTTTTTATTGCCTAAGTAGATCAGTTCCATTATACAGAAAACATAAAAGCATGAGTGTGACTGCAGGCAAACACTATAGGTATCTACTAGGTTCCACTTACTCTTAAACTGAAGATTTTATATTTAAACTATATTCAATTGTTCTATCCTAAAAATGTACCAGTATAAATACCTATCTCACATGATTAAAAGCGAAAAATAAACAAAAATATTACAACAAAATTTAAACTACTGCAAATGCACTAATTACTAAAAAGCTAAAAATAATTAAACAACAAAATTTCGATTTAATCCAAAAGACAAAAATACACGTAATATTATTATTGGTTTGTGCAACCACTAATCAATTTGAAGTCACAGTCACAGTTGCCTCAATTTCTCAAAGATCCCATCACCAGATCTCGATTTGAAGGTAATGGAAGCAACTTGGAAGTCAACCCAGTCAAAAAAAAAAATCCAAATCGGTCTAATCGTCTTCGAGTAGGTAATCGGTGAACATACATAAAAAAATATAGGTACATACAGCCGAACACAGAACCTCTTCCTTTTTGGACGTCGGTTAAAAAAGAGCGGCAACAAAATATGAACTCAGCAACTAACTCAGCAGGTAACTGGTAAAAATTGAAAACAGTTTTTGACCCCATCGGAATTAAAACCAACAATTAATTGAATAGTCTTCAGTTGTCACCATCTCTATAGTCGTATTCGCAGAAATTACTGCAATTGGGGCATTTGTGTGCAACAGGACGACGTTTTCCACTTAGTCGTTCCTATAGACAGAATTAGACACTACGTATATTATATAGATAGGCAATTAGCCTGGTGCCGCGATGTTTGGGTGTAAACCCAATGCAAACCTGGGCATTTACGGGCTTTTATCGGGTTTAAAGCCTAAGCACCGGGCTTAAACCGGGTTTATCGCCCATCTATAACTATTTTATTATTTACTTGTGGGAGAAATAAAGATAATTATTATTATTATTAAACAAAGATAATTATTATTATATACCTACGCATATATAAGTATATTACTCATATTGCCCATCTATATACGAGTATGATATATTTATTATTAGGACCTTACCTTCAACATCTTAAGAACCTACGATACGACATGGCGGTTCCAATAAATATTATGATAGTTCTTTTAAACTACGCAACGGATTTGGATGTAGTTCTCATTGGCGCTGTCACGATTTACTGTAAATCTTCTGAACTTGGTGGGGGCACTGCCGTGCCCCCGATGATTTATAAATATTATTTTGTTTAGAAGGAAGAGGATCGTGAAGTTCACGCGGTTGAATCAGAGAGTTTAACTATAAAAATATGAATTAAGGTACTAGGTACTATGTAGTAGGTGGTGTAAAATAAGTCACTTGATGTTTTTTGATTTTTGTGTTTGTCTTTTTTTGCCAATGCACATTATGTAAACGGTTGTAGTAGATACATTTATATAGGGAAGGCCATGTAGGATTTGAGCAGGATTTAACGCCTTACCTTCAGTAACGGCAATAACTTCGGTTGTACAATTCGTTGACGGACTTTTTCAAACGAACAAACGAATCTAACACAATTTGGTTTAAAAACAAAGTAAAAATATTGTATTTGGCTTGTTGTTTACAATTTATACAACATATATTTTCAATTTGTCCACACATAATTTTTTCGAACACGAACATAACGTTTTTTTATCATACGTATAAATAATATCAGACTCAACATGTTTCTTCATTTATTCCTACGTTTACTTATTAGGATATTGGCCGCTTTTAATTTTTCAGGTAACACCTGTCTTCTGGAATAGTAGGTCTGCCTTTAATTAATTATATAACTATATAACTGTAATTATAAAATAAAAATGTCCTTTATGGCCATAGTTAACCAAAAAACCGATTGAATCCTATCATCTTTTTTTTCAAATCTGCTCGCGTTATTTTAAAACTGAATACCTCTTGTGCAGAACTCAGAATTCACCTGAACAAACCTAGCGGGCGTCGCGTTAGGTGAACGATGGGCATGCATTGTGCTCGTGAAAACATCGGGTGCCATTGTGGGGGATTTGGGTCGACTGCACTCTCGGACTTTAAACACGTTTTACTATGTTCGGAAAGCAGTTCGGATAAATTTAATGTTTTCAAAGAAATCTTGTGCGAACGCAAACACGCGTGGAATATCTAGTGCTATTTACTTATCCAAATGTAAAGGATTAGAAGATGAATTTCGATTCAGTGAAAGACTGTATTTCTTATGTCATTCTGAGGACATCATTAACGTCATACCAATTTTTTACAACTTATTATACAGACTACCTGTACCCCGCGGTTTCACCCGCATGATTTTCAGGATTCCCGCAGGAACTCCAAAATAAAATTTTGTACAAAATTTAAAAAAAAATCTGGAGTCCCTTATCACCTAGGGGTATAAAAAATAGCTTACGATCTATTCTCAGCCCAATAAAAAAAATTATAAAAATTGGTCAAGGCGTTTCGGAGGAATTTGATAACAAACACTGTGACATGACAGTTTTTTTTTAAATAATGTTTGAAAACCGTTCAGGCGCATTTCGTCCAATTCGCAAATGGTCCAATCCTCCAATTCGCAAATCGTCCAATTCGCAAATGGTCCAATTCGCAAATGGTATCCTTAATAAGATATTTTTGATCAAAAAATGTATTGATTATTAGTTAATGCAATTCGATCACATGGAATCTCTTGCTTGAAGAGGCGAGGGACAATTTTGTTTTCAAATTGAATTTTACTGTTTCTCGATCACTATTAAAAAAAAAGTAATTATAACAAAAATTACTAAACGATGTAATACTGCATGTACCTACTCGTGTAATAATACCGTGATAGAAGTATGTATAATATTGATTCCAAGAGCGGAAAACTAGCCTACAAAAGCTTATCTCTTAAATGTTTACTATTCGCTTATTAAATTCTAAAATCCTTCTCCTAAGGTAGCCTGTGGGTTACTCGAGGTCCAATTTCCTGTATGCACTTTAGGTGTCTAATTGACCTAGCGTTTGGGTGCTCATCGGATAATTGGATTACATCCGATAGTTTCCACCGCCCACCCTCTAACGTAGTTCAGTGGTTAACCGAGCTATTCGTGATGAGGTTTCTTCACCGTTGTTTTTTGTGTAAAGGTAATATGATATATGGGCTTAAACCTGTAATTCGGTTAGTCGTATGCAGTGGACAGTATTTCAGCAATCAGTAGGTATTATAATAAACAAAACAAAACTGGAAGACAGCGCATTTGTTTTAAAAAAAGTTATTGGCATTCAGACTTAGTGCAGCATTGGCTGAAGGTTGAGTAGTTAGGTTTCAAATCCTGAGATAGACAGATAATAAAGTATACTTAACGCTATATCATCAACTTGAGCTGAAAAATGAAAAGTTATTCCTAGTGGTTTCACCCGTAATTAATAATTAATTTTGGAGTTCCTGCGGGAATTCCGGGATAAAAAGTATCCTATGTCCTTCTTTGTGCCTCTGACAACGTGCATGCGAAACATGACGATGAGTCGAGAAATAAAGACGAAGTAACAAACAAACAAAGTGACTTTCGGATTTATAATATTATTTAGTAACTAGCTGTGCCCCGCGGTTTCACCCGCAGTAATTTCGAAGTTCCTGCGGGAATTCCGGGACAAAAAGTACCCTATGTCCTTCTCTGTACCCCTGAACTCTTGTATGCCAAATTTAATCCAAATTCGGTCAGCCGTTTTTGCGTGATTGAGTAACAAACATCCACACTTTCAGCATTTTTCTTAATATCTCGAGTTCCAGATGGAATTTCGAAAATATCGAAACATGAGTATCTAAGTTAGACCCTTAGCAATACAACAAAAAAAACCGCATTCAATTTGGTGCAGCAGTTTTTGCGTAGCACGAATACAAACATACAAACAGACAGACAGACAGACAAAAATTCTAAAAAAGGTATTTTTAACTTCTATATCACTCATAAAGTCGCCTTAATTAATTTTTTCTTATTTATCTCCCATTGACAGACAACGACCTGTGACAATTTTATTAACCGACTTCCAAAAAGGAGGAGGTTCTATGTTCGATTGTATTTATATGTATAGATAATATTATGATAGGTACCTAAAAATTCAACGAATAAACGACCTTAGTAAAAAAAAATACCTCTCGTCATCCCAAATTTCAAATGCAATGATTGGAATGATCGTATCAATTTAAATAGAAAAATTTAAATTCCATTCACTTTTAAAATCGCAGAGCTTCATTCACATGAATTTTAGTGAGTTAAGAAATAAAAAATAGAAAAGTGTTATTTTCAAATGCGTTCCTGTAAACTGTAGACAAGGACAGTACCTATAGCATAGAAAAGACTTGCAAGATATTTCATGCTTCGGTAGAATACAAATCGTCTACTCAGGCAAATTGCTGTATAAAGCTTTGGGCGGTTAAAAATGTTTTTGTACCAGTCAAGACGCGCAACGTTAGTAGTAACGGACAATAATACAATCATCTCTATGTGGAGTATTTACATAAGTAGAAAATCGCTAGCCTTCTCTTGCTGCCTCCCCGAAAGCATAGGACTGAACTGGCGGGCGGTCTAGAGACCGCGTGGATCGTCGGGGCGGAGCGGCGGGCGGCGTCCAGGCTCCGTCAGCCAAGCTAGGTGGGCTGCGTTGGCTCGTCATCACGAGTGATAAGCTCGCGCGGGTATCGCTTCCCCTTGGGTCATGGAGGACGACTGGAGAGCGCATCGGAGCATTTTTGTTCTAAACACTTCTCACTGATTTACGGCGGGGGCAGAGGCAACATTCACTGCGTGCGATTGGTTAAAATTTTGTTTACTTTACTGACGTAAAGTAAACAAAATTTTAGGGCTGCAAAAACCAGTAACTAAAAAATCGATAAAATATCGATACTAAAATATCGATATCGACAAATTTTTGACTTCTCATTGGTAAAAGTAAGGTCACACTGTTATGGAAGTACTACTATTTAGTTTAGGGATTGGTCTGCGATGTGATTACGAGTTCGATTTTGAAATAATGTAGTTGATAAAATGTTAAAATACGGCTTTATTTTGAAACTAGACGTGCGTAAAACTCGGTTCATCTATAATCTATAATCTATGTATATAAAAATGAATCTGCGAAATGTATGTCAACGCATAACTTCCAAACGAATGCACCAAATTGGATACATAAAATTCTTTTTTTTTTTTGTAAAATCTATTCACTGGTTTTTAAAATGAATAAGTTTAGAGTATGTTTTACGTATATACTCTTTTGCGTTTTTATTGTTTTTAAAAATAAATGTCAGTCGGGTATCAATATATTTTTTTGCTACGCATGATTTGTAGAGTCTATTTCAAATTGGTAAAAGTTTATATCTGGGAATAAATCATATCCCACGAAAGATTTAAGAACAACGATTGTTAAGTAATTTGGATGATGATTTACTCCTTATAATGTCAGCTAATTAGCAGTGAAAGTTCTGTCAAAATCATCAATCACCAATCATTTCGGTTAATTCATCCAAGTGTGCTTTGAAATCCCGCAGTAACTCCAAAGTAGCTTAATTTACTCCTTAGAGCATTAGCTAATTGCCAGTGAAAGTCCCGTCAAAATCGGTCTAACCGTTTCGAAGATTCACCCGCGTGAACTTTGGAACTCCCGCAGAAACTCTGTTAAAAATATCCTATGTTACTCAGGAATCATGTAGCATTCTAATGGTGAAAGAATATTTGAAACCTGTTCAGTAGTTTTTGAATTCATTCGTCTTTATAATATTACTGTCGATAATTATAAATTGTGTCGATAGAAATTTGTTACGATGCTGCGGACAGCACTATAGGAAGGAAAGAGAGATTTGCTAACGTACATATCCGCGTATTAGAAAGAGACAACATGAAAGACATCAACGGGGTTGTCTTAGAAATTAGGAATTACATTTTTTTAATGTTTATATTCAAATTGTCAAAATTGGATGGAAAATCACTTACTTGTGAAATGTTATGCCATCCTTCGTGTAACTTGAAGTGGCACTGCGCTTCCCAGACCATTTAATTGGACAAATAGGCATTGTTTTTAGGTTTTTTTTGTCTTTAAAACGAGAGCGCGTCACATGCGTACGTGACCATAGAAACAACTCGAATGACGGAAAAATTCGCTAATATTTGCTAAAAGCTCCAAACAGCATTTGTTTGGTGAGTGCGGTTGCCCCCGCATACGCTCTCCAGTCGTCCTCCATGCCTTGGGTGGACGGGCGTGGATGGGAGTCAAACCACGGATGTGCTCGTGGTCTGACGCGTCCGCCCACTCGAACATCCGCTGGATGAACTCGTCCAGCGGCTCGACTCTCAGGTCCCCCTGGATTACGGAGTTCCTCACGCAGCGAGGACGCAGTACCATAGCTTGCTGTTACTGCAGGCTCGCGCGCAGGGACGCACATGACAGTGCGTACCATGCCGGAGCGGCGTAGGTAAGTCGGGGCCTAATGTAGGTCTTGTAGACCCCGACTTTTACCCTTAGAGGGAGCCGAGAGTCGAGCACGCTGCGCATCTGATACCGCGCGACGCGAGCGCTCGCGATGACGTTTCTCAAGAAGTAGAACTGTTTTTTATTATTATTTATACCTAATTGAATGTTACCACAGACTTAAGAATTTAATTTCAACAAAAGACTAGTAATTTTTGTAATTTTAAGTACTTAGTCAAATTAGAGAACTTGTTTGTTCCCCATGGTTTCGCATGAAGAATTAGCATGAATCTTCATGAAGAAATTCTGTTACTGTCCTAGTCAAAATATATATATGTACATACCATAGTAAAAACCCATTGAAAATCGTATCAAATCGGTCAGATAGTTTATAAGAACTTAGAGAACACACAGACAAACATTTATAAAAAATGTTCATATTTAATACCTCAGCAATCTTTTATATTTTATCTTTCATTTAGTCAACGACACGAGTTTCTAAGTGAAGCATCTATTTATTCCGATAGCGGCAGCATGATCCCAAGTTTCTGATTGTTCGCCGTACTTGTTCATTCAGTTTATAATTAAACTCCGGTCAAGTTATACTCCGAGTTGACTTGTAGTTGCGGCATTCTCAACAACTTTCTTTGTTTGTCCCCAACTACTGTTTTAATTGCCTTTAAGTGCTTTACAAACTGATTAATATTTAACGATTTTGTTGACCATATTTCAATATTTATGAACTACGGTTTTTAAGCTTGATAATTTTAATAATTTTACTATGTTTTATAGTACGGATTTGGTCATTTGAAAAAATTGATGTCATCCTTTTAACAGTATTTTAAGAAGTTTAAAAAAATATTTTTACTCTGTATCTAATATCTATATTTGTCAATTTTACATATTATAATATTGTCTCTTTTAAAAATCGCAAATTATCATAAACTAGCTGTTCCCCGCTGTTTCACCCGCGTTAATATCGGAGCTCCCTCGGGGATTCCACCGGGATAAAGAGTACGTAGATATACGGTATAAGTAATGTACAACGTGCACATCGTGGTTGAGTCGTTAACGCGTGGAAGCGTAATTAAGTACTTTTTCGGCACTTCCAACAATGGGGATGTTGACTACTTTTGAAAATCAAAATTCTAGTTAGTCCGTCGAAATACGTGGCTTGGCCATTTCACTACATTCACATGCCCGTAAGATAAAAATTTATCCATTGCAAACTACAAAAAACTAAAAAATCCGTTATGTAGTTTTTCAGTTTATCCGTGACAGACAGACACACAGATAGACAGACACATAGACAGACAGACGTGGTGGAGGACTTTGTTTTATAATATGTGTAGGTAAGAATGTAGGGCGTAATTTATTCTTTATAAAGGCGTACCTACCGTAAACCTTTTAAATGATACAGACGTTTTTAAAACAAGTCTATATAGATATGACGTGATGTCACAAATCAAAACCGCGTGAAGTCGCGGTTTTTATTAAAAAAAGTATAGAGCGTACGATGAAAAATCCGACATTCGTATGAAAGCTCTTTGCTGAAAACGGGCCAGAGAAATAGATTTCAATTTTAGATTTAGTTTATGCCTACTCAATGTCAAATAGTAATAAAAATTTTATTTATTTTGTCTGTCTGCGTTTTAATATTTTATGATGTGGTATATTTGTTGTAGACGATAATTTAAGGTTTCGAAGTTATTCTTAGGCGTTATCTTAGGTGTTTTTCGTTGCGTGCAGACTACATAAAAAACATGTTATTGATTATATGTTTCAGATAATGTGGATACTGAATATTGTATAACATGTAAACGTTATTTTTTTTTCTCTTTTTTTATTTAAAAGTAAGACAGTCACTGCCGCAGCTAGTGAAATGTCCTCTCAGCGATGACATTGTGGATAGCATAGCACTGAAGAACGAGAAACGACAGTGATTATAACATTGTTATATTGCACTGTTATTCTAATGTGTACACTCTTGTTTTACGTTGCAATGTTAAATAATAATGTTACATAATGTGGACATGTAACACAAGTTATCTAACATGTTACATAGTCTGTACACTGTACAGTGTACACTGTACGCACCGTTATTCGGTCATACTTTTGGTTTATTTCGATTTATACTTTTTTCTTTTCTTATCAAGAACACTATCCAGAAAAACACACTTTTTCATTTAAATAGATATATAAGATAAGAAGATAACTAGATTTTGATTTGATTACCTAATCGAAATAGAAAGTCTCCGGGTGGACTCTATCTATTTATCCTACTAATATTATAAACGCGAAAGTTTGTATGTATAGGGTGGGTGGGTGGATGGATGGATGGATGGATGTTTGTTACTCTTTCACGCAAAAACTACTGTATGGATTTAACAAGTGATTGAGCAAGTGAGAACCCTAAACCCAAAGTATTAAAACCCAGAGCTCAATTTTGCGATACCCTAGGACATGCGTTTCGTTTCGCACATTTGTAATTAGGTATATACTATACATATTAGCTGTATTTATACATCTTAACTCAGGCTTTACTCATTGGATGAGTTTGTTAACATGCATTAATATTTTATTTTATTGCAATAAGACCGATAACTGAACGTTTTAAGTTCCCTGTAATCGCTAGGAAGTTGATGAAATATTAATGGGTACGTACGTTATGCTCAATTTCCGGGCTTTTAACATTGTACCTACCTAAGCTATCGGTAACTTTGTCCTTTAAAATGTATATCATCGGTAATTTTCGCATCTGAAAATTTAGTGGGAATTAAAAAGAGATTACTTAGCGAATAATAAAATATTATGAGATTAAGTATTTACTTAAAATACATCTTACTGTACTTTTGTTTGCAACTTGAGCTTAACAGAGTAATTAACTTGCAATAAAATCTTTATTACCTAATTCGTGTGATACTTTTATGTTAACATACAGCAAGGTATTGTTAGTAGGTCGACGACCTGTCGGACTCCACCCTCTGGACCTGAAGTGTCATGAAAAAAAACGAGAACATACAAATAAGTCGGTAGCTGTAAGCCGCGCTTTACGAAAATTACATTTATAAAATTTCAACGTTATCCAACACCAGCCACCGTTGGCCGTTGATTATTTCAGTTGTCCTATTTTTTCAACATCCCTTTTTCACGTTAATTGTTTTCCCGGTTCATCCAATTCGCTCTTCAGTTAGCTTTTACAATTTTCAAGTGTCATTTTGATTTGTGATGGATTTCGCAGTTTTTTTTTTTGCAATTTCATGCTTTGCAATTTCAAACTATCATCTGATTTTATTTTGTTTCAATGTATAGAAACGAGACTCTACGATATTTTGGATCATTGATGGCTGGCGGTTTTCCGTGAAGACAGCATAAAACGGAAACGGTACAGAAGCTGTTTTTAACTTCTGAAGATCATGTACCATCGAAGTGACTCAAACTCAGAGCAGCATTAAATATCGATGATGAAGGTAATTTGTAATTGTTTCATAAAAATACTGTCTCTTCTCACATGGTAGAAACTATATGTTGTTTAGTATATATTAATATAAAAATGAGAAGTTTTTTCACTAATAGGATTTATCCAAAGAACACAAGAAAAGTGTCTTCCCCTTAAAAGAGACAATAAGAAAAGTGTTATCGGACACATTCTTAGCAGTCTTTGTTAGAAGTTTAGGTCAAAATTAAAATACTTATTACTCATTAGCTAGACTATATTACAATGATTTACCTCCTTGGGCATATTATTTAGGAAAGAATAAAAATAATAATAGGATACTACTTACTATTACTTACTTACTATTCCTAAATAACTTTGAAAACTCTGGAACTGCAGGGCATTGTTATTGAATATAGCAATGATTTCTTATATGAGTAATGTAGGTCTTAAAATAGGATATATAAGGGTACTTTTTGTTTCAATGCAATGACTTCCCGAAGAAATCCAGGACTTGATATGAATGAAATCGCGAGACGGAAACTATCAGTTATTCATAAAATGTTTTTCACCTTGAATAAATGTTATTTCACAATCCATCGTCGTATCTATTATCCTAGATACTAATATTATTACTGTGTTGTTATAAATTATGCTGTAGTTCTATAAAACAATATGATTTAGGTAACATTGACGCAAAGTTTTCTGGAAAATCTCGAAATTACCTTGGGAAAATCCTTGGCTAATAGTAAGTGTTTCTTATTAACTACGGCAATAACTATGACAGGCAAAATTATAACGCATGACGTGGAGAAAATGTCTCAATTTATAAAACAAAAGCGTGACAATAGCTGTAAAAATGAAATGGCCGTCTAAATCATAGCAATGGACGCCGCCACCACGCCTATTGCCGGACAAAATTGTGTTTTCATGTAAAATTACGTTTAATGTTGTGTGTTATTGCGTCATTCGTTACGTTAGAAGCAGTCGATTAAGATATGATTTTGTAGGTGTTAAAAGTAGAACTTTTCTACCATTTATTCCTGCAAACTGTAACGTTGTAGGTACATATTAACTGGCCCATGCAGGTAGTAATTATGTTTTCTTTTTAATTTATAAAAAAATAATTGGTATTCCGAACTAATAAAGTTATTTGGTAGTCATCCCGGGGATTCCGGGATGAAAGTAACCTATCTCCTTTTCTGTACGACTCGACTGTACCCCTGAAAACGTGTATGCAGAATTTAATAGCGATTGGTCCAGCCGTTAGGCGTGATACCGTGGCCAAGGGAAACACAGAATAAATCATCCCATCAAAAACAAACTTGTAAAAAAGTTCCAAGTCTCGCAACTCAGTTCTTCTACAGTAAAAAGTTGTGAGATCAATGTAATACCAAGTCGGTTAATTTATTCAGTGCCTACTTAAGGGTCCTTCTGTCTAAAGTTATCATGTTATAAGCTAATCTAATAACATTTTATAGTGACCATATCCAATTTAAAAATCTTTTATGTTTTAAATAGATTGATTGGCTTGGCGATCACGTGAATTAAATTAGATTGTTTAGAACCATAATTATGTATTACATGTGAGATATATTGTGTTTTCACGTGATCGCCAAGCCAATCAATCTATTTAAAACATAAAAGATTTTTAAATTTGATATGGTCACTATAAAATGTTATTAGATTAGCTTATAACATGATAACTTTAGACAGAAGGACCCTTAAGTAGGCACTGAATAAATTAACCGACTTGGTATTACATTGATCTCACAACTTTTTACTGTAGAAGAACTGAGTTGCGAGACTTGGAACTTTTTTACAAGTTTGTTTTTGATGGGATCTCATTTCTTTTTGTAAATGGTCTTCCTCCTTTGAGCAATTTAGTCTACTTTAATAACTTGAAAGATTTTGGTACAACTTTATAATATAAACACATGCCCCATTCTTGCTTTTTCATTCCGTTGACCATTGTACCTTTGAACATAATTATGTCTAGGTAACTATGTATCTACACTTTATATCTAGGTAGGTAACTAGCTACACTTATTATTATTATTTATTAATATCTGGGCAACCGAGCTTCGCTCGGCTTAAATAGCTGTTCCCCGCGGTTTAACCCACGTTAATTTCGGAGATCCCGCGGGTATTCTGAGATAAAAGTACTACCCTATGACCTTTCCTGTACCCTTGACAACGTGTAGTATGCAATAATTAATTCACCCGCGTTGATATCAGAGTTCGCGTGGGAATTCCAGAAATGAATCCTAGCTAGATCGATTTACGGCCCCCGAAATCCCCTGTATACAAAATTTCATGAAAATCGTTGGAGCATTCAGATTAGGGTAATTTTATCTCGGAATTCCCGAAGGATCTCCGAAATTAACGCTGGTGAAATCTCATGAAATTTTGCATGCACGTTGTCAGGGGTAAAGAAAACCTAGGGATATAGGGTACTAACTACTTTGCATCTCTGAATTCCCGCGGGATCTCCGAAATTAACGCGGGTGAAACCGCGGGGAACAGCTAGTCTCATATATTTATATGGGATTACAAAGTTATTTGTGCAGTTGGTACATATAACTGCATATATAACTTTGTAATTCCATACATTTATATGGGATTACAAAGTTATTTATGCAGTTGGTGTATCTAGAAAACTGGACCGAAATTGCAAAATATTTTAATTTTTCCTTGATTTATACAATAAACACTAATTGTATTCTAAATTTCAAACTTCTATGTCTGCTAGAAGTGCCTTAGAGTTTTGATGATCGGTCAGTGAGTGAGTGAGTGAGTGACCTACAAAATTAAGGAACTTTGACTAGTTATAATTCTTAAACTACTGGTTCAAATCGAATGAAATTTAAATTATACCGTCTTTATACAATACCTGCTTGTTTACTAAAAATTCAAGCTTCTAGTTTTATCCACAACGAAGTTATAGGGGGTCGAAAATGGCCTGAATTGCTTCGAGAAAAGGGTAGTACGGCCGTGCCGCTTTTGTTGCTCGACTTGGCGGGGGCACTGCCGTGCCCCCAGATACAACGTGTTAATAAATTAATTGAAAACTTGAAAGTAGTTTGCTCAGAATCAACAAGTGAATCGATCGCACTATGTTTTAATAAAGGTTATATTTTTTATTTTCACCAGCCCATGTCTAAATTATTTATAATACAATATTTGACGCGTACGCCGCCGCGCGCCGGTCGCGCTTGGAGCAATAAAAATCGAACCGGTAGGCGCGGGCGTAGCGCTTGGAATTTCGTAGATAGGTCACCTCCAAACTAATGTTGATTAACTTTTATTTGTTATTTGTTTTGTTTTGTCGGATTTTTTTTTACATTGAAACACATCAATCAAACTACTTTTACTATTCAATTCAATTCCATTCAATTCAATTCAATTCGTTTATTTGCCAAAATATGATACAAGTAAAGGTGTTATTCTTATCTTCCTAAATACAAATCAAGGGTTTATTATAAGTTGTTAAAGTTGCAATAATGGTGCCGTTGCTTTGTTCTGGAATTTTAATAGATATTTACGATATTTTTTTAATCAAATCATTTGGAAGATTTAGGTATTAATAAAATATTATAATCTAGATTTGATAAAGTATATCTAATTATATCAATCGCATCAACCCTGGAAACTAAAAAGAAAATTTTACTTTACGTATTTGTCTATCGATGAAACCACAGCAAATAATTTTCTCCGCCGTGCCCTAAGAAGTTACGAAATTGTTATTATCGGATATTAGCTGTGTCCCGCGGGTTCACCCGCAGTAATTTCGGAGTTCCCGCGGGAATTCCGGGATAAAAAGTACCTTATGTCCTTCTCTCTATCCCTCACAACGTGTATGCCAAATTTCATCCAAATTCGTTTAGCCGTTTCTGCGTGATTGAGTAACAAACATCCAAACATCCACACTTTCACATTTATAATATTAGTAGGATAGCAGGATTAATCGGTATAGATAGGTGAAATTCCTCACCATTATTACCAGTAGGCACCAAACAACTACCACGCGCGTATATTTGTCAAGCCTTTGTTCCGGCATCTCGACAAGCCTTGATCGCGTAAATGGAGCATTACTCCTCTTGTTTATCTTTGTATTTATATTAATTAACACCGAACATAAATCTGTCGTCGCTTCGCCTTCTTCGTCCCGTATCGTAATTCGTTTACAATCGTTAATGTAGAGCAGTTATATCTCTTTCTTCTATCTAACCTAACTAATATTATAAATGCGAAAGTTTGTTTGTTTGTTACGCATCCACGCTTCAACGGCTCAACGGGTCATCATGAAATTTTACATACCTACTCGTTGTGTGGGACACCTACAGAGAATTTTCTCTTTATAACATCAGCTATCTGCCAGTGAAAGTCCCGTTACAATCGGTCCAGCCGTTTCAGAGATTAGCCGGAACAGACAAAATTTAAAAAAAATATATGTTTTTATGTCAGTACCGTATAGTTTATATGAATTTAGTGAAAAGTTGTTAGTTTGGAATTACAAACAGACACTTCAATTTTATTTATATAGTAGTAGTAGGTATAGGTATGTAGGTATGTATGTATAGATCAAATATTTGCATAATATCGTTGGAAGCGTATTTTTAAGCAGCGTTAAATGTTTCGAGTAGATTTATAATAAACTGAAGGAGATATAAAGAATATAGTTTTATTTGTGGTACTTTTGAATTGAAGTAACGATACATTTATATAGGTATAAGTATATTAGGAATCTATTTTTCTTAAACAAATTTGCGATAAATTTATGTTTTCCATACGTATGCTGATTATTTTTTTTTGTTTTTATCGCCTGTGGCGCAAAATTTTAGAAGTTTTTCTACTTTGTGTAGCAAAAACCTTGTCTGGAGTCACTCTTTTATGAGTTTATAAAAAGTTCTTCAATTCACAACAATAATGTTCTTTTACATTGCGAAAGGTCTAAAATAAAACATTATATCTACTAAAGTCCTAATAACAATATTTTGCTCACAGAACTAACCAGACTTGCCTCTGTAGAGCGCTAAAGGCTAAAATCATTTACATATTGTGGTCCCTACCAGACCTCGCGCCGAGCTCATAATCATTACGAGCCAAGCAAAATTAGCCCCTAAGGTGCTCTAGCCGACAACTACCACCACTTTATTATCCCCCAAACGTGCTCACTCATGCTAATTCGTACCCTCTGATGTGGTTTACGGTATTGGCTTGTATTAGACACGAATGAATAAAATCATGTAATAATACACTTTGTAGTTTAATTTGTGATGTTTTGAAGAATTAAAATAGTTTTTCAAGTGAAACTTCTTTGAGCACGGTGGAAAGTATACCTATTGCGGTTGCTTAAGTGCATATTTCATATTCCATCCCATATTATACCTATAATTGTGATCCCACAAAAAATATTTGTATAACGTTAGTAGATTTGTGTTTAGATACGTGATATGTGCGTTAGATATGTGTTTCACAAATATCGCAACGCGTGCTGTTTCTGGCAACAAAAATTTTAATTTTAAAATGGACCATTTGCTTGCTGCTCTCGGCGACTTTTTAATCTGTTGATCAAACAGGCGGTCGGGGCGGCCGACGACAAATTTATTCTTGTACCAACACTCAGATCTTAATCGCGATGTTTGCCCGAGATGCTAGTTTCAATGTAGATTGTCCACTGCAGAATACAGATGAAGTTCCAAGAAGTCGGGGAAAGAATGTGACACGAGTTGTAAGTAAGTTTAAAAAATAATTACCGATTTGCATGCGACTTAAGTTTCAACTTGCTCGAGACGAATGTTGAAAAAGAGCTGTGTTTTAAGGAAAATCTCAATCAAATCTGATATAGATAGTGAATTCTCTACGATTTTTCAGGTGCGTTACGATCTCAAAATTGGCATGCATCCAAGGCATTGTTATTAAAATTTGCTCGAAACCGCAGCATGTGTTTTTCGAGAATAAATTCACAACAACGTAGTAGCGTGCAAATTGTTGTGCATTAAGCAAATTCGGCCAAATTAGCAGCATACAGATAATAATAGTAGTAATAATTTCTTGTGTACAGATTGCGCTTGGGGCTATTTCGGTATCATTTGCAGACCACGGGCACCCCGTAACATCTTTGTTCGCGTGCAGAAATTGGGATGTACAAAAAATATGATTTTCTACATTATTAAGGTAAATAATTTTAAGTAATTGCCGTCATTAGCAGAGTTGTACGCGGGAAACTAAAATAAATATATCCTTAAGGGATACTTCACGTTTTTTTTTCCACAAATATTTTTTGTGGGAGTAAATACTAAAAATAGAAAAATATTTCTGTGGTTAAGCTTTTTACCCATATTAGGTAAGTACCTAAAAAGATATACTGCAGAGTATCATTGAAATCAATTTATAGTAGTTTTTGCTTGATATAACAAACAAACAACAGTTTAATTTTAATACGTATAGAAAATTAGATACTCATGTACCTACTTTTAGTCATTTTTATAGTAAGTTGTAAATTAATAAAGAGCTTCTTGCGGATAAAAAAAATTCTGTTAGCTTGAACTTGGCTTGACACGCGACCGCGTGTCTAGATAACCCATATTTTTACCTCTTGTCTATTCCACAATAAACAAGTGAACTCGAAAAAAATGTACAAATTCTTGGAAATAGGAAATGAAATAAAACAACTGTGGTGCGAACGTTTATTGTAACGTATTGAAGTCGAGTTGGCATGTTAAAGTAATAATGTTTGAGGAAGGTCGGAGAGGAACCTGACGTTGGGCGTTCATAAATAATTCGGGTCATCGTCGACGCTGGAGCATGATTTTACTTCATGCTTTTTATTTCACTTGTTTTCACATTTTCTGACTCCAAAACTTATTTAGGTACACACCTTCCAATTTTTCTACCAACATAGATAAAATCCATGCACTTTTAGATATCACTTTTGCCAACAAAATGAAAACATAGAACTTAGTTTTACTTGGTTGAGTCGATTAGAACACATAATATAACACATAAATTTTGTATTGGTATTCGCAACACAAAACATGCCTGTTACCGAGATAAATAAACAAGAAACGAATGAACTACTGCCACTGCGTGCTTCATTCCATTGCTGCGCATACAAGCAGAAAACAAATATTGGAGCTGCAAAAACGGTAACTTATAACGTCATACAGACGTTTTACAAATATTATAAATTTTAAAAGGTGGTATACTTGTCTATGTGGCCCACTGTACGTAAGTACATAATTCACTCAATTAATTGAAAAGAGTTTCGTTTGTTATCTATTTCCGATCTAGGTAAACCATAACCCTCGCCATAACCTAAAATTATCTGTTTTACAGGTTGTCCCGTATTTTATCTCTACGTTCTGCAAGTCTGTAAAAATTCCAGCATAAAACCAAATGTTTCTTTAACTTTTACAAAATTCTCGAACATTCATCCGAGTACCTAGGTATGCTTTACTATTGTGGTAAGAATAAGAATTTAAAATTTCATTGGAATGCCTAAATCAGTCAACTTTAACTAAAAGCAGGGCTGCAAATTAAAACATGAATTCCCTTACATACGAGTGAACAGCGTTCATAAAAGGGTAAATCCCTGAAAATCCCCATTTGGTTTCAGTAAGGCTTTGCAGCATGCCAGTTTTCAGCGTACATTTTTAATCTATGGATTAGCTACATGAAATTTACAAAAAAAAAAAAAATATTAAAAGGAATTGTACAAAAAATACTTTGTATCTAATAAAAAAAAACGTAGGTACGCGTCGAATTGAGAACCTCCTCCTTTTTTGAAGTCAGTTTAAAATACTTAAAATATAAAGTAGTAAACGCAATTTTAGTGTTAGACTAAAAGCGTATACTTTTATTTACAAATAAAAGATGTTTAGAGCAAATCTATTATCAGATATCTCTTTATATTACCACTAGCTCTTTAAACGGCGTTAGTTTCGCTGTTTCGGAGATACCGCGGCCCGGGTATTCCGAGATAAAAGTAGGTACTTACTACCCTATATTTTTTTCTGTACCTACCCTTGATTGAGTTTTGTTTTAAAAATCTATACTTAACTAAGTAATCATTAAAGTCGACTCTGAGTGCGGCCATTAGTTTTTTAATGTTTATTTATATCGATTGGTTTTAATTAAAATATTAATGATAAATAATTAATTATTTTGCACAATAGAAAATATTTCTTACCCTTGGGTATGTAAAACCAAAATTTATTATTCCAACATACTCGTATGAAGGTAGGTACCTACTCACTGACATAGCGCTAAGTGGAAGCTTCGTTCCAACATGGCTTCCTCGAATTCCTCCCCTACGTTCGTAGGTATAGCAAGGAGCATTGTTTTAGTGCAGTACTTAAAAACTAATCCAGCCTAGTGCTATTAAACAAAGTACTACACTACCTCTACAGCGCACTACATGCTTGTAGATACCCCCACTAACGTCGGGATTGGCCGTGGAGAGTTCCCTTAGAAATATCACTCATTGTTGTAACTCAAGTCTAGCCTTCTCCCTTTGTAAGCATTATTCTACTGGGTGTATACCTAATATTGTTTATTATTCTTACATACATATATGGATATTAATTTTTTCACTTCACTGACTCTATATTTTTCTGGGTAGGTACTTTAACCCTTATGGTGGTGGTACCCTAGTTGTCGTTGCGTGGAGAAGTTTTGTTTAGAAAAATTAGGTAGGTAAGTGTAGGTGAGTGGTAAGTGTTTTCAATTTCAAAGACCTTTTTATTGGTCTTAAAGGCCTTGTTGGTAATTTTTATGCTTGAAGATTGTTTGCTTATCTATTTTTCCTATAAAGCTACCTATACATTATCACACTATATTGCGATGAAACGTTTATGTTAGTTGGTGTGCGTGCAAGGAAGATTTAGAGTACTTTAGACAGGAAAAAACCATTATCGCCACACTCTAGCGTAGTTATCCTTACTGATATTATAAATGCCAAAGTGAGTTTGTTTGTTTGTTTGTAACGCTTTCACGGCTCAACAGCTCAACCGATCACCACGAAATTTTGCATAAACATTGTCAGGGGTACAGAGAAGGACATAGGCTACTTTTTGTCCCGGAATTCCCATGGGAGTTTTCAAATTAACGCGGGAGAAACTACATTAAACTATGCATACTAGGTCTACACGTACTTACAGAAAAAATATAGGGTAGTAAGTACTTTTATCTCCAAATATCCGCGGGATCTCCGAAACTAACGTGGGTGAAACTGCAAGGAGAAGCTAGTTATCTAAGAAAACTTATATACAATACTAGCTGTTTCCCGTGGTTTCACCTGCGGTACTAATTTCATAGTTCCCGTAAAGTTTCAAATATTCGGAGAATATTTATGTTTACTATTATTAGAAGGATAAGCTAAAACTAAGTTTATAATCAACCAAACTTGGCGTGGCTAGTTTATTAAACAAACAGCAGTGCCGGAATACAGAACCGCAATGATATAATTTGATAAATAAAGTGAATTTTCAGTTTTAGATTCTCGTAGTACCTACCTACTTGAGCTTGGAATGCGAGTTCATTTCACTTTTAAATTGGAGTTAGGAATAGGTAAGTAACCTACACCAGTTGCCACTAACTGGGCAACACGCCGTATTTATTTAACGGTACGTGGCGAATGCTCCCTCGATAGTCAAGGAATCCGTAATCAGTGTACAGATGTACACGCTAACATAATATCGATACAATGCAGACCGAAGACTTTTTAGTCGGAGAAATTTAGGATCAGGAGTTTTCGATCACAGAATTGTCGTACTTATGGATTGATTTTTAGTTGATTCTGAGCAAACTATACTTTCTATTTTTCAGGTAATTCATTAACAGGTTGTATATAAGTCTCCTTAGTCAAGTTTGCATTAGGTTACATTTTTTCAATTTTTACTAGCCCATGTCTAAATTATTTATAATACAATATTTGGCGCATACTCCACCTGCAGCAAAAAAAATCGAACCGGGACGCGCGGGCGTAACGCTTAGAATTTCGTAGATAGGTCACCTCCAAACTAATGTTGAATAACTTTTAAAGTATTTTTTCGACATAAAATATATTCTAATCATATTATTGTTTATTTTTTAAATGGGGCGTATCGGGTTTTCAGTTAATTCATTAACACGTACATACGAATCAAAAACGACGACAAGCTTCAACGTGTGTGAAGTTCATCATTAAGCTTACGTGTGAACTTTGCTGGACTGCGCCCACATTTACCCTAAGAATTAGGATAGCAGTGAGGACTTTAAGAAGGTTGATTAGTGTTTGTGCGAGTGGTTGTGACGACTTGGTGAAGGTCGCGGGACGCCATTGGACGTGAGAAGTGCATGACCGGATGTTTTGGCGATCCTTGGGGGAGCGGGCAGTGGACGTCTTTCAGCTGATGATGATGATGATGGTGAAAGCTATTGTATTCTTTATGGCATTAAGCTTTAAGGTTTAAATTGGCACATTCTCTTTTTCCGAAGACTGATCTTGTTAAAACTCTTTTATGTTTATACTGAGAACACTGTCAATTTGATATTTAAATATTTTTATACACATTCTTTTGTTTGATCATTGTTGTATGTCATTCCTTTTGAAACTATAATATATTTATCTTACCTTTTTCACCTGACTTTTATATTACTCTGCTACCCAAGTAACAAGTGGTTATGGGCCCAGGAAATAACTGATAAGTGGTTATAGGTCTCAAATAAGTCTTTTAAAAAAGGTTAAGAAAAGTGCAATGGATACTCCATCGACTTCACAGTCGGCACATTCTTCAAAAGATTTTCAGACAGCGCAGAACTCAACAAATATAAGCATATCAAAGCTAAAAGGATCAGCTAACTTCAGCACATGGGCATTTGCCATAGAATGCATGCTCACTGACCTAGAGTTGTGGGAAGTCGTTGTAAAACCCGCTGACCTCTCCAACCCTGATCAAAAACGGAAAGATCAGAAGGCTCGTGCGAAAATATGTTTATCTTGTGAAGAATCCATCTATCCCGTTATAAGGTCAGCAAAAACCGCATTTGAAACATTCAGTTGTTTACGAAAAGCTTATGCTGATGGTGGACTCACAAGGAGGCTTGCACTGATGAAAAAACTCTTAACAAATTCGTTCAAAGGAAAGATTCAACAGTATGTGAATGAGTCACTAGCTATCCAACAAGAACTACAAGGAATTGGAGCACAAGTGGATGATGAATTCTTAGCTATTATAATGCTCACTGGACTTCCAGAAAAATATCATCCCTTAGTTATGGCCATCGAACACTCTAATATGAAGATCACCACGGAAAATGTAGTGACAGCTCTTCTAAAAGAAGAATCACGAGCTGTACAGTCCTCAGCAGATACCAGCAGATCTCCAGATACAGCGCTATGCACCAAGAAACAAACAAAGAAGAAATTTTGTTCCTATTGTAAAAAATTAGGGCATATAGTGAGTGAATGTAGGATTCTAAAAAATAAGAAAAACAAGAATGTTTCGGTTTCGTCAAATGTTTGTACAAATTATACTTCCGAATTTACACTTTCATCTTGTTTCACTAATCGTTCACCCACAGGTTCACAAGATTGGTTTCTTGATTCCGGCGCAAGCTCCCACATGAGTAACAGGAGAGAGTGGTTCGAGTTCTTGTCCCCTCACGTAACTCCTATCACTGTGGCAAATAAGGAGACTTTATTGAGTCATGGTAAGGGCACTGTAAATATAAATATTTCCGATGGTGTAAATAAAATTAGTAATGTATTATATGTTCCTGGTCTCGCTACAAATCTTTTATCTGTAAGTAGTTTAGTTAAGAAAGGATTCGATGTATTGTTTACGCCGAAAGGCGCAACAATATTTCAAAGCGGTGGCTGTCATGTGACAAATCCCGTCATTGCCACAGGGTCGAATCACAACGGTATGTTTAGATTAAATGTAAATAAATTGCATTCCTTGTATACTTCCACCAAAGAGTCTGCACTACTTTGGCATAGACGTCTTGGCCATCTTAATACAAAGAGCATGGATATATTAAAAAATAAATGTATCGGCCTAGACTATATTGGAAGTTACCACGGAACATGTATTCCGTGTCTACAAGGTAAATTTTCAAAGAAACCGTTTAAGAGCTCAAAAAGTAGATCGAGTAAAGTCCTACAACTTATTCATTCGGACTTATGCGGACCTATGAGTACGCACTCGTGGGGCGGAGCCCTATATTTATTAACATTTACCGACGACTACTCTCGTAAAACTTTTGGATATCTTTTGAAAACAAAAGCCGAAGTTTACACAAAGTTTGTCGAATTTAAGCATTTAGTCGAAAATCAAACGGGAGAAAAAATTAAAATTCTCCGTTCAGATAATGGTCGGGAATATGTAAATAGCGACATGATAACGTTTATGAGGGAGAATGGTATAGTGCACCAAACCACGGTGCCGTACACTCCTCAACAAAACGGAGTTTCAGAACGTGTAAATAGAACGATCATTGAAAAAGCAAGATCTATGCTAAAAGACTCGAATTTACCTTTAGCGTACTGGGGAGAAGCGGTAAATACGGCAATTTATTTAAAAAATCGTTCACCCACGCAAGCTTTAAATAACAAGATTCCAGAAGAAGTATGGACCGGCAATAAAGTCGACCTTTCTCACTTGCGAATCTTTGGCTGCGAAGCTCACGTCCTCGTACCCAAAGAAAAGCGTTCAAAACTGGAATCCAAAACTAAAGTTTGTATCTTTGTTGGCTATTCTATAGAAAGCAAAGGTTATCGCTTAATAGACCCTAATAATCCTCGGCAGATTATTATTGCTAGAGATGTAGCGTTTATTGAAGATAAAACGCATGAAGAGTCTAATCCAAATTCCTCACATAACGAAGAGTCACCCCAACCACAACCATCTGTAATCTTTGTACCCATTCAAAATGATGAAGAACCAGTTTCACAGCCACAACATCAAGTACAGTCAGACAGTGAAGACACTCAACCCGAGATGTCACCATCTTTAGAACAGCTGACTATACCGGATGAACCTCTTACTCATGAAGTTTCCCCAATTATTTCTGAACCTGAACCCATTGTAGAGACATCAACTGAAAGACGATACCCTCTCCGAGACAGGCGTCCTCCTGAGAGATATCAGGAGAATCTCTACATGACATCAGATCAGGAACCAGAAACTTACAAAGAAGTTACAGAGCATCCGCAAAAAGACAAGTGGCTAGAAGCGATGAAAGCAGAATACAATTCATTGATTCAGCATGGAACCTGGATTCTAGTTGATAGACCATCCGGCAGGAAGACAACAAAATGTAAATGGGTATACAAAATAAAAAAGGACACAAGTGGGAACATTACAAAATACAAAGTCAGACTAGTAGCCAAAGGGTTCACCCAAATAGCTGGAGTAGACTATGGTGAAACTTTTTCACCAGTTGCTAGGCTATCTTCAGTAAGGCTTTTGTTTGCATTTGCTGTGCAATATCGGCTACAAGTACATCACCTTGATGTAGAAACTGCCTTTTTAAACGGTGACCTGGAAGAGGAAATTTATATGGAACAACCAGAAGGTTTTGCTACTGATCCAAAGGGGAAAGTATGCTTACTTAAAAAATCCCTATATGGGCTTAAACAAGCTCCGCGTCAATGGAACAAAAAAGTATGCCAAGCGATGGCTGCTCTGTCGCTGACTCAAGCCGCATCAGAACACTGTCTTTACTATAAAAGAGACGGACCTAATGATTTTATCGTTATCGCAGTGTTCGTCGACGATTTCTTTTTTATGACAACCAATAGTGATTTAAAAGATAATTTTGTAAGCGAACTCAAAAAGACGTTTACAATTAAAGATCTCGGTCCTGTCAAAGACTGCCTCGGTATGAGAGTCGTACAAAGTGAAGGCAGTATAACCCTCGATCAGACAAAATATATCGAAAAATTACTAGACAAGTTCGGTATGAGCGACGCGATCTCGGTCACTACGCCAATGGAACTTGGGTTAAAACTCACTGTTCCGGAAAAGGAAGAAGAAAATCTAGAAGTCCCATATCAGGAGCTTATCGGCTCATTAATGTACATTTCTATATGTACAAGACCTGATATTGCCCACACGGTCTCGTACCTATCTCAGTTCAATGCACATTACGGGGGGGTACACTGGAAGGCCGCTAAGCGAGTCCTTAGATACCTTAAGGGTACGAAGGAACTCAGACTTCACTTCAAACACGGTGACCACTCTTACCCAGTAGGTTACGCTGACGCCGATTATGGAAGCAATCTTGTGGACCGTCGATCATTCACTGGATTCACCTTCCTGATGAGCGGTGCACCTGTGTCGTGGGAAGCTCGCAAACAGCGAACAGTTGCACTTTCCACAACAGAAGCTGAATATATGGCTTTGGCTGAAGCTTGTAAAGAGGCCATATATTTAAAGACGCTCATCAGTGAAGTATTCTCGGTCACTCATCCCATAATCATTCATACCGACAATCAAAGTTCACTCAAACTAGCTCATAATAACACCTATCACGCACGTACTAAACACATTGACATCAAACATCACTTCATTAGAGACTCACTATCACACCACGACATACAAGTCAAATACATACCCACAAATGACATGGTCGCAGACATTTTGACAAAACCCTTGCCGAAACTGAAACATTTTAAATGTACAAATTCTTTAGGTTTAGGCTAGTTCTAGGTTTTGTATGTCTTTAGATCATATTGTATGTATATAGGGTGTGTATAGTTTAGTGATGTGTTTATATGTACAGGATGTTGTTTTTATTATTTCAGTGCTAGTGATAAGTGTATAGTGAATTTTGATACTGTCTTTTTACTTGTATTATAATGTGTATATACAGGGTGTTCTCATTACGGGGGGGTGTTAAAACTCTTTTATGTTTATACTGAGAACACTGTCAATTTGATATTTAAATATTTTTATACACATTCTTTTGTTTGATCATTGTTGTATGTCATTCCTTTTGAAACTATAATATATTTATCTTACCTTTTTCACCTGACTTTTATATTACTCTGCTACCCAAGTAACAAGTGATCTCAATGGAACAAAACCTATATTTTGCTGAATCAAACAATTATATAACAACCAGTTCAAATGCATTCACCTGGTACATATTTTTTGCGTGATACCTAAGCGTTATTTGGTGTATTTTTTTATTTATCATCACGACGAAAAAACGCACGTCTATTCCGAACAAAAATTTTAATATTGAACTGGCGAAGGGATACCGAATTAATAATTCAAACTATAAGCACAGCGAAACAACCTTTAGAGATGATACTGGCTAACACAAACTAAACAAAACATCCGATGGACCGACAACATTTCGCAGTGTAATACAACCATAATAAATACACTGGATATTCTACGCAATCCCGGCTCGGAGTGCTAAATTAGGGTATGAATTATTAGTAAATGTTGATATAATAGATGACTGGGATGCTCGTTTATGAAAAGTTACGTGCAGGTCCTCATTTTAAAATTAATACGCATGTAGGTATATCTACAATTTTGACGGCACCGTCGGTGAAGTGGTAAGGTTACGCTGGCTGTCGTGGGTTCGATCTCCACAAATAACTCTGCTATTGACCGTGTTAACAACTGTGTTATGTGTTAAGACACTTTGAAGTGAGGAATTTTTAAAGTTTATAATAAAACCGCTACACATATATACATACCACTCATGACATTTACCATTTACTAGCTGTCCCCCGCGATTTCATCCGCGGTATTTTCGGAGTTCCCGCGGGAATTCCGGGAAAAAATTAGTTACTATACGGCCTAAGATATCACTTCAACATAATTTTTGTTACTTTCCGTCTATACGCTTCATGTTTTAAGTAGAAAATTCAACATATCCACTGACAGTAAATTGCTATTACAGTATTCGTACATATGTATAAGGAGCTCTCCGACCCGAGTTCGTTTTGGGCTTTGGCAAGTAGAAAGTGTGCATACCTACATCATAAGTATGTATTTACAAAAAAGTATCAATATAAGGTGTCTGGTACCAGTAAAAGCTCTATTTAGTTTAGGAGTAGGTGACGTTGTGTGATAATGTCCAAACATTATATTATTAATTTGTGTGACATCTTTCTACTATAGTTAGAAAAGTCTGCTATACGCCAGGTGTCCGAAATTTGATCGCGGCGATGGGTGATGTGCTTAAAGACAAACGGAAACTATTTTTTTTTATTTTGCTAATAGGTAATATTAAAACTGTTTATTGTTATTTTCAATGATATTTAATTAAATAACTAGCATAATTTCATAATGGTTGAGTAATTGAGGCGTGAAAGCCTAACAAACAAACTCACATTCGTCTTAATAATATATTATGATATACAATATACAATTATACATGCTCCTTAACATTTATTTTTCCTAAAAAGAAGCAACGGTCAGTAAAATAGAAGGTTTGTATACATATTATTTACTTATGAATATTTGCATTTCATTTCGTCATTTCGCTCATTACCCCTCACAAAATGTTAATTTTGAATAGGTGTAGATAAATAAAAATCCCAGAAAATATTTCGACGGCCCCATCGAAGGCCAGTCACGTGCGAGTTAAATGGTCCGAAACGGGAAGCAATAAACCTATTGTTTACACCGCTACATTTACTTTTTATCAATATTTATTGTTATAAATTTCGACTCGCCGATAACGTCGGTACTATGATTTATATGGCTGCAGCTGTGAAGTAGTATTTGAAGGTTGTCACTTTTAATGATGTCACAATACAGTAAACACGTGGACACGTTAGGTTCCCCCCTGTTCACCCGCATCAATTTCGGAAATCCCTCAGGAAATATCATGGGTAACTTTAACATAAAAAAATCCCAAAAGTGGATCAAATTTCAAAAAAATAAAGTTTTAACTGTTTATTACCTTATTTTCTTGTGTTTACATTCGATGTCCTTGTGTGAGATCAAGAATAAAGCCGCGCTTAAAAAGAAAGTGGTCGACTTATACGATCTAAATTCGATTTTAAAAGAAGAAAACTAATGAGAGAAAATTATAATCTATTTTCACACAATGACCTAAAATATAAACATAGCTCACAGCCATTGACAGACCCATATTTTATGTTCTTTTTGTAATAATTTTAGTAAATTTATGTGGGTTGTTGTTAAATAATAAGACTAGTAAACGGAAAATAAAATGCTATGAGTTCGTCGGTGTGCTGCGATTGGTCGGAAATTTAAGAATAGCGCAGTTCAACCCCTCTGGCGGAGTATCGTATTGCGGTCATGGAGCCAAGAGTATCAATTAACCAAAATGGCCGCCGAATAAACTTCCGTTTGTGCGAGTTATTATATGATTTACCAAGATAGCAAGAATAAAATATTTATAATACTTATACTTACAGGTACAGAGGCATAACTGCAGGAATCTTTTTAATAAAAATATCTAAAGCTGTTAAAAATTATTGTAATATATCTATTTAACCTTACATATTATCGTCTTCTGCCGCGTCGCGTCGGTCTGTCTGTCTATACGCGATTAACTCAAAAACTACTGAGTGAATTTTCATTTTCGGTTTTATTTCATTTCATTTCGGGTTCAGTTTTCACCAATAGATAGAGAATGATTAATGAGGAGTCACTGTGAACCTAGCATCTCAAATGTTGGCATCTCAAAAAAAAACTTCAGATTTACTTGCATCCAGCATAGTTCTACAGAACTATTGTTGATAGATTTCAACAATAGTTCTGTTGATTTACCAATTTAAACGCAATTTAAAGAATGAGATGCCAACTTCACAAATGACATTCCAGCATCTCATAAAATTTGAAGTATTTGAGCATCGAGGAGTTATGTCTAGCATAGTTCGGGTTCAGTTTTCACCAATAGATAGAGAGTGATTCATGAGGAAGGTTTATTCTGGAATTTCCGCGAGAACTCCGAAATTACCGCGGGTGAAAACGTGGGTGATAGCAGAACATAAAAGTTGCATCTTAAATCTACAAATTTCTTTTTAAAATTTTAACAACTTTATTGAAAGTTAAATACATATTCCAGCGATCTTTCCAACTCAGATACCGATACTTATAATTAATGTATAAATTACCTGTATATGGATTCCATAGTTATTTATTTTTCAAATAACAAGATTATCTATTTTAACGTATTTACAGATTTCTTAGTCCTTACTTGTCCTCTATTTGCAACAAAAAACAACTCCCTCAGGCTGACAACCATTTCAGTCAGCCATCAGTTTTGAAGCCAAAGGAAAAAGTGACTCCCTTTTTAATCAGACCAAACTAAGACAAATCCCGATGCTCGTTGGCAAACCCTTTTAAATAAAGATGAATAATTTAAATTAATTCAGACGTGATGAAAATATGACGAAATGTACAAAAAAAACCTATTGAATTGAGAACTTCTTTTTCCTAAGATGATATAATTTATTAGCATGAAGGTACTAAATCCCTAGTTGGTACCATTACATATAATAGGAGTTCTTATTATATTTTAAGCTTAACCATTCTTAGCAGAGGTAACATGAAAAGAAATCGGTCGTCTAGTTCTTCTGATTTGCAATGCGAATGTGCCGTGTGGTTTTGTGTTTCGTTTCAGTTTGCGACGGTAGATGGGGTGAGCAGCAGTAATTACGGTGTAGGGACTAGTACTAACTCTGGTACTGCAACCACGACGCAGATGCTGTTCTAAGTCAATCTAGAAGCAGTTAAATCAAAACGTTGCTACAGATAAATAAAGAACTTGTAAAAAACTTTCAAAACAGCCATGAGGATGAGATGAAGTTTCCAATGTTGTTTTCATAGATATGCCATCCAGATTGTTAGAGGTTTTAATACTACTCAAACTGGTTATGCTCTTAGGTAAGTCTCAGTTTATCTTCTCCATTTAGCAGCACAATGAGCAAGAGAGATCTTGACCAATCTAAAAACTTAGGTAATAAAGCAACCTCTTAGTAACTTGTGTTTAATGCTTATCATTCTATGAGATAGTAACTAGACGCGAACCAATGCCATGTAGATAATTAAAAGAAAATCTGTCAATTTTAATACTTATTAATAGCATTAATATTTCAGTTTTAGATTCTGTAGCCACGATGACTATAGTTTAATCCAAAACAATACTATATTTATTATAATTTTTGTCAGGCTGTTTTTGTAATACTCAAAGACCGCCTCCATAGAGAGTTGAACCCGAAACTTTATGATTGGGTATTGGAAAGTGGTCTGGTGACCACTGCGCCAATTTGGTCGTAAGGTTGAAGCAAAAGGGTTACCGTGGAACACCTTTTGTAGAAATGAAGATGGTAAATGTAGTGTATCTAGTCAACATTTAGTTCCACGGTAAGTATCTCTGCCAAATGAACGCGGCCGGTGTTCATGGTAATTGTGGACCTCACCTGATTGTCGATGCAGCACTAAAAGCAGTGCGGTGATAAATATTGTGTCGGCATCCTTACTATGCGAGGAGCTCCTAGACTGTGATTTTGCTAGTCACTTTTTGCTTTCATTTCAAATTCAAATTCAAGTCCTTTTTTCAAAAATTTAAGTCTCTCTCACTCTTTGGTCAAGTTACTTGTTATCGAATCTACATTATGAAAGTTTATTTTTAGCGTGTTTCTTTTACCTATTTGTTATCCATGAATAAATATCGTATCTACATTATGAAAGTTTAACTATTCCTGTGTATTAATTTTGAAATTTAATATACAGGATACTAATAGAATTATTTTTGAAGAATTTTGAAATTTCTTCAAAAATAGTTCTTGAATGAAAGTTACCCTATTATTTCAACTTCGTAAATTTTAGAATTATTAAAAAAACCGAAATATATTTTACCGCTCAGAATAGGTACTTTTTTGTTCTGTTCCGCATTGAAACTCTTGGTCCGTCAGGTGCTAGCGCTTTAAGCCTATTCGGAGTGATTATGCATAAATAAAAAAACCTAGCAGTTTCGTTGCGCAACGCCTTAGCATTGCGAAATAAACGGGTTTTAATTAATTTTAAGATTTTATTAAATTTGTTTATCAGAGCAGGTAAAAATACTAATTTTAAACTCATTTTAATTCTGATTCCTGATGACCAGGCACCTCAAAAATTTGCCCTGACCAACTTGAAAATCTGTTGATGTAAACTCTTTCGCTTAACAGATTCATTACCTTCAGACCTATAAATAGCGAATGTTGCTCAATTTAATGTGAAATCTTTTTTCTAAATCCGAGCCTACTTAAATATCAATCAGTCTCGCTGGGTCGTCGTTTCAATCAATCACCGTCCGATTGAAAATTCAATCGTTATAAATGACGACTGAAGAAGGATTACGTGACTATATTACACAGCATCGGTGAAACAACTTCAATGGAACATTTTTATTTATGTTTTCACAATAATAGGTACCTAATATCTTCTTAACATCCCTGTAGGAAAAAAAAAACCGGTAATAATATGTATTTTATCTTTGTTTTTCCATCATTACTGCTATTATTTTACATTTTATGTTTGGAGTTCGTGAGATTTTTACAAAGTGCATTTCATGAAGTAAGGGAGGAGATTGAATCAATATTTTTAATATAATTGCTAAAGCAAAAGAATTGTATTTAGCGAGCATAAATGTTTATTTCCATTGCACTGATAGAGACGGTATAATTGAGAAATTTCTTTACACAAAAAAAAACCCGTCGATGGTAATTTAAATTATACGCTCAAGACTTAATATATTAAGCCATTTAGATTGGACAAGATACTCATAAAACAAAATAAATTGTTAAAATTTTAAATATATCATTACCTAAATTAAATTTATGTTTTCTTGAACAGAGTGCGTTCAGGTATGTGTAGTGCGTATATTTTCGCACGAAGTAAAACTTTTGTTTAAATACGAAATAATAAAAAAAAAATGAAAACTGTCGAAACCTGTAATGTAATTTTATTCAGGGTGTAAATTATCCTAATGTTTTTTTTTTTTATTTACCGTGCCCGAAGAAAATTTATTTCATTTTATTTTATTATAGATTTATTTTATTATAAATTTCCGTATCGTCCGTTGGGTAAGTGGAACTACGCACACGCAGATTCGTATCTCTTTCTCACTCGAAAGCGCGTGCACGCTGCTTTGGCTTTGGTGTGTAGAGCGTCCGATAGCCATCTATGGCCGATATGCAGTTAATAAAATGTAATGCAGTAAATAATGCAGGTGAAATACCACTCGACCGCTTACACGTACCGTTGTTTACCTCTAGTGATATTACATTAAAAGAAGAAGTGGATAGGTTATGCAATTCCATAGAGTACCTATTAATATAGATACTAATGGGAAGTGAATGGCATGCCTTCTGGTGTTGCAGATGTCTATGGGCCGCGGTAATCACTTATCATCAGGTGTACCACTTGCCCGTTTGTCCCCTATGACATAAAAAAGTCTATTAAATATTTTCTACATGACTGTAAACATCTTAATATTTATCACATTTATTTACCTCTTGTTTTTTTGATAGCGACTTATCGCGGCGATGAAATAAAGTTTGAAATTCATAATTAGAAAGCTTTATACTTAACCCTAAAAATATACTTTGAGTAAGTAACTATTTCACATACGAGTAAGTACTCATAAAACGCATTATGACTCCTATTCACTATGATCATAACACGGCGCGTTAAGATAAAGTGCCACAAAAAATTTCTTTCCCTCGTAATCAAAGAAGTGAACTTCAACAAAAATACATCTACAACGACCCTTAGGGCATACAAAATGTTAATTTCTAATATTTTGACATCTAGAACGTTTGAGAATGCGTTTTTGGACGCGTGTTATGGGCAAGACATGTTGTTTGTCATAGTGAATAAGGGCCCTGAGCTCGTTGTGACCGCGTTCACAACAGAAGCAGTTTTTTATTCATAACATTACGTTCATATTTCAGCCACTGTATTTAAAAATGTATTATTTGGTATTTGTCCTGTGCCAAAGAGGAGAGCCGTAATTTTCTCGGTACGTCCTGACTCCCATTATAGGTGATTCACGTTTATGCATCATAATAAAAACGCTATAAAATATCTCTTTATTGCCATCCTCCATGCATGAGTGGCATTGAAAATTAAATTATTCAGTGTTTATTAATTTCAAGTTGGCAGTAGCCTGTACTGCACATTTAAAACTGTTTCTATATTATCGTATTAAACTCATCTCGTGGTCCATTTACCCATTTAGTTAATTGCTCGCCCCACATCAGCAACAGATTTCAATTTTAGCATACTGATTTTTCTATTGCTTGTATACTCACCACTTCCCAGTCTTATAAATCATAGTTTTATTATCTGTATCTGTATTTTATACATCAACCTGTAATCTCTCTTCTTTTCTATTAAAATAAATTGTGTGTTGAATAATTTGTAACAAAAGTTATTATAATATGATTTAATTCTTATTGATGCTCTCAGTTTATTACAAATGCAAAATCTTTTCAAGTTCTAACTATTAGACAAATCTTCGGGGGCTTTGCAATGCAAATTATCTGACTTTGATATACAATACCATTCGGTATTATACAAAGTAAAAGTTTTCATTTGATTGAAATAAATTGGGTGCCCAAATCTAGACTTATATTTATTTTTCTACGAGAATGAAAAAAGATTAAAAGAAGAAAATTGTCTTAAGATATTTTATAATAGTAACTGTATCCTGCGGTTTGACCTGCGTTAATTTCGGGGATCCCGCGGGGATTATGGGACAAAAAGTAGCCTATGTCCTTTTCTGTATAGTAGGTATCGGTATGCAATAATTAAGACAATTTCAGATTTCCCGTGAGAATTCCGAGAAAGTGTTTTGCGTGATATTTTGATGTACCTATAAGTTATATATTTGAAAAGTTTCATTAAAATCCATTCAGTAGTTTTTGCGTGAAAGATCCATACATCTATACATACAAACTTTCGCGTTTATAATATTAGTAAGGATAAGCCTGGGTATTTGCTGCCTGGGCGGTAAGTGTTATTTATTATGCATGCGATTCATTTGATAATGAATACTCCATACAATGTTGACTCTGTTTTCAAGAACTAAATCTGTGAATAATAAAAACTGCTGCTTCTTCTACTTTTTGTTTGCTACTCTGAGTTTTTACCTCCACATATAACTTATATTTAACAGTGGCGTTACAACTAGGGTTAATGCTTCCTGTGTTTTGGGTTTCGCTACAAATATATCCACTTAGTGACGTTGTTACTGTGCGTTTTGTTTCTTTTGTTTATTATTTTTAACTGTCAACGGGAAGTTACCTAATGGATCTTAGAAAAGGCTTCATTTAACTGTTGTTTTTATAATTAGGTTGGAAAAAACTTTATATTTTCGGAATTGTCTGCTGTAAATATTTTAATTTTTTTAATTTCAAATCGCCTATTTTGTTAAGTGGGCAATAATTGCTACCTCATTGGGATGTTCAAAAACGATATTATTAAAATATATTGTACTACTAGCTGTCTCCCGAGATTTCATCCGCAGTAATTTCGGAGTTCCCGCGGAGGTTGCGGGAAAAAAGTACTCTATGTCCTTCAGTTCCCGAGGGAATTCCGGGATAAAAAATATCCTATCTTTTAAGTTGGACCATATTATAAAGGTTGCAAAATTTTATCAAAATCCGTTCCCTAGTTTCGGAGTTCATCGCGGACAAACAACGTGACACGTGATTTATATATATTAGATTAAAAATTGGAATTTAACAGAACATTTATTCTACATTATTATATCAGCCATTACTTTTATTTAGGCTCATGAAAGCGTGGTCTCATGTTAGTCTTGATTTTATTTTTATATTTTTGGAAAGATACAAAGAAGTAAAATTTTTGATGTAATGATTTTGATTAGTTACCTTCAAAAAAATACAATCGTTAACATTCGAAATGCGAGGGGTGAGACCACACACGATCAAACCGAGAGAGACCAAAATAAAATCGATGTCTTAGAAAAGTTCTTAACACGAAACCCGCCGGGCACAGAAATACACTGCACGTTCGATTTCCTTATGTTTTGAACTGTAGTGATAATAAATACATCAACGATTCGACTGATCGTTCACATTTTAACGAGTAAATTAACAGTCATTTGAATGGCCACAATTTAATTTTTATCGTTAACCCAGATCAATTTTAGATTCACCACTCGTTTGAAAACAGAAGCTGTGCAACTGTGATTTGTGCCTCTCATTTTATTACAAAAACACAATTTCAGCGTATACAACGTGTTAATGAATTAACATGAAAACCTGATTTAAAAATATATAAAATAATATGAATAAAATATATTTTGTGTCGAAAATATTTAATATACTTTAAAAGTTACTTAATATTAGTTTGGAGGTGACCTATCTACGAAATTCCAAGCACCACGCCCGCGCCTACCGGTTAGAATCTTTTTTACTGCGGGCGGCGTACGCGCCTAATATTATATTATAGGTAATTTAGACATGGGCTAGTAAAAATGAAAAAATGTAACCTATAGGTATAAAAACATAGTGCGATCAATTCGCAAGTCGATTCTGAGCAAACTACTTTCTAGTTTTCAGTTAATTCATTAACACGTCGTTACTGTATGTAAGGTACCTACAGTATACATACTAACCGCTTCCTACAATTTTACCCTTGTTAATTTCGGAGTTCCCGTGAGAATTCTGGGATAAAAAGTACGCTATGTCCTCCTCTATGTCCTTCTCTATACGTGTGTAAAAATTTCATTATGATAGTTAAGGATTAGTGGTTTCTCGCGGTTTGTCCCGCAAATTTTCAATTCCCACGGGGGTCCCGGGATAAAATGTATTCTATGTCTTTTTCTGAGCCCTTGAGAACATGTAAAATATCATAATGATCGGTTTGGTAGTTAGGGCGTGAAAGCGTAACAAACAAACTCACATCCGCATTTATAAAAATATTAATTATAGGATTATCCAATAAAACTTTTATTGTCCACTGAGATTTGTTTCTAAATTCTGAAATAATTCATTCTCAAAAACAATTACGGAGTAATTATGCAATTTTTTTTTGTTAAAATATCTATACAAGTCAGACTAAGTTAGCAATGAAGTAGGTATGGTGTAATAGGTATAATAGGTATGGTGTAAATCCGTCGTGCCCACGCAATGTTCTTTTTTCTCATTTTACTTTTTAACATTTGTTTGTGATTATTGCACGTATACTGTACGTTTTTAAAAACTGCAATTAAAGATTAGTATCTTTTCTTATGACAAGAGTATTTAATTAGAGATTATGTAGTTTAAGTTGCGTTAATGATATCCGTAATGTTTTAATGATATGTAGGTACCTACTTATCCGAATTTTTTAAAATCTTCTTTGCTACGGGATGAAGAAGTCATTAATGAGTATTAGGTCTTAAGATGTGTTATGACATTTATTGCCATTTTTTTTGTCCAGAGTCCCTCGGGAACACTTTGTGTAGGAATGGACACCACTATGTTGAACGCGTGAAATCAGTGTTCCCTTCTTAGAGAGAATAAAATGTATCCTATGCCACTCAAGGATAATGTAACTTCCTATCAGTGAAAGAATTTTTAGAATCGGTTCGATAATAATAATAAACTCTTTTTTGAACACCACTTAATATAAACAATAACAAAAACAATTTTACTACAAAGTGTAACAATCGGCGGTCTTATCGATAATTCCAGAAACAAAATAAACAAAAACCTTTTCGAAATATTATTACGAAAGGGAAAGGGAATTATTATTATTTTACAGTTTCCATTTTATGTTTCTAAGAAAAAAAAGTGCATCAAACTTTAAAGTTTATTTTTTTTATTGACGTCTAATAGAGTCACACTTATGGCCAACTATGAGTAAACATCTTGGATTTGGTCTTTGAAACTAGGTTTTGAATAGATTTTAAATAATTTGTATTTCTAGGTACAAGAAGGGGATTATAAAGTTGTGGACACAAAACATACAATCACTCTACCACTTAGTACAGAACTATAAATTTTATACTTATCAAGTTGTACCACACTTTCAGAGTTTACTTTTATCACGGCGTCCAGACTGGAAAAGTTGGTATCGCGACGGGACGACAGAAAACAAGGGCCGGTGACTCCACCCCCGGCCGCGACGGGATTAATTCACTGAATAAATAAAAGTCAGCGGATTAGGCCGAAGTCGTTCCCTCCCTCTTAAGCTGACCTCGCGTGCTTTTGTGGAAAAATGCCCACCACATAAATAAAGTCCAGACGACACGGAATCAAAGTGAAAAGCAGACGTATTTATTGTATGTCACTTGACGTATTTATTTCAAGGGGACCAGCTGATTAAATTATGCAACGTCTTGGCAATTTCTTATCTCTACTCCTAATTTCGGTAAGTCACTACGACATGATAAATGTCGCCGTTGGTTTTAGTCCGATTAGCATAAAATGTGATGTTTGCGATTAAATCTAAGTAATACACGTTGATGGCAGTAAAACTGACAGTGAAATAGATATTATTGTATGTTTTATAACACTAAATACCATTGGTATGTTGAGAAAATAGAACAAGTAGGTATATACATAACGTAAGCACACTTCAGCCGTTTTCCACTCATGTTACGCAAATCTTTGCTAATATTTGCGAAGAACAAATGTTTAATGTGTCCAGATTAAACATTGCTATAGATATAATGGTTTGAAATCTCCGGAGAGCTGGGAGATATTTGGGAAAACCTTTTTGAATTTTCTCTTTGAATGAGGGACGGAGGTATAGGTATTTTTAGCTTGCGGTTTTCTGCACTTTCGAAATGAAATAGTGGTTTTAGTGGTTCATGTTAAACGGTACAAATATGATTAATATTGAAATAGCGCAAAAACTCTATATTAGAAATATTTTTCAAATGGAATAAGAAAAAGAAATGAAAGAATATTCAACTAAATATGTATTGCAAAAAAGATTACACCTAGTGCATATCGTGTAAGTATATAGTAAACTAATATCGTGACGTCAGCGAGGAAGGCTTCGCCGCTATACAGTATACGTAACAGCAAATTGCATTAGGATCATGTGGAAATTGACACAGTATATGCAAAATACTAGTAACCACTATGAGTAAATATTTAATATAATAATTGATATATTGTATATTATGTTTAAAAAAGTATCTATAAAAATTTCATATCACAGTAATGGCATAAACTGAAGGTTTGATTAAAGGTCCAAGTCAGGCTTGCACATGTTAAAAATGAATCATAATAATTCAAATAAAAATCCATACTTATACTTAATATAAGAATACTGAGAAAATATTTGACGACAGGTGAGCGAAATAACACGTATTCCTTTTACTGCGCACAGAAAATTGATTGAAGAAGTGGAACTGATCATAAAATGCGCATTCGATCTATGAGAAGTCGCTTTCAATCAATCACAGGCTAATCGAAAATTCCAATTCAATAAACGAAGAGGCTATGGAGGACGGATTATGTGTCTCATTATTATATATTACTGGGATTACTTTTATCCATCCTCGTTTGAGTAATATCCACCTTTCAATTTCCATTATAATTTGATTCATTTATATTCAAAGACGAAAGCCTAGAAGCGAAATGAATTTGGCTGAATAGGTATCTCAAATTTTAACTAAATATACCTGCAAATGTTTCAGTTAATTGATGTCTTTTATCGCAGTTATTCTTAATTACAAACTGATTGTAAATATTTATAAGAAGTTTTTTTTTTTAATCAATAGGTAAGCATTTCGTTTATCGAGCAAAATAGTCATAAACATGCACATAATTCAATTTTATTATATAAATGAAAAAGATCTTTAATTTAGTTTAATGGGAAAGTTTGAATATTGTGTTCTATGTTTGTAACTTAAAGGAACGTAGCTAGACGTTGGTTATAGTATGATTTTAACACCGTATAAGTAGCAAATGACTGCATTAATTTGTGCAAAAGTAATAAGCTCGACAACCATAAATCTTCAACTCAAATTCTACTACTAACTCAAAGTTAGAACTGCCTAAAAAACTATGCTTCATCATACGGAGTATTCGCACATATCCGAGTCGGATGGAAGTGTTAGATATTGAGACTAATTCCCAGGAATAAGGGTTCGTCGTAAGTCGGGAAAGGTGACATTTTATTGAATAACGACCGCCCGCCGCCGCGTCGCGTGGTGGCTCGGTTGATAAGCGAAGCGACACGGACGGCGGGCGCGACAATGTCACCTCGACCCTTATCATACATACTTACAACTTTACCTATAATTCTAGTTACACTAGAAGCGCATAAAAGTATAGGTATAGTATATGAAAATAAGTATTTGTTTTTTTTTTATTATTATTATTTTTAGACAATCTTCACGAGGGTAGCCAGTAAGTTATTATTTTAAAAGAGAACCTTGTTTTTTATGACACGTAGTTATCTTGGTTAAAAAATTAAAGGTTAGAAGAAGGTAGGTAGTTAGGTACATACAATTTTAATAATAATAAAAATAAAATTATAAAAGATAGGTAGGTACGTCCGTATTTTATGCACTTTATTACATTATATTAAGGGTAAATTCCTTTAACAATCTATGTTAATATTATACATTCATAGTATAAACTGATTAAAAAATAGTACTGATTGGAAGCTGCAATATCTACCCTAAATTATGTAGGATACTTTATATTATAAAATATAGAGTTCACAAGGTAAGTAATAAATAAACTAAAGAAATTCCTCAATTTGAAAATAATGAATCTTAATTTTTTTTTCATAAGATTTGATGTTTTTAGCTGGTTTTAACAAGATTTTTAACTTCCAAGTGATCCATTAAACATTCACCCAACTGGACGGTTAAAATAATAAAGCAAGGTGGTCTCTATAGCAATTTTCTAATAATTATAATCTTCCGCTCCGTCGAGCTGCGACAAAGATAAAATTAACATATTTCTTTTAGGTATCTATTGTCCCAGAAAATTAGACATCGAATGAACAAATCGTTAGTCTAGCAATTTGCTGTAAAAATTACATGGCGTGGGATCCAATTAGACGGTATAGAGGCGAAGATGGACTGCTCTACCGAGGTATGAAATGAATAATGCTTGGTGTGATAATTATGTAGTAGATATTATATTATTTCTGATATAAATTTTTAAGTGGTTATAAAATATTTGATCTTTTAGTAGATACGATTCTGCCATTAAATACCAATAATAATAACGTTTGGACATTATCACACAGTGCGCTAGCGTAGCGGTCGATTATGCGTATATTAATTATCTTAAAGATTATGCTAACCACTAAGTAGACGATGCTTCCTATTTTACTTTATATATGTATGTGTATAGAGTGTAATACAGGTAATAAATATAATGTAGATATAATAATTTACTAACTTAATTAATACGATAAACATATGAAAAAAGTGTCTTCTAAAACTGAGTATAAGCACAAACTTTGATGTCTAAAAATAAACAAATACATAAGTTATTAATACTAACTGACTTCATAATATGTGTAACGGTTAGGAAAGCATTTTGCTTCTTGTATTAAAAATGCGTAATTTTGTCCACTTTAAGCTTTTCCTGTCATCATTAAATCTGAATTTCATTATCCAAAAATAATTGGGCCAATTTGGAGCCGTAATTGCGAAGTCATGTCTGCCCCGAAACGAACATTGATAAATTCAGAAGAACACAAAAATAGAACATAATAATAACTTGATCCAAATTTTCGCCTAACTAGCTGTTCCCAGCGGTTTCACCCCCGTTAATTTTGGAGCTCCCGCGGAAATTTCGGGATAAAGAAGTACCCTATGTAAATGTACTTCTTAACCCCAGAAAACGTGTAGTAGGTACCTATATCCAATATTTCATGCATTTTTTTGTCAATTCCAACAATTATCGTTATGTTTCAAACAATTTACACAAAACCTTGACAAATTATATATAGGTACTTAAACCTTCTTCATGAATCTATCTGTTAGTGAAAACCGCATTAGAATCCTTTCTTTAATTTTCGAGTTTATCCCGAACAAACAGACCGACAGACAAATGTGTGTGTTATAATAGATATGTGGTGATTAATAATGTTTCTTTATTATTATTAATTATTAAAAATTATTTATTATTAAAAATATAATCATTTTCTGAAAAAGAAATAAAAAGTCACAGCACTCACGGCTCATCTGTTAGTTGATTAAACGTAATAAATTAATTATGACGTTTTGCTGCCTTTTGTGTGGAAATTTCGATCAGCAACTATCTAGGTATGTAAAATAATATTATAGGATACAAAACTATTTTTACTATATGAAATGGTACTATTTGTGTTGTTTTAATAGGTAGGTATATTCTATTACAATGAAGTTAGAAGCCAGTCATTGATATACTAAACACGTATTTTTACATCAATAAGTCTAGTGTAAATAATCTATAATACATGAGATGTGTCAATAGTCAATATCAATTTTAGTTAGGAACTCAAGATAGCGTGAACAACTATGTATTTACTTAATTCATATAGGTATTAAAATAAACAAAAATAGTATCTATTCTAAAATACATCAAAGCGAATTTCCTTTGAGAAACGAATGTTAAAATACTACTACTTACTTTGTTTGTCATGATATTATATTGCAGTCGTAAACAATATTAATGCAAGCCAATTTGAAGCGAGTCAAATTTTATCTATCCTAAGGGACAATTTCCTCCTGTGGAACGACCGCGGCCACCCGGGCATTTGGCGTAATGAGAAAACGATGAAACCAACTTGGCCTAAATTAGAAGCCAGTTGGATGGGTTTACATGCCCGTAGAATCACAACACAATAATTATTTATACATATAATATTAATAAACTTTTTTATTAGATCTATAGCACGGCAGAGCATTATTCCGCCAATAGGCTATTTCACTGTTGTTGGAATGTTGATATCCAATAATTACACTCGGAAATATCATGGCATAACATAAGCGAAAAAATCAATAGTTGTTTTTTTTTAAATAAAATAGTTATTACCTGTTTGATTTTGACTGTCTGTCTTTTTCTAAAACGGAATTTTGTAAAGCGGTTATAGGACGCTACAAACCGAGTGATGTCATAGGACTGTAGCGCTTTCCTTGCCTAACCTGAACTTTGAAAGAGTCATATCTCCGAAACTACAAAAGATATTTATAAAACAATAGTGCTCATATACTACTAATACATAAATGCTTATAAAATATTAATAAAAAATTCATACTAAAATCCCCTATTCCCACAACTATACCTACTAGGCTAGGCCGTAATACGGAGACGTTTGCTCCCTAAGCCAGGGAAATCAGGGTACAAATTCGAAATGGCGGCGGGCCGGTTGTTCCAACCACAAACGCGTACGCTCGTCACGGCATTACACTACCGCATTTTTGTTAGTAAAATTTAGGTTTCAGTATAGGAGAGCAAAGGAGTGAAGTACACTGCCCATTTAAACCGACCAAGTAAGTATTTATCTGTTTTTGAGCTTCGACCCGTTGTTTACGTCAGTTTGACGTGTTTCTTTAAGTATAGGTAGGTACCTAATACAATCTGTAAATTTAATGTAGGTATACAAAATGACTTTTTTTTCTGTATAGACTGTAAGAATAATATAATTTATATGTTGCCCTAGTTATTTCCCAAAAATAAAACAAAACCTTTTAAAGCCAATAAGTTACCTGTTACACCCAACACAACATGTGAATGTCAAAGAAATTTTTAGAATCAAATAAATGTAAACCTATTTTATTTCCTCTAGAACATGGCATAAACAAAAATCAACAGTAAATAAAAGTCAATGATCACAAAATAGGGTAACAATGGCAACAGACACTCCCTCTCCTATTTCAAATTAAATCATCCGTAACTGTAGACAGTAAAACTGTTGTTAAGAGCATTTCAAACAATTTCTGTTCTTTAATCAGATACTTAGCATTTTAGTTTTGTGTCGAAGTTCCGTAACGCGGGTCGCGGTAGGAGTAACTAACTAGCAACTGGTAGAAATCGTCACGCGTCACGCAAGTAAAAAGCGTTATGACTCATCCATTTTGGGTTTAATAGGTATTAGGTAATCTATATTTAACTACTATTAATTGCCTATCGATAACATCGATAAAAAATAATAATATAGGAACGTAAATTTAGAAAAAAAAAATACTCTGAAGCTCGTTGTGCCCGGTTAAAAAACGTCCGATGACAACTCAACAAATACTGGAGAATTCTAACAGAGAAAGTTTTTTAAATCGGTCCAAACATACAAACATCTTCCAAACTTTCACATTCATAATACCCATTCATTAAGATAACAGAAGCACTTGGTGTGAACCGAACACTACAACACTTGTAGGCGAACGTTACATTAGCGCCACGTACAATTAAAATCACGATCAGTATCTGATGGCCAATTCTGCTTACGTACAATACAAAATCACACCACGCTTGCCTCGATAAGGGTCTTCCCACCTATATCGACATAAGCATAATCATATCAAGCCGATCAGCTGTTGCGATGAAGGTATATGTACGGAGAGCTTTATCGTTGTAGGAGTGGTGCAGTTTTGTGTTTGGTGAGAGCAGAATTGGCCCTCTCAACGCCGCTCCGCCGAGTAGTTTGGCCCCCTAACTTCAGTAATGTCATCAGACGAAAATAATTTCTCAGTTTAGGTACCTACTCAGACGACGACAGAACGTTGGCAAATGGTAAGACGTATGCACTTAAATGATAATGACAGTGGTCTTGGAAATGGTACTGCTCCGCTATACCATTCGTGTTTGATGAACAATCTCTATATCACAGCTTTGCGTTACTGACAAGTTTAATGTTTCTGAATCGGACCTGTAAAAACGGCTTCGTACTCACAATCTTTTATTCTCCATGTTTCATTACACAAAATAGACTTTGTTCGCGGTTTTACTCTAATAGAATCTAGGCTTTTTAAGTTTTAAAGTTCTAATAGAATTTTAAATTATTTCTTGACCACTTACGTGACGTCAAAAATTTTGAATTTTGTTCAATTAGTTGTTTGTTGTTGTTGTTTTGTTTTGAAGTTGGTTCCGAATGCCACAGCGAATGCCAAAAAGTTTTCTCCTTACTTTTATTTTAGCCCATAGTTTTATCTCTGTACCCACTACCGAAGTAGATGGATAAGTTGATAATCAACAAAGTATTAGGAGCAGCCTTGATTACCAGAAACACGTTTAAGTGAACCAAAGTAACTTTTTTCTTTACTTGGACAAATATCGGCGAAATATTCAAAGTTGTGGTAACAACATATTATTTCATTTCCATAATATAATGGGTACATACGTAATATTATCACTAAATTATCACTCGACGACCCGATCGGCGCAGTAGGTCACCATGCCTACCCGCTGATCAAGAGGTTCCGGGTTCGATCCCCGGGGGGGGGGTGGACTTTATTTGATGAACACAGGGTTCCATTTTCTAGTCTGGGCATGTATATAATATATTAAATCCATAGTATAATATATAATATGTAATAATATGTACATAGTATATACTATATTTGCTTAGTTTCCACGACGCAAGCTTATTGTGGGATCAAGTAGATCTGTGTGTTGTGAAATGGATAATAATTATTATAAAGTACCTTGTAAATACACATTATGGTTAAATTCCATTATTTCTGAAGCTTCTATTTAGAAACCGATTATAGGTAAGCTTAAGTAAACCAACCTTGATTTTTCAACTTAATGCTGATAATAATGCATCTAATAGCTGTAGGTAGTATCCCTCCGTGCCAACCGCCTACCCACTTGCTCCCCTGAGTAAGTTCCGGCAAATTACTTATGCATTGTTAATTATGTAAATGAAAATGTATAAATTCCTTTGAGATTTGAAAACAAAACGGTAACAAAGAAGAGATTCATAAAAAATTTCAGCTTACTGAAGGTACCTACTAGCTGGATATTATTAAAACAATTCCCTTTTTGCGAAAAAAAATATTATCTATAAGGGTAAATAAAAGTGAATCTAGTCGCGGCATCACGCTTGAACGGCTGGACCAATTTCGCTAATTTCTTTTTTGTTGCGTTTGATATTGTAAGGAGAAGATTCTTATGAAAGAAGTTTGGAGTTCCTGCGGGAATTCTGAAACTCGCGTGGGTGAATCGGTATTATTATCAACTTTCGAACTTCGGTATCGAGGGTTATCAGAGTAATTTCATACTCCCTAAAGTTTGTGAAGATTTTTTAGTGTTTATTACTCACGCATTTAATGGACCTTGACTTAATTTTGAACAGATTTGGATGAAACTCTGCACACAGATGTTTCGAATTAACGCAGGATAGGTACTTTTTATTTCGAAACGTAGGTAGAGTTTCGAAGGGAAGATTTTAAATAAAAATAAATAAAAATAAACAATCGTTGTTTGTATTCGTATAAAAAAACAATCAATTGTCCTCAAATTTCTCTACTGTTATCTATAGATTTTTATAAGCAACGACATCGATCAAATAAAATGTGTTATCTTTCGCCTTCTCTCTGCAGTTTGTCACCAGCATTTGAACGACAAAAGGCAATTAGTGGGACCACCCAGCGCCATCTCGTCAGTGAGGCAAGTGATGCTGCCATTGTCAGCAACGGTCGCCTAAAACAATTTGTTACCGCTGAGAAACAAAAAAAGAAATTATGACAGACGACCAGCTATTATGTTCCGATGGCAGTCGTGTGGCAGTAGATATGCGTCGAAACTCTTAAGATTTAATTTTAATACCTACTGTCTAAATGTTCAGAAATGTTTAAAAAAGCGCTCGAATTTCTTTTGTTTTCTGTAATATTGATTAAATACCGATATTAGAGTGTTTCATGTAGGTACACAATTATATTGAAACATGAACAAAAGGAAACTGTTTTTGGTTTAGTGTAGATTACATAAATGTGTACATTCATTAAAAAAGTAACGTAACTATAAAACTACTGACTTATTGGATTGTTATTATTTTTTGTTTATGGTATTTTAAAAATTCTAAATTAATTTTAGATCATGTAATGGAAATGAACTTTTATGTACCTAAACATAGTAATAATTTGACGAAATCTTCCTATATGAAATTTTTCAACGTAAACAACACATAGGTACAATTCTTAAGTAAAAACGGAAAAGTTCATGGAAGTAACGTTACTGAGGAACTGACCAAAAAAAGTCGATTGGCCAAAGTAGGACATAAATCTCCCATACATCCAGAGCAGATGTTATCTCTGCCGAAAAGAATAATATCCCCATGAGCGATTTCCTTAATTTCGTGAGTCGAATCAAGGGATCGATTCGAGTTGATGGCTAGTTAGCGATAACGTTTATGGCCCAACGCCGCGCTGGCTCGCAAATAACGAAGATCCCCGTTCCTTTCGATCACGACCCGACTCGCCTCGGTATCCGTGTCTGGATGTCAATTGGCTGTAAGGTTGCGAACTTTTACGAAGATACGAGCGAGAGGTCGCGGTTTATTGCTCTTGTTTTCATGTGGGCCCTTGTAATTGTGTTTCTGACGCGAGATAAACACTTGGTGTATCATGAAATGTGTTCATTTATTTGACTCACACGAAAATAGAATGGCGCCGCAGATGATAGAGATAAAGACGTTTTTTCTTTTAATTGTAAGTAAAAGATTTTTACGAGTACCTATGTACGAAGATTTGACATATTTTCATGATATTACGAGTAGGAATATGACGGTGGAAAAACCACATTAATAATATTGAATGAATAAAAAATAGAGGTAACATCTGAAATTCAATACATCAGGAAAGCTAATACAAACGGGACCAATCAACTACAAGTTCGAAGGATTAGTGCTGGTGGGCGAGGCTTTGTCGACAGTATCCTATAACATTACCATATAAGTGCGAGTTCTCTTTAACTAAATTAAATGGCACGGACAAGCAGAAATACAAATAAAACACTATACGATGGAGGACATTGAGATACTAATAAATAGGAAACTATGGTTATTTAAGTATAATTATTTTTTTCAAATATCATTTCTTTAATCTCTAACAACTTAGTAACGTTAGGTTATTTGTTGATGGTAATTTACGGAACTATTGAGCTGATTTTAAAAATTAATCACTGGTAGAAGTTAAGTATTCATGAGTGATATAGGTGACTTTTAACACAGCGGGGCACAGCTAGTTACCTAGAATATGAATTAACTGATACTTTCAAGTTAACAAGTCAACAAAAAAATGTTAAGCTAATGATTTCAATTTTCAAAGAACATATTGTTGGCATAAATATATCAACGCAAAGGTTATTAAAAGTTTATCATTCCCACACAATCGTCGTGGCCAACATGACACAATTCAAAGAAGCCATCAACACTAATTCTTTCATCGTTCGAAGTCACAGGCCCACCCGAACTACATGCACGTAGGTGCTTTGGGAACATAAAATGGTTCTAAAATTAGACTACTTACACGTCTTGTAGTAATTATTATGAACGTTGCACATTTTAAATTTACTACCGAAACAATGTTGTATTGTAGATAATTATATATGACACTAGTTATTTCCTACAATTTCACCCACGGTTATTTGGGAGAGAAATCCGATGAAATCCGTTCTTACTAACGCATGACGTCTCCTACCTATAAACTAACTACTTGCCAAATTTCAGTATCATAAATCAAGTAGGTTTCGAGATATCGATTTTAATCAGTGAGTCAGTGACGTTTCGCTTTTTTTGAACACTATTTGAAATCTATTAACCTTATACACATTATACGAATAAATGTACTTAATAAGTATACGGAATAAATATTTATAAGTTTCTCATCTTCAGCTTGTACATGCTACTGTTTTTTTTTAAGATAATACCTACATAGTTACACAGGATGGTTTGGAACTGAGAAATCAGGGCAGTTGTCCTTACGGAAAAAATATTTTAGAAGATAGCTGATACAATATTTTTAATTTAATTATATGGAATTTAATTGTATGGATATTTATGGATTCTGATAAAATAATAGTCATCAAATAAATAGCAGTCAAATGAATGAAAATCAAGCAGGTGATTCATAAAAAGTACATTTTATACAAATAAGATTGCTCTACTAAAGGAGACTGACCAGTCCCAGATTTCCTGCATCTTTAGATAGAATAGAATAGAATAGAATACACTTTATTGTACACCAAAATAATGTTACAGTGTGTTAACAAAAACTTATAACTAAAGGCATACAAAAGGCGGTCTTATCGCTTTACTAGCGATCTTTTCCAGACAACCTTTGGGTGATATAGATATTTGTACAGTTTGATTTGCTTATAAGCAAGTGAGTACAATTAAAAAAAAATACAAGTAAATAAACCTCAACAACACTTGTATATACCTACAGTACGATTATGTGTTAATATTATGAAGGCACAGTCACTAAATATTATGTTGTTGGACATGGTTAGTTGTGAGACGACGTGGGGCGAAGACGACACTTGAAAATAATGATGACATTCAAACAGGAGCTAACTCAGTCGGAAATGAACGTTGATTTTCGTTTATTCAAAATATCGCTATAAACTAGTAACGTTACCTGTATTTTACGAAAGATTAATTAATTGTAGTAGGTACCTACTTAGGTATCCATTGAGGGAAATAAATTCATTTACATTTTACATTTCATAATATTGACGACTCCAGGATTGGGAACAGGGCCGATGGTTGATGATGATTAGGTCATCATCAAAGGACGATAGACACATTACACAAGTTGGATACAGTTTAAAAAGATTTGAAAGTGAATCGGCAAATACTTTAAACAACAGTATTCGAAAACAATATTGCTTTTAATTATTTCGATGTCAAAAATCACTAATTCAACGTATTGGAATAGCTAAGTATAGGTACTGGAAGTGAGATAAAAAAAAAATAAGTATGCAAGAATATTGGAATCCGCTCATATTTCATATTCGAAGCTCATCGGAACACTCTGGTAATGCGCGTATTCGAAGTTGGGACGTCAGCTTATATTATTGAGCGGAATAGATTTCGTGTTCAGCCCTGCTTCACGCGTTGTCAGCCTGAATAAACTTCCAAATCGATTCCACATCTGAGAGTGACACCCCTGGATAATGTAGGCACACCGCGACCGTTCTTCGATTCGAATAAAGAATAGCAGAGTTTATTAAACAAATGGATAAGAACATAACATTTTCACCCGTCTGTTTTTTTTTCAAGTTAAACTTAAACAGGCTGTATACAATCTCTATCTAACCTACCTAGTACCTACGTATTTCAAAAATATTGTCAGGTAAGTAGGTCAGCAACAAAATTTTCAAGCCAAATACAAATAAATATATAAAACAAATAACGTGGCATTTATGAGAGTAAAAAGGATATAAAAACGTCAAATGTACAACATTATGCCACCCGCAACTGGTTTATTGCATACGATTCTGGTTCGCATCATTTAACGCATTAACTCGACGAGGGTTGATGGAAAATATCATGTTATAAATGGCATGCACTACGAATGAATTGTTATTTTAAAATTTTAATTCTAGTCGCCGTTATTAATTTGTTCAGTCAAAAACGTGAGGCGTCAAAGCACGGATAGTAGATTTTAACTAAGATTATTTTAGTTTTAATCTTTATCTTTTGGATCGATTATTTAACTGTCATTAATATGTATCAATATACCTACATAATATTACTCTCTATTTCTTTGTATATTATACCTTCTTAAATATTATTATGTATTATTGTAACTAACTCTATAAAAGATACAATATCGATTTTCACCCAAACATACTCTACACAAAACTTATAACCACACGTAGGTACCTACAAAAAGCCATGCTATTAATTATATTTTACTTAACTTTCCTTTTAAGTTATAACAAATACTATAGTGCCAAGTACCTTCGAAAGCTCGTTAACTATGAAAGGTGTAATTATTCGAGTCAATATTGTGCTTTTAGCAACGCCGTTGTCGATCGATCAAGCAGCTGGTCGCAAGACCACGTAATTTGATACATACAGGAATGTGGACACAAATAAAATCACTTAGCTGCAGAGTGGCGCCCTGGAGCGCTCATCGACCACAAGCTAAACTATACGGAAATAGGGCTAGATTGTAAAAACTAGTTATAACAATAATTACAACACACAGATCTATCTACCTATACTTAATCCCACTAGAGTTAGATATATTGTAAAAAATAGCAAAAATAATAGTAAAACCACAGATCTATCTACCTATACTTCATTCCACTGGGATTCGAATGTAGAAAATCCACCTAAACTTGCTCCTATTGGGATTAGATTGTAAAAAGTAGTAAGAAATATAAATATCTTCTAATTGAACGGTGAATAGTGTTATTCTTCTTATCCAGCACTAGACAGAAGTACGGGATCTGTCCTTTGAAACAAAACAAACGGCATTCCATCAGTTACTGAAGACAATAATTCCCATTTATCTAAAGAGATTTAGGTGCCGCCAGCTTTTTGTCTAGTTCCGCGTTGAAAGCTACGAAGCTAAATTGAATAAAGAATGAACGTCATTTATCCACAGAAACACTACAATGGTAGGTACGCGATAAAAAACCTACACACAAAATGTCTGCGCTTTTACGGGACTTTTTCAAATTGTGAACTAGGATATTTGTCTGGATAAAATAATGCGTGAAATTGTTTCGTGAACGGGTGCGATTTGTTTGCCGGTGTTAGAGTAAAAATTCAGAAGTGTCTCACTTGTTTTTACCGCTATTGTTAAGAACTGTTTGTGACTGCGACGCCTGTCGCCGACAGAGTTTATTTTTCCTCCCCGACGATATTATATTACGATATATAAGTAAATACATAGAGGTAAACGAGCTTGAGATTTGTTCTGGAAACCCTTGACAATTTCGCTGTACAAATACTTATGTGTGACTTTATTTTGAAAGGGTTACAATGGCATATATTTACATCATAAAAAATAACTTACCTTTATTATGTAGTTACTCATAGGTATATAAATTCTTGAAAATTTATAAACTGTATTTCGAGATCCATACATTGGATGGTCTATAGCTCTAGACTCGAGAAGACTAGAAACAAATAGAATATTACCTCTTAGAAATATAATGTGGTTTGTAACGTCCTGTTGTAAAAAGAGTTGTGACGAAAATAAACGTACAAAGAATGATTAACAAGTTCCATAGAGTTAAGGTTATTTGCATTCACAAGAGATGGCTACACACTGACAAATAGCTGTAGTTTCGGAACATACCGGGTTACATTTCGCTCCCACACTGCATACGTTTATTGAATATGTAAGCAGAGGATTTTGTGTAAGCCAACGTTATGTTATAATTTTTTTTTCCAAGTGTCCAATTTAAAAACAGTACTCATACTTACTATGAAATTAGCTACATACCTGAAAGCATAGAGACAGTAAGTGGTGAAAGTAAATTCCTGCTCAGGTGCTGTTTAGAAACTAAGTATTATTTAACTGATAATTTAAGACATAACAGCGAAAAATTACACTATAACTAGCTGTGCCCCGCGGTTACACCCGCGGTAATTTCGGAGTACCTGCGGGAAATTTCATCCAAATCCGTTCAGCCGTTTTTGCGTGATTCAGTAACAAACATCCAACCATCCACATTTACACATTTATAATATTAGTAGGATAACCATTATTTATACATATGTATGTATTATATACAGCGATAGTTAATATTTATTTGTGTGAGTGCTTGATGAGTGATATAAAATAATAAATGTATGATACGTTCTTAACAACATATAAAAAAAGATAAAACATTATTGTGCCTTGTGGGCCCTGGAAGTTGTAATGATAATTATGACTTAAGGTCAAAAATGAAGGAACATTTAAAGTGACAAGCATTAAATAAGTCATCCGTCGTTGGCGCTGATTATATCAGCTGGCATATCTTCGCTCGGTCAACATGGAGAGACGACTCGCTGGATGCGTTGCACTCTAACATCTTAATAATCTCGCTGAAGCGCCATGTCCGCCCAGCGTGGCGCATTCCCGACACAACTGTAATTATTTTTCAACCGAGTGAGGTTCTACGTGGAAATGAATAATTTATAATAAACTCGAACCGAAATTACGACTGCAAAAATTTCATTGCGCAAATTGATAAAATTTACGATTACAACATTATTTTTATTACAAACAAAAATCAATAATCGATAATTCATTTATGTACACTAAATTCGTCTTATGAATATTTAATCACTCCGGGCGTAGCCATTGAAATAACGACGAGTTTATTGTTCATGACATTGTGTCGAGATGACATTTGACAAGCATCTACTACAAAGTTGAACGTAATCCGAGCGTCGAGGACGTCAATGTGCGTAGAAAGTCAACCTTTACCATGGTCGAGTGAACAGAACAAAACAAGTTGGACATGTCAATGCCCACGCCTTCGGTACGGTAACTTGATACAAGCAGGCGGATACATTTAACACCACCGAGAGGTTCGCAAGCGGTTGAAGGTATCGCGTGAGGGCACAGCATTAGGAGGAGCGATGAGCGGCGCGACGAGCTCCTTGAAGGACAGGCCAATAGCTTTGTTCACGTAAGAGCTACCGTCGCGACTGTTATCTGTATGGTGACTGCTAGGTGACACGCACTTCGACTGGGGGCCATGTGGTTTACTTTAAAACCATTATATGGATTAAGTTATATGGACTGATAGCTAATCAAATAAATACACCGGATTTAAACAGAACAGTTGATACGTATTTGTTTTGTTACTTAGCGTATTGCAAGAAGCGCTTTCATATATTAAAACAAATTGTAAAAGCTTTTATTTAACATATTCTTTGTAATTCGCATCAGGCAATCGTTTTCTAACTTCATTTGCAAGGTTAGAGAATACTCATAATAGAAACGCTATCAGTATTTCATTACGTGTAAGGCTCGAACGGCCCGATAGAGATATATGCTGTATTTTTACGAGATGCTGTTGATACTTTGTTTCACTATGACCACGTCCGAAAGTCTCATCCGCTCGCCCGTGTCATGAAAGAAGATACTTTAATATCCGATTCATTGTTCTGTTACAAATTTGTCAGTGATCTTTACATTAAACTTTTTCCCTTTTAAAATTTGAGATGGGTCCATAATCCTCGTGCGGCTGGCACTTGTAAATATCTTTCTCGTATGATGCATAGACCACACATATTTCGTTTCCATAGATTAACAAATTTATTTGTGATAGGATTTAAAAATTAAAATGGATATTTATTTTTATTCCCATCGGTGTTTAGTGACGTGCGCTTCAGAATCTATATTTAACGATTTAATATTTTTATTCGTTTCTCTCTTTGTAATATAACGCTTTGTGTTATGCATTCTTGAAGCTGACCCAAAAATATGATGAGAAACAATTTCAAAGAATATGGTTTACTTGTTGTCATGAAAAATGTAATCAAAACCACTTAAGATAATATTAAAATTTATGTTTTAACACCCTAAATTTCTATTAGGTACTTAATTTCATCTTTTTTTTTCATTTTGTAATTTTAAATTGAAATGCGAATTTAAAATTTTTGATCGTATGTAATTCAGTATCATCGTAAACAAATTAGGTTATTATTATATTTGAAGCTGTCACGCAAAGGGATCACCCTGGAGGCATTGATGTTTCGCCACTGCATGTCGGCCGGGGTCCGCCAGCAACCATCCGGCACGATAATTTGAGCTAATTCTCGTAATTCAACATAATTCTCATTCGAAGTGCATGTTGTGCTCAAACCAAACTCATTACGATTTTTCCAGAAATTTGCTCCCGTTCTAATTCGAAACGCCCGCTAGCGCTATCAAAATCATCGTTTTTATAATGCCAGTTTTTAAAACACCGCCTTATTCCACAGAAGCGTTTTTTATATTCGCTTTTTTATCACGAGGTAAAATCGAACCTAATAAAACTTTTATTGGCCGTTTTAATTATTACTTATTAAGAAATTTATTTTTATAGGTCCTCCGTTTTCATTTACAACTTCGTATATTGCAGATATTATGAGAAGCTTTAATTGCACGTTAGTGGTTGCATAGAAGTGCTATAAGAACACGCCATTAAACACGGTGCAATATCTAATAATGAGAGCTAACTCGGCAATAACATAAGCTCTCATAACATCATACTTAATGCAGGGAATTTCCTGGGGGGTCTCCACTTTTTACTACTTACTACGAAACTAATACATACATTGTTCATAATTACGTCTTAGTTTTATTTTTGAAGAATGAGGTGAATTTTTAAAGAGAGTCAAAACAGTGAAGTTGATCTGTGTGTTGTGAAGTGTTATTAAAATGATGATTCATTTATTTACGTATATCTTAAAAGACTTTTTATAATGTAAATTTATAAAGTAATAATTATTATTAATTTATTATATAATTATTATTATAAATTAATAATAATTATCATTATTATAATTGTTAAATTTGTGTCGAGACATGACTGCCAAATATTGCAAATTTTACGTAATGGTAGTGTATACGTACTAGATATTTGTTAAACATCTTATATCATCCAAGCGAGCGCTGCCGCTGTCGAAGGAGTGTATCTCTTTCCGCCACTTATTTGTTGCGTGTGAAACTATAGAATTCCATTTTGCACGAAACTACGCCCATCCGCGTAAGCATCAACGGGCAACAGTGCTAGACTGTAGGCCGATAAATTATTGCACTTTCAAAACCATAGGCAACACTTCATTTTGCTGATTCAGTCTCGTGATGCTGGGCTTAGTTTAGTGCGAGTGCTTTATTAACAGCTCTTTTGTAATAAATCGCTGAGAATGTTGCGTTCCGAGTACAATGATGCGAAAAAGATTAAATAATTGTACCTACTTAAGCGTCTATACAACGGATACTACTTATATTACAATATAAGACCTCATAAATTTTAATATTACCATCTCACACCTTCAATGCAATAAGAGCAATGCAGAGCTATACAAAAGGTTTTTGAAAGGACTACATTTTGACTCTACTTTGAATATAATTTACATACTAGGTATACTTACGTACTTCAGTTCATAACCATATAAAAAAAACTGATTCAATTAATCTGTATCGTCATATTAAGGAGTATTTTTACCCTCTGAAGTTTGTGTTAAATATGAAGCTAAAAATTCAGCATCATATTCTATTATATTAAATTAAGGTAGCTGTCTACAAATCGTATTTTATATTATAACTATGTTCTTAATAGCGTATATTATTGGCTTTAACTGTGTTCTTAGCGTTTTTAGACGCCTGAGCTTTGAGATTTCCTCGGAGACCTTTTTTTTTTTGACTTTTACGTGTACTCCCAGACTAGGTACTAACGTGCACATGAACCTGTCCAATTTTAGCTTCATCGTTTTCGAGGGTTTATGGTTAATTGGTGAATGAATGAATGAGCATCAATTTTTAAACAGGTAGGTCGGGTAGTACACAAAGCTTTCAAATCAATCCAATGCAATCGTAGCAACATACATATAAATAACACGGATGCAATAGAGGCTATAAAACTGTACCGATTTAGCTATGTTAGGTAATCATGTCTCAACCGTTAAAAATCAACTTCATTTGTTTATCACCACTATGAAAAAACAAATACACAGTAAAACTATAAAAAGGCAAGCAACTAAGTCCAATAATAATAATTAAAATCATCACACATAAAATTCTAAGTCACTCATTCACATTTTAATAACGTTTCTGGTGACTGAATATCAAATGTTGTAAACCGGGGACTTTAGTGACAGAGTAGGTAATTGAAGATTTATAGGTATACAGTGACATGGCCATAGTAACTGTCGAATATATCTTAAAACGAATTGTATTCTCGTGTTGAGTTACTGAATGGGCGATAGCAACTATTAGTGTAGTAATTCCAAAGAGTTTTGAATAGAGTCCAACACTATTTCTGTCTCCGAATGCTGATCTTTAGCTTTTATTTCATTTTGTTCTTAGTGCATTGATATCTTGGCGTCAGAATCTTTTGTATCTATTATACTTTTTGTGGCATTAGTAGTTAGTTTTCAGTCTTCTTGTACTTATGGGTGCATCTGATTTCTAAAAACCTCCGACTGTAACAGTACACTTGTATGTTATAAAATCAAATGGAAAACCAATCTACAAATTTGGTGGAAGTATTTAACACTTGGTTTAAAATCAAGTCAAATATAGTCAAATATATGAAAAGTTATCTAACTTTTTGTTTGTTTCTTTGATTTGTGTGTTTGTGTTTATAATAAAGTACCTATATTTGACTTTTGTCAATAATGGCCCCAGTTTATCGTAACCTTTCCTTTAAGTGGTATGGCTTATTGCAATATTACATTGAAAAATTTAAATTTTGCTTCCTTTTCTTAACACTGTATCTAATAGTATAAATAGAATACCAATTAAGTAGTTGACTTGTCTTGATAATTGAAATTTTTACGCTAAAATATAATTTCAATAGTGAGGGTTGGAACTCGATTATTTTAATGAAAGAAAATGTCATTCGATAATAAATTAAAGCTCGCGTTTGGACATCAATTCCAGTGTGCCCTATATCAAGTTGTACGAGCACGCTACGAAGCAGTTTCACAGCTTTCATCAAATCTCCACGAGCTGGGTGCGCTTTTCACGTCGGATTGCCTCCACGTTCTGTTGCACAGATGCATTCTCAATAATGAATGCATTGTCCGTCTGTCCGTACGTACGTAACGTTCGCAACCGAGACTATTTTTACTCGAACCTGTCTGCGTCCGTCACAGCAAACAAACCGTGGAGCAGAACTGGCTGGCAAAAAATATTCAATAATAATCTTAATATATAAATCACGTGTCACGTTGTTTGTCCGCGATGGACTCCGAAGCTACTGAACGGATTTTGATAAAATTTTGTCCAACTTAAAAGATAGGATAGTTTTTATCCCGGAATTCCCGCGGGAACTCCGGCACTAATGCGGGGAACTTTTTTCCCGCAACCTCCGCGGGAACTTCGAGGGGGACAGCTAGTAATAAATAATTAATAAAATGCTTGATTATCGCACTGTGCCGCCTGGTTACAAGCTAAGCAAAACTTGTGCTTTATGTATCTACTACATAAGTCATACATATACGTTTATAATATTATTGATATTGATATTGAAGCTTTATTTAATTCCACACAAATTATAACAAATACTATTATTATATTATTAAATTATTACATTATTAGATTATTACATTATTAGATTATTACATTATTACAATATTATTACCTACCTATAACTGTTTACTTTTTATACTTAAAGATACATACATAAATGCAGAAGGTTATACGAAATCATATATAATAAAAAATAACTAAAACAATATTGCTAGAGATCTTATAATTTAAATATTGGCATGTAGTACCTAAGTACTTCTTGTAACTTCGCAATTATTACTTATATTTGATGCATGACTATAATTATAAGGATTGCTTGAAAAAAAAAAAATTAATCGATTGGATTGATACAGTCGGCGAGTCCTCCCCATCTCAGTGCTAGTGTGTGCCGTCATGAATGAAGACACATTTGCCAACGACAGCCGATCCAGCGGAGTTATTTGATTTATACCGAGCGGGGGGACTATGGCAAACTATAGGTACCTATGTATCGTAAATTTTAATTCATTTAGCCGGTGTTATATTGCTAGATTAGATTGTTAGATAAAGATTTTACAAGAAAAAATATGACAGTGAAATTTAAAAATATGCGTTCTTAAACTGGCTAATTCGTCCATCTACAAAAGGGCTGGCGTTTTTATTTACTATTTTTTTTCCTGAGGAAAGAAAATACTGCTGTTTTGTATTTACGCCCCGATGTTCTAAGTTAGGTTTAGTTTTAACTGTGAACATAAGAGAGTCTGATGCGCAAGCTCATCTTTGACAATAGAAAATGCCAGTCGTTTGTAAAATAGTGTCTATATACGTTGAAATTAAATGAAAAAATAAGAATTGGGTACCTAGGTACTGCATGGTTAGGTGAGAATTACCTACAATATTAAAAAGGTTTAAGATTTTTTCATAAAAAAAAATCCATTTGTATGAACTCAAAAAAAACTTATGTAGCATATTTCTCAATTATACAATTGGGTATTCTCCAAGGTTTGAATATCAAAATTCTAATTAGTCCGTCAGTTAGAAAATAAAAAAATAATAGACACGTATTTTTTGCTTTTTCAATTTAATGAAAATGAACATAGATAAAGCGCATTAAAGTTTAGGGTGGGGGGCTCGTGACGTCAATATTCATTATAAGCGCCATACAAACCGCATTGAATTGTGACGTCACGCGAAATTTCAACTCAATGTATCTCTGTTATTTTTTGAGTACGTAAAAAAAGAAAAAATACGTGTCCAATATTTTTTACTAATCTACACGACGGACAAAAAAAAAATTTTTTGTCAAGTAGCCAAATAGTTCCTGAGGGAATTCTAAAATTATTACGTGTAAAACCGCGGACATTAGATTGTTTTGTATTAAATAGTAACTTGTGCTTTGTATACCCAAACACAACTCAATGTGAGTTACGAATGTTATGTAAGCTCTGTTTGGGATAATTTCTTTAAAAAGTTGCGGCTTCGTTTGTTGATGGGCGGTCCTAATTGTTTCAAAGAAAATTTACGCCGGTGGCCACTAATTGGAAATATTTTTTGGTATTTAGAAAATTTGCAAAATAAAAAACTTAAGAATGTTAAAACAAATTAAATTGATCGTCTGTAGTAATCGGAGGTACAATTAACTAATACGCACAACACGGCGTCACGTACTAGATACATATCCTTCATTCTAATAACATAATTATAACATATTGATCAAGTATTTATATACGATTAAAGATCAGATTAAGGTTTAAATTTTTATATGTAATATTCATTACAGGTCAAATTAGAAATTAAACAAATTAAATTAAATCAGAAATAAACAACATACAAATAAAAAAAATCAAAATTAAATTAAAATAATAATATAAAATCACATAACTTGTATGGAATTTATCTATCTATACATATAACATGTGGAAAAATTAACTGAAGAAGAATAAAAGAAGTTTGGAGCTCCTGCAGCAATTCCGAAACTCACACTCGCGGTGATCTCGCGAGGCATAGGTAGTGAATTATATTTGTTATTCAGTGATGTCACTAAACCTGAAAGCAATGTGTCAGTTACAAAACCTCACACGTCTCAACTACAGTAGGTCATAAGGTTGTCGTCCAAGGCACACACAAAAACACGATTACGGGAATCTGGAACATCACGAAAGTTACAAAACAATACAGATGCAGGTATCCTTTTATTTTATTTTTTGTGTTTCCCAAATTTTTTTGCGTAATGCAATACAAACAAAATCCCAAAATAATTATTAACATTTCATTTAACTATAGGTACCTATGCCGCTCTAATAAAACCAACGGTCATCTGGTAATTTTTTTACTTTTCTTTAATGTCGGCTTTTATTACTGGCATAATAATTTGGTTATTACCTACCTGTGCCATACAATACAAGTTTGTGTGTTTAGGACCAAAACAATGAAATTGCTAAAAAAAATCACCTATTATACCTGTAGCTAAAGTTGAATGTTTCAATAGATACAAAAGAAACTGAGCTCTCAAATATTATAAAATACATAATTATACCGAATAAGTCAAATCCATCACATTTTCAAAAGGTTTTATATATATAACTTCAATATAGGCGCCTCGAAACAATACCAACACGTAAATAGTTTATACTTGTACAAAGTTTTACCAGCAACAAATCTAAAATTGAATACGTTTAATATCAATGTGGTGTGTTTATTAAGCCGAATTCCTTAGGGTAATTCCGGGGTAGATGGCCATAAGGGAGAGATGGCCCGTCGAAATAATTCGTGAACGGTTAGGTAGGTAGTGCTAGTAATAGTCTAGTTCGCTTCGCGAAGTGCGTGGGAGCAAGCGTATGTGCCACTTTTTGGCGAAAAAAAATTAAAAAGTATGTAAAATCCTTGTTATTTGTTTCGTGTAGTGGAAATATTTTTCAGAGGGTTCTTGTTTTAGGTTGTTATGATATTAGTTTCGTAAAATAATGATAATTTTTGATTTGGTTGCAAAGTGTACGAGGTACAGTTTGTCCTAACCTGAAAATTACTCGCATCGTGTTATGACTTTATTTTTTTTTAAGTGTGGTCATCTCTCCCGGAAGATAAGGAGAGATGGCCAGTGTCAGTCGGTATATGATGGCCATATTATACTGGGTACAGAAATTATATCTTATTAAAAAAACATCATCATTTTCCTATTTTTTGAGATGCCTAATAAATACAAGCGGAAAGCAGTAGCTGTAAGATGCAATTCGAGTGAAGAATAAGAAAAAGAAGTTAAATGAAAGAGATAATTGTCGCGGGTGTGGAGAAAATTATTATGAAACTCTTCTTTTCGAGGACTGGCTTCAATGCACGATGTACCAGTTTTGGGTACAAGAAAATTGTATTGAATTTGAAGACAAGTGCTCTAAATGAGATGCAGAGAAAAAAAGGCTGTCAAAAAATAGGAAACAAGACCAAAAACTATTTTACAATTAGAATTAAGGATATGGCCATCTTACCTCGTTTGCCATGGTCATCATACCCGGACACCTCGGGAGAGATGGCCAATCGTGAATTTAAAAAAAAAAAAAATTTTTTGTATTCTCATTAGAATTTGTTATTTTTGAGTCTATAATTCCAAAGTTAATTGTTTAAAGTTTAATTACAAATAAAAATTTCTAAAATAATATGTAAGGTTTTTTTTTAACAACATTTAGAAAAAAACTATGGTCAACTACCCCGGAATTACCCTAATAGCAAACTAGTATTTGTGCCCCGCGGTTTCACCTATATAATTTGAGGAAAAAACTTACAGAAATATATTCCACAGTTGACCGTTTACGCAGCGTACGCAACGAATCCTATTAAAAGGAATTTCATAATTTTCCCGTTTTTTTGGAACATTTTTTATTGCCGCTCCGCTCTTATTAATTCTAGCGTGATGTTAGGTAACTTATAGCCTTCCTCGATAAATGGACTATACCGCTCAAAAAGAATTTTCCAATTGTTTTAGAATTAGTATAAAATTGATACCTATAAATTGTTGGTGTATAATAAAAAACGGAAATATAACAATAAGATTTATGTTCAGCATTTGGCATTCAAAAAGTTAGCAGAGCGTGGTTTCGATCCACGGACCTCTGGGTTATGGGCCCAGCACGCTTCCACTGCGCCACTCTGCTTCTCTTTCTGGCTTGCGAAATTTACTTGACAACTGCACGACCTATTTCTAATTCTTATGTGAATCCTTATCCTACCGCAAATGTGAGTTTGTTTGTGATTTTCACGCTTTTACTACTTAACCCATCATTATGAAATTTTGCATACACGTTGTCAGAGAGAGAAGGGTAAGTTTTCATCCCAATATTAGAGCCGAAACTCCCAAACTTAACGGGGGTGAAATTGCGGGGAACAGCTAGAGGTACGGCTTGGTAAAATGTAATCTATACTATAATAAAAGAGTAGAGTCCGCGATTCTGTATACATTGAATATTTTTACCCAAAATTGAGAGAGGTGATAAAAGAAGAGTAACCAAGCCCAAAAAAAGTTTTTAAAATTACTTTCTGTCTGTCTGTCAGTTCGCGATAACCTCCGCATCTACTGAACCGATTGTTATGCGATTTTCACAGGTAGATTAAGCTTAGCCTGGAGCTACATATAGGCTTTGTTTCATTGAAATCGGATGTCGGGCAAAAAAGATGTTGTATAAAAACCTTTCATGCGGGTGAAACCGCGGGGCACAGCTAGTACCTAATCAAATATTAGATAATATTAAGTTGTAAGGATAACAAAACAATAACGAAAATGTTCTCAGTGATTGATGTTTTATGATTAGTTTAAAATTGATATAAATTTCTGATAACCCAATAGAGCTCTTCTTTGTTTTCATTCAGCTGTGACACTGCTTTATTATTTTCTACATCTGTCAATTTCACGGAACGTCGCTTCTGTCGATGATACTTAACGGACCTAGAGTCTTTGTTTGCAGTCACTTGAGCGGAAGAAAATAATTACACTGACGAACTGTAAGCGACAACCATAAAAACAATTTTCTAGTTCTAACCCAAAATATTATAACACGTACAGTGTGAAGTCGTTTTAAAACATTAAGTTCTTGAACGTTAAACAAAAATATATTGCATAAATTGATTCTCATGCATTAAATAAATTGTGATAGTGTGTTAAATTTACTAATAGGTCAATTCATAATTATTTTAAACCTAAGGTACCACATAAAATACAATATAAAAAAAGTTTGAAATAAAACTAGACGAGCTTTAAGAAGTTTATCATTTAGTTAAATGCTTTGATTGACATGAGCTTGAAGGAAATTGTAACAGCTTCGGTTTCCGTAAGTGTAATGATTTCTTTATTTTTAACCGACTTCCAAAAGGAGGTGCTGTGTTCGGCTGAATGTATGTTTTTGTTATATATAACAATAAACATATTTTTCATGAAGCTGACATAAAAGTTACATTAAAATCTTTTATTGTATTTCTTGATGCTCTATGAAAAACCCGTTATATAAATAAATAAATGATCTAGATTCTAGGTAATAACGTGTGATGGGCACATTCACAAAGTACACACGTTGTAAAACCTTTTTTATGACGCAGTGAAAATCCAACATTCTACCTGCTGTTGACTTTGTTTTTCAGATAGAGCTCATGCACTTTTATTACACCACTACAAAGCAGTTACGGTCATACAAATAGCAATCTGACCTGTAAATATCTCATAGAGTTTATTTTGTTTAATTCACGTTAAGTTTCATCATTCAGTTTGAGTGTTTTTAACAAATAAAAGAATATCACACAGCATAGAGAAAGTTAATTAAATTACAAGCACATAATATTTTATGTACTTATAGATGTGGAGTTGTGGACTATAGGCAACGGATAAACTGATGATATGATAAAATATAGTCTATAATCTCTGACAACTCTTAAAGAAAATACTATGTATATAATGTTCATGATAACAAAGAGAAGATACCATATTATGTACAAAAGCATAAAAAAACGTAACACTCACAATGGTAGAGTTTATTTCACTGTAGGTTTTTAATCACAAATCTGTATTTTTAATATTCTGTCTGTCACGCTTTAAACCTAAAGTTCCCAGAAAAGCAGTACTGATATAAAGTAGGCACAGGGTGAGTGTCTATAAAGTACACATATGGAAATTAGTGAAACTAGACCCAATTGTATCGACGAGAAAAATCATAAAAAAATCAGAATTTATTTTTTTGTGTTTTATAACCAGCTGTGAACCCTTTGTAAAGAAAACTTTGTTACTTTTTAACTAAGTGCTTTTTCTCGTCAATAAAATTGGGTCTAGCTTCACCTATTTGCATATTATGTGCACTTTATAGAATCTCATACTGTATAATCCTAATTTTAAAAGTTTAAATTTTTATTCATTGTTCAATCTACAGTTATTGGATAAGTAGCCTACCTGCGTCGGTAAAAAAAAAATTTGACGAGTTTCCCAGCATCATCTAAATTCAAAATTAATATACAAAGTATTATAGACGCATAGGTAAAATAAGAATATTATTAAAAAATTTATGTAGTTTCAGGAGTAAGTTGAAGAATTTGAGATAAAGCCTCACCACCGTTTAAGTATAGCCAAATTTATGAAGCACTATATCAGTCAGTAATTACTAATAGGTATTTATGATTACAGTTATATTGGATTATTATTACTCTTAGCGGTAATAATATCTAGTTGCATCCAGGATGTTATAATAGGAATTATACACCTATAAAGTCAGTAGAACTCTAGAAATACGTATACCGTTGAGAGTAGATACCTTTATTAATGATAATAATCATTGAGGTAAACCATTTCCTTCTTATGTTCGTTATTCTCGTTAGCAAGAATCGTGTGATTTTAGAATTTATACCTACAGTACTATGTTTACAATTGTTTTTTTTTGTTTTTCTTTCATATAATATTACCATTTCATAGGATTATTAAATTAAATGATAAAGTTGTATCGCATGGAATTCTACATTTTAAATCATGTTTTAAATGTAAATAATATGTCAATAAAATAATATATCAATATCTCCTTTTTACGACATACGATATCTCCTTTTTATCTACTTTTTATTTATTCTTTATTGCACAGTATGTACAAATGGCGAACTTAATGCCTTGCGACATTCTCTACCAGTTAACCATTGGGTAGACAGAGCGATATAGAAGATGGGGTGTGCAAACAAAATACCTATACCTAATTAAAAATAATAATCTACATTTTTTCTTTCTAAAATATAGGTTAATAACAAGTTATTTGGTGATAGAGCGATTAGTTTGGCGATCTTCAAAACTAAATGAAATCTTTACTTCTTGATAAATTAGTTCTTTTAAGTAGTTTTATGCTATAGATTTGTATTCATCGCAACTATTGGTAAATAACATAAAATACAAATTAAATGAGAATCTACAAAGAATATCTACTTTCGATATGTAAATATACAATACAATATGCTTTATTGCACCAAAGATTTTTAAAATATAAAATATAAATACATACCTATATAGTTACATATTACTTATTAGTAAATTATGAGTTTGATATTTGGATTATACCTAAGTTTTCTTGCGTTATTAACAACCAAAATGTGGCTAACCGAAATAGGTCAGTTGGTATTACTAAAAAGTGCGGTGCGGTAGAGTGAACCATAAATTGTTAGATTAAAGAAACCTATCGTTAGATTGCATCTTGCCTTCCGCGGGTTCCAGCTATCGATAATTGTCTATCGATAAAAAGGATTTATAGTTTAATTTCAATAAAAAAATATATTTTCAATTGTATTTTTAACGTACCTAGATATATAGAGCAACCCGCACTATAAAATTTCAGTTTCTAGAACAAAGGTTCTTTTTTTTAATTTGATATGTTTTAATGCAAAAAATCATTATACAGTATCACAATTTATTTTTTCTCGAAAACAAACCTAAATTTATTACCCTTTAGAACTAATTGGTTGTATTTAGTATGTTTAATAATTTTTTTTTAAACTATGTAAAACTCGGTAGAAATTGACCTTGACATTAATGGGTTTGTTTGTAGCTAAAACTCGTATGCTGCTAAAATATGCTGTCCATATTTTGAGCAATAATGGTTTATTATACATATATGATGGTTTTATCACGTGGTACAACTTGTTATTATGGGTCATGCATGGCTATTAGTAAACCAATAATGATACCTAAAAAGTTTTTAAAAGATCTTTTAATACTGTTGCCCAAAGTGTTGTATTACGGAGCTGCAGTTTAGCGTGCATAGACATTCCGCACTTGTAATGAAATGTACTACATATTTAATTTAATACCGAGAGCTTAGCCAGTGTACGAACACTTCAGTTGTACTATAGGTTACTATAAAACCAGAACCTTAAAATATCTAATCTTACTGACTCATCGGATCGTAATAAATTTTATTGCCTTATTGACATAAATTTACTTGTAACCTTATACCCAAACAGTCAAAAACATGTGAATAAGTGATATCAAGTTACCGAAAAAGAATTAATAATGGGAACGTTTTTCAAACTCTTTGTTTACTTGTTGTACAATAAACAAGAAAAAGAATCAAGGCAAAATACAGGCAATATTATGTTCCATAGCAAGTCAAAAGCATTCTACCTACACACATTTGGACCAAGATACGAGTATCTATAATACACGTATCAAATGATTTCAAATTTACGTTTAATTAGTTTGCATAGCTAATAAAAGTTTTATGACGACAAAAAGAGATGTTTATGATTTTAATTTTCGTATGGAAGTCGATTACCGCTATTAGTTTCACTAATTACAAGATTTTATAACTACAATTTAGTTTTATGACTATTGGAACATTTTCTATCGGAGAACTGCAGTATACGGCACTGGCGTGTCATAAAGAAATTATTACGGTAGATATACCATAATTTTAGGTAATAAAATCTTTTTAATGCTACTTTAACTGGCAAAAACTGAACCAAAAGAAATAGCTAGATAAGATCATGGAATCAGATACAATACGGAGTATATTCGATTTCATAAAAAAAATACACACTAATGTTAAGAATCATCGATACGAACGATTAATTTAAATGCTTAATTAAAATAATCCTATCATGTGATAAGCAAAATATCACTTATTCTTTCACTGACTAATTGACCTATGAAGCTTAAATTTTGCAAGTACATACAGGTACATGGGTAGGAATGATTCCTAAAAACACATATCTCGAAATTCACGCATCTAAGACCACGAGAAATATATTGTGTGATTTTAAACAAGGGACTAATTCAAACCCTTAATAACTTATGCTTACATATAAATAATTTAAATATAAAAAAACGCAGGGATAGGTAGATAAATCACAAGGAAGATCAAGTGGTAATACTAAGGAAAGGGGCTGTTGAATGACCCTTGGGTTGATTCGTTAGTGCGCCGGTCACTTGCGCGATCAAGCGCGAACTTTTTTTTTTTCATTAATAACTATTTTTATGTTTTCCTTTATCTATTAGAGATAACAATCAAATTCTGTAGGTACACCTTCCTTGACCTAATACGTTTAAACTTACACTCTGTACAATATCGCCTTCCCAATTCAATTGTTATTTATTATTTTATTTGTTAAATATATTTTTGGTCAATAAACACTTTATACCTATTTCTTTTTACTCTCTTACCCTCTTACTCTCTTAAAATCTTTACTCTCTTTACTCTCTTACGGCCGCACTCAGAGTCGACTTTAATGATTACTTAGTTAAGTATAGATTTTTAAAACAAAACTGCCGCAATCAGAGACGTTCAGTAAATTAATGTTAATTGGCATTTAATAAGATGTAACTTAATTAGTTAAATGACAATTAACATTAATTTATTTAACTTGTCTGATTGCGGCAGTTTTGTTTTAAAAATCTATACTTAACTAAGTAATCATTAAATTCGACTCTGAGTGCGGCGGTAACTCTCTTAAAATGAGCACCGAGTTTGTTTTGCTTTGAGCAATAATTACCGCTTATTGTAGGTTGTATTTGCACTTACTTAAGTTAAAAATATACCTAAAATTTTATCAATATACTTAAAAAAGGAGGAGGTTATTAATTCCGATGTTAATTCTATATATTTTATTACGTTTGTTCGGGCATAACTCCGTTATAATAATGTATAGACGAGTTTATTCCGAAATAGTCCTATTTAAATTTCATATAGATGTGATGATGAGTTTCGGAGACAGACAACGGAACTCCTGACGTTGGTTTAATTTGTTTTTGTTAAAATTTTGTTTTTATTAGGGTTTATTCATTATCTTTCTATAAATAGATTTGACATATATGGTAGGTATTTGATCAAAATGAAATAGAATTAAAAACAGAAGCTAAAGCATGGGAGCCCAGTTTAATATACTTAGGTACGTACAACTCTTCACAAACATTGAATAAGGTAAACTGTGGGCGTTCAACAATGAGCCCGTCAGTGGCTGCCCTTTGAGCTGTCAGACCTCTGAAGGAACCGGGGCAATTACATTGAAAACCTCCACCGTGCTATCTTTTAAGAAAAATAATACTACCTCCAAGAAGACTGACGTAAGGGGCTTATTAGCACGCTCGCGGTGACGTCAAGTTGGCCCCACTTTTAATCTTAAGACGTATAAAAATCTTATTTTTTTCAATTTACAGTACAATGAGAACTCGCTGCATAGTGCGCAAGAGGTTTCACAGTATGATTATGTAATACTATTAGACATAATTATTATAAATGCATTTTTTTTTGTATTTTTGTGTATGTTATAGTAACACTCAAGTTTGTAACCGGCATAATGGTTTTGTAATAATTTTGTATATAAGAAATGACATCATAACTTCATCAGGTATACCTAGTTACTTGTACTTTAAGTTTTGAAACACGATATAGGCATAGGTCTTGAAGGGATCGAGGAATTGGAGAAAGATGATAAATTGTTTCCCTGAAATACAGACATTTTATGGATTACGTATGTTGTGCCTCCAAGCTCGATGCACTTGTACCTACTTTATTGCGCCATAATAATTCTCATCTAAGTATATAGTAAGTAGTAAATTTTCATTAGAAACACAAAAAATGCTGTCACTATACAGAGGTATGATTAAAACGAAATTGTAGCACGTTTGATTTTATACTAAACTGCAAATTTGACATGTTCAAATATAATGCTTTAAAACTTGTTATTGATGTAATAAATATAAAAAATTTCTAATGACCCTATGGGTTTTATGACTTGGTATATCCAATAAAATATTTCAACTCACTCTACATTACTCTCTGGCTTATCGTCAAGATAGCAAAATAAGCAAACGTTAAAAACAATTTCATTGCAATGTGAGAACTTAAAATAGGTACTTATAATATAAGGTAGGTACATAGGTTTAAATTATAATAACTATACGAAACACTTAAAGTGCTAATCTGATGATGAATCGGTGAAGCCGTGAAGGAATCACCAAAAACGTCCGTGATTGGTCGATATGAAATGGGAGGCTCACCAAAGCCGACGTGAACCTATCAAGTTGTCTAATTACCTATAGTATCCAAACCACTGGATCGTGTGACTAATTGGCATTAAACGTGCTTTTATGAGTACGTCTTAATTAAATTATTCTCATAATTCCATGGTAATTCTGATGCGGTCTAAATATTTATTACCATCCTCCATGTTACAATTTTACGTACAATGATGTAATTTCTGAGGCGAAAGGGCAAACGAATGAGTTAATTAAACATAATTTTACGTGGATGAAAATAATTATTATATACCTACAACAGTTTAGATAAGCCATAAACTTAAAATCAAATGGACAAAAAACCTATTAAATGTACTTTAAGTGCATCTTAATATACAAATATCTCCTGTATTAATTGATCGAAAAGATAATTACAGATGGTAGCAAAGTCGTTTTAATTTTTATTTAACAATAATATTTTTCTATTGGGTACTCGTAAAGTGAGATAGTTTTGCTGGGTAAACCACATGAATAGCCGAGGGAAATACGGATTCTTTCGACCGTTAAATTTACGACTTGTCTGGAGAAAAGCGTTGTCTCCCAACCCAAGATCTCCTTTTATAATTTATTTGGTTTGTTACGACATCACGTCCCCTGTTGCTTACATGAAAATATTCTATAATATAGTTGTTTAATACAAATATTTATAACTTGGGGAAAAAATATAGAGGGATATGTATAGTTAGGTACATACTAATAGTATGTACTTGTTTGATATACTTTTACTTTCGAGGTAGATAGTACCTACCCGTAAAGTTATCATTATATTTTACTCCTATTACTATAATATAATGTAAATCAATATAGGGAACGTGCACGAACTATAGGTGGCAGCACTAAATCGACAAAAGAGACACCATGCGGACAGTAAAAGCAACTTTCATTGTTGTCATCTATCATTGTTTTTCACTTCTTTCACTTCTTTCAGTTGTAAACCAAATTATTTTTTAATTCTTTTAATATGTTAAAAGTTATACAATACGGGTTCCGCTCTATTAATATTAATGATCTTCAGCGTGGCCAAAACATGGCTAAAGGTCAAAAACTCTTCGAGGCCGACCATGTATTGCAGGTTGAAGAGGTAGTAGAGTGTGATGAAAATGAGGCTGTAATAACTGGAAAAGTCAAATATTCTTCGTATGGTTGTTCTATGAATTTTGAATATAATACTCAATACCGAGAAACGTAATCCTGTCTTTAGCTTCATTAATGTGATAAGTAACTTGGTTTTTTTATCTATACTTGAGGACTTAATATCAGGAAGTAAATTTAAAAGCAAATAATATACTGAAAATGTCACACCTGTTGAACTTATTAGATTTTCTTCTGTTTTTAATGAAGTGATGCCATGAAATCCTTGGCAAAGCAGCATTTGTGAATGCTGGTCAAGAGGGTCACAACTAAAATCCTTCTTAGTTTTGGCAGATAAAGGAATATTTACTTCACAGCTTTTTTCTTCCAATTTTTTTGATATCATATTAGTCTGAATTTCAGCTGTGCAAACACCATTTATATTAAACAAACTGCAGAATAAATGTGTATTATAATATGTTGGTTCTCCCCTTGATAAATCATCACTTTGACATCCAAAGCTTCTTTTAGCTAGCCTTTCAGGTTGAACATTACCTTCCGTACTAAATTCTAAGGAATTCTTAACAGTAGTTATTTCTACACACTTAGCTTGTTGTATTCGACGTTGATGTCTTTCAAATCTTTGTAATTTTTTTACCAATTTTTGTGGAATATTTTCTTTACCAGGGAAAACTGTAGGAACGTATGACGGATGTAAAGGATTTTCTGATTTTTTGTTGCCAATGAAGTGAGCACTGCATATTACTGTATTTGTACATGGAAGCCAATCATTCGGATGTTTGCTGAAAACAGATTGAAAATTAATGTTTAACTGACTGTATCAATTACAAAACTTGGTTATTTTCACTACTAATATTATTGATTATTTATAAATGCACAAAACTCTTTACTTACGTATGTTTTTTTACTGCATTTATCCATATTTTGCGTTTTTCGCATAACCATGGCATAAGAATACTATTCTTTGGAAAGTGATAAAACTTTACTTTATTCGATTTATTTTCATTTCTTAGGTATTTATTGGTACATCCAAATATGCAACAATACATTATGATTAGCTACACTAATAAGTTTCACTAATAAAATAAAATTTTACGGTATTCGATTTATTTTCTGTTTACTTGTTAAAAATGTCAATGACAACAAATGATTCGGATTGGCGATGCCAGGCGGCAGCACCATCGTTGTGCACGTTCCCTATAATGCATGAAAATTATCATAAAGCTCTAACTAATACATCATATTATAAAATAGGTAATTTTTAAATATATACCTACTTATGATATCCTCTAATACCTATATACTCCGGGCAAACATATTTTGTTTAACATAATTAAATGATAACCCTTTGCTAAATCTAAAACAACAGAGCTTTTAATCTTTTACCCTGTGTGAAACTGATGCCGTTTTTTATTAATTTTTATTAGGCTGTAAAAAACTTGGTCCGAATTTTTTTGGATCTTTTCCAAAATTAAAAACAACGAAAAAGCTGTTTTTTTTATGTCATACGGGGCAAACGGGCAAGTTAGGCTTAGATTAAATCATACTTCACATTCTACTATAGGTATCCTTGATTGTTAAAAGCATGCTATTTAAAAAAAAACTAAATAACTGCCTAGTTGCGCATGTATGTATAATCTTCTATACTATAATAAAAGAGTAGAATCCGCGATTCTGTACATTGAATATTTTTAAGAAAAATTGAGAGGGGGCGATAAAAGAAGAGTAGCCAACCACAAAAAAAGAGTTTAAAATTCTTTTCTGTCTGTCTGTCTGTCTGTTCGCGATAATCTCCGAATCTACTGAACGGATTGTCATGCGGTTTTCGCAGGTAGATTAAGCTTAGCCTAGAGCTACATATAGGCTTTGTTTCATTGAAATCGGATGTCGGGAAAAAAAGTTGATGAATAAAAATCTTTCGCGCGGGTGAAACCGCGGGGCACAGCTAGTGTATAATATGTAGATAGCAGCAGAATTTACACATAACTCACATAAAATAACAACCTATTACAGCCGCTATCAAGTGGACGTCAAAAATCCCCGTCATAATATGATGTGGTCATGTCCAATCTTTCGGGTGGGGGACTTTGCTCACAGCGTGTAAAATTTATGGAAATTGCATTTCCGCATTATGTTCGATATGAGGGTGAAATGAAAAGTCTCTAGGATAAGTTTCTGTGGAGAAAAATGCAGACAGCGCAATCCTTTTGCTCTGTCTCCTTGACGGACAGTTCAATAAAATTGTGAATAGTGGAAGATGGTTTTAAAAAACTTATTACGTATTACTTTATTACCTCTTAATTTAAGTAGTTTTTTACATAATTATTTCAGAGTCCACATATTCAGTGTTAACAGTAGAGTCGGTGTAATAAATCACATACTTTTAAAAGAGTGTCACGTGAAAATAAAATAAAAAGGACTTGATACTTATAGACTAATAATAAAAGAATTAGTAGGGGTTCATGAAGCTACGACACTTTCTGAAATAGGTATATCGTTACATAATAATACGATAATTGTAAATAAGAAAAGACTAATAATATGGTAATTTTTTTTTAAATTTCGATTTAACTTCTTACTACTACTTACTACTACTCCGGAGTGCTGGCTGGTTCATACACGTGCAGGAAGTGTATGTATGTTTGTCGTAGAGCTCGCGTCGTGGTAAGGCGAAAGACAATGTTTGAGTTCGAAATTCAAGTTGATATTGTCCAACACATACACAGCAGTGTCTGTCTATTCTGCTATCACTAGGTTTACCCTCAGACCAAATAAAAACTAAAGACGGAACGCGTAGAACAAACAAGTGAAGCCAGGAAAAAGATACAATCGCCGTGCACGTACACAGAAACTCGCACACACTTACAAGAAAAAAGACACCATAAAACCTAAGTATAAACTTTGCAAATCCATACACTTTCCTAATCACCACATGCATACGCAACCGGCTTCATTTCGTTGTTCGAGACGTTCCGTCTTTAGTTTTTATTTGGTCTAAGGGTTTACCATAATGTTGTGGCAAAATGTAGGCAGACAAGAAGTCACCGAGTGCATCGGCGCGTGCGCCACTGTTAACGCTGCCAAAACAAGTAAACGAGTGTGACTTGTGCATTTGTATCTTTGTTTGCGATGATTCGCAATAAAATCTCTTTGAACAATTAAATGTCATTCATAAATTGATCTTCTTTTACTAAGCTTTCAATATTGTACGTTTCAATACATATTTTTCTATTAAATTCATAAATCCTCTAAATAAGTGGTTTTTCTCAAGGCCATAAACCCAACAATCTTCTTTCTTTATAAATAAAAATAAATCTTTTTATGTTTGTCCTCTATACGTTTCGAAACCATTGGTCCGATTGTGATGAAACTTTGACGGGTTGTTCTGGCTGCGTCTGCAAAGGTTTCTGATCCCAAAACTTACGCGGGTCAAAAATGCGAGGCACAGCTAGTCTATACTACTATTACAAAGAGCAAAAGTTTGTGGGTTTGTGAGTTTGTGACGTTGTAGGGGGTAATCTCTGGATCTACTGGACCGATTTTGAAAGTTCTTTCACTCATAGGAAGCTGCAGTGATCCAGAGTGTCATAGGGTACTTTTTGTTGAGGAATTCCCGGGGAAACTCCGAATTTCTAGTGGGTAAAATCACGGGGAACAAACTATCTCCTATGCTGAACTGATTTTAAAAATTATTTCACTTATAGGAAGCTACAGTGATCCCGAGTGACATAGGGTACTTTTATCCCAGAATTCCCGCGGGAATTCCGGAGTTTGTGAGGTTGTAATTTATGGATCTACTGAACCGATTTTAATAATTCTTTCACTTCTAAATAGGAAGCTAAAGTGATCCTCAACTTACATAGGGTACTTTTATCGCGGAATTCCCGTGGGAACTCTGAAATTACCGTGGATGAAGCCGCGGGGGTCAGCTAGTCCTTAATAAATGCGAATGTTATTTTGTTTCTTACGGTTTCGCGCCTCAACTACTCAACCAATAATCATAAATTTTCCAGGGATACAGACATAGAGTAATGTAGGTCCTTTTTATATCGGAATTACTATGGGAACTCTGAAATTTACACAAGTGAAACCGCAGGAAAAAGTTAGTATTGCTATAATTGTGTTTGTTTTGTCAGGACAATCAACTGCATACTCCTACATTCTGTATTTTTTAGATGTTGGAGTTCAAATATGCAACTCATACCACAGGCAGCTACTTGAATGAAAAATTAACCAGCACAGCGCGGCGCGTTGAAATATTTTTAAAGTTATAACAAGATCATAAACACAAACATCCTTGGGTTAAGGCGGCGGGCAAGTAATAAAAGGAAACTTCATTTAAGTTGGCCAAAGAGAACGGCTAAGAACCTAATTCTGGACTCGGGTTTGATGTTGTGAGAGAGGAGATTTGCGATACGGCTGTATTTGGGATTCATTAATGTTCCACGAGTATTTATGATTATTACTTTACTTTTGAGCGAATATAATGTGTTTAAATAATTCAAAACAGCCTTTGACGTTTTACACTATACTATCTGTGACTTAAACTTTTGCGAGCTTGCGTATAATTCATCAAACTTTCATTGCAATAGAACAGATAGGTGTATTAGACAAACAAACAACATAACATTTCAATTGTATACAAAATACTACAAGACAAGGTACCTATCTTTCTTTTAGTTTTCTTGTACAAAATTAAATATTACCTATACCATCAATAGCAGAATCAATAACTAGTTATATACGTTTCTAATATATTATAATGAATGATGATCATTATTTATCCTTTCTAATATTATTATTCACAAGAATATTGTCCACTAGAATGCTCCGTGAAAATTTATTTCCACAGTTGAACAAAATAATACGAGGAAATTCAAGTATTTTGCACAACTTAAACATAAAAGTAAACACGGGAAGTCAAGTTGTAACCAAAGTAACGATGTGAGCTCATCGCCTCTTAAAAGACCAAAAACTATTTTATAACTTCGTATAACGTTACACAAACTTTGGAAATACAAGCTCGTCTAAGGATGTTAGTTTTTTTGTGCTTGAAGCAGCTGATTAAAATTTTTAATTATAAACTTTTTTTCATGTTAAAATACTTTGATACAGGAAGAAACAAGAGTATATAAACGTGGATTTTTTTTTATATTAACAAAAACATCCGTTGCATGCAATTGCAATGCATGCGTTAAATACATAATCCTAATATTATAAATGAGAATGTGAGTTTGTTTGTTGATGTTTTCATGCCTTTATAACTCAACCGATTACCGTAAAATTTTGCACGCACGTCTTCGTCATAATATTATTATTATTCATTTATTTATCTTAAAAATGAGTTTTATTATTATTATTATTATATTCTATTATATCCCGGATTTCCATGAGAACTTCGAAATTAAAGTCGGTGAAGTTGTGACGAACAGCTAGTATGATGATAAAATACAATAGATATCGCGAACAAACTCAGTAGCAAATAAAAATATTCGTCGTAGATTCTGTAAAACTCATTCCGTTATGAAAATAATGTCATAACAAGAATAGTTAAATAAGAAAAGATGGCTCAATTCTTCCCCAGATGTTGTAGTTCTTTTACTAACTGTATATATTTCTCGGTGTTCATGCAGAGTAATAATAGTATTCAAAGGTTCCAAATTATAATAAAACTTTAAAAAAAATTGTATCGTAATGAAAATTCTGTTATGGTTTTTTAAAGGTATAGGTAGGTACTAAAGAATCGAGGAGACACATAAATAAATTGGAAGTGTCTGTTTTTTTTTTCGAATTTCTTTTATTCTTTTTTTTGTTACTTACCGGTCAAACATATTTTGTTCATAAATAATGGATGGCTGTAGATAGCTGATGGAAAGCGACAATACGTTTGCTTGGTTTCCACGATACAAGCTAATAATAGCTTACTCCGGGATCAAGTAGATCTGTGTGTTGTGAAGTGGATTATTATTATTAATATGGACTATGGTGTTAAGGTGTTAAGGTGTTAGATCGGGTTAAAGTTACGTGTTTATGGGACAATAAACACGTATCTTTAACCCGATCTAACGTATAGAAAATGCTAATGTATAATTTATGTCTATCGGACTGACCGACTATCAATCAGTAGGTACCTACCGAATGATTGGAACTCGTACAACATGTGTGTAGGATGACATGAAAATATAAGTAACCTTTAAAAACAATGTATCGTAAGTAATTTGACAAAATCCTTAAAATAAATGCGAATGTGATGTTATTATTACATATAGATACTTATCGGTTTTTAAAGATAATTTTTGGAAAAAAAAATTATAATATTGTTTCTGTAGCTACACATTTTTTTAATTATAATTAAAAATACAAAAATGATATTATACAGTTGCGCTTCTGAACATTTTAATGCATCTATGCTCGCAAAAGCGGACAGAACGAGTGAAATAAAAACGCTGAGACTGAAAAAAATAAACGAAAGTATGCATTATTATGATGACGATTCTGAACCGAGACGCTCCAGAGTATTCTGAACTGAAATATTTTTCAATCGTATTTTGATTATTTGACAGTATCAGAACTAGTTAAGCAAGCCAATCTTTCTTAAACCCAACATATTTTACATTTTCTATAAATAGAGTAGGTACATAATAAATTCAATTCTATCTTTTCAGTAAAAATTCTTAACATTACCTGCCGTGTATATTTGTAAACGAAATACCATCGTCTTTTAAAGATATCAGACTAGGTAATTAGTTTTCAATGTTCAACGACTTTCGGGCACGGCCACAAAGTTCCAGTAATTATTTATATGTAATTAATCTTCGCTTAATTTATGTCGTAAATCATAATCTGGCACTTGCCGATTGAATTACATAATACCAAGAAGTACCTATATAGTTATATTCAATATTAAACAGTAAGTCTAAAATTTCAATCCAAAATAAGTCGAAGAAAAAATGGGATATGCAGTCTATTTATAATGCATTATTTATAATAAATTATGGTCATGTTTGGAATAAAATTAACGTCTTGTTTGAACTTGCATCAAGAGATAACTATTAAATACATGACCGCATAATAATATATCCTAAGACCTAAGTAATTACATTATTTTATTTAGCTAAAGACTGATTTTTTTAAACAGCGGATACACAATCAGATTGATATTGATTATTCGTCTGGTAGGCAATACAAAACTTCATCTATTTAATGAACACCCAAACCCAATTTCAGATCTAGACATATAAATAAAATTTAAGTGTCTGTTTGTAATTTCAACCAGCTTTTCACTAAATGCACGCGAAAGTGTATACAGTACTTACATCAAAAACCATTTTTTAAATTTTTCTCGGTCTGTCTGTCTGTTTGTTTGTTCCGGCTAATCTCTGAAACGGCTGAACCGATTTTAACGGGACTTTCACTGGCAGATAGCTGATGTTATAAGGAGTAACTTAATTTACTTTTATCCCAAAATTCCCGCGGGATCTCCGAAACTAACGTGGGGAACAGCTAGTAGATAATAAAACTAAAGATAATAATTAAAAATTCAAATGTGGACCCGTGCTCGTCATGATATACTTAGTACAAAACTAAAGTATAGTGCTTAGTATTGATAGTAATAAGATTAGTAATTGATAGTAATAAGATTAATTAATGTTTTCTACTCGTAAGTTTTCCTAGTGCCAGAGAATTCATGAAAAACTAGAGAATTGAGGTCCCCAACCTCCTCCTTCCCTTGAAAGTTTTATGCATACAGCAAAACATCACAGCCGTCGTTCTTTTATTTTTGTACATTTATTTTTGGTGTAGCAGATGAGAGTATACTTTTGAAAAATACATTTTTAATAAACTAAAATAAAATTTTACAGCGATGAATAAAATTTGTTTTATTTAAATAAATAAAACAAATTTTATTCATCGCTGTAAAATTTTACTTACACTTCGTACTATACTGATAGGTAGGTATAGGTATATTAATTTAAAGTATTTGTTAGTTATTGGTAGATGCATTTAAGTATAAAAAACAGTTGTGTAAATTGAGCAAATAAAGTTTATTCTATTCCTTCTATAATGCGTAGATACGTCATAACATAATTGCATGGAAATATGTGTGGTTTAAGTTTTCATCTAGATTAGTAGATAATAATATATAAGCTCCTTCTCTGTAATCCCAAAGTTAGATAGGTAGTTATTGTTACAATATTATTATGTATAATAGGTACTTATGAATTTTAGACTTATGAATTACACTTTCAAAAAAGACACAAACTAGGTATGTACCTATACGTGTTTACATTGAGCCTATTTTACTTAAGTACCTACACACCTTTTTTATTAATAATAATTAATAGATATAAATACAGAGTTCACATATTTTCAGTGCAACAAAAACCAAGTTTGGTTTGCCTATTTGTTTGTACACGGGCAAAAAAATCTTTTAAAAAAATATAGGTGTTGATCGATTAAGGCAAGGCTAACATAACAAATTTTTCTCTCCATCAACCTTCACTGGAGTACAATGGTTTCACTTCAAAAATACGAAGCGTTAACACGTCATCTTGTTTAAATGCACTCAATATTGAATACACTTTCCTAACGAAATAGGTTTATATTTTAAAGTAAAAAATAAAATAGTAGATATAAACTGCGAGGTTGTCCTGTAATTCAGGTAATAGAAACCACAGGCGTTTGCCTGTTGGCGGCTATTAAAATAACTGTGAATTTTATTTCATTCATTTTATATCAGGGAGAGCTACGCTGCATAGACGATTTTGTAATTAAAACAAGAGTGCTAATTAGAGTTTGTAGATAGTCCTAGTACCTAACTAATTCTGAGAGCTTAGGGGCTACTAGTGGTGCAGATACCGACCGCGCTCCTGCTCGAGTATCTAGGTATGTAGCTATGCCCACTTGTACCTACAGTAGGTAACAAGTTAACTGCAAATGTAAATCAACCCATCGATGATACGTATCTGTTTAAACCAACAGATTTATTGTAATAGGCTATTTGACTAAGTTTTTGTTCAAAAGTCTATTGAGTCCATTAGTTGGATAGTAAAAAAATTATAGACACGTAGGTATATTTTGCTTTTTAAATTATCGAAATATATTTATTTATTGGCACACCAACAACATAGCATATAGCAGTGGCGAAGATACCATAGAAGCCGATTCCCACCGGCTTCCCTGCAGACGCAACATCTCTCTCTACCGTAATTGAGAACGGAGAATTCCCGCGGGAACTCTGAACTTATCGCAGGTGAAACCGCGTTAACAGTTAATAGTTTAATAAGTTGAAATTAAAGTAGATATCCGGCTTCCCCCTCTCAATATTTCACCCTTCGCCACTGGCATATAGGTACAGTATTAAGTTATAGAAATTACATTATCTAGGATAAACTAAATATAGGTAGGTACCTATGTGTGTGCGTATGTATTATAAGACCACAAATGCACTGCCAAGACGCGAGCTCTCTGTACTGAAGGTTGACTGGCAGAGAATATCACTGTGGCATTAAGTCCGCCTTTTGTACCACGATGTGCATAAAGTTTAAATAAACAGATAAATAAAGCGCATTACAGTTTAGGAATGGGGGCTCGTAACGTGATATTATGTGTGTATAAACTTTAGGTAGGTACTTGGTTATGACGTCACGCGACATTTCGACTCAACGTATCACCGTCAGTTTTTAAGTGGATAAGTACCTAAAAAAAAATATATGTGTCCAATTTTGTATCTATTAATCTGCAGGACGGACTAAAAACAAAAATTTAGTCAAATAGCCTATTTAGAGCGTATATAGGTACTTATACTCAATAGAATGTAAATAAAACGGTAAAAAATTTGTTGAATAAAGTAAAGTAACAAATAAAGTAACAAACGAGTTAAAGTAACAAATTAATTAATTAAAACAAAACGAAACTATATAAAAATTTCTACTACCTACCCACCTAATTAAATTGTGAATATAAGTATATAATTTATAAATTTTAATTAAATAAGGACTTTTGTGATGTCAGGACTTCGATCTCCATCCTTTAGATACGGATTAATTAATCAAGCTTTTACCGGTTCTTTTTTTTAAATTCTTTAGGTAATGTAGGTTTAAAAGTACTTACTTTATATCTTGAATTAGAAAATAAGCTATCTAAGTTATCTGTCCAATTAATTTAAACGAACAAACCACAATTTATTATAGGTTTTTTTGAGTTTTGTTTTTGTTTTTATTTGTATTTGGTTTTTTGTATTTCTTCACACTTTTTGTTTCCTTCTAGATACTTAATGTGATTAAATAAAGGCTAAAATAAGTATAAGTTTAAGTATAAGTGTATGTGCCTATGTATTTTTTTATGGTTTCAATTTATACAGGTTCATTAATTTTAAACAAGGATTAATGACAGAATATAAAAATACTTTTGTTTTCAGTTACGTTGGACTACAGACGTGTCTAGACAAAGTCTATAATACTGGAAGATTAAAGACAGCGGGATGAATAGAGAGCGCCTAAAGATACGAAGTAAGAAAACAAAAAATGTCTCTACGTGGCTTGTGCGCTGTCAAGTACACTGTATTCTTATTTTATCTTTTTGTAGCTAGAATTTTGTGAATGCTGTTTTTTGTACAAATTTTTTCGACTGCAACTTTTCCTTTACGTATACGTCTTGTAAACTTGGTTGTGCGAGCTGGTAGAGCTCTATATTTTGAAAACCTATTTAAAAACCATATCGTTGATTCAGATTGATCTTAAAATAATATATCGATTTAAATTAAGTGTCTTGTTACTGCTTATGGATAGTGTATACTTACACTGCAATAAAGATTTAATTTAGTAAGGCATAAATAGTTATTAAATTGGTTTAACCCTTCCTTACCACACAGTTTTCGCAGACGCTATGCAGCAGCCATGATTAATAATATTAATGTGGCTTCACGATGCGAGAACCATAAACTTGAACAAACGAGAGAGGCGGGATACTTTTTACCACCCGAGCTCACATAAAAACTCAAGCCCTGAATTAGCTCGATTCTTTGTCACCCCTTTTGAACAACCCTAAATTTTCTACTACCACTGTCTTTGTCTAACAATAACCACTACATTCCCATCCAAAACTGCATCGAGGAAAAACAACGTGAAACCGCTCGGGATGAAATGAGATAGAATAAAATATATGCATTAGTAGAGGCGACAGAGTAGGCTGTATGTGTTCCGTGCCGATATCGAAAAGAGATGGAGAAAAACGAGTCAGTAGAGCGAGAGCGGTATAGAAATTAAGCAACAGAGGGGAGCGGAATTGAGCTTCTTCAAGCGGGGTGGTTAGTCCGCATTCGACCGCGCTGGCGGCAGCTTCCATACTGGAAGATAATTTAGTTTTTAAACGATTCGAAGTGGATAACAATCCCTTATTGTGCGACGAATTTTTTTGTGTTAATCCTGAGTTTTATATAGGAATGTATCAGCGTCCGTCAATATTTGAACGTCCGAACTTTGGTAGACGCAGTTTTCTCATTTTTTTATTTTGACTAATTATGTTATTATTGTGATGTGTATGAACTCAAAATAAAATTACAATTCGTTTGAAAACTGTTATTTAAACTCACAACGACGGACACAAACAATTATGAATAGCAGTTTATTCACTGGATTGTTGTGTCGGTTATGATAGGCGTTCTTCATGAATTAGTCTTTTAATTTAGAGAATACCAAAGAAAATGTGTGCCAAAATGTTATTGTATAGTTTTTCCATATTCTCTGCCATATCCTGGATTGTAGTGGTAGCTGAGGAAGAAGTATCTTCGCCATTAAGAGTCGCGCAGTGCCGGGCGACGTGTTTAGAAAAGGTAAGAAAATATAAAATTTTATGAAAATCAACTTCTTAAATAAGTAAGAGAAAAGGCGAAGCAGATCTGAAGATCTATACAGAAGCTTTTAGCTAAGAAGACAGATCTGAAGCTACACGTGGATAAGATTGTGCTTCAAAAAATTTATACGAGTTACAACTTGCAACCTTTTTTTACCGACTTCCAAAAAGAAGGAGGTTATGCATTCGATTGTATGTACCTATGTTTTTTTTATATGTATGTTCACCGATTACTTGAAGACGGTTGGACCAATTTCGATTTTTTTTTTTGTTGAAAGGGCTTAGGGTTAAATTTCAATTTTATCCCTTCATTAAATATTATTCCACCACAAACATTTTCAAGTAAAATGTTGCAAAGACGAGACCATAAATGATTCTTGTGGTAACGAAACGGCCAAGCCACATATTTTGACTAAGGTGTAGAGTTTGTGAATTTAGGCCATATAGAGTTAGGGCGGGTAGAATTCAGGCGCGGATCTAGGATTTGGTTGAAGGGAGGTAGTTAATTTTGGTTGCATCACGAATTTTTTTTATTTTTATAAGGAGAAATGCACTCATTATCCAATCCGATTTGGTAGAGTTAGAAACTTGGCTCTACATGAGATCTGATAACTTTGAGAGTGCGAATCAGTCATATGGTCTCGTCTTAGTGAAGTGAAGTTAGTTGGTGTAAGTTAGGTTCTAATTGTGAGCACAATATAGTCAAATGGTGCCCAAAAGCGAGAGCGACCCATCACCACAACGCATTTACTTAGGTAGGTATTATATAAAATTCCGGGCGTTAATGTATTCAAAATTCAAATTCAAAAATATTTATTATTATATAAGCAGAGGTTATAATCGGATTGTTGGGACCTACTTTTAAGCATATAATATACTTGTGCCAGTAGGTCCCACTCTTCCATAGCCATCCATGACGTTTATATAATAAAAGCCTTATAAATAATAAACTTATAGAGACGTTTATAAATAATTACATAGATAGGTACATTTTTTTTTTCCTTATTGTTTTTCCCTTCTTCCTAACTTAACCCATCAGTCCTCCAATGTCAGTGAGCTTAGCTTGTTTGTGAGAGTATGTGTAGAGTTTGTGAGAGATTTGTGTATGTGAGTGTGTGTATGAGTGAATGTCCGCTTCCGCCACATTTTACAAAACTCAAAAACTTCTGGAGAAGTTATTTATTTATTTATTTATTTTTTTATACGGTTGGCACCGATACCTACATGGAGGGAAAGACTCATGTAGTTTATGTAAAATACCACCGTCGGCACAGAGGCGGGCTCTGAGACCAACGCTGGCGCAACCGCGAGGGATTGCTAGTATTATATTATAAAATATACCAATGACAGATACAAGTATTAATGAAACTATGCAACCTGTAAGTAATTTCGAAAAGGTCTTTCTGCTTTCGTGTTTCGATTCTAATAAGTCTAAGATATTATCGTTAGGAAACGTAGAAACCAGTCTTAATTTTATGTAGGTCTGGAACCACTACATCAATGTGTTCGGTTATTTAAGCGCAAAATGTAATTGCCTATGTAAGTTGGAAATGTTTATCTAGACCACTATAAAACGATAAGTACAATTTATATCGTCCAATATTTACAGATACAATTTATCTAAACTGGTTGTGTTATTTATTTGTGGCAACCCGAACAGGTTGCCTGCTGGCCATCGTATATCTACACCGATACTTATAAACGTATAAATTTGTATAGGTTGTATAATATTATGGTTTAAATTGGACGAACTTATTTGTTTCAGCTCACGGCTAAGAGATCGTGCCATAAATTTTGTCGGATACCCAATAAGATGGTTGATTTAATTTTAATTATGAATAATATTGTATGTTTTAGTTTTGTAGATTTGAAATTAAATATCGTTGTCGATTTATCATACCGTTAGTTATTATAAATGCGAAAGTTTATGTGGGTGCGGGTGTGTGTGTGTGTGTGCGCGAAGGAGAAACAAACAAATAATAGGTAACTCTACCTATATAAAGTATTTGCTCTTCCTTCGCGCTATGATATTTGAAATAGATATCTCTGCCTATATCAAGACATACGATACCTTTTATCCGAGAGTTGAATAATCTTATGTTAAAATTTAAGTGGATGAAGCTGCCAGGATCAACTATTTATTAATAAAATTATATTTTTTAATTTCAATTTAGATGTCCCAGATGTTAAGTCAACTACATACTATATTATTATGGAATGATTCTGGTATAAAATATTTTTTATTGAATAATATCTAACTTGCTTTATGAATTCATGTGCAATTGGTGTAGAAATTCAACAATCAAAAACTGACGGCTTTAAATTGTATACCTACAGCACATGGCTTACCTACTGTGTGAGAGGAAAATTCATTGTAAATTTCGTATTGTAAATTATCCCTATCGGCATTTGGCGATCTACTTAGCTTTATATTGACAGGTAAAGGTTACACAAAAAATTGCATCCATATCATACACATCAACCTTTCGAAATCGACATCTGTTTATAATCTAACGCATTAAGTATGATCACGTATCGTGAGCCTTTTTTTGCGTTAGTCCGCCTTAAACTTTTTTATTTTTATAATAAAGGTAGGTAGGTTGATACCTACCTGCGTCCAAGGTTGCACACAATGAGTCGTCAGTTAAGAGGTTTTTTTTTATTTCGTCTAAAAGGATATGCGTGATGTTTCCAGGGGCGGAAGGATAGGCAGTAGTCATTACTCCTATTATAATATCCATCGTCAGGAAATGCGCAAATTATATAAATTGCCTTCAAAAATAAACTGAAAAGGTTAAAATCGATTTATACCTGACCATAAGGAGTTTCAAACGTGCGTAACGTAACGTAACATATATAGGTACCTACCTACTTTTATATCATCGGTTGAGCTAGAGAGTTACTATGGGCGTTTTTATCCTTACTAATATTAGCACATGCATTACTAATATTACAATACACGGTATCAGGGATACAGAGAAGCACAGAGGGTACTTTTTATCCCGGAATTCCCGCGCGAACTCCGAAATTACTGCGGGTGAAACCGCGGGGAACAGCTAGTGAAATAATAAATGTAATAAAGATATAGGTACCAAGTTTATTGCCTAAGTCAAATCGTTGTTTATAGGTAGGTCAGGAAGCTAAGAAATGAAATTATTTTTACGAACATTATCGTATCTGAAGCTTCTTTATTAGGTATAACTAGTCAAATCACTTTGTTTATTTATATATCTATACATCTATAGTCTACACATATAAATAAAATTGAAGTGTCTGTTTGTAATTCCAAATTAACAGCTTTTAGAAACTATATACGGTGCTTACCTACAAAAACCTTCTTTAAAATTTTTGTTTGTCTGACTGTGCAACTAATCTCCGAAAAGGCTGCACCGATTTTAACGGAGCTTTCACTGGCAGGTAGTTGATGTTATAAGGAGTAACTTGGCTACTTTTATTTTTGAAAAAATCTATCCCTACTGATATTAAAATGCGGAAGTAGGTAACTCTGTCTGACAGTTTCTCTGTCTGTTAGTTACGCTTTCACGCAGCTCAAATGATTATCACGAAATTTTGCATACCTAGGCAAGTACATGTTGTCAGGGTTACAAAGAAAGACATAGGGTTCTTTTAGAAGCGATCGCTAGTAAAGCGATAAGACCGCCTTTTGTATGCCTTTAGTTATAAGTTTTTGTTAACACACTGTAACATTATTTTGGTGTACAATAAAGTGTCTTCTATTCTACTTTTATCCCGGAATTCCTGCGGGAACTCCCAACTTATTGCGGGTGAAACTATGGGGAACAGCTAGTTTTAAATAAATACAAAAAAGAGTTGACTTCTAATTGCCCTGTATCGAATAAATTTTCCATGACAACATTTTGATTTTTGTAATCAACTTTCTCATCAGACGACCATACTGCCTCATTAAAATATATATAAGGCAATAAATAATAATTCTAATCTGTGATCTGTGCTCACGTATCTCAACCTCTGATTATAAAGATAACTCATTTTTTGTTTAAAATGTTATGCATTTTACACGAATAAAATATTAGGATTCGAAGAAAATAAAAATTAAAAAGAACGGTGCATAATTTATTATACTGCGACGTTGCATCCTCGAGATTTATTAGAGATGTTTTACTATGTAGTCCATTCTTCAATGTACTAGCATCGCACACAATTATTTAGAGCTATAAAGGAGAATCAAAAATAAAAAGATATTCAATTGACTACTGTGTACCCCTCCTCCCCGCCCCACCCGGCGTAGCGCCTGCGTTGCCGCACGCCGCCGTGCCAGCTCATTCGTTTTTTGTGTGCCGGCATCGCCACTACTAAATAGGTTTTTTGTAATCTTGAGCTAAAATACTTTTTATTCTACCTACAAAAAATAATAAAATAATGTGAAGTTAAAGGTTAACTATGGGTAAACGTACAAACAAAGAGAAAGAAGCGAATATCTCAAAACGACTACAACGCATTGAGCTTTACCTTCGTCGGTCCCTGTGCATCAGACATGCGATGGTAAGTCGTTGTTTACTCACCTTTAGGTGTCACATTATTATAATTCAATTAATAAACAAATAAATGGAAAGCTTTGATAATATGCATTCATCGTAAAATTACCCACCTTTGTGTGTTCTTGAACCATCGTTTTAACGAGTATAGCCATAATAAAAGCACAGCTAATGTAACATTGCTAGCATACCCACTTTTTATTTCATTTTATGCTTTATTATGCTTTTATTTACGTATGCTTGCTTCTATTTACGTGCCTGTTATTTATGTACTGCTATTATTTACGTGATCATGGTTGATAACAAGATACTCTGACGAAAGAATGGAATATGGCTATTTTTCCTGATGCAATCATGGCTAAGCTATACTACTTGACGTGTTCATGATAGATAGCTTCATCCGTCTCGTGTCGTAACGTGATTACGCCCAAAGACGTTAAAATATTCGAGTGCCTCAACAGCTTGTGCACTACATTTCCAGGATCGTGTCGACTCTAAGCTATACTACTTGACGTGTTCATGATAGATAGCTTCATCCGTCTCGCGTCGTAACGTGCTTACGCCCAAAGACGTTAAAATATTCGAGTGCCTCAACAGCTTGTGCACTACATTTCCAGGATCGTGTCGACTCTAAGCTATACTACTTGACGTGTTCATGATAGATAGCTTCATCCGTCTCGCGTCGTAACGTGCTTACGCCCAAAGACGTTAAAATATTCGAGTGCCTCAACAGCTTGTGCACTACATTTCCAGGATCGTGTCGACTCTAAGCTATATTACTTGACGTGTTCATGATAGATAGCCTCATCCGTCTCGCGTCGTAACGTGCTTACGCCCAAAGACGTTAAAATATTCGAGTGCCTCAACAGCTTGTGCACTACATTTCCAGGATCGTGTCGACTCTAAGCTATACTACTTGACGTGTTCATGATAGATAGCTTCATCTGTCTCGTGTAGTAACGTGATTACGCCCAAAGACGTTAAAATATTTGAGTGCCTCAACAGTTTGTGCACTATATTACCAGGCTCTCGCGATCGAAATGAGCACCGCTTAAAGTCCAGATCACCCTTAAAGTACCTTCCAAGGTCAACTTCATGTCGCGGTGATTAAACAAGTGCACCCTTACACGAACGATCTGGTTCGAGATTTCTTTCCATAGAAGAGAATTGGGCCTTCGGAGATGAAAACCGAAGTGAACAGCGAAAGGTTCACTCCCTGAAATAACTCAGAAGGAGATGACAGTGCTACTAGCAACTGAACAACCAGACGCAAGCACTAGTATGGTAATTGAGGATACCTTACCTCGAAAAAGCCTAAAATCCCTTGGTGATCAAAGAAGTGTTTGGCCATTCCCGACAAAATCTCTAAACGTTGGGGATGGCTTCTAGTAGACGGCCTTACATAAGAAGAAAAACAGGATTTGCTATATAAAAGACAAAAAATTCATTATTATACGTAACGAACGTATAACGTCAATAACGACCAAACCATACAAACCGTAATAACTGAGGTAGTATCCCACGCAGGTAGATTATATCGTCTACATCTACTAAAAAGCAATTCGTGTATATATATATACATTAGCTGTGTCCCGCGGTTTCAACCGCGTTAATTTAAGAAAAATTCTTTACTGATGCAAAATATATTCCATAACTACATGATTTTTGCGTAACTTTAACCGTTCAAGTAGCGTAACGGAATATTTTTTCCGTTCTTTGTAACATTTTTCATTGCTGCTCCGCTCTTATTGATCTTAGCGGGATCATATTATGTATTTGTATAGCTCTTCTCGATAAATGGGCTATCTATCACTGAAAAAATGTTTCAAATGGGACCAGTAGTTGCTGAGATTGGCGCGTTCAAACACACAAACAAACTCTTCAGTTTTATAATAATTATTAGTATGGAATCTGTGGTATAGATACATATTATACTTATAATCTGAATCTCGGACGCGACTCCAAAGATTTTCATGAAATTTAGTATGCAGGGTTGTTTTATCTGTGTTTTCAGGCAATGAAAAATGAGTGTTTGGTACTGCTTTTTCTACTTAACGACAGATAGCACTACGAGCGAAGCTCGGTCACCTAGATATTTTTAGTATGAGTGGCAATCAATTATAGATGATTTAGTCGTTTTAGATGTAGTTGTTATATACCTAATTATGTAAGGAGCTTTAAAATTCCTTTTGATCGCACTGTATTCCAGTTTACGGTCCCCGAATATAACACCTTAAGCTCTACTAAAAGTTACCACCTAAATATTGCAATATCTAATCCACTAAGTTATACAGTCATTGCAGTGCAGTTTTGACAATTTTTCAACACTCAAAAGTTCACTTTATTCTTAACTAGCTGTCCCGCGCGGTTTCAACCGTGATGGTTTTGGAGTTCCCGCGGCAATTCCGGATTAAAATATAGCCTATGTTACTCAAGAATAATGTAGCTTTCTAATGGTGAAAGAATTTTTGAAATCGGTCCAGTAGTTTTTGAGTTAAATCGTAACAAACAAACCAAAAATCAAATCTTTCCTCTTTATAATATTAGTATAGACTAGCTGTTCCCTGCGGTTTCACCCGCGTTGGTTTCACAGACCTCGCGGGAATTCCGGAATAAAGGGTGCCCTGTGTGTTATTCTGATGTATAAGCTATGTTAATGTGAATTTCATTATAATCCATTCAGTGGTATTTGCGTGAAAGAGTTGCAAACACACACTCTCGCTTTTTTAATATTGGTAAGAATTTCAAACGAGTTAACGAGAGTTAACGAGTTTATCAAGTCAAATCAGTTCAAAATGGAAGACCTACGGACTATTACGATACTTGTGTTTTAAAAACCGCTTATGGCGACCATAGACCTAAAAGAAGCATATTTTTTGGTTTTCAAACAGAAAAATACTGCCATTAGACAAACAATCCAAGCTGTTGGAGAGAGTTTTAAACAATTTTAAAATCATGCCAGGCAGGTACTTCCCTTGAATCAGTTTTTTCATGGTGGATTAATAATAAAATATTAGGCATTCAAAAAACAAAACTCGTAAGAACCGTTAACACTTTGGAAATATTCTCTGCTGCCTCTCCAACAGGTTGGGGTGTACCTATCGTGCATCGGTGAACATCGGTTTATGGTCTAATGTGCTTTGCAAAGTTTCCGACAGATCAGGAGACGCGAGGGAAGACTTCTTTTGATCTTCACGTCGCGTCGTACATAAATTTAGGAAACAACCGCGAAGCCGATGTGGAGTCTTGACATAGTATATTGACTGATATTTTATTTATTTACAGTAAATGTACTTTTTTCCGTTCAAAATTTTTTAAAGGTGTTAAAAAACCTTTGTCGGATACCGAGTGGAGTTTGACTCATTTAGTCTTTAAATTGATCATCGATATTAATTTTGCTTTGCTTCCAAAGCCAAAGAAAAGCCCACTTTATTTATCTCGGCATATCTACAGACGTTTTAACGCACTCATGGTAGATTGGAGTATCTAGTACTTCCGTTACGATTTTTTTTTCCCTCTCTTCTCTCTCTTCAAATGCTTAAGAAAATTAAAAAAAAAAAAAAAAAATAAGCTACCGATAGAGCATCAGGCACAATGATAGTTCTAAACCGGCCAAGTAAACCTTGGTTACGCCTCTTCCTGAAATAATATTGATTGCTTTATCGCTGATATACCTATATCTTTAAATTTTTTCAATATAACAAATTAGTACCCAAAAGAGAGCCTTCCGCTCGAAAAACTAACCAAGAAACGAATAGCTCTACTTGCGTTGTCGACTGCACAACGTGCAGAGACGCTGTCCTTGATCTGCTTAACCAACTGAAAGTCAATACCTCTAATGAAAAAAAAAAAAAAAAACTTACTAAATACAGAAAATTATTGACCACGAAACGACCTATTCACAATGCTTTAACTCACAATGCCTTAACTTTATCCGACTGTATCCCATAAATGAGGATAGACTCTTTGCAGAAGCAGCTTACAATAATGACTCTGATTAATAAACATTTATATAAATACAAGATAAACAAAATATATAAATATTTTGTAAAATTATGGGGTAGAAAACTGGCAATTAGTTCCAACCTAGAGGGCGCCAAATGTTTGTTACACAAGATCTGTCAATCTACATAGAAACTGAGTGTATTTTTGTTGTTTTCACTAGTTAATTAAATTATGGGACGCTGTTGTAGCTTTTGATTGTGAGGAAATAGGTGTACACCAATTCCCAAGTGGTTTAACATTAAGGAAAGAGTGATAAATAAATCAAGGGATTTTTTGAGGTTATGTAGGAAACATTTTAAAGAAACTGATTGTGAGACCACGTCTAGAACATACATATACATCACGAAACTAATTTAAAGACTTAAAAAAGCTAAACTAGTGCTTAGAAATTCAAAAAGCCAATAATCAGTTGTTTTAAAAGTGTTTTGACAGGTAACAAACACACAGCGCCCTCTGCTTAAAAGCTTTGCGTTTTCTTCCCGATTCGTACAAGTCTAATTATATTTTTTCTCTACTCGTGTTCGCTGATTTAACTTGGTTTATCATCGTTCTTCTTTCCCTATCTTTTACCTATTTCATGGTGAGCGCTAAACATCTACATAGTAAAACATCTCTAATAAATCTCGAGGATGCAACGTCGCAGTATAATTGATGGTTAAACAAACTTACCTAGTGATGTTTGACCATAATTATACGAGACGTTGCATCCGAAGAGATTTATTACCCTCCCTGCCCATAGGTTTCGTTAAAAACTTATACATCTATAAGTATTAACGTTACCCCATGCCATGAAATAGGTGCTCTGAAAAAATGAGCTGGCACGGCGGCGTGCGGCAACGCAGGCGCTACGCCGGGTGGGGCGGGGAGGAGGGGTACACAGTAGTCAATTGAATATCTTTTTATTTTTGATTCTCCTTTATAGCTCTAAATAATTGTGTGCGATGCTAGTACATTGAAGAATGGACTACATAGTAAAACATCTCTAATAAATCTCTTCGGATGCAACGTCTCGTATAATTATGGTCAAACATCACTAGGTAAGTTTGTTTAACCATCAATTATCTACCAGAATATTGAATTAGGTATGGCACCTCATCCTAAAAAAATTATAATATTGCATTCGTCTTAAAAAATCACAAAAACGTTACAAAGTTGCAAAAATTGTATTGTTTAAGTTCATTGCTAAAAAGTATCTAACATAGATAAAACATTTTTTTACAAGTGCTATCGTAAAATATCTTATGTACGTTAAAATGAATTCAGCTATTCAAATTCAGGTAAAAAACAAATAAAATTAACATAAGAATTACTTAAGCACAGCATTTTAAAGGCCCTCGTTTATCTTAACAAAACCATTGCCTGCTCAAAAAAAAATATATACAGCGTCTCCAGTGTCGCCAGCAACTATTTTCTTTTCCTATTGTGTCTCATTGAACAAAACCTTTTGAATTTTTTCGTCACTCTTTAATTGTTTTTGGGTCGCTTTTTTAACCTGCCTGTTGCGTTGTCTGAAAACACGTGAAGAATTTTAATAAGCTAATTCTCTCTGATACTAAGGTATATATGCAACTTCTCATGTTTACTTTAATTTTATAACAACTTTTTATGAATACAATATTAATAACGATAAAAAATTCTACTTATAAGAGAATTTTAAATACTTACCTGATAGTATCATCACATAGGTAGTCCGTCGTTGTACACAAATTACAATGTTAACAATTAATGGTAGTATACTAAATATAGCTAGTCGTATTATAATACCTGTAAAATATCAACGACTAACTCCGTCGCACTTGCTAATTGTGCCTCAATTTCTTTCTATTTTTCTGAGATCCATAATGTATCATTTTGGTACCAACTATTCTAGTTTAAGACTCACGGTTGTACTTATTTTATCTTTATGGTATCAAATAAACTTTTTTCTATTCTATTCTATTCTATCGAAATAAATTTAAAATTTGTAATAGGTAACTACTTTGCTCGATATTTTTATCTTTCTAGGTATGCATAGTTCTGGTTTGTGGTCTGAACATATTATAATACACTATAATTTAAGTAAAAATTGTAATGACTACGATCTGTTTTGTGTACTTAAATAAATAAATATGTACATACAATATGTTTATTATTATCGTAACATTCGCAACTATGCGATAAGACCGCCATTTGCTTTCTCCTTTTTCTTTAGGTACTGTAACATTGTTATTTTATGTGCAATAAAGGATTAAATAAATAAATAAACATTCATCATATATATAAAAATTACTCTGCCCTAGCTATGCGCAAATGCCAAAATGTTTCATCAAAATTATCCATTGGTGCTTTTGTAAAGCACAATAGAAAATAATAATACCAGTGTTTCACCTTGAAACTCAAAGGTTCACAAAAAAGGAGGCCGTAAAAAACAGACCGACCCGATCGCGAAATAAAATCTCGATTAGAAATTTAGGAACGCTCAGACCTTCCCGTACGGTCCCTTTTTGAAGCGACCACGAGCTACGAGTTGAGCATTATTATTTTATCGGTGTTCAACCATGCATGAGAGGTAGAATAAAAATTGAGTTCAGCTAAAGAAAAAACCTCTCAAGGCTTCGGATGCACGTCCTCGGACCACGCAGCTTTTAGAAAAATAAACGAGAAAGTCCACGCCGAAATGACCTGCGTTTTTTTTACGTTTTGTTTTCGTTTTTGTTACGTTCGAGTTCATTTGGATGCAACCACGTCTGCTGCTTACTGAATTAAGTTAAACTATACTTTTTTAGAGAGGACCGTTTAAAATGTTTTAACGACCTTTATACATATTTTAACATTCGAGCATTTTAAAATGCCAATTGAGTAGGAATAAAATTAAATTGATTCAATTGAAACAGAATACAAATTGATTTTGTGCGCGTTTTTATGTTGTAGGAACATTCAGCAACTTTAGATCAGAGTCGTAATTAAGTACTAGAAAGGCGAGCGATACTGCGTAAGGCGGTCTTGCAGAGGACCGGGACGTTCATATGGCCTTAACTCGCGAAGGGTGCCTTATCCGGAAAGGCATTCGTAATAGAGCCGTAGCCAAGAGCAGACGATTAATGATTCATGACCCCTCGCAGCGCAGTGTCATCAATATTATTCTGTTTGTATCCCGTGCGTTTGGCCCACCCTCGCCCGCGCCCTCTTCATACATAAATAAGCGCGACACGTCGTCTTCTCTGATTACATCGCACCGATGTAGTGAGAAATAGTGTAGTCGGATGCTGAGTCTGTCTTTGTTCAATATATTCTCAAGAGACACCGAATGAATAGTTAACACTGTATGCTCAACGTGGATGTTTACGGTTTCGGGTTTCTCTTAAAGATTGTTGATAACGTATGTGAAGGTATTTATTTGTTTTGTAGCCGCAAGCTGATGTCCCTATCGTTACAGTGTGAGATATGTACCTTAATACAAATTGTTACTATCGTTATATTATGCTCTTTAACAAATTACCAAATGATTGGTTCGTTTACATGATTTCTTATTAAAATTAAATTTGGAACGTTACAAAAGTAGACAGTGGAGGCCATTTTGGCTGTCGCTCTCTAAAGTGAAAAAAATCGGAAGATCGGATAAAAAAAACATTCAAAAAACAAATCCATACAATCTATATCTATACCTACATATATATTTATCTTTACATGTAAGTATACATATAAATAAAAATGAAGTGTCTGTTAGTAATTCGAAATTAACAGCTTTTCAATAAATGTCTGTCTGTTTGTTCCGGTTAAACTCTGAAACGGCTGCACCGATTTTAACGAGACTTGCAATGGCAAATAGCTGATTTTATAAGGAGTAATATAGGCTTCTTTTATTTAAAAAAAAATTGTTCCTCCGGGAATTCCGACACTCACGCGGGTAAGACCATGAGGCACAGCTATAGTATCCATCAAAATCTGTCCTAAAATCACTATAAAGCCACGCGATCCAAAGATAAACTAGACAGGTACTTGTATACCTTTCTTAGTTTTGTGTTAAAGAAAATGTAGACGCAGAAATATGGACGAAGTCTGATCGAAGTGGATTGGATTCCATATAGACTTACTACAACTACCAAGTTTGTAATGGTGGCTGACAAGCTTGCTGATTAATGTGATCTCAGTACCTACCTATAAGAAACGGCTTCGTTAAACTTCACAGCTTTGCTTATCGTTTAGACATGACAATTTAAAGAATTTTGATTAATTTACTTTTTTACAAACGTTAAAATTTTGTATCTATTACTAGCTGTCCCTCGCGATTTCACCCGGTGTAATTTCGGAGATTTCGTGAGAATTTTGGGATACAAAGTAGACAAATCACGGTAGACCCAGGACCGCTTTTTAAAAAGCAATTTAATGCATTTTAATACGTCTTTATTGTATGACCGTTACAATAAGAATGAATGCTTAAAACTAACATTAAAACTAACATGAGTACATGAGTACATTATTCTTAATTCCTAGCACCTTATCTCTATAGGGCGGATGGACTTCGCCGTGTAGCGGGAATGCTTGCTCAGCGTCTGTGGCTGGCCACCCGGTCGTTGTCACAGTATGATAATATTTATAATATAGAGAAATTATTCAGTACTTGGTACCGTCAACATGACTCGTCCCCCCGCAAGTTCGAAATTATTCAAATTCGCAGGATTTGAAGAATTTCGATTTCCGCAAAGTTTCATTGTTATAGTTTCGCGAAAGTGAAACATGAAGTAAATTAAAACAATGCCTATTACTAAATACAATATAACTGTCCAAACGCTAACACTTTTTAATGATACGATATTATTTTCACTTATATTATTTTCACTTTTCACATCACTTTTCTTCAATGCGTATGTAAGATACTGCAGGTTACTGAAATCCACTCCTTCCAGATTGACAGGCTTTCTTTCAGCATTTGTAAAGTTTATCAAAGGCAAATTTACAATGGGTAGTCCTGTATGAGTCGCTTCCTTTAAATCGGACTGTCTTAGTTTTATTGTGAAACCACCAATTTTCACGAGACAATCGTCATCTATTGTAATTATATAAGTGCCTTGAATATTCTGAGGGAAGACTTGGCTTCGACATACTCTTCGCAATAAAGTGTTTGATCTCGCATATAATATCCATTGATTGGGTTGAATTTGTTGTATTTTAATATCTTCAATTTTGATCGGAATAACGTCACAGGTGCTAGTATTCTCTATGAAGTTAAATAAATTTGCGATACAGTGATCTTGGATAGACTCGTATACATTTTCTGCGGAGCACACGAAGTAGGATTTCTCGCATTTTTGACATGGTTGTGAGAGTGGCTTCGTTAGTGATCCCTTTACTAATAGGTAAGGATATTTGGGTAATATTACAAAAGTATTTGGATCACGGAAAACAGGTAGAGGGTACAATTTGTAGTATATAAAAATTTCTTTTCTTACCAGTGGTACCTCTAACAGAAACGCTATCTGATTATCATGGATGAATGACTTTAATGTAATAGTTTGCTCTATTTTTACAAGATTTTCCAAACTTACTGTATATGTTAATTTTTCATGTTTTTCAATATCACTTAAAGCTAATAACAACTTAGTAGAGTCTATAATGGATTGATGTAGAGTTCCTAATTTACTGAAAGCAATCGCAGTTTCAATTTCATTTAATTGGGTGAGAATACATTGGAAATTATGTAAAAGTAAATAATATGTATTAATAATGTTATTTTCTATGAAATCCTTTTGTTCCTTTATTTTCAAATGGTCCAATTCGCTTTGCAAGATTTTTGACTGAACATCAAGTTGTATTAAATTATTGTTTATAGATTTAGTAACATTCGTTACGCTTTGAACTATTTCAGAGATCAACGTTACCCTTTTATTAAGGTTTTGTTGATTTACTTTAATATTTTTTATAATTTGGTTATATTTAACAGCGTCTTCGTTGTCTAAATTTCCGGTTAATATTTTTATAATAGAACCTAAAGGGTTTAAAAGACCTCTTTTAACTCTAGCGATTGGAAATAATTGTTTAAGCTTGCTTAATGTTAAATTTTGTATGTACTCTACTTGTATCTTATAATTACATATCCTATCGTAAGGAGTACTGTTAAAATTAAGCTTAACTAAGGAATTAAGTTGTATATATTTATTTGAATTTGACATAAGGTCGTCTTGAATAATTTGTAGGTCCAAGGTTTTAATAATTATCCATTTATCATAACTTACTACTGCAGTTCCCTGTTTCAGGGGTAGTACACCGGGATTACTGTCAAGTCGGTGCAGTTGAAGGCCTTGGCATTGGCTCGTCGTCATTAGTAGTAGGAGAACGAGCTGGCCTTGCCTGCGGAGGGCGTTTAATATTTTTAATTGAGTTTTTAGCGTTTCTCCTTTTAAGTCGTACTGCTACTAAATTTCGCGGTATTTCCCCGGTTACCACAGTTTTTTCATAGTGAGGTTTATCCTTACTACGTCTGATATTTTTATCGTCTAATTCAACCTTAAAATCGGATTCAGATGAAATTTTTATTGGGCTTTTAGGGTTCAAATTACTATTTTTATTTCCTTTTCGTTGTCTTTCGTCCACATTTACGACTAATGAGCTTGAATAATTTTTATGAAGGACGTTTAATTTTATCCTAGGTAAGGTATCGGCGTTTGTATTTCTTTCTTCGTCATTCATGTGATCTAAACGAAGTCTTGTCGGATTGTCAACTAAAATTTTATCTGTCTCACAATTATCATAGTCAAGTTTATTTGTTTTCAGTGTATTACTAGAGTCATACTGTTCTGTTTGTAATGGTTTGCGAAACTTTGTTGTCCCTACTTTGTCTGATGTATTTTGAATGACAGTATAAGCTAATCTATTAGTACAATTAACAAGAGGACGTGGCATCCGAGCTCCTAAACCAAAATCGGTTTTCTCTAAAATTTCCTGACCGTGTCCTAAGGTTGTAGGTACCTTAACGCGGGTTTCGCTGTGAGGATCTAATCGAATTTCATGTATTGGTTTGTACAGAATAGGTATGTCTGTATCGCACGTATGTAATACTTGATTTTTCATATCGATAGTAGCGTCTAGTTGTTTTAGTAAGTCTGAACCGATTAAACCATCATATCGATCATCTACTTGAAATATGTAAAATTTGTGCATAGTGTTGTTTTTTAACGTCTTTAATGAAGGTATAAGTATAGCTTCATTATGATGGCTGCTAGTATGTGCACTAACTACCTGAAATGGTTCGTAAATTTTATAATTTGAAAAGAACTCGTTAGCTTTTGCGGGACTAATGAAAGATCGCGTGCTGCCCGTGTCGATCATAAATCGTGAATTTATTTCGGGGATTTCTATATGTGGGAGTCTCAGAGTACTATCGAAATTAAGATGTATTGTTACGGGCTGTTGGTATGTATCTGAGGCCGTTTCTAGATAATATGTCTCAAAAACTTTCTCATCATTTTGTACCGGTTGTTCTTGTTCGTATTCAGCATACTGGTTCTCATCATATTCGTTGTATACAGGTATATCATTATTGTCACAATAATCAGGGCTATAGTCGTAGTCATAAAGTTCATTATTATGAAAAACATTTTGCTGTGAACCTTCGATAAAGTTTTGTTTTAGTGGTGGTGCAGTACGCATCGACACATCAGTATTATAATCTAGCTTTTGAACAGGTTTATTGAAGTGAGGATTATTATTTAATTGTGGGTGGTACCCTTGCGGAATACCAAATTTAAAGTTTGGGTTATTATTATTAAGTTGTGGGTGATAGCCTCCTTGTGGAATGCCAAATTTAAAGTTTTGATTGTTATTGTTAAATTGAGGACGATATCCTCCTTGTGGGATGCCGAATTTAAAATTGGGATTACCATGATTATTATTAAATTGAGGTCGGTATCCTCCTTGTGGATGGTTAAAATTGTTTTGGTTACCATAAGGAGAAAAACCAAATTTAAAATTTTGCTGCATCGGTAGTTGCGATGCTGGTATTTTAAAACCAAAATTATTATTTATTGGCTGCGCAAATTTAGCATGATTTTGATAAAAAGAAGAATTTTGTGCTGGATTTGACGGTTGAAAATTCTTATAATTTGGTCTATCTTTATTTTTTGAATCGTATTGAAACTGAACATTAACTTCTTCTGTTACTATTGATAATGCATTCTCTAAAGTAAGGTTAGGTGGCGTCAATCTTAACCTTATAAGCCTGATAAATTCTTTTGGCAAATTAAAAAGAAAAACATCGAAAGCAGCTTGATTATAGATAATCATCTTTGCGGCTTTAACACCTTCATCTACGAGTAAGTTAACTTTTGAAAATAATGTACTGCGTACGTTTTGTACCCTTTTGCAGAAATCGATATAAGATTCGCCATTTTTTATTTTTAATGATTCCAACTCAATTGCGATACATTCCTCTGAACGTGGATCTCCAAAATGTTGAATGAAAACTGCTCGTAATGTATTCCAACTATTAATGTCATCCCTCTCGCTAAGGAGAGCGGCAGCTCTACCAGTCAATCTACTTGTAATACATTGGAAAAAGTAAGCTAATTGTACCGGATTATTTGGACCACCAAAGTTAATCAAAACGTATTCACATTTTTTAATAAAAAAATTTAGTAAGTTGGGCTCTCCATCATATTTTGGTATTAAATTTAAAATATCTTTCGGTATCACCTGAACGCTTTGAGCCATTTTTAAATTTATATTCACTTTAACACAACAAGTACTATAATAAAAGACACACACAATTTAATTCTTAACGCTAAAAATTATTAAAATTATTTCATAGAGATATAGAGTGATAGAGTCACAAACTATTTAAACAAATTTAATATAAGAACTATATTTTTTTTATGTTGTATTTGTAACAAAAAAATTATTATTTAAACAATTTATTCTTAATTTAATATACCGATTCAGTGTAATATCTTAATATCCTAAATATAAAATAGAGCAAAGTATTTAAAATCAAATAGATTTGTTATTTGATTAAAATATTCGTAATTATGTACCGATGAAGTGTACGATCTATAAAACTAAATTATACCGATGTAGTGTATAAAATAGAGCAAAGTATTTAAAATCAAATAGGTTTGTTATTTGATTAAAATATTCTTAATTATGTACCGATGAAGTGTACGATCTATAAACTAAGTTATACCGATTTAGTGTATGTTTGCCTATTTTTGTGCAATCAGATAACGTTACTTGAGCGATTTTCTGTCTCTATAGTAACATTTAATATTTGGAAGTCATAGGGAAAGCAAAGGAAGTAAAGGTTGTACTCACAAGCCACCCATGTCTTCCAGCAATGGTCCTGGTCCTGGTCACCTTGAAGTCTTATTTATTTGGTTCGTATGGATACCCTTTCACACGCCGAACACGCACTTCAGACCGATTTTTGTGTCTTCGAGAGCACGAGCACGACGATAGGATATATAGGGTATCCTACCGGCTGCGCCAGACAAATCACGGTAGACCCAGGACCGCTTTTTAAAAAGCAATTTAATGCATTTTAATACGTCTTTATTGTATGACCGTTACAATAAGAATGAATGCTTAAAACTAACATTAAAACTAACATGAGTACATGAGTACATTATTCTTAATTCCTAGCACCTTATCTCTATAGGGCGGATGGACTTCGCCGTGTAGCGGGAATGCTTGCTCAGCGTCTGTGGCTGGCCACCCGGTCGTTGTCACAGTATGATAATATTTATAATATAGAGAAATTATTCAGTACTTGGTACCGTCAACATGACTAAGTACCCTATGTTACTCAGGACTACCGTAGCTTTCTATAAGGGAAAGAATTTTTAAAATAGGTTCAATAGATCCAGAGATTACCCCCTGAACATCACAAACTTTACCACTTCATAATATTAGTATAGATAGGTATAAAGTTAAAGCTTTTGTTAGCGTTTTATGAAGTAAACGATGTATGTTATGCGTTATCAAAATGTAAATATATATCATATTAATAAAAGCTCCCTCTAATTTGGCATTTATCATTGTTTAAAGAGACAATATCAACCGTTGGTAGAGATCTCGGAAGACACAATCTTCTGTGATAAATGATGTGTCCGCTGCTACACCACTTCGCTTTCAATCCACTACCACTATCATTGTGTCACCGTCTAATTTTTGACATTCACCGTTTTCTTCCGCGAGCCACACTCGTTTTGCTTGGGTTTCAGTAAATACAATATTAATGGCAATCTTTGTATTATCTTCGCTGTCAATCAATCCAACTCTCTGAATATTTTCAATAATTATTAGTACTTAAATAATTTCCAGCAGATTATCACAAGCAAACAACTTGTTAATGAGTTGTCAAATATTGATATTCAGTTTTAGGACCGTTAACTAACTGGAAAACGACCGGTAACATTAATTTCTATAGCCTCGATATTTAGTATAGAAAATTTTAATTAATGTCATTCAAACTCTCAGAAAAGAAGTAGATAGATAAACATTAACATGGTGCAGTACTTATTAAAAATATTACGAAACAGTTCATCAGTTTTTAACAGTTTTGTGAGCTCGCGCGTCAGCTTTTGATTACATATAAACTATTCGACATCGTTCCGGAGTTGATTGGGATGCGATTAAAAGCATCTGCCCTATCTAAAGCCGAACACTAAGCCCTGCAGCGTACGTCGAAATGAAGATAGTTTTAATGCCCGTAAATTTCGTTCTCAAGCTTTAGCCTCCGATCCGAACCGATCACTGTTATAACGCGCCATATTTCCAGTAACATTTTTGGATGTTATAAAACTAATCCATGCCTATCGCTTTATTGTATCTTCCGTAATCCGTTACAATTACATTATAAAAATATACAAGTTAATTAAGTAAATAAAAATAAACAGAAAATTTTTATAATTACATGTAAATAAAATCGAAGTGTATAGATATTGAGAAACTCGAAAAATTCATTTGAACTAAGAAGAGTTATTAGCATGCTATGAAATCCATGAATAAGCTTTTAATTTTTTTGTTTTTTGGGCTTAACTATACGTAACAGCTGTATTTCGATGAAGCTGTTTGTTTATTCAATGCAAGTACAGGGACATTCATTAGATATGCTTTTCATCCTGGATAAATATGTACCTACCTATACAAGTTTCCTAGATAATCCTGAAATTAAATCGGAAGATGTGGCAAACGGATAGTTTAATATAAAGTAAAATTTTAAACAATAATTTAACGATGTTTCCAAGTTCCACTTCGAATAAACTAACTGAATTTATTGTCAACAAGATATTGTTGGGTCTGAACCACCCCAAATGTTTATCACGACATTAATCTTTTCGTAGCCATAAAAACGAATCTTAGGATCTAACTAAATATTTTGTACGAAATTGATGGAGGGAACAGCGCTTATCTCGGTCTTAATCTACGGTGATCAAAATTCCAAGAGGTGTCGATACAAGGCAAGAGTATGTCAGATCTATACCTTTATAAATAGATTCATGTACAATTAATACATGGAATAACTATGTGAAATTTGATAGGTGAGTTATTTTTTTAAAGTCAAGGGTTTTAGTACGGAATAAATTCAACATGACAAATCGTGGAAACTACTACGAAACCGCAATTTGGCAGGTAGGTAGTTTGGAAAGCAGACGTCAGCTGAGAAAAGATTTTTATCTTAGAGATGCTCAGGGAATCAAATTCATTCTGTTTAAACAGCTAGTCAAATTATTTCTATACACCCTTGTCTTATGCTCTGCAAAAGTATCTTTGTATAATTATACCAGCTGTTTTCTGCTGGTTCACAAGCATTAATTTAAAAGTTCTCGCGGTATCTCCATGAAATCCTTTCATAACTCATTTCTACTCCCCATAAACTATCTATTTGCTAAACAGCTTTATAGATCACGTAGCTTTCTAGATTACGAGGCTTTTCACTTTTAAATACCTATATAGATTTACATTAAGTAAGTAAGTACACGATGGGGGAGGGACTAGGGTACTTATGTTCTCTATAATATCGATGTATTTTCTTTTTGTATAATATTAAAAATAAGGTCTATTGGTGCTGCTAGCTAAACACATGGTTCAAAACGCTGCTTTCTAGAAGTTTTATAAATAACTTAAGTGGGGTGTATTATCACTACTGTACAGCCACTTAAAGTGTGAAACGATCATTGGAACCTGAGCGTGGGTTGCGACACAGTTGGCATTCTCTACACAAAAAACACACACGGCACCCCGTTGTTTTAGAGTAAAAAATAATGAAATATGTGTTTTTATTGCTTTTTTTATGTTAAACATTGAGTGTTTTTAAGTATCGTTTTTAAGACACATAGCCCGCAGTGTACGGTAATAAAAATTGAGATTTGAGTAGTGAAGCTTTTGAAATTAATTTGTATTTTTTATGTGAAGTTTTTGATAATAATTTTAAATTTGTAATTTACTAACAGATAAAAGACAAAACAAAAAACTGCACATAATTATATCAAACACCTAATCTCAAACTGAAACTTTAATGTTATTTAGGTAGGTATTTGTAACAAACTATTATTTATTTATCTTTCTGTAAAATTCATAGCTGTAATAACAACTTAAGTCTCATTAATGCGACATACATCAGCCCTGTTATTTATTATTATTATTTTTTGTAGCAGAAAATATCACCCAAGTTCCATTTGAGTCATTCGAAAAAATATTTAGAATTCACTGCATTTTTCGAACGGTTATAGACGGTAACTATTTTTATAAACGGGAACCGCTATATATTAGACAACTAATTTTAAAGTTTCGACTCATCTGAGTAAACACGAACGATTGGATGACAGGCATCGGCAACGCGTTGCTGACAAAAATACCAATTGGGGTGTAGAACGATGTGTCTCGCGCATAGACAGACCCGCCTGTCATGGCCAATAACACAGATCAATGTTGCGTGCAGTTGGCCACGCCACTCGGAACACTAATTTTGGAATGCCTCACAACAATATTGTTTCTATACACTAGCTCTTCGAGTTTCACGAGATTTTGAAAGATCGTCTATAGGTACCTATAAAAATTCATAGAAAAGTAGCAATGAAATGATAAATGCAACCAAAAAATAAAACGAATTTGTTGATTAATTAAATAAAATTCAGACATGCACATACAACAAAACACCTACTGCTTTAAAGATATCAACTACATAATTACTAATATATTCCTAAATCTGTGATACCAAGGATTGTTTGTGGACGTCAAAGACATGCATATTTTTCATATTACAATTTAACAGGTCTCTTTAGGACAACTCGTTGATGTGTTTACCTAAGCTTATAAGATTAAAAAGAAAAAGAAAAAACTTCTTTCTGTATCTGATTGCGTGTCATGGTTATTCAGTAATCCAATTACATCAAATCTAAAAATAAAGTAAACACCAACCAGATAATAACGATCAATCAAATTCAGTTGAACCGTGGTTCAACTTACAACAATTTTCGTCACAGCACGTGAATACTTCATTGATTTCATTACAGTGTTTAGTTGTAATGTAAAGACAGTTTTATTATTACAAGCGAGATATTTTAACGAACTTACGACCAAAATAAAAGAAGAACACTTGTATGATGTTTTTTGATTTTTTTTTCTTTCATCCGACACGCCATTTAAGTCACAATCGTAAATTTTATTGAAATGTTGAAACAGCGATCGCCGCAAGAGATGTCTTGTCCTCAGGGACGAATTTATGCGTAATTTGTAAACAAATTGACGAGTTCGGGACGTTCTTTGAAGGCATCTGTAATAGAGAGGACATTACCTTCAAGTTCGACACTTATTTTTATTTTCTTTTGCATTTTTCCAGAATGGATGTATAAGTTGTTGACTTTCTTTGAGTGCTTAATTTTATTTCCCTTCCAGCTATTGTCTCACTTGCATGTAACATGCACTTTTTAAAAAACAACACTTTGGTTGTTGCGATAGGGCTTCGTAAGTCGTCAAATGATATCTCATTACACAATGGTCTTATTGTCTTGTTATTAGAAATCCTTGGATTTTGTACGACTCATTACATTTCTTTGAGTTCTATTACTCATTCTCATTTTAACAAACAATTTATTGTTTAAAAAAATCGATGACGAGTTGTATAAAAAACCTTCGAGGTTTTATAGAGAAATATATCTAAAAAGCTAAAGACTATTCAATTTATAAAGATAAACTTTGTGATAAAAAAGAAATTAATACAATTTCTAGTAAAGTATAAAAATTAAGTATGAATAAAAAATTAAATAATTAAGTTGAAACGCAAGGCGAAAATTAGCGTTGAATTTACCAGTGAGATAAAATTTTTTTAAGTTATTGCGTATTTGATCAATAACAACAGGCGAAGTGTCGTACACACAGTTAAGGCGCCCGCAGACCAATATCACGCGTTCCTCGTCACGGCTTCCAGCTGTTCAGGGTTGCCAATTCTAAAAGTTATTGACTGGACTGACATTAAATTCTCATTCGGGTGTTCTACCACGTTTAATATACACGCCTTTTTGTAACATAGAAATTACTTTTTGATAAATCTCATAAAGAAGGATATTTTGTTAAGGTTGAAAAAAATATATTTAAAATCTTAGAAAGTGCTATTTTAATGTTTTAGAAGCGGTAACAATTTTGTAGAGCTTTCCGTTCGCGCCTTCATACCAAAAACTGAATGGAGTCAGTCATTTTAAGCGACGATATAGTACATATTATTCTAGTACTAAGTCATTTGTATTGCATATTTTTTTTTTCAATCAAACGGAACTATTAAGTAGTTCAAGACTACCATTGTCGCGTAGATCTTAGCCTACAGTTACTTATCAGTGCACTTGACAAACCAAAAAGCTTTTTGCAGTTCTGTTGTACTGTGGCCTCTGCCTCGAATACCCAACTCATGGCTTTCATTCTTCTCTCGACCCGAGCATCGTTTATCGCACGTGACGTGACAATTCTTTTATCCCTGACACTTTGTTTCCACATAAATTACTGCTATGTTCGGCTACCGAGGATCGCTTTGGCTGGCGTAACAGTGCTTGTGGGTTTTTCTCTTAATTCAGTGCGTCGTTTTGCATTCCGCCAGTTGTGTTTGCTCATTGTGTATTCGGTTGAAATTTAAAAAAAAGCACTGTCCGCCTCGCCCACGACTTTATGTGACATTAAGTTTGGAATGAAGTATTCTTATTGCAATCAGTTATGCAACGCTGAATAAAATAATTTATTCTGTGGGTATTTTTAATGAAACTGTGTTTTGTATTAAAAATTAATTACCAGATGTCCGTAAATTTCACTGCTTTATTTTCATATACTGAGTTTAGATTATGTGATATTTTTGTAAGCGTATGGTTTCCAATCAGTAGTTAAATATGTATAGAAAATCTTTAACACTTCTCATTCAAGAAAAGGAGTGCTTCTTCATAATATGTGTATTCTAAACGTGTCAATGATCAATGCAAAGCACATTGATAGCTAATTAAGTTCTTTCACTGAACTTGGACGCAAACACGTGTCTGCTACGTTTTAATGGCGCATCATTTCGTTCCAAATTGGATCTTCAACTTGATGAAAATGTTTCTCATGACGATCAATTTTATAAACGAACTTTACATTATTTTTTAAATAAATCTCTACTAAATTTAAGTAAAGCTTTAATAGCGTTTATAATATCTAATACCAAATTAATTGTATCATAAATCGCTTGTATCGGTAACTTTAAAGCCGTGTTAACGTATTTAATCTCAAAAGCTCTGGGGGCTCACAATCTCACTACAGATTACAACATTAAAGGTCTTCTTAAGATAACGAAGGGAGAGAGGCCACTGACCTTGATCACGTTCGTGTCGATTATTGCTGTATATGAAAACTTTATTATAAACTACGATATTATTATTATAGTGGTTTAATATATATAATAACCAGTGTCTAGTTGGATTGAGTTATGGTTGGTAACGACTTCTTAAGTAGCAATGTTGCTTACGTACCTACTAATTATATTCCAAATGTGAAACTTAGTGGCTTAATTATTATGGTACTGAACTGTACTATAAAATATACTCGTATATTATGTACATTTATAATATTATTTTTAATAATGTATGCAAAAGTAATTGATTTATTTTAAGTCCTTTGCGTACATTGACTTTGTAACTTTATCGTTAAAATAAATTGTTTAAAAAGTGCTGTGAGATTTGCAATAGTAATTTTTCAATTTTATTCTTACAGGTAATTTCGATGACACCAAAAGCTGAAATCAATCTCTTAAAATATACAAAAGTATCGGTAAGTCTTACAAGTATGAATAGATAGATGCTCTGTTGTCAAATCTATTAAAATCACGCAGTCAGTCAGCTGACATAAATTTGTCACTAATAATAAGAAATAGCACTGTAAAGAAAGGTCTATTATCATACATCCTTTTTAGTATCGTTTGGCAAACATTCTCATACGAGGGTAACATCCGAAGAATACTTTTTGACACAAAACGGAAATCAGTGGAATTGAAATAGGTTGTGCTCCTAACAATGTCGTTGAAACCAACAAATAAAATAAAATGCGCCGCCTTCCCATTCATTGGTTGGCAACAGCCGCGTATTAGGATCATTTCAATAAAAGTTATTGTGTAGAATACTGACAATGGGTGGCACAGGAAGTGATGTGAGCTCGTGTATAGGAGCAAGTGGACTGTTTATAATTTGTACATTGTGAGCTCGGAACGGAACGCGACCAGCGCGCCCGCCAGCCATTGTCCACGAGCGTGTGGCTGATATCCTTCTAATTGGCTTTTTACACGACGCACAAATATCGAAGCTCCACGTCGCATCGTTATCTGCGACCCACAATGACATACAAAAATTACATTTTCACACATCTGCAGCTTTTTGAGTGACCTTGGTAATATCAAGTTCGATTGTAATAGGTATTTATGCATTTTGTTTGCTATAGTACCTACCTATATTTTACTTAAAATTTGGTCTTTTATGTCATTATTTTATACTCCATCCACTCAGTAATATATTACTAGAACTACATAGTTTTTTACTTTGTTGCCCAGCATGCTTCTAAGCAATATGGCCACTCTCTGTATTTCAAACATTTATTTCTTAATAAGGTCATTATTACGGACCCAAATTACCTGATTTCAACGAATTATTATTTGATGAGATAATAATAATATAGTAATATGGCTAATAATGTATACCTACTTAATGTGTCATTTCAGGATTTATTTAACCATACATATTATATGCATAGTCAAAACATTAGCCGCCATAAATAATTCCAGTTCCGATAACCTTCAGTAAGATTACGAAGCTCGGCTACTTGAATGCGCGATAAGTAATGCGATTACGTCTGTTAATAATTAATTCTCGGATATTTCATACGCTTTGATGGACGTTATCTCGAGAACAATCTATAACCGATACCGATACTGATATTACTGAATGTTCGATCCATAAACCATCATACTGAGAGCTTCTTCTTTACCCTTTCTTTTTATTTAAAAGAAACTTGTTCTATGATTGTTAAAGTTCAAGTAGAATTGGTTGTGTTTTATACCAATATCCAGCTATAGACCTCCTGGTGGGACAATCGTTAAAATATTTATTAGATTTTTACTACCATTTGTGAACTTTATTAAAACGTTCTATGAATATTCTAGTCACGTTGCAGGAATGTTTATGAGTAGTAAGAAATGTAAATAAATAAATAAACTTAAACTAAAACTGAGATGATGGTAGGTAGACAAATCACGGTAGATCCAGGACCGCTTTTTAAAAAGCAATTTAATGCATTTTAATACGTCTTTATTGTATGACCGTTACAATAAGAATGAATGCTTAAAGCTAACATTAAAACTAACATGAGTACCTGAGTACATTATTCTTAATTCCTAGCACCTTATCTCTATAGGGCGGATGGACTTCGCCGTGTAGCGGGAATGCTTGCTCAGCGTCTGTGGCTGGCCACCCGGTCGTTGTCACAGTATGATAATATTTATAATATAGAGAAATTATTCAGTACTTGGTACCGTCAACATGACTCGTCCCCCCGCAAGTTCGAAATTATTCAAATTCGCAGGATTTGAAGAATTTCGATTTCCGCAAAGTTTCATTGTTATAGTTTCGCGAAAGTGAAACATGAAGTAAATTAAAACAATGCCTATTACTAAATACAATATAACTGTCCAAACGCTAACACTTTTTAATGATACGATATTATTTTCACTTATATTATTTTCACTTTTCACATCACTTTTCTTCAATGCGTATGTAAGATACTGTAGGTTACTGAAATCCACTCCTTCCAGATTGACAGGCTTTCTTTCAGCATTTGTAAAGTTTATCAAAGGCAAATTTACAATGGGTAGTCCTGTATGAGTTGCTTCCTTTAAATCGGACTGTCTTAGTTTTATTGTGAAACCACCAATTTTCACGAGACAATCGTCATCTATTGTAATTATATAAGTGCCTTGAATATTCTGAGGGAAGACTTGGCTTCGACATACTCTTCGCAATAAAGTGTTTGATCTCGCATATAATATCCATTGATTGGGTTGAATTTGTTGTATTTTAATATCTTCAATTTTGATCGGAATAACGTCACAGGTGCTAGTATTCTCTATGAAGTTAAATAAATTTGCAATACAGTGATCTTGGATAGACTCGTATACATTTTCTGCGGAGCACACGAAGTAGGATTTCTCGCATTTTTGACATGGTTGTGAGAGTGGCTTCGTTAGTGATCCCTTTACTAATAGGTAAGGATATTTGGGTAATATTACAAAAGTATTTGGATCACGGAAAACAGGTAGAGGGTACAATTTGTAGTATATAAAAATTTCTTTTCTTACCAGTGGTACCTCTAACAGAAACGCTATCTGATTATCATGGATGAATGACTTTAATGTAATAGTTTGCTCTATTTTTACAAGATTTTCCAAACTTACTGTATATGTTAATTTTTCATGTTTTTCAATATCACTTAAAGCTAATAACAACTTAGTAGAGTCTATAATGGATTGATGTAGAGTTCCTAATTTACTGAAAGCAATCGCAGTTTCAATTTCATTTAATTGGGTGAGAATACATTGGAAATTATGTAAAAGTAAATAATATGTATTAATAATGTTATTTTCTATGAAATCCTTTTGTTCCTTTATTTTCAAATGGTCCAATTCGCTTTGCAAGATTTTTGACTGAACATCAAGTTGTATTAAATTATTGTTTATAGATTTAGTAACATTCGTTACGCTTTGAACTATTTCAGAGATCAACGTTACCCTTTTATTAATGTTTTGTTGATTTACTTTAATATTTTTTATAATTTGGTTATATTTAACAGCGTCTTCGTTGTCTAAATTTCCGGTTAATATTTTTATAATAGAACCTAAAGGGTTTAAAAGACCTCTTTTAACCCTAGCGATTGGAAATAATTGTTTAAGCTTGCTTAATGTTAAATTTTGTATGTACTCTACTTGTATCTTATAATTACATATCCTATCGTAAGGAGTACTGTTAAAATTAAGCTTAACTAAGGAATTAAGTTGTATATATTTATTTGAATTTGACATAAGGTCGTCTTGAATAATTTGTAGGTTCAAGGTTTTAATAATGATCCACTTATCATGGCTTACTACGGCAGTTCCTTGTTTCAGGGGTAGTACACCAGGGTTACTATCAAGTCGGTGCAGTTGAAGGCCTTGACATTGGCTCGTCGTCATCAGTAGTAGGAGAACGAGCTGGCCTTGCCTGCGGAGGGCGTTTAACATTTTTACTTGGGTTTTTAGTATTTTTCTTTTTAAGTCGTACTGCTACTACATTTCGCGGTATTTCCCCGGTAACCAGAGTTTTTTCATAGCGAGGTCTGATATTTTTATCGTCTAATTCAACCTTAAAATCTGATTCAGATGAAATTGTTATTGGGCTTTTAGGGTTCAAATTACTATTTTTATTTCCTTTTCGTTGTCTTTCGTCCACATTTACGATTAATGAGCTTGAATCATCTTTATGAAGGACATTTATTTTTTTCCTAGATAAGGTATCGGCGTTTGTATTTCTTTCTTCGTCATTCATGTGATCTAAACGAAGTCTTGTCGGATTGTCAACTAAAATTTTATCTGTCTCATAATTATCATAGTCAAGTTTATTTGTTTTCAGTGTATTACTAGAGTCATACTGTTCTGTTTGTAATGGTTTGCGAAACTTCGTTGTCTCTACTTTATCTGATGTATTTTGAATAACAGTATAAGCTAATCCATTAGTACAATTAATAAGAGCACGTGTCATCCGAGCTCCTAAACCAAAATCGGTTTTCTCTAAAGTTTCCTGACCGTGTCCTAAGGTTGTAGGTACCTTGACGCGGGTTTCGCTGCGAGGATCTAATCGAACTTCATGTATTGGTTTATATAGAATAGGTATGTCTGTATCGCACGTATGTAATACTTGATTTTTCATATCGATAGTAGCGTCTAGTTGTTTTAGTAAGTCTGAACCGATTAAACCATCATATCGATCGTCTACTTGTAATATGTAAAATTTGTGCATAGTGTTGTTTCTTAACGTCTTTAATGAAGGTATAAGTATAGCTTCATTATGACGGCTGCAAGCATGTGCACTAACTACCTGAAATGGTTCGTAAATTTTATAATTTGAAAAGAACTCGTTAGCTTTTGCGGGACTAATGAAAGATCGGGTGCTGCCCGTGTCGATCATAAATCGCGAATTTATTTCGGGAATTTCAATATGTGGGAGTCTCAGAGTACTATCAAAGTTAAGATGTATTGTTACGGGCTGTTGGTATGTATCTGGGGCCGTTTCTAGATAATATGTCTCAAAAACTTCCTCATTATTTTGTACCGGTTGTTCTTGTTCGTACTCAGCATACTGGTTCTCATCATATTCGTTGTATACAGGTATATCATTATTGTCACAATAATCAGGGCTATAGTCGTAGTCATAAAGTTCATTATTATGAAAAACATTTTGCTGTGAATCTTCGATAAAGTTTTGTTTTAATGGTGGTGCAGTACGCATCGACACATCAGTGTTATAATCTAGCTTTTGAACAGGTTTATTGAAGTGAGGATTATTATTTAATTGTGGGTGGTACCCTTGCGGAATACCAAATTTAAAGTTTGGGTTATTATTATTAAGTTGTGGGTGATAGCCTCCTTGTGGAATGCCAAATTTAAAGTTTTGATTGTTATTGTTAAATTGAGGACGATATCCTCCTTGTGGGATGCCGAATTTAAAATTGGGATTACCATGATTATTATTAAATTGAGGTCGGTATCCTCCTTGTGGATGGTTAAAATTGTTTTGGTTACTATAAGGAGAAAAACCAAATTTAAAATTTTGCTGCATCGGTAGTTGCGATGCTGGTATTTTAAAACCAAAATTATTATTTATTGGCTGCGCAAATTTAGCATGATTTTGATAAAAAGAAGAATTTAGTGCTGGATTTGACGGTTGAAAATTCTTATAATTTGGTCTATCTTTATTTTTTGAATCGTATTGAAACTGAACATTAACTTCTTCTGTTACTATTGATAATGCATTCTCTAAAGTAAGGTTAGGTGGCGTCAATCTTAACCTTATAAGCCTGATAAATTCTTTTGGCAAATTAAAAAGAAAAACATCGAAAGCAGCTTGATTATAGATAATCATCTTTGCGGCTTTAACACCTTCATCTACGAGTAAGTTAACTTTTGAAAATAATTTACTGCGTACGTTTTGTACTCTTTTGCAGAAATCGATATAGGATTCGCCACTTTTTATTTTTAATGATTCTAACTCAATTGCGATACATTCCTCTGAACGTGGATCTCCAAAATGTTGAATGAAAACTGCTCGTAATGTATTCCAACTATTAATATCGTCCCTCTCGCTAAGGAGAGCGGCAGCTCTACCAGTCAATCTACTTGTAATACATTGGAAAAAGTAAGCTAATTGTACCGGATTATTTGGACCACCAAAGTTTATCAAAACGTATTCACATTTTTTAATAAAAAAATTTAGCAAGTTGGGCTCTCCATCATATTTTGGTATTAAATTTAGAATATCTTTCGGTATCACCTGAACACTTTGAGCCATTTTTAAATTTATATTCACTTTAACACAACAAGTACTATAATAAGAGACACACACAATTTAATTCTTAACGCTAAAAATTATTAAAATTATTTCATAGAGATATAGAGTGATAGAGTCACAAATTATTTAAACAAATTTAATATAAGACCTATATTTTTTTCAAATGTTGTATTTGTAACTAAAAAAATAATTATTTAAACAATTTATTCTTAATTTAATATACCGATTCAGTGTAATATCTTAATATCCTAAATATAAAATAGAGCAAAGTATTTAAAATCAAATAGATTTGTTATTTGATTAAAATATTCGTAATTATGTACCGATGAAGTGTACGACCTATAAACTAAATTATACCGATGTAGTGTATAAAATAGAGCAAAGTATTTAAAATCAAATAGATTTGTTATTTGATTAAAATATTCTTAATTATGTACCGATGAAGTGTACGATCTATAAACTAAGTTGTACCGATTTAGTGTATGTTTGCCTATTTTTGTGCAATCAGATAACGTTACTTGAGCGATTTTCTGTCTCTATAGTAACATTTAATATTTGGAAGTCATAGGGAAAGCAAAGGAAGTAAAGGTTGTACTCACAAGCCACCCATGTCTTCCAGCAATGGTCCTGGTCCTGGTCACCTTGGAGTCTTATTTATTTGGTTCGTATGGATACCCTTTCACACGCCGAACACGCACTTCAGACCGATTTTTGTGTCTTCGAGAGCACGAGCACGACGATAGGATATAGAGGGTATCCTACCGGCTGCGCCAGACAAATCACGGTAGATCCAGGACCGCTTTTTAAAAAGCAATTTAATGCATTTTAATACGTCTTTATTGTATGACCGTTACAATAAGAATGAATGCTTAAAGCTAACATTAAAACTAACATGAGTACCTGAGTACATTATTCTTAATTCCTAGCACCTTATCTCTATAGGGCGGATGGACTTCGCCGTGTAGCGGGAATGCTTGCTCAGCGTCTGTGGCTGGCCACCCGGTCGTTGTCACAGTATGATAATATTTATAATATAGAGAAATTATTCAGTACTTGGTACCGTCAACATGACTAGGTATACTTAGGACTTAGGTGTGTAAAAACAACATTGTTGTTTTTTTCGTTGCAACAACAAGAATTAAGAGCGTATTAATTTGAGTAGTTTTTATTGATATGGTCCTTAGTACCTACCTACTTTAAAGCTTTTATTTTCTTTTTCGGCATTTAACTGTATTTCAATATTAAGTAGGTATGTTATCTTTTTATTTATACTTTCTCGATAGATATTTTTTAAATTCTTCATTTTGTTTGCGTCTCTCATGCGATCAGACAGCATTCGATTTCCCACAGGAGCTTGACTTTTATTCTTCTATCCATAAAGTAAATCTAGGAAATTCTTTTTATCTTTGTAGCAAGGAATAAAGCATTTGTCATAAAACTTTTATAAATATAGCAATACAATAAACTTACGTAAATCCCATGAGGTTGGCAGTGCTATATTCTAAAGTTGGTTAATATTAGTATACTCTACTTTTATTGTGTTCAGAAGTCTATTTAGAATAAAGTCGATCTCAGCATCCCATGTTTATAAGATAAAATCGTTCAGATGGTTAGAATTACGATCAGGCAGGATTCAAAGCTTCTTTTGACATCTCATTTAATATGATGTGTACTTAATATTCAAATTTCAAATGGCTTAAAATTAATTATTCAGTTACATTTGATACTGACCACACAGCGACGTTGGTGTAGTCAGTTGGCGGACTTAACTGCTACGCCAGATGTTGTGGGTTCGATCGCCGCGGCCTTTATGTAGGTATACCCTGCGTTTGGGTATTTAATATTGGTCATAAAAATTACAATCGTTTTGTCCGGTAACCAGAGTACAAGCTCTGCTTATTTTGGGACCAGGTGGTATTATGTAATAATGTCCATGCATTATCATCGTTAATACATATCTATATATTTTCTATTCGTATCTTTCATGTCAACGTCACTGATATGAAATGTCAAACTGTCCATTTGTCAGGATGACAAGAGCTTTGCATTGAGCCCTTCATATCTAAGAAAGCTGGCTTACTCCTGACTCATAACGCGCCGAAAAACCTACCTTGACATAACCCTTTCGTTGAAATCACAAAGCACCATATGGATTTATTGGTGTAATATCGTCATAATATATTGAAAATCCTTTTGAATCTTATCAATATTAAAAACGTGCAGAAACTTACTCAAGAAAAATTTTAAGGTCGGGCACGTGCTGTCTAAGATAAATAGAGAATAGATGATGATAAAATAATAAGGCTGATACATTTTTTGATTGGAAATAAGTTTGGATGAGGGAGCATAGAAGCAAATCAAATAATAGGGATGTTGACAACTTTTGAAAATCAAAATTTTAATTAGTCCGTCTTTTAGAAAATTAAAAATCATTAGACACGTATTTTGTTATTTTTCAAAAAAATGAAAATACACAGAGATAAAGCGCATTAAAGTTTAGGGTGGGGGCTCGTGACGTCATTTACCACTACAAGCCGCCATACAAACTGCACTAGTTAGTGACGTCACGCGAAATTTCAACTCAATGTATCTCTGTTATTTTTTGATTACGTAAAAAAAGAAAAAATACGTGTCCAATATTTTTTATTAATCTACAAGACGGACTAAAAAAAAAAAATTAGTCAAATAGCCTATTACCGAACATCTTATTAACAAAATAATCAGAAAAAAATTAAGTACCACGTACGATAAACAACATGACGTTTTGCTTTAGTACTAATAAAAACATGCTTTGCAAATAGCTTTCTCAGAAATACGTATACGTAGAACTGTTTACATTTATTTCCACTCGAGCGTTTGTATGAGAGTTAAATTGTTTAAATAGTAACAAAGTAAATAATATAAAAAAGATGCCAAAACAGTTAGGCAGAATAAACGTTATACCTATATAATATATTATATACTTTAAGTCGTAATTAGTTTCATTTAAAAAATAACTGTCACTTTAACGTAAATTAAACTTTGAAAAATCGATAGAAAAATAAATTTTGAGTTTTTTGCAAATGAGATTAAGGTATTATTTCGATTAATTAGTAAAAAAAAGTTCCTTAATCGACAAAACTATGTTTAGTTGATCTTTTGGGCTATACTTATAAAATAAAAAAATAAAAATCAGAAATGTAATATAAAGGATTATTTTTTCTGATTTAAATAAAACTAAGGAGAATTGGCCTGGGTATTATAAGCTGTTAGCTACCAACTTCTATTTTGACCAGAATAAATGATGCCCTTTGCAAGCCGAATCAATAATATCAATAAATATTAAGTCACACAAATTTGTTCAGTATTAGTTTGAACTGTATTGAATGAATAAATATTGGAGAAAGACACAAATTCGTACAAGTATTATGGATAAGTTCATTAATAAGAAAGCAATGAACAAAAAAGGAACCAACCACCAAGTTTATAAGCTCAAGACTTAGATAAACTTGCTAACTGAGCACAAAGTGCTAGAAACAGGCGTGCCGGCGCGGTTTACAGCAGTTACTTCTCCGCATTGTTTGTGTTTAATTAACCAATTTCGTTTATAGGACGTTCCAAGTTTTTAATAACTCAGGATTGTTGTCTTTTTCGGTGATCAAGCTATTGCATTTTATCGTCGTCATGTGTAACTCCAATTGAAAATTTAACCCACTCATTGTTTTAATTCATATTTCTTAAATTTATTATGTGTACCTTATACGATTAGTATCAAACCTGCAAATCTACATAAATAAAACTAATATTTTAAGTAGATTAAAGTTTCTTTATACAGGGCTTTCCTAAAAAACCTACTCTGTAGTTGGCACGTTTTGGACCAACGATATCAATGTACGGAGATAGATTTGTAAAGGGTCTTTCAATAAGGACGGGTCGATTTTGACATGAAATAAAAAAGGCCGTGTGTGAGATTTTAACGATTTTTTTTTTTATTTGAAAGAGCTATATATGCCATTATGTGTGGAAAATCACATCGTTTAAATGTCCGCCGCGGATTCTCACGGTGGCACGAATTCGAGTTGTCCAATGTTCAACAACTCTGCCGCATAGTTCGGGTTGAATTTCAGCGATAGCCTGAGCTATGTTGACTTTAAGGGCATCGGTCGATTGTGGCTTATTGGTATAGACCTGCGACTTAAGAAAACCCCACAAAAAAAAAGTCTAAAGGTGATAAGTCGCAGGATCTCGGTGGCCAATTCACGTCACCTCTCACCGTCTGCCGTAAAATGGGCGCAATGCACGTAACGTTTGCACTAACGAACACTCATTTTGGTAATACATTTTTAACATTTGGACGTGTTGCTCAACCGTGTAACTTGCCATGGTGATTTGGCATTACTAACTGAATAAAAAAATATAGGTTAGAAAGACGACGTTAAAACAACATGGCCGCCACAGGCTGCCAACATCGACCCGTCCCTATTGAAAGACCCTTTATATCAACCGTTAATTACCTAATACATTTACAATTCTGACTCCAATTCTTCTATTAGCTCTAGATTCAATGACTTCTTGTCCAATCCAATTTATTCTCATCAAAGTCGACTCCTATTGAGACTTTTTTGTTGTTGTCGTCTACAATATCATCTGTACAATCTTTTAATTAAAAAATACACAATACTACGTAAGAAGCTATTACGTACACCATTGGAGTTGAGTAAGGCGGCGTGACCACACGACAAAGAGTCAGGTAGCATGCCCGACGGACGCTTTGACAAAGTAAATAGGATACCAATCGAAGCGTGAAGATTTTATCTCCCACAGGAAAAAAACCTAAACCCTTTCTTTAAATTTTACGTAATACCGACGACACAATAAACCATTTTTTGTTTATCGATTCGGACAACAGTTTTTCTAAATTCGTATACTATTCTCCTTGCATATGAAATAGTCAATATCTTTCTTTTGACCTTATGGTAAATAAATTCGATATTTGAGTCAACAGTTCCCGTTTAATTATTCTCTTTCAAGATGCAATTTTGCAGATGTAAACTAGGTTTTGCTTATTAACTTATTAAAATAAAGAATTAACTTGATACACTAGTACCGGAAGTTATGTTCGCTGCAAAGTTCATGCGCGTCACTTCCGTTGTCTGATAAAAAAAGTTAATTTCGAAAATTCTAGGTAAGTATATGTTTTGCAATTTCATTAGATTAATTTTATGTTTCATTAATTTGGCAAAGCAACAGCATTAGGTACAGTACTTATCCAAGATAAAATTTTATATACCTACATACTTAATTAATCATAGATAAGTTTCTGGTGTTTTCACTAAATAAGTATCCATTTAAGTATGATAACTATGTTGTACCGTATTACGCTGCTGTTGATGTAAGTGTGTACCTCAGTACTATTGCATATTTTACACGTATTTTCTTTTGTTAAATAAATTAGATTCTCGCAGAAGATATCTGGCGAGATTCTATGACAGCAGTATGCTAGCGGACCAGGTTGTTCAAGTTCTCGAGTGATTAGCGCCTCCATAAAGACAGCAACAAAGCGTGCTGACTCCGGTGATTTATCGCAAGAGAGGCGCACCAAGTGCACCATCACCGTAAATATCCGCCTCACACTTCCACTTCCTCGGAACTCCTCTATTGATTTATAGCGAGGGGTTTAAAAAGCCAACTTCTTATAAAGCAACGCGGGCCAGTTGTTTTCAACTGTCTGCAACATCTGGCTGCTTTAGCTCGGTTTTTAGTTGCCATTTCAGGAACTTTGCCGTCTTACAACTTTGCTTCTAAAATGATTTTTAAAGGTAAGTGGGTAATTTACTTTCCTTTGATAACTTTTGAACTTTTCAATATCCTCTTTTTTATATTTTTATCTTTAATATCGGAAATATCTTTAGGATAAGTACAGTTAGCATTGAAAGTAGTCAACTCAAAACTTTTGTCAATAATTGTCGAATTATATTGCATCGGGAATACAATGAAAACACCGTGCTTTCAGTTATCTTATATTTTGTTGGTATCATTTAGTTGTCATTTCTGTGATCATTAATAATGAACAGATTCCGTGGGTATTACGTTTCTAAGGCACAATTTCCGGTTCACTAGTTAATATTGTAAATCAAATACCCGTGTACTTGTCACTGGCTGTGCGATATAAAGCTCGTTGGTCGATAAACCGAGTTATTTAAAACGTTCAGTTGTTGACAAGGCTTTCGTATTTGCTTCCACCCACTCTATATTGCCGTTTGTGTATAACACGGCTTCGGGGCTGGCAGTTGCATTACGCTAACTTGTGCTATCTTCATGTCAGTTTATTTAGCTTAACACTAACTTAATTGGCAATAAATTAAACGCTCGCAAGTTAACTAGTTACAGAGTCAACGATACGCTTTCTCGTCATGTTCAATGTGGTTATGGTAGCACGGTAAATTTTATTTTATTATATCGTAATTGCAGTTTTTCGCAAGCATTTGAACTCTTTCGTTGTTGTGTGGGTTTTATAGGTACTATAAAATATTATCGCTTACCATAAAATGTCACGCTTCCCTTACAAATACTTGGATTCTAAATATTTATAGTAAGTACCTATTTACAATAAGCTTCTTCTCATAAGCTTCATAGCTGTGGACTGAGGGGAAAACTATGCGGAATCTACTAAGGAATTGAAGAATATTAAACTGTAGTAATATTGTATTGACAGCCTTTGTAGTTCTTAAAAAGAAAACGGCATTTATGAGTCATTAAAAAGATGAAATTAAAGTCCCTGAATTTTTTTTTACAAATTGGTAACATTTTTCGGGATATTGTAACGGCAGAGACAATATCGAAATATTTTGCGTTCCTACAAGTGGCTCCCCCTGGCGGCGCGGCTTGTTTCTCTTGTGTTCCTCACCCGCACTTGTTCCCCGCCGCTGAGCACGAAAGCAGGTGGAGTCACAATTAGTGGCACTACGAAAGTAAGTGTCTACTATGTACGCCCACTTTTACAACACTCGAGGGAGGCTAGTTTTGTTAAGGCACTGTTTTTACTGTTTCATAAATAATAGATATTATTTGGGATATTTTTTTTTTTCAAATTACATTCGCGACTTTGCATTACTCGTAAACTGTGTACTTTTACGCTATTTAATAAGAAATATTTTTAATTCCTTTTTTTACAAACACCGGGCCTAATAACTCAACAAATCACGTTTGCTTTAAATAATACAGCAGATTATAGCAATTTCGAAACAGTTTTTCATCTTAATTTATTTAAACCATCTCTATTTCGAACCAAATTGAATAAAATTTCCATAATATAAAATCTTGAATTGTAACTAAGATTTGTATCATTGACAATGTCATGTCACAATGCTATTAATAATGCCTATCTGATTGTAGAAAACGACGAATAATAAAATAAATTAGCCACTTAAAGAAGCACTATTTGACGATGTGTACAACTCGTATAACTTAGTTTTTGACAGATTTAATAATTTAATATTTAATATTTAATATTTTAATAATTTAAGATTTAATATTCAGCTAGTTAAGTATATTCAGATTACGTCTTAATCCACTGGAGAATTTCTGAGTGTGACATTTTCTATCTATAGAGACGCCTCGCCTTAAGTAGGTTGGTTTAGTTGCTGACTGTACGATACGCGGGATTACCTTGCTTTACGCGCTTCTGCTCTCCTGTTTACCCACGGGGAAGAAGATGCCTTCGCAGTGTTGGTGTCTCACTCTTGCAATTCTTCACCCTGTTTGTCTTGGATTAAACGTATGTCTTCGCTTTTAAAGCTACTGTTTGCTCGCCGGCCTATATAAATAAACCCAAAAGAATGCGTATCTACTATCCCGGTTATGATCTGTTTAATTGCTATGCTTATTTTGTACATACTTGTGAAATATTGCTCTTATAAGCCGCCATCGTAAATTCGATCGTAAAATTGAGTTGCGCTCTACATTAGCATCAAAAGTGAACCGTTTTTAGATAAATGTTATTGTGGGTAGTAAAATTTGTTTAATTTTGAATGTACAGTTAGCTACCGAACGCGTACGTTATTAGCTCACAGTTACAGTTCATAGGAAATAGGTTTCGATTATAAGATCGGTGTCGATCGAAGTGTTTCATGCAACTGTACACTGGTAAATAGGTACAACCTATGTAGGTACAACAACTCTAATGATATCTCCATTGTTCACGTTTTAGATCGATACGTACAGTCATGAACAAAACTTTTTCGAACTAAGTAGATAGGCTTATTGTATTATAGGTATTTTATAGATCTTCTAATAGCAAAGTTTTAGTTCAAATAAATTATCATTTAATTGTCATGATATACTACCTACCTATTTTTATAGGTATATTTAAATGCTTGACGTTTTTCGTTGTGGTTATTATCGAATATTATTATTTAGAACTTGTCGGTATCATATTACTGACGATGTTTTTGTCGGATTTATTTTTGAAGTAAAATGTAAACGTGTTTAATTTTTTTAGAGAGTGGGTATAAAATATCTACTGAAACAGAAAAAATATGCCTATTTTATACGAAAAACAGTTAATGAATTATATCTATGGGCAAAATGTCCCAATTCTATAGGTGAACGTAAATATTTTGATGGAACACTTTTCTCCTCCGCTGTACTCGAACACAATACTGGTTGCGGATAATTTTCGCATTGCGGCAATCGGATTCGGTGTCGATATCGCATCGTAACGGTCGCGGACCGCGGTCATTGCATCGGGCGTGCATTCTACACATTTTCCTTTGACTCTCGAATCTTGATTGCGTACACGGTACAACGCTTTAATATCGAACTTTAATTCTCATTATATTATAACGTCGGCGCCACGTCGCGTCGTATACGTGCCTTTTATAATATAAAATTCTTGTCTCGTCCGTGCTTAATTTTAAAAGGTTTTATCTTGAAATGGTTATATTTTTTTGGGCCATTCGTAAGAAACTCAGTCATGCCGCATTTTTAATTATTATTATCATTTATATTATGCTTAGCATGAAATTCATATTCTATAGCATGAATTTTTACTATACTTACGTATAAACACGCGCGTATTCGAATGCAACGTTGTGCCAAAATCTCAATGCAATCGGTAAAGAACTTCTGGATAATTAAAATATTGAACCTACGAAAATGTATTAAGTATATGTATTACTAGCTGTGCCCCGCGGTTTCACCCGCGGTAATTTCGGAGTTTGCGGGATAAAAAGTACCCTATGTCCTTTTCTGTTCTTACCCCAGACAACGTGCATGCCAAATTTCATCCAAATCCGTTCAGTCGTTTTTGCGTGATTGAGTAACAAACATCCAAACATCTACACTTTCACATTTATAATACTAGTTGTGCCCCGCAGTTTCACCCGCGTTAATTTCAGAGTTCCCGCGGGAATTCCGGGCTAAAAAGTACCCTATGTGTTAATCTGATGTATAAGCTAGGTATATTATTGTAGTTTTATTTAAATCCATCCAGTAGTTTTTGCGTGAAAGAGTAACACACATCCATCCATACATACAAACTTTCGCATTTATAATATTAGTAAGGATGTATATAGATAGCCGTTTCCTGATATTATTGATATGCATTAATTTCGGGATTCCCCAGGTAATTATATATTTATCCCGGATGAGAGTAGCCTATGAACTTTTCATTTATACCTAGTAGGTATTTTTTTTATCTTCTAAATTTTATGCTCAAATAGTGTAAATTTTATTTGTAAATCGCATGTAGTTTGCACAATAGCATACAAATTTTTTTAACTGTAAGTTTTAGTGTGTGTTCTATGTCGGTGTTACTTTTGAATAAATAATAAATAAATTAGGTTCGTTTATTTTTTAATAAAAAAAAATTTGTTTCATTGATAAAACGATTTTATTCATAACAAACCAATGATATTATAAGTATTAAAGATAACAAACGCATCGTTAATCCGTCGGGATCACGGACGGTTATCTATTTAATTATCAAAACCAAAAGTCTACTCGTCGGATGAATAAACAATGATTTGATTGATTGTTTCTATTGAAACGTGTGTCGTTAGGAACCGCAACCATGCGCACACCTGTCGTACGGTTCACGAAACTCGTGACACTTACAACAACAGACTCGGTCTAGAGGAGAAGGGACGCAAACTGACCAAGCTCATACATTAGAGAGAGATGAGGGATGAATAAAAGTATGCCCCAATCATAAAATCGTCCTTCAAGCTCGTTGAATTTCTAGGAAATAATAATAATAATAATCAACTTCATAACACATGCACATATCTACTTTATCCCACAGTAAGCTACAGAAAGCTTGCGTCGTGGAAACCAAGCAAACGTGGTACCTATATATTACAGGTATATATATTATACTATAGATATAAACACGCCCAGACTGGAAAGTGGAACGCTGTGTTCATCACACAAAGTCCACCCCCAACGGGAATCGAGCCCGGAACCTCTTGATTAGCGGAAGCATGGTGACCTACCTGCGCCAGTAACGGGATCGTCAATCAGTATGATGGAAGAAACTCTACCTACCTTATCTCACTAGGTTCCGTACCTTAGGTACCTACCTAGTAGAGGTAGGTACCTAACTATTAAAAAACTGAATCACAGTTCTTAGTTTTAAAACATATTGTGTGTGATTGGTATAATATATTGGTATATTATGCCAATTACTAGACTAATTAATATGTGTAAAAAAACTAAATAAACTTCATGAAATAGATCGTTATTATAACTGTTAGTGCTTGAATTAAATTAATATATGAGAGAAAAGAACAATAACGAAAAACACAGAGGTAAATCCCATGTTACCAATTCCTTTCCTAAAAAAAAAAAAACAATACTTGCGATGCCAGCGCCGCCAAGCGATTCGCGTGGCGCACATGAACGCCCTGCACGACTCTAGATTTTAAGCTAACGATGCATACCTTAGAATGTTTTATGTAATTAATGCACCAATAAACTTTCTCTAGAACTAACTGTTTACCGCGGTCTTACCCGCGTCTCATTTGGAATTTCCTAGGGAACTCTAACTATAGAGACAAAAGTATCCTATGTCACCCCGCAGGGATACTGTAGCTTCCCATATTATGTGAGTAACTTTTTAGATTTGGTTCAGAACTTCTAGAGTTTATCATCTACATCCAAACTTTACCTCTATATTATAATGTAGGTATTAAATGCAGATCTATACCTCGTATTACGTGAACATTATACCTTAAATTGATATTAAAGAGAAATTCCATCTCAAATTAAAAATATGCATACATTTAAAGATTTCATCTGAATTGTTATAAAAGTTTATGTTAGGCAGACTTTATAGGTTCAATAACACAGATAATAAAATCGCAAGGTAGGAGCGCCACAAAGTAATTTATACCTATTATACGCAACGCAACGAACCAACTTTCAAAACAAGGCAAGAAATTCCACAGATATTCCCCGAAAAGATATAACGCAATAATAGTTTCTGGTAATTCCTTTACATCTCAATCTTTGAAGGGGAACAGATTTGTGACAAGGATTTAATACAAAATAGACGGAGTATTGACTACAACTCTATGGTCGCAGCGAATGTTTACCTAAAAGGTAATTAATTTTAATGCAGAATTAGTCTAGTAGCTATAAGTGGTATTTTATTAAAATGTCTTAATCATCGACGAGGCTAATGAACTATTTATCGTTTAGTATGTTTTAAAGATTAAAGGTCAATATGAACGCAGCTGTTAAAAAAGTAAAAAACAAAACTTGAATTTTTACGATGGTTACAAACAAAAAAATAATTAAACAGACACAAATTTAAGATATTTAATGGATCGTAGAATATGGTATTATATATTATTAATTATTATGTTTGTTTTACTTAGATGGTAAACTGAGATAATTTGTGAATCACAAAATAGATAATTATTAATAATAGATATACTTAATAGGCTCACCAAAGTTTCAAGCGCCAATGTTATTATTGTTTGTGGCATTAGATGTTATTGCAACACATAAATTTGAATTCAAACTTGTTGCCTATCGCCTATGACAGCACCGGTGCGTGTTGAGGCGAATATTGAAATGCAGTTCCATAACCACTTAACATACAGAGCCAGTTTTCTTGTTGGAAATGTACGCTATTGTCTCCGGTGAGATATAAAATACCGATATGACCCTACGTCTTCGTTGCAAGAAATATCAAGGGATACAGCCCACACTTTTAATAGCGGTTACATCATTTCCACACAATGAGAGTGCCGTCCACACCCATTCTCTGTCCGTATGATTTGAAATTATAGCACCGTTTTATTTGCTCTCACCGCATTTATATGCGGTCTCCGAGCCCCACAATGTGCCACGATATTATATGTTAAGGCACCTACATCCATACATAACGCACCGGGGCCGGCTGCAAGCAAAGTGTCGCACATGTGTCGCAACGCGAGCCCGCGTGGGAGGCAGAATGAAGCAGTAATTTAATCCTTGATTGTGTACCCATTTAATTTATTCGCCGCATGATCAAATTTGGTACGTGTTTGTGACCATTTATATCATTGTAATATTATTACAGTGGCTACATGATTTAATTCAGCTTTCATGTTCCACTTTTGTACCGAAACGGGTGACATTACGCCTATTTAAACGTTCGTTAAAGGCACGCTGCACGCTGGGAGCTGCGCCAGCTTCTACTGTCAACAACAGGATTAAATTAAAATGTGAAAATTGTTCATTCATCATTTCCACGCTCTCTCTACTATCATAACATTTTGTGGAATTCAAACTACCATGCAGAATATCTCTTATAATTTCTAATATTTCTCCAACGATGGACAGATGGACACAAAATGGGTTAGAGTTAATTATGATTAATAAAAATATTTAACCTATTATCGACAATATATCATAAAATACGTATCTATCTAACCTCGATTATGGAAAAGTTATAACGGAATGTAATTCAAGACAAAATTATAACACTCATTCATTTATTCACGTAGAGGTACCAATTAAGCTATTTCGATGCCTCACACATTTATCATTATCCTTATTGGAGCAAATTCCCGTCTATAAATTCGTATAATTTGAAAAATGAAGGACTTATCGTATCAAGTTAATAACGGGCGGTCTCTCTGAAGGGCAATAGATATAAAAAAGTTAATGACGCTTTAATACTGATAACATTAATAAGCTATACAGGCGGTATACGTTTATAATAAGTAAACAGGTCAACATCGTTTTTTATTAGACTAGAGTATCTCTTCTATATTGTATCTTTGTATACCTAGTTTTATTGTTACACATGTGAACCAAGCTTCATTCACACGACTTTTTTATGAGTGTTTTATAAACAGCAAAATATATATATCTAGGTAAGTACGGTAAGTATACATGAAGTATTCTCTAGGCTTAGGAAAGTAGATTATATTTTTATGTCAGACACACAGAAACGTAAAAATTAAATAAATTTGTATTAATAATATTAAAGAAATATATTATTATCATAGCATTATACAACGCCAAATCTACATTTAAGTTTATGGTCAAGGGAAAAGACCACACAAATACTGTTCGCTATACAACGACCACCGATGTATCGTTTTCAAAAAGGACATAAGTAATGTATTCGCCATCACGTCTCACAAAAACATTGAAAGACATTTTATAGGTTTGTTCTAAAAGCGAGATAATATTGTTGTTGGTCCGTCAAATGCGCACAGAAAAAACATTGGACAAGAAAGGGATGGATACAACAGCGCTTGAAGCGTTCTGCTATAAACGTGGGGCTCACACGAGACCATATTTCATGAAAAATTCATACATCGACGCACCGTCCTAATGATGTCGGTTGATACCATCTTTTATTGCTTTGCAGAGACAATAATTCACGTTAATCGTTTATCATAGCGCAAATGAAACGCTGTTAGTAGATATAAAGAGAACTTACCAAAGATGAGTCGCTTTAATAGCTATCACGACTTGCACATACGCCCCTGTTGAAAGTCAATGATAAACTTTTTGATATTATTTATTATTTTTTGTAGATCCTAATATAATATCATAGCCTATTAATGAAGTGGATGGATTTTTGTTACTTATAACTGAAAATAAAATTTACGTAATGAGTACCTCTATAATCTATTAGTTATTTTGGGTTTCTGCTAACAGCTATTTTACTAGAGAAAATCGAAATTGCAGTTACCTAAAGTTCTGTTTTTACTAAGAAAATCCTTCGAAAAGTATACCAATTTCTCAATCTGGTGTAGTAAAAAATTACAGATTGGATTTTTTTCCTCGTTTTACTTGTGCTTGGACGTAAATAAACTCTCTGTGGAAGAATAAGTTTTGCTTGTTCCCATTTTCCATGTTCACTGGTTTTAACTGTAATTTTTGTTGACTTATTGTCAAATAGTGACGATTGTATTTGTGTCCAAATATACAAATCTTTGAACACTTCATTTGTAATGTTTCCTATATTTATAAGACTGTTCATAAGGGGCTCCATCAGGTCATCGCAAAAAACTCGTATCATCTTCCCCCTTTATTTTATCTTAGTACCTAATTTACCAGTTTTTAAGTTCCAAGAACGTATAGCTTTATGCGTACCGGTCCCAAATTCTTGTCTTCAAACCATAAAGCCAAATCATACCTAAGTAATAATAAGCATGTTGTATTATATACCCACCAACTGAAGAACCTAGTGAAGCACATTTAAATATCCTTCCACGGTCGTTGGGCACATCGGGCTCCACTATTTTTTCCTCCACCACTCTTCGGTTCGCGGTCTTGCTCTCCAAAGGAAAATTACATTTTTTCTTCACCATTTACCGCACTGGCTTAGACTGTATTTTATCTTTATGCGAAATCATAATTCATGCTGTTTTTGCTTTTCACTTCTATAGAGGTTGTATAGAGGTAGGTGTTTAACGTTTTGCCTCTGTCTCTTTTAACATATAAATGTCGCATTCACCATTGTTTACAACGGTTGATAAGATTGTAATTTTTGATAGGCCTCAAATTATTACAGTCGTATTTACTAAACTGTTTTTACTGAAGCTATAATTTTACTTGTATGGTATATATAATTTAATGTACTCGCTCGGTGTGTATTTAGGGGAAATTCAAAAGCTTGTCATTAATTCTCAATATTCGTATTTAAAAAAACAGGTTGGTGTTACTGTGTATCATTGCATAAATAATCATTACGGTCAATGTGATAAATACGAAAATTATTAATATTTCCCGGAAATTATTAATAATTACTGGCAAAAGTAAATCAATCGAAATTGATCAGTTTTTCAAATTAACTTTGCTATGACACTGATCGAGGATACATAAGGTTTGTACTATACCAACTTTTATTGTTTAAAAAAGTCGATATAGCTTCGCGAAGCGGAGGTCCTATTTCGTGTGAATCGTTTGTTTTGGCACACGCCGGCGGCTGCCGTGACAAGCTCGCTGCGCTCGCTCAAATCGCGCGGTCTGGTGGTATAACTACAAACGTAAACTAGCATGTCATGATGCTCTCTATCTTATTTACGGAATCGACCAGTTCATAGTAAAGTCAATCTGTAAAATTGTTTACTTTTACCGATGTCGTTGGTGATCGCTTTGACAGTGGCATATACACGGAAGAGGAGAAAATTTTAATGTGTCAGGATCACGATCACTAAACCACTGACCCACGATGCTGTCAACTTCAAATTCTTGTTTATGTCGTCGTCAGAATCAAAATTTAATTCATCCCTTTAGAAACAGCTGGCTATTTGTATAGTGCCAAAGCAATAAACCGGTATTCTGTACCATTTGACTGTGTTGTGGTCATAGTTCATACCTAAACTAACACTTTGGTGTGCTCGCAAACACAAAACAGCATTTTCCGTTTCGTAAACGGACCAATTATACATTATGCCCGCGACGTATCTTATTACAGAAAACAATAATATTAATAATATATTTCGTTACGTTTGACCCCCAAGTGAGTTCGGCCGCTACTCACCAAACAAAATGATAAATGAAGATGGTTGGTTGTAACGCGTAATACAAACGCTGATGGATTGAATGTAACCGACCATGTGTGTGCGCATCGATCGATTAGCTCCTGAGGTCCTATTCCAAACTCACTCTATATGGAAAAAATTATATTACCACTTGTGTTGTTCCATAGCCAAATGGCAAACCTGAAACCCTTGTGAATTCATAATTTCCATTTGTCCATAATATGTCAGAGCAATTTTATTTGAAGACTGATTGGCTTTATGTTTATCTATGAAATGGAAGAAAAAATAGTGCACGTAAGCATGTGGGATATGATACTGTTAAATATGTCTCACAAAATCATGACTATTCAAACTGACTTCATCAACTTTGAACTACGGGGTGGTAGGTAAATTCTGAATAAATCAAGGTGGTAAAAAAAATCCTTCACTGTGCTTTGTCCAAAATGCACCTAGATCGTTTTTAATGTTATAATAAATTAGGCAAGAGTCGTTATATATATATTTTTTTTTTCATTCTGCAATGTCTGTACGCTGAATAAAGAGCTCACATTTATTTGTTTTGCTACTTTCGAAACGTGTTTAGAATAGGTAAGCCGTGCTCCGGCAGAGCCTGGGGCTCGGCTTATGAACGATTATCTTTAATGGATTTTTTAACTTTTATAAGTGTCGGTATGCGGGCATCCTTGGCCGTCTTAAAGAACATAATCCATCTTTGGACCCAAATTTTCGATCCAGTTTAATCGTTGCTTGGACTTAAAATAATAACTTTGATAGTGCTTGTTATAAACGTTAATGTATTTTTTAATCCATTCTGAGATGTGTTTTCGATATTGTTGAAAAAAAAAGAAAAAATTACGTGTCAAATTATTATTGTCAAAGAAAAAGAGCATAATAATCAAGATAAGTAACATTTTTAAAGCCATTAATATTTCTAACTTATTATGTTTTATGTATTTTGTACTCATAGGTATAAAACAATGTCGTTAAGTCAAATAACATTATAAATTATTAATTAAATTATTAGAAATTATTAACAAAAGGTTAATCTGTGGCGGCATCTACCACAAATAATGCCGGGGCCACTCGAAAGGCTGGATTCAATCACAGTCATTCATTATTCACTCACTTCCCTTTACATTCGCCGAGGCACCGACCCACCTATATTCCATCCGTTTTGTTTTGTTTAACTTTCAAATTTCGAACCGAGTGTAGAAGAAGTCGTGCGATACAATACTCACTAATAAATAATAATTGAATTAGTCGGAATGTTTTTTGTGCGCGATTTAGTAAGTGAAAGTCGACTCGCCTTTATCAGATTATTGAGTAGGCAATTCAAGGAATATTTCTTATACTGGTTAGTAATAAATAATATGAACGTCATTTATAAACGTTAAAAGTAACCGAAAAAGGATATACTGGCGACTGTAGATAAAGAAAGACTTACCGCCGCACTCAGAGTCGACTTTAATGATTACTTAGTTAAGTATAGATTTTTAAAACAAAACTGCCGCAATCAGAGACGTTCAGTAAATTAATGTTAATTGGCATTTAATGAGATGTAACTTAATTAGTTAAATGCCAATTAACATTAATTTATTAAACTTGACTGATTGCGGCAGTTTTGTTTTAAAAGTCTATACTTAACTAAGTAATCATTAAAGTCGACTCTGAGTGCGGCGGTTAATCACTTAACGATCTCTTTATTATTCCAGTCAAATTACACGCAGGTATGCGCCGTGCCGATTACACGTAGACACATCTGTCTAGTTGTAGAGACAAACTTTTTGTTGTCATTAGCTGGCGAACTAACACTTCTGGGCATACCATTCGTAGTACGAAAAAAGTGAATCGTGTGAAAAATTACGATGATTACATCTAATAACGGCTGTGTAGCGTCGGAGTCGTTTGATGGCCTCTGCTCGGGATTGGCGTCATTAACCGCAATGATAGTGACCTAAAAGAGAATTATTTGTTTCTTTTTGAGTGTAGAAGTGACTTTTGGTCGATTACCATGCACTTTCTTTGAAAGCATTCGCGTAACAATGATGTACATTTTCTTCTATTCTTTTAAAACTTTTTCTACTATATTATAAAGGGTCTTTCAATAAGGACGGGTCGATTTTGACATGAAATAAAAAAGGCCGTGTGTGAGATTTTAACGATTTTTTTTTTTTATTTGAAAGAGCTATATATGCCATTATGTGTGGAAAATCACATCGTTTAAATGTCCGCCGCGGCTTCTCACGGTGGCACGAATTCGAGTTGTCCAATGTTCAACAACTCTGCCGCATAGTTCGGGTTGAATTTCAGCGATAGCCTGAGCTATGTTGACTTTAAGGGCATCGGTCGATTGTGGCTTATTGGTATAGACCTGCGACTTAAGAAAACCCCACAAAAAAAAGTCTAAAGGTGATAAGTCGCAGGATCTCGGTGGCCAATTCACAATTCAATTTGAAGGACCACCTCGTCTGCCGTAAAATGGGCGCAATGCACGTAACGTTTGCACTAACGAACACTCATTTTGGTAATACATTTTTAACATTTGGACGTGTTGCTCAACCGTGTAACTTGCCATGGTGATTTGGCATTACTAACTGAATAAAAAAATATAGGTTAGAAAGACGACGTTAAAACAACATGGCCGCCACAGGCTGCCAACATCGACCCGTCCCTATTGAAAGACCCTTTACTTATGTAAGCAAGTGATTCTTGTATATCTCGACAATGACTCTATAACAATTTACATAACATTTGGGATTAATTTACCGTTTTATGTCCAAGTATATCTAGATATTGGAAACGTAACTGTAATCTACTGGGAGCTACTCAAAAATAAATGCACTTTATCCGACTTTTCCCGCAGTTAGTTATCATATCGGCCGAATCTCGATCGCCCACATATTGTTTTCGGTTTTCATGCTTCGTAGTAAAATAAAAAAAAATAGTAATTCACAACTCTGAGCGTTATTAATCTGGATGTGATAGGTCGAAAAAATGAAAACAAATTTGAAAAAGCTCTACACTTAATATTCAGATCAAATCAGTCTTGTCTGAGTCACTTCACTTAATAAAGCGCCAACTCAACACTTTCTATAAACTCTTTGTCACTATACGAATCGCTGCGCTGTGTCCGCACTCCGCACCGCGTCCCAACGTTTCGTCCCTATTGGCTTATCAGTCAATTAAAACGACCGAACTGTGGACGGTAAGCAGATGCCTGTCACTTTTATCAAATACATTAAACTGGTTGCTCGAATCGAACATTTATTTTCTTATTCGTTTTTCGTTTGAGTATAAAAATCCTCTCAGAACCGAGATAACGAGTAATGTATTGGTGCTCCGACGAATAATTAAACGTCCCTTTTATATTGCTTACGAATGGAAATTAACTTGCGATATTATAGCGCCAATTAAGAGCCCTAAAACGGTTTTTAAACATTTAAAATGATAAGGGGTTCTTTTTCAACATTGTAAACGTTTTATGTATTATGTAATGTGTCGCTAATTCGAACTACAATTATGTGAGGTTTTTTAAACAGTAATTTAAACAGTATTTAAACAGTTCAGTTAATTTTTTCCATCTCTATTAAAACAAGCTTTCAAAAACATGCTTACGAAATTGTTTGACTCCAATGGTGGTTCATACTGTTGTCAAAGCTGGTCAATTCATGTACAATTTTCTTATAACAACAATCTTATCAACAATGGCTTGTTTATTTCCGTGCACCCAATTGATGAACTTCGACTTTTGTAATTTTAACCCAACGTGCGACGCGTGGAACAAAATGTTATTTGCTCTGCGTTATTTAATCTTGTATATTTTTAAATGCATTTCAATAAAACACGAACGATTTGACTGACATTTTCAATGTTTGTTCGCAGTTTGCGGTGGCGCGGCCTAGCGGGGAGTCCTCGTGCTTGCAAAGCCCTGACTGTTTTATGGTAAGTATCTATTAACCTCATCTTTATAGAAGGCTTTTATGTGCCATAATAAGTGAAACTTTATGAAAAACACTTTCATGGTGGCAACTGTTAATTGTAAAGTTGTAGGTACACAAAGCCGCAAAAGTAAATATCTCCTCACCTGTCTATCAATATTGCCCTCAGGATACTTGTTTTCTTTAAAAACGAACTTTTTACTAACTTTGTTTTGAAATTTGTTTCTACCATACATTAAATTAGAAGCTTACCTAAGATTTCTTCAGATCTTGCATATCTCAGTAATTACTACTTACCTAAATTGTGAGGGTCAGAAGCCTACTTAGTAAGAATAGAAACATCAAAATAAGGCAAGGCAAGATTTATTACTGCATACAATGTTGATGATATCCTTACGATTTAGCAGTCTAAAGCACATTTTATAGTTGAAATATGTAACTATTAACTTTAGGTAATGAAAGTAATGAATAAAGTAATAGGTAGGGTAGTTTCCGGGGTATAAAAATCAAAATTCTATTTAGTCCGTCAGTGAGATAATAAAAAAATTTAGACAAGTACTTTTTGCTTTTTTCAAAATACTGAAAAAAAAAAATTAAATGCATCGAAGTTTAGGAGTGGGGGCTGACGTCATAACGTGCTATAAACTTTAGCACGGCGTAACGTCACATATTTAGATTTAATGTATTTATTTATTTATTCTTTATTGCACAGTGTGTACAAATGGCGAACTTAATGCCTTGCGGCATTCTCTACCAGTTAACCATTGGGTAGATAGAGAGATATAGAAGATGGGGTGTGCAAACAGAACAATAACTAATATACTTAATACTAGACATTAATAATTAATTACGTAAAAAAGTAAAAAATATACGTCCAATATTTTTAATTAATCTACAAGACGGACTAAGAACTAAAATTGGGTTTACCCATTATTTATCTGTTAAAATTAAGGCTTTATTACCTATTAACGATAGTATTAGTAATATAAGCTTATTAAAACTTACATATTTTTTTATAATAAAACCCATTAAATACCTATACAATATTTATTTATACCTACTTGTTTCTGTATTCTAAGTATATTTTCTATTCTTACTGCAAGATCAGAATAAAGAAGGCGTAATTTAATATAAATGATTGTGATTTGCTGTAATCTTAGGTTAAAATGAAGGTTACTTGTAAACCCATTGTTATTTGCGATCGTCCTATGTTAAAATTACCGTTGTATTCTCATTGACTATTATAATAATTACAAGCCAGGAGAAGATCTCTTGTACTTTACGATCTTCCTCCTTAACTTTCTTGGTCTGCATAATATTACAAATAATTGTCTGAAACTTTATGAATTATTTACCATAAATAGAAATGGCACGCTGACTATTTTATTTATTACCCATAAAGCAAAGTTCTGAAACTATTCTATCTAAAAAAATATTGTTTATAATTTACTGACAAATTTTATTATTTCAACGATTTCGAAATTTTTAGTAATTAGTAAATAAATTACCAATTTATTAGTATTTTATACCCACTATAATTAATAATATTAGTTGTCAATGGGTCTTCAGTCTCATACAAATTTTATGCTTTTGTATCTCAGGTACATAGAACATCCAATTTGGAACGCTTTCGGCCTCCATTTGTAAGGACAATTAGTCGATACCAGCAATTAATATCCGAAGCTAGCGTTGGTTCTTATAATAATTATTAAAGCTTACTGAACCGGAGGAGGGCGTCAAGTTACCGTCAACTCAGACTAATGAGTGTTCCCAGTGACAAATGCGGCATTTAATTCGATCACAGTAACGAGATTTGTAATTATATTTGGCGTAGTTCTATAAACCCTAATTTATAGTCATTTCTTACGTGGCATAATCAGACATTACCAAAAAAAAAATTGTGAAATTTTATTTTAACCTTCAATATTTTGTTACAGTGTTGGGAAAATTGTGAACTTCTTCAATCCAATTATCAAGTATGGGGTGCGGTATGCGAGGAAAAAGATATATGCGTATGTAACCACTTTTTTTAAAACAATTAATAGATTTAGATTCAACAATAAGATGCAGGTATCTGATTTTTTTTTTCAGTTCCCCGGCTGCAAAGTGGCATGCAAATTCCACGCAGAAGCAGCTCGTGCGTCGCAAACGCAGCCTGTCATTCACACGAAGGGTGAAGGCGTCATGCGGGTGAGTGGAGCAATGGCAAGATGGCCGACTCCTATTCCCCGTTCCAGCTCGCATCCTGAACCTTTCGTATACGTCGTAATGCGTCGAGCCGCAGATGGACCATGGCGTCAAATCATACAAACTCAAACGTTGGCCACTAGGGTTCCCTCAAACAATGAAGGTGCTCTTCTTCGAGTCCTAGTTGTCGATCCACAAGGCCTCGTCACTATTTACAGTCCAGATGAAACGTGGGTAGCTCACGACACTAACAGGTCAGATCACAACGAACACAAATGGACGCTAAAAGAAATATCACTCATCCATCAAAAGATTCTCGTCATCGGAGAAATCGCTTGGGAATCAAGAATAGCAAGAGGATTGTATTTAGTAACATGGGAAGTAGATGGCGGTGGTTTGAAGGGAAATTTGTACACTGACTCTACTCGCGTTACTTTATCATTGTGGCCAGACACGATATATCATATTCAAGTGGAGCTAGTTTCCCGTTCGCCAGGGATTCACGAGAGATCTGAAATGATGACGATTGACACAAGCCGCGCTCAAAGAGTGTCCACGGAAAGTGTACAAGATGTTAAAGTCAATGACGGTGACCGTCTCATGTCAGTGTTAGTGAGTTCAATGAGAGGCGAGAGGTCCCAAGAACATAGACTTTACTCAGAGTTGGCGTTACCTATTATGATTGCTATGGTTATGTTCGGTGTGGTCATACTTATTATAGTATTATGGTGGCAGAAACGAGGACCCCCACTTTTCGAAGGCACCAACTTGTACGTTGGATCTTCTTCGGTTCTCAAGCGTAAACTAGTTGAAGATTTTATTCCACCACCACATTGTTTCCAACCAGTGTTAGCTCCGCAAATGCAAACCAACGATTCAGCGTCCCGTGACGTTGTCGTGTGACGTCATAGTTTCGATATGTTGTCAGTGGACAACCACGCTTTCAGTTCCTAAAGTTATGGACGTATATATCGCCGAATAAAAACCACATTAACAGTTGTCAGTGAAAAAAAACTTGTGTGCGATACCTACTCGTTCAAAATTAAAATACAAAATAAACAAACGCTTAAATTAAGATGTGTTGCTCGAAAAGATTTCGCGAATTAAATATTATAACACAGTAACAACTTACGATAACAATGAACATTGTGTAATGGATTTGTAAATGTTGCTATAATAAATTGACTCTTTAAAAGTTGTTGTACCTACGTAGAGCTAGGTGATTGTAAATTGAATATGCATTAATAAATATTAAAGTTATTTATGAAACACAGTAAGATTAACACCACAAAGTTAGCAGTGTAAATAATTAAGAGCATGAAAAACAATTCTAAATATTGATTGATTTGTAATGCTTGTAAATAATTAAGTATAATACGTGTATTGCCTGCTGGTAAACTCAATATAGAAAGTGTACTTGTTAATGCCTCTTTGAAGATTATTTCACACATAGTCTTCATAGATGTTTCTAATGGAAGTCATGATTTAAATACTCGTCAGTAAATATTTAGAACTATTTTTTACTAGTCCCTATTACTGTTTAGTTTAAATTATAGTTATTAGGACATATTTTACTAGTTTGATGAGAAACCTACCTATACTAGTGAACTTAAAAAGTCTTCTTCAGCAATAAATACATGTATGTATGTATATATTCGAAGTGAAAACGTTATTATTATGATATCACTGTAAAATAAATAACAGAGGAACTATATTTTTCTTGGCCATGGACAAATATTTCTATAATATACATTACAATATAAATATTGTGTTACGAGTGGATGTAATGTTAATTGTAAAAGTTCAAAACTTTACGTTTCAAATTGCAAATATTTCAAGAATGTTTAGGCTAATAGATGAATTCAGGGAAACTTTAAAAACTTTTAATGACGTACCTATCACTAGTTGATAGTATTACGAAATAGTAATATTTATTTAAAGTGAATGTTAGCTATTAACATGGTACTTAAATGTTATTCAAAAAAATGTTGTCAATGAAAGGCATGATTTTTTTTTTATTTTATTTCACATGATGACCAAAATCTTACCTAGAATATTATGTAACTATAGGTTGTTAGGTAATATTACTAATTAAATTATTATTTTTTGTGATTTATTTCGTACCTTCACTCGAATTTGTAAATAAAATACGACGCGCTATAAATAATGAAAGCTGAACTTCTCAATATAAATAAATATGTCTGCCAAATTAAAAACTCGTTTTAGTTGCATGCTTAAAATCTCAAAATAATTTACTATGTTTGAAAGTAAAAACTAAACACCTGCCTAATTTTAATTTTCTTTCCATTTTTACTTACTTGAGTTCTCCAAACACATATTTCTTGAGATGCGATGGATCATGGAATGTTCTTCAGTTATAAAAACTAAAATGCTTGTGTGTTTCGTTTAATTTACGACGTTTAAAAGAAGGATGCCTAACGAACAGTTCTGACACCTTTTGCGAGATGACTCAAGTTTTTGATTGCATTTGTGGTGGCGTTCACGAACGTCCCGCGCGTGGTGCGCGAGAGTTTCGGAACGCTCCCCTTTTCGGACACGAAACTAGCAACACTAGCGGGCGCGTCACTACGCAACCCGCCATAGATTCGTCCATTACCGCTTAAGTTGTCTATTAAGAATTCTGCAGTATTGTCACTTTATGTCGTGTTTTGAATATAATTATTTGTATCTCCTGACGCGTATCACTTACCCCTTCGCCTGAGACCTTGATCAATAAAATATGGGTGCACTGCAAGCCACCCATAAAATGGTGACCCCGACGTGAGAGCAACAAAATACTTCAGTGTTTTCCCAACGCACCGGTGGCGGTTCCTCAGTCCTCTAGTGCAATCAGTGCTCAATCTAGTGCAGTGTTCAGGTGTTCAATCATAACATAATGCAGGCAGTGTGAATGTAATGCATGCAACAGCATGTGAATGGCATTTTTTTTCACCCTATTTCCTTATTTGGAATTCCTAAACAGACATTCCACGGTTACTGGAGTCGCTGTACCTAAGTTCGGTTAACTTTCACTGGTTTGGTACATCTAATCTTTTGTTTTGGACAGTAAATCTAGCTTATATAGCATGATCACCTCTAACATTGTGATTGTTTAAACTCAACAACACTTACTTAATATTTTTGTAGCGATAAGTACAAGAATACTTATAGATTTAATTTTTTCCTTTCTAAACTAATATTTTTTTAAAAGTGTAATCTTACTACAACTCATATGCAACTGAATTAATCCAGTTACTGTTTGGCACAATTTGTTACAACTAATTTGTACTATTACTATCATTTTTTTGTGACCAAAACAATTTTTCATATACTGGGTGTTTTTCAAAATTTTTACATATACAAGGTGTTTTGTACAAAATTATTTTAAATTGTGTTTTCATGCATGTAAATGCCTATTGTTGAAAGTTCATTAACCTTTGTGCTGCTGTGTAAAAAAATAAGCTCGTAACTTAATTTAAACATTTTAGAGTTTTGTTCCGCATTTCTTTTTATTGATTTTGTGTAATTTGTATCATTGTGTGTATGAAAAGTTAAACTATTTTCATTTTAACATAGTTTAAGGCATTGTGAACATTTGTGCTATATAGGTATGTACTTGGGTAAAGGTGTTTGTTTCTGAAAACTTCGTACTGCACGCGCTTTGTGATTTGACGACGCCCCACCACTACCCCACGTCCTTCATTGCACGCATTTCACACAATAAATTTTACGTTCTCTCCTTTCATCTTCATAACATTTTATTATTACGATCAGTTTCTGGTTCCGCTTTCTTCTTGTCTACCGCTTATTTTCATTAAAAAAAAAAAAAAAATTGATATAAGTTGTTTTGCAATATGGCAGAAGCACGTTTAAAAGCATTAGAAGAACAGAACGCTAGCTTACAAGAGCAGATAAAACAGATGATGTCCACTCTTTCTCCCCTGCAAAAGCAGAATGACGCTTTGCAAGCACAACTTAACGCTTCTTTTCAAAGCCAGTCACAACAGGAACACGACAGGAAAACTACTGTCCCTCCTACGGGTATAATCTCAAGAGTATCGGCCAAGTTACCTCCTTTTTGGTTCGACCAACCCACGGTGTGGTTCGCACAAGTCGAATCACAATTTCGGGTTGCTGGAATCACCGTCGATGCTACTAAATTTGACCATATAGTTTCACAGCTCGACGCTCGGGTCGCTACGGAAGTTCGAGACATCATCACTAACCCACCAGACGTGGACAAATATGAGAAACTGAAGTCTGAGTTGATACGTCGTCTGTCTTCATCGGAGGAGCAACGCGTACGTAAATTATTAACTGACGAAGAACTTGGCGACAGGAAGCCATCCCAGTTTCTGCGCCACCTCAAATCGCTTGCTGGAAAAACACTTTCGGATGAAAGCATTTTACGTCAATTATTTTTGCGTCGTCTCCCGCAGCATCTTCAGGCTATTTTGGCAGCTCAAGCTGGGCCTATTGATGATATTGCAGATCTGGCTGATAAAATTCTTGAAGTCGCTCCCACAATTACAGCGCCCACTCCCAACCTAGCCATACATGCCGCTAGCATTTCCGCTGATCCTGTTGATCCACTCGGACTACGTGCATTTGCCACACAAATGCAAGACCTGAACCGCAGCGTGGCGGCTCTTACCACCAACAAACGTAGCCGTAGCAGAGACCGGAGTGGAGCCCGTTTCAAGAGCGAAACTTCAGCCTCTAGAGATCGACTTTGCTGGTATCACAGAAAATTTCAGGCTAAAGCTAACAAGTGCATCAACCCTTGTTCCTGGAAACCGGAAAACAAGACCAACAGTCAGTAAAGGCGGCTGCTGACTGTTTCTTACCGGGCCGCCGTTTCTTCATTATCGACCAAAGAAGCAAAATAAAGTTTCTGATCGACACCGGATCAGATCTTTGTTGCTTCCCTCGCAAACTTCTGAGAGGTAAATGTCAGCCGTCCGGTTATGAACTTAATGCAGCTAACGGTAGTACGATTAAGACATATGGAAGTCTTTCAATGAGCCTCAATTTGGGTCTCCGTCGTGAATTCAAATGGCATTTTATCGTCGCGGACGTAAATACTGCCATTATTGGTTCAGATTTTCTTTCTCACTATCACTTGCTCCCTGACTGCCGCAACAAACGATTGCTAGATGGTATAACCGGCCTCTCCACTCCTACCTCAATAGCGTCTATCGAACAGGCCAGCGTCAAGGCGGTATCCATTTCCCCTGATTCGCAGTTTGGTCAGTTGCTTACAGAGTTTGCCTCCATTACTCGACCACCAGGACTCCAGAGAGACATCAAGCATAATACTGTGCATTATATAAAAACAACAGACGGTCCACCCGTCTCCTGTCGATCTCGTCGTCTTGGACCCCAAAAACTCCTGGCCGCTAAAAAAGCTTTTAAGGACATGGTAGACTGTGGTACAGCGAGGGCTTCCAAGAGTCCTTGGTCTTCGCCTCTACACCTCACACCGAAACGGGACAACACCTGGCGTCCGTGCGGCGATTACCGCGCTTTAAATGCTAGAACTGTCCCCGATCGATATCCCGTGCGTCATATAGGTGATTTCAGTCACAGCCTCGCAGGTGCAACCATTTTTAGCACTCTCGACCTCGTTAAGGCGTACCAACAAATACCGGTACATCCCGATGACATTTGCAAAACGGCTATAATCACCCCATTCGGTTTGTTCGAGTTTCCCTATATGACGTTCGGGTTACGAAATGCTGGACAAACTTTTCAGCGATTCATGGATGAAGTCGTTAGAGATCTGGACTTCTGCTTTCCGTATGTTGATGACATCCTTGTATTCTCCTGCAACGCCGAGGAGCACGCCCGGCATCTTCGCATCCTTTTCCAGAGGTTGACCGATTACGGTGTTGTAATAAACCCTTCAAAATGCGTATTAGGAGCTAAAGAAGTAATCTTTTTGGGTTACCGCGTGTCAAAAGACGGTACTAGTCCCCCTCCAGAACGGATATCTGCCCTCCAGGAATATCCTTTACCCAAAACAGTACAAGGTCTTCGCAGGTTTCTGGGTATGATCAACTATTATCGTCAATTTTTACCTCGAGCAGCTGAAATGCAGGCGCCGTTGGTAAACATTCTAGCAGACACTAAACTCAAGGGCGCTAAACCCGTCCCTTGGACCCAAGACCTGGAACGCGCTTTCTTTGAGTGCAAAGACAGTCTCACTTTGGCCACTCAGCTTGCACATCCGATACCAAATGCCCCTTTAGGTCTTTTCACAGATGCATCGAGTACCCAAATCGGAGCTTGTCTACAACAGCGGGTTGGACAGGATTGGCAACCTTTAGCATTTTTCAGTAAAAAATTGTCTTCTCGCCAATCATCCTGGCCAGCGTATTACAGGGAACTCTTGGCTGTTTATGAGGCCGTACAACATTTCCGTCATATATTGGAAGCTCAACATTGCACGATATTTACGGACCACAAACCCCTGTTATATGCTTTCATACAACGCAGAGAAAAGCTACCTCCATCTCAGCTCAACCAGTTATCTTTTATCTCTCAGTTCACTACGGACATCCGGCATATTAAAGGTGTAGATAACATCGTCGCTGATACAATGTCGCGTATCGAGGCCATTTCTCTAGAACATGATTACACAGCTCTTGCTGAATCTCAAGAAAATGACAGTGAACTCCTTGACTTACAAAGTCGTGGCACTTCGTTGAAGTTAGAAAAGGTCACTCTTCCGGGCACGGACGTCACCGTCATTTGTGACACGTCTACTGGTAAGCCTCGACCATTTCTTACAGAACCCTTCAGGCGCAAGTTCTTTGACAAACTCCACGAATTGAGTCATCCAGGCATTCGAGCTACATCCCGTTTAGTCGCAGATAGATTCGTGTGGCCGTCCATACAGCGAGATACCCGTGCCTGGGCTCGTTCTTGCTTGTCATGTCAACGCAACAAAATTACAAGACACATTTCTTCTCCCTTGGGTAGTTTTGGAGTCCCCTCTGGGCGTTTTAAGCACATCCACATCGACATTGTGGGTCCTCTCTCAGTTTGCGATGGCTGTCGTTATCTTCTTACAGCGGTCGATAGATATACCCGCTGGCCGGAAGCTTGGCCAATGCGTGGTATTACCGCAGAAGAGACAGCCGACACATTAATAAGCGGATGGGTCTCCCGTTTTGGTCTTCCTACTCATATCACAACAGACCAAGGAAGACAATTTGAATCCAATCTCTTTGGTAAACTTATGTTGCAGTTTGGCACCAAGAAGTTACGCACTACCAGTTACCATCCATGTGCGAACGGTATGGTAGAACGCCTTCATAGGCAGTTGAAAGCTTCCCTGAAGTGCCACAACGAGTCATGGATCAAGGCCCTACCCCTGGTGCTCTTAGGTATGCGCGCGGCGTTAAAGGAAGACCTTAAAGCTTCGTCGGCGGATTTGGTCTACGGAGAGCCCCTTCGACTCCCGGGCGAAATGGTCGTCCCTCCTTCGAACAAAAACGCTCCCGTAGATCCTTCAGATTTCGCAACCCAATTGAGTAGGGTGATGTCAGATCTTAGACCCGTTCCTGCGTCCAATCATGGTCAAGCCAAAATTTTTATTTTCAAAGACCTCGCATCGGCTTCTCACGTCTTTTTACGTGCTGATCACGTAAAACCACCGTTAGAATCCCCTTACTCGGGCCCCTATCCTGTGACTAGCCGTACTGACAAAACACTAACGCTAATTATAGGGAGCAAGAACGTAACAGTGAGTGTAGACCGCGTAAAACCCGCTTACATAGATACACCCACTAACCTTTCATCTTTTACAAAACCACCTGATAATTCTTCTGCTCCCATGGCGACACCAGATAATTCTTCTGCTCCAGCGACAGCGACACCAGAAACTGCAAACCCTTCGGCACCCCATGCTGCCAATCCTCTACCTCCACCTAAGAGTTACATTACGCGTGCGGGCCGAAAAGTACGTTTTACACGACCATTAGATCTTTGATTGACCTTTTTCTCTCCGTGGGGGGGTGATGTGGTGGCGTTCACGAACGTCCCGCGCGTGGTGCGCGAGAGTTTCGGAACGCTCCCCTTTTCGGACACGAAACTAGCAACACTAGCGGGCGCGTCACTACGCAACCCGCCATAGATTCGTCCATTACCGCTTAAGTTGTCTATTAAGAATTCTGCAGTATTGTCACTTTATGTCGTGTTTTGAATATAATTATTTGTATCTCCTGACGCGTATCACTTACCCCTTCGCCTGAGACCTTGATCAATAAAATATGGGTGCACTGCAAGCCACCCATACATTCTTGAGATTGGCGGTGGGGACAAAAGCTTTGTTACAATTACATTTTTTATTAGATAATTCTATATTCGTATCGAAGATCAGTGTTTGTTTTGTTTCATTCAACTTCTCGAGCGGCTCGTTAATTCCAACCTTCAAATTATCTTATGACGAGTTTTTTTTTTGTAAACAACAAAGCTTTTTAGCATGAATGAATTCAATTTAAAAGCAATAATTCTTACTAAAGCTACAGTATAAATATTAACTAACAGATTTAAAACTGTTGTTTAAAACGAATTCTGTTCCTTTGTGCCGCAGACGTCAAAGCTATGCCGTATGAAACTGTACTATTGTTATGGGATTAACGTCAACGAATTTGTTGTCAACAAACGCCTGATCAAACAATAAGATTTGTGCGTCAGGAAACCCCAAGGGACCATTTGGTTTCAGTCATTGTTGTTATTAATCCGACCGTGAAAGCTTAAATACTTACAAAAATTTCAAATAACGGTGCTATACACAAACACTTCCAGAAAAAAAGAATCTCAAAAAACCTTTTTGATGAATTTTAGTCATATCGGCTTAAAGGCAATTACAAAGTTTTGGGACTCATTAAATTGAGAAATCCATTAAGCTAATCACCAAATTGTGAGTTACCAGCGACGACGTGACAATTATGAAAAGGTTATTCCAAAATGCAAATTCAAAGGTATCTTAATGCAAATTACTTGCAAATCGGAGACAGAACTAAAATGTCGGATCAGGTAGACGAAATTTATGTATCTGTTATAAATTCAACGACGACTGTAATAATTAATTATATCCCGGATCGGAACTGTAAGACTTATGGTCTAGGCCCACTGAGCTGATGACGATTTCTTATAAAACAGAATAATTATGTAATTTTATTGTTGGCTTCAGTGGTCTTTTTACCCACAGAGTGCCTACGGTGGTTGAGGTACTCCTGAGGTAAAGAGTCTATGAGCAGAGGTCCCACGGAAAAAAAAAAATGTAGATTTTTGTCAAGCACAGGAAATAAATGAATGCACTATTTATTTTCCCTGACCGACATTTTTCATATTTAGAATTTTTGTTTAGGTTAAAGCATTGTAATCTACGATTATGGTAACGCAAGTCCATTTATTTTAGTTACCTATTTCATTCTTGGCTCGTGGTTCTAGTGTAAAGCATAGGCTCATAAATAACACGGAAAATAGAAGGTGAATGCTTCCACTAGTATCCTTTTGGGAGAGGCCAAAGCATTCTTTTAAGATTTATTACAGAACTTGAGCACATTACTTATTCCTTATGTGCTTTCGAATCAGATACGAAGGGCCTTTTTAAATGAAGACACTTTTTCCCCATTGCCTTTTGCGATCGGAAATGACATTTAGCGCGTGTAAACACGATGTCTTTTATTTCTGTGCATTATAATACTATTTATAAGCATGTATGCAAGATTATTTAGATAATTTACATGCATGTTCTTATCGACTTGATATTACACGTATCTTACATTTTATGGAAATAATTTCTACGACAGTAACGGCTTACAGACCAATAAGCAGACAATATTTTTACATGTTATGGTTCCATATGATGATATCTACTACAAAATAGAAACGATTGCTCTATATCAGCATCAGCAAGTATGTTTATTGCTGTGAATGGGATTATCTGCCGATTACACAGCCTTATCCCACGACGAGCTGTAGGTACCTACCTACTATCTGAGTGGAGATATTTCAGCCAGATTCTATCTAAACTGCTCACGAGTATTGCGAATACGAGAAACAGATCTCGGGACGACCTTCCTTGTTATTGCTGTTGATAACAACATGAGAGGGCATTAAAACAGATGGACAAAGTAGAACTGCATAAATTGAAAAGTGTAATGAACTAAAAGTTATTTGATTAACCTAGAAATATTTAAAAAATATTTTTAAAAAGTTGATTGTAGAGTTTCAGGAGGGTATTAAATATCAATAATTACTTTATAACTAACCTATAGTCCTTTTGACATCTGTCTGATCCGATTGAGGGACTGATTTTCAACTCTGTATTGTAATTTAATATCTGTTTTTATTAACGTTTTCTATCTTCTTTAAGTAATCAAAAAAAACTGACTGTTTGTTTGTTTGTACTCTATGCTATAGGTATTACATCTACAGTCTACACTATTCGTCTAATTGCATTCAAGTTTTGGTGGGTGTGATACAAGCACGGAAAAAGGTTTGTAAGAAAAAAAATACACAGCAAAGCATGGCTATAGGTTATATTTTCAAACGTATGTAAATAGATAGACAGATAGATAGATTCTCTCTTTCAAAATTACATTTACATTTTATGTAAAAATTAAATAAATTCAGTAAAGAGATTGTCAATATGTTTAATAAAAGAATTAAATAATAATTTAATAGAAAATTAATGTCAAGTAGACACCTTAGGTAAGAATTTTCAATAAAATATCACCGTAGTAAATAAATAATGTCATTGATACTCTTTTACAGAGTACAATGATTTATCCAACAAAAAGTTTTTCAGTCGGCGCTAAAATGCTTCGTCCGAGGTTTCGTTCTTAATGTCTACAGGTAGTTTTTCGTAGAACGAAGGGCCAATGACACGTGGATTTTTATCAAGAAGCGTAGGTCTTATACAGAGCTATGTTTTTGTTTAAAAAAACAAGAAAAAACATGTAGGACCGTGTAAATAAATGTTTAAAACCGTGTGTAATTTATGAGATTTCTAATTGATTAAACCTTCGTTTATGTATTAAATCAAACGTCGGAAATCCACGTTACGCAACAGCCACAAGAGTTGGTAACTGTCATTGGAACGTTTCAAGTGCCCGGGGAGGATGTCTGCTTATCTCTGATTGCTGCTATGCATTTATCAAGCGAACGTTTCACACCACCGCTCGTGAGAGGCTTACAAGATTGCATTTTGTCTGTAATAATATATCAATAAAAAGAGGAAAACTTCGTTTTAAGTGTAATCTCTGGAACTATACTGAACAGGTTTTAGAAATTATTTTATTGGAAATTGATACAAAACTGCAATACAGGCATTTAACCTTTCTATTAATTAGTATTGCAGTGACAGCTTTTACCCGCGAATTCGCTCGCATATTAGATTTTGTCAATAAATTTTCCATCTCGAAATATTATATTTTCTGGATAAAAAATATCTTAAGGACGTTATCTTGAAATTCTTGCGGGAACTCCAAAATTAACGCGAGTGAAACCGCGGGGAACAGCTAGTAGTTAACGCTTGCTCCAAAAAATTGTGCAATCATAACAGTTCATCACACACTTATTTCAACCGCCTCGTCTATGGACATTAATTGTCCCAAGGAAGAGGATATGTCCCCAACCTCTTTTCTATTAAAAACCGAAGATCGTGTACGGTTAGACTATTAAGAGCAGATAAAATGCACCAGTGTGATAGCTGGGATAGCTCGGGGATGTGCGCGCCCGTCGGTTTTCTTACACAGTAATGGGCGGCTGTCAGCGCGTGGGCGATCCAACCATCACCTGTGTACCGGCTACTCGGTAAATATTTGTCTTCAATATAATTACTGTAATTAATGGTTCAGTATACAATGCAGCCGTATACCTACGCTAATGTTCATGGTGTGTTCAATACTGCCATCTATCTGTAACGTATAATTTTAAAGTACCTATCGATCGTTAAAACGTTTACATTTATAGGTTAGATAGGAGTAAAGTAAATTATTATCTTATCTTTAATTTTATCTACACCTACATCCTACTGAAATTATTGTATCGAAAGACAACGTCAGGAAAATCTCGAAGCAGTATAGTATGTTATCTCGATGAGATCTCTGAAGGTTTTAAGACAGTAGGTACTTACTACAACTGCCGATTACTAATTAAGTAGATTGTTAATGTGCCTAGATACGTTTACAAAATAGGTTGGATTATTAAATTATTACCGGATTTAGAATTCAAACCCCAAAGGACTCTCTCCTCTAATGGCTATTTAATAAATTATAGGCTGAGGAAAACCTCTCCGCTTTACCTTACATTATACACGTTAGCCGGGAAGGGAGTATCTAACAAGATAAAAAATATGCCAACGTGTACACTGTACCTATTGAATAAAAACTTTTCAGTATAATCCTTAAAAGATAACAGGTTATAAACCATAGGTCAAATACTTGAACTACAGAAATATTCGTACCTATATACATATTAATAACTTTTGTCATAAATGATTAATGTTTTTTTTCTTCGGTATCGTCGTGTCTTTTGGTGATTTGAGGTTTGGGGTAAGAATTAACATCAACGCTAAAACCGAGAAGTCCTTTGGATCTCCCACAATTGACAACATTTCAATTTTAAATAGGTACTTTAAATCGAAAACCATTTCAAGATATTTGTTTAAATATCGCCGTACACATTTTTTAGACCTTTTTTATTACTTATTTAACGAAATATTCAACAAAAACTTCGTGAGGTCCAAATACAATGTACACCGTAAATACCTTTGCACTCACCGTATATACCCAAATTAAAAAATGAAGTGTCAATGTTATTCTGTTACACAAAGTTCTCAAAGTTCTGAGACAAAGTTATTCTCGATTTTTTTGCTATTTCAATTGGGGCAAAGGAAATGTAGGTATATGTTCATCCTGCATGACATGAGTTTTTTAAATTTTCAACATTTCAAATTAGTTTTTGAATAACTTAGAATGAAAATTCTGGGAAAAGAAAAAATACGTGTTTCCTGGTTTTCTAAATACTAGATATTTATTCAGCATGAAAAATATAAGGAAAAAAAATTAAAATGTTTTGAAATTGCGATATTAGAAAAAAAAATGGGAGTTTATTTTTAAAACAAAAAAATACTATATAATAATAATATATCAGAGTATGTACCTAATTAGGTATACATTATGTTATTGAGGTTTTACTCGATAACAGGATTGCTGTTGCATATCTAATTATCTAATCACTGCAATTAGGAGCTGTAATAATATCAGATTTACCTAGAAATTCAGAACGGTTAAGACAAAACTTTTATTAAGTTAACAAATATTAAGGTGACTGTCACTAATCTTTTGATTTGAGATCCTCTTTCGGATTGACATTGTGTAAATGTCGCAAGTAAAATGTATGATTCGTCCGTTTACCAGCCGACATTTTGTATAATATTCGAGCAAACAGACGAAATAGGCTATTTTTTTTTAGGTTTGAACTGTGACCATATCGGATTTTTACCCTTTACAATGCGTTTATATCCTTGCAAATTACAAAATACCAACCGTAAACGGATGTAAAGAGGTACTAGCATTTCCCCACGATTTTACCGGCCTTAATTTCGGAGATCCCGCGGGAATCCCAGCGTAAAAAGTATCCTAAGTCATTTTCTGTAACCCCTGACAACGTGCACGCAAAATTTCATAATGATCTGTTAAGCCGTTGAGGCGTGAAAGCGTAGAAACAAACTTCCGCGTTTATAATAGTAAGGATGCCGACGAAAATAACGCTCAAATCTCAATAAATATCATACTACATCATCATATTATGACACAAAGTAGGTTGGTAAGTACTTGTAGACCTCTTTAGTATCTAAAATACCTTATTATTAGTATTCCCACTGCTTTTTGCAGCGTTCAGATATGCAGAGCGAATCGCTTGCGGTTCTATTACCGAGTAAACACTTAGTGTTATTGAATATAACCTGTTTAGCCTTTAGCTCAGATTCACAACCAATCGGCAATTCATCGGAAATCGAATGCCTAGTTAACTGCTTAGGTAACTGTTTATTTAGATGCCAAGCAGTAGGTAGATGTTGATCTAAATAATTTACATTGCTACACAGAAATGGTTTCTGAAGATTGTTATAGGTATAGGTACCTACCTATATATATGTAGATTGCTATAGATTTGTACTACGTAGATACTAAGGGGTACTGTAATAGTACATTGTTATCCTAGGGGTGAAAGTAACTTATTTAGTCCCGAGACGGGGTTTGGCGCCCGAGCGTAGCGAGGGCGCTAATAGATCGAGGGACTAAATAAGTCTTTCTCCCGAGGGTAACACTGTGCTTTTCATTACGAATGCAAGGAAAGTCAAAATAAAAATAGGAATTAGCTAAAGAAAAAATGAGTGAATTTTATTTTAATTAATACCTCCTTAAACTTTACGTTATTTCAATTTTACATCGCGCTGGCTGTATAGAAAGTTGGAAAATGGTTCAAAAGAAATGTGAAAATAGACCTAGTTTTTTTTTTAATAATTTGACAGTTGTCAGTAGAAAGCGATTCTCCCTAGGGCTGAAAAGGGTTACTTTCAACCCGCTTCTCAGGCAACTTCAGACCTACTTTCCAAGTATGAGTAATGAAATAAAATTTTTCGCTACTTATTTTATAATGGTTTATTTTTACAAAAATGGATCAAATAAATCAATCAATCAAATCAAAAAGTTGTCAGATCTCATGTAGAGCCAAGCTTATAACTCTACACACCCTAACTCTACAAGGCCTAACTTCTCAAACTGTAAACCTTAGTTAGAATGTGTGGCTTGGCCGTGTCGTTACTGCAAGGACCTTTGTATAACGGAAAAGTACTTAACAGTGCCCGTCATATGGACTCGTCTTGGCATCATTTTACATGAATATGTTTTTGGTGGGATACAATTGTCTAAACACCTATTCTAACTAATGTCATGCCGCCCTAGTCACTGACATTCAATTAATTATTCTTTTTTTCGGGAATGGAACTATCCATTCCCAAATTGGATGTCAGTTTTGTAACTGTTTATTGTAATCTTAAGTCTCTGAACAGGACGGTTCAATCCAAGCTCTACTATAAGTTTAATGAGTATAACAGGTGGCGCTATACGCCCGGTCGATCGTTAATTACGACTGGTTATACAAATAACCAGTTATAATAATTAGTGGGGGGGCGTGGTGGGCGGCGCTGGCGACTCATCCAGCGTGTCTGAGGCGTGGTCGCTTTTCGGCGACACATGCTCATGGATAATTTAAACGTACGCCGTGACTATAAGCGTGAATAGAGCCGTGGTAAAGTTTTGAACGGGAACCGATGGTGTTAGTTTCAACCAATTTTTTTTTTGTGTCAACAAAAAAACTGTTAAAAGAGTTTATTGTTGTGTATTGACGGCGTTATGTTGGACAATGGAGTTATTACACAGGCGTTTTTTGGGTTTAAAATATTAAAGTTTTTTTTTTTATTTAATTGCATTAAAACCACAGCCCCATTTAATGTATTCAATGAAGAACCTAATCCTAACTAATATTATAAAAATATTGTGAGTTTGTTTGATGCGCTATCATTGCACCTTTACATACTCAACTGATCATCATGAAATTTTGCGTACACGTTATCAGGAACGGATAAAGATATTATTTGTCCCAGAGTTCAGACAGGAACTCCGAAATTAGCGCCGGTGAAACTGCGTGGAACAGCTAGTAAGTTAATAAAGAAGAAGATTCGTAGTAATGCCAAAGGGTCAATTCTACTCACGCAAAACACAAAACTGCACCTCATGTACCTTTAGAGGCATGCCCTAACATGATACAGTCGTGTTGCCCAATCGGCGATGCGAGTATTCTATGATATCGATATGCATATTATATGGACATAGATAAGCAATAGTGTGTTAATCCACACTAAAGAAATTTTGAGTAAATTGAACTTTTAAAATTATAGCTTCATTTTTTTTCAAAATTTTTATGTTCAATTTTTAATTGAATATTTAAACAATGTAATAAGGTAAACACATAATAATTAAAAAACGTTCTCTAATTCTCAATAAATCGTTCTGAATCAATAACTTTGTTTTATGGGTTAACATGTTATTGCTTATGTGCGTCCATATGACAAGCCCCTTATATAAACGAGAGTCATGCGATTTTGTCCTTTGTTCGAACAGAATTGGTCCTTTAGCGTCTTTAATTTAATTTCCCTCTCAATAATGAAATTAATGTATCTAAAATTGAATGGTGGTAGTAACTTGAGTAGGTAGTTATCTTATTTAAATAATATCATTTAGATAGTTATCCTATTATTATAAATGTGAGTGTGAGATTTTTGTTTGTTTGTTACGCTTGCACGTGCCTTAACTACTCAACCGATCATTAAATTTTGCATACACGTTGTCAGGGGTACAGAAAAGGATTAAAGGTAGGTACTTATAACACGCACGCTTTATCAGCCTGAACGGGATAAGACTCTAATCCCATCCTAGGTGTTTGACCACCTTTATGTTAAGTACCTATGTAGGTAATGGTACGCCGTATGATCGAAATTGATTAACCCATTGAGTTGATAAATCTTAAGTAGAAAAGGAAAAAGAATACATACTTTATACTCTTTGTCTTTCCATTTCACGCGCTAAACCGGAAGCCGGAGAATCTATTGCCAATAAACCAAACTACTAACTCTTTGAAAATTCGAATTACATTATTACACCTTTATAAAATGCATTCGGAACTAAACGTGCATTAAATAACAGTTAATGAATAAAAAATTGATGTAATTTTGAAAGCTAATGCAATAATAAAAACTCAACATCACGTAGCAATCATGGTACAATTTAGTGAGCTCCACTTGGGTTTCTGTGCGCGTGCGCCAGTCGTGCGCAGTGCGCGTGACAGCCCGCTGCGGCTGCGCCGCTCGCATGACTCGCATCGTGCTACTGCAACGTTGGCGTAGACGCTTCACCAATGTTTGTCCAAACTTTTATTAGGATGAGATATTACGACTAGCACTGCAAATGTTTAACCGCCGCACTCAGAGTTGACTTTAATGATTACTTAGTTAAGTATAGATTTTTAAAACAAAACTGCCGCAATCCGACTAGTTTAATGCCAAATAACATTAATTTACTGAACGTCTCTGATTGCGGCAGTTTTGTTTTAAAAATCTATACTTAACTAAGTAATCATTAAAGTCGACTCTGAGTGCGGCGGTAAGAGTGTGAGTTAGTCCTACTAATATTATAAATGTGAAAGTGTGGATGTTTGGATGTTTAGATGTTTGTTACTCAATCACGCAAAAACGGCCGAACGGATTTGGATGAAATTTGGCATGCAACGTGCGTCAGGAGTACAGAAAAGGACATAGGATACTTCTTATTCCGGAATTCCCGCGGGAACTCTGAAATTACCGTGGGTGAAACCGCGGGGCACAGCTAGTATGTTTATAACTATTTCATGCTGAAGCAACTGGAGAGATTTGGATAGGCCAATATCATAACTGATAACTATACCGATCATTAAAGAGAGTTGCTCGTTAAAAATTTCAGACTGCGATGCCCATGACCCGGGCCGGGGCATATTAGACGCGACGTAAAAATAAAACAATTATTATTATTTTTTTCACTACATTTTTATATTATGTTTTACTTGCACAGTGCACTCGGCTTTCAATTCGCTCGGCAAGGTTTTTCAACGAATCAGTACCTACTACACGTTTAATCTCGGAACAAAGAGTTCCCGATGGAATCTCAAAATTAGAAGCAACGAGGTAGAATAGTAGTAAATAATTTGGTCTTATAATATGTAAGAGAAGGGAAAGAAAAAATACCAATGTATTTTGTGTTAATTTTTAAAAAAAATCTTTTTCTCTTTACTTTTATGATGCTTCTGTCACTCGATGTTGAAATCTAAGTCAAATGATTAATATCTTAAATGTAATAAAAAAGGCAGTAATGATGATAGCATTCAATATCAAACCAAACATCACATCATACGACAGTGTTATTGTTATTGGCCGCAAACATTGGCTGAATGTTTGATGATACCACGCCGATGTCTACCACAATAATATCCTAATTCACTTGCAAGTCTCGCCGCCACAGTTTTTGTGACACACAAGCATCGTGCTGATGTTGTAAGTTTTATTAGATACGTGACACGGTCCCTTACGACGTGTGTATTTACATAATAACTATGCAATATGCCTTTTGTATTAGAACGTTAGGTATGTGAAACAACCCATGGAGGCGCCCGTAGCCAAAGCTACAAAATGAAAGATAAAATAGGCACATATCTTCATAATTATTAGGTAATAATTGACCTAAATACCGACATATTATGTACAATAATGTATACCAATTTTAATTAAGTCGGTATGTACATATACAAAATTAGGATATCTAGCGCAATAAAATGGATATAATAATTACGTTTTGATAGTAGGGCCGCCGCGGCACCAGCGTCGTCACCATCTACGAGCCACCTTCCACCTACCGCTGAGGCCAGTGTCGCTAATTGTACCTACTTGTACCTATCTACCGGGAACGGACCGGGAAGGCAATAAATAATTAGTCACAATCTATTGGACTTATCCTTGCGTTCCCACGCTACCTACCTACCTGCCGCGCTGAGTGACCTAAATAATTAGGAACCACTACCAAGCGTGACACTACCTATATGTCAGAAATAAAGCGAATTCATAAATTGGTTACGAGTGAACACGAGACGAAACGCGCAGTGAAACCATCAAAGATACAATATAATATCTACTAAATAGCTGTCTCCTAATACCTAATTAAGAACCTATATGTAACTTTATTCATGCAAGTTATTGCTGTGGCAATTTTATTGGTGATTTATAAAATCCAAAAATCATCACTGTAAGCGAGCTTTATTTAGTCGCAAGAAATACGTAGGTATCTAGGTACTTATGCACTCATTAAAACTTCATACCTATGTATCCACCTTAAAAGGTTAGGGCTATTTACTATTTAGCCCTCAAAATTAGTACCTAAGTATATTCTATACCTTATACATAATAATAAGAATAATTTTTCTGACGGCAAAAAGAGCCACATTATGGGCCAACTTTGAATACCTAGGTAACATTATTTGACTTCGACTTTGACATATTGTATACCTATGTATATTGTGTTTATACATACATACATATATATATATATAATTAAGATGACGGTGAATAAAGCGTCCTAATTGCAAATTAAATCCTATTTAAAAACATTTTCTGTTATCTTGGTAAGTAATAGCATTGCATTTCATCGTAAAACCATTTAAAACATAGAACCAAAGCACACATTAAACGTTAAGTAAACTAACTAAGATTATAACCGGTTGGCAAGTAACATGGAATCAATTACCATTAGTTTTAAAACCAAGATGTAGGGAACGGATAAAACACATAAGTAAATCGCAACATGCAACTTGAAACCATTGGCTACATATTTTTTACTGGCACAAGACTCTAAGAGATGGTATCAATAAATAATTGGCATATCTGTGAACTGGCCTCGGAAGATCATTTAATTTTCTTAATAATTTTCCATCGGAGTTTGGCTCCGGGCAATATACGCCGGTCTAGCTTGTCTCTCGTTTTGTACTTTTACAGTACGTATAATCAATCTCGCTTTACTGATGCTTAAGTCTTGAAATATGTAGGAGCTACAATAAAAGAATAATATTTTAATATAGTTTAAAGAATATTACTTTTTAAATTTCATTTTTATTAGATAATTTTATCATAATGAACATTAGAAATTTTCTGAAAAATAAACCTGTAGATGAATAATATTGCATCAATCAGTATTTTTACTATATTAATTAGTTAAAATTCATTAGGTACCTTTATTGTATTTTAATTAAATCAGATTTTTTTTTTCTTCGATGAGCCCATCCCGCGAGTAGATTGAATTAGACAAAGACATCTATCATACCGACAGCAAAGGAAGCGTGGTGTAACAAACTGGACATCCTGTGAGCATCTCCACTCCCAGACAGTTACTGTGCTGGTAATCTGAATCAGTTGCGGGCGCAGTGATTTATAGGACGTGGGCAATGTTCCGACTAACATTCCGCCTTATGTCCTGCGGACCGGTAATAAAGGCAATTTCGTTACAAACAACATACCATACATAATCTACACATAGGTATCACGGGGGTGTTATGATTGTATACAGTAACTTATGACATAAACCAAGCCATTATCCGAGAGTTCTACAACAGTATTAGGTGTCAAATGGATGCTAGATAGAGATAATTGAATTATCTTCTTCTTTACTTCTTCTGAAAATGTACCTAACGAAATGATTAAAATTGCCGGTCGGACACAAATCAAACTAAATCGACATAAACTTGCGTAAATATTTTAATAATCTAATTAAGACGAAAAAAATACCGCAATAGAGTAGTTCTCTATCTTACTAATTAAATTACTTGTGCAACTGATTGACGTGTCTCTTTCGTGAATCTGTAATAAAAATTAATCAGATGTTAAGTCAGTCGTAGCCAACTAGAGTATGGAATTTTAATCGTGGTCACAAGCTAATCAGTATCGTGATCTGATCTAGATCCGGTTGGATTGACAGCCGGTTTGTTGGTTACATATAGTGCTCTAATTTATTTACTTGTACTGCTATTGAGGAATACGTTGATATCTTAGTGACTAGCTGTTCAGCGTGGTTTTCGAAATATTAAGTTCAGGAGTTAAAGTTCCAAAATCCCCTTAGTTATTATGAAGAAAGCCTTGTGTATAATTTTAAATAGGTACACTTAGGCACATCGGTTTGAGCATAATGAAATATTTTAGCTGTTTACGTGCGTCAATTTTGGATAGTATTATACTATCTGTGATTTTGGCATATCCTCGAGGAGTCTTTGTAATGGAATGAAATTACCCTATGTCCTATTCCAAGATCTAAATTACTCTTACACAAAGTTACTGTTTTCTACGATTCTACCTACGTGAATTGTGAATTGTATCCAAATTTCATTAATAAACAAGATACTAGAGGTTTCAGTTAGTTCGTCTTTAATTATAGATATATCCTGGGGTAGAATTTCGTGACATATCAATTTGTATGAATGAAAAGTTAAATTCTCTAATTTGTGTCATAAGTACATAATATGACAAAAATTCCTTTCAAACAAAAATTGTCTACACAAAAATTTTGTCGGAAGCACAAACTATCTCTGAAAAAGGAAATCGAAAAGTTTTAGATAACGATTTTGTATTGAGGTCAAGCAATAGACTTAGTAAGGATTTAGGCTAAACTGGTCGCTGCACAGAAGCTTAATTGGGAGCTTTCAAAGCTTTCATCTGCTCTGTACGTACTTTGTTACTATCAAAATTTAAGAGTTAATATTGTTTTATCTATTAGGGACTATTTCTAAAATAATATTTTGCTATGAACCAAGTGAGTTATGGGAGAATCTAATAAATATCACATAAATAACGTTTTTTGTTAGTGTAGTGTTTTACCCAAAATTATAAAGATTTACTTAGAAATGGACGTTCGAAAATCATGTTTTAAGAGGATAGGTTAGATGTCTTTTGACCACCGATCTTTTGATTCTCACGAAGAAAAACGGGGCTTTGTCAATTTTTTTAAATAAAGATATTAATACATAGATTCCTATTTATTGCTTGGTCTACATAAAACAAGACCCTGATCTAACACGCTACTACAAGGTTCACTTCAAAAAAATACAAAGACAAATTAGACACGTTATGGCATAATATGCAATAGTAATATTATTTTTCATTTTTTGCCATCTACCTACACCTACAGAATTTAAGATTGTATTACAGACAGGCGCGTTATTAGCAAGAGTGTTGTAGGTCATATTAAAGTAGGACCCTATATGAAAATGAACTTCAAGCTTTATTCTATAAATGTCGGACCCTATATATACTATCAAAATTTCTATTATTTTAAAATTCAATTTCACAGCGTCGCTAAAACAATACACCTTTATTTGTCGACATAAAACGTTTTACCATAAGATTCTTCGAAAAAATAAAGATAAATACGACGCGGCGATCTGTCGGAGGCACGTGACGAAGCGACAAAGATCGACCGACAGGTATTCTTGTGAGCTCGAAATTGGATAGTAATCGATGCGTGAAACTCTGCTTACACCTGCTACCTACTGACGCTTAAAATGATGAGCTTCGTAGTTATTTTCATCTATCTTAAGTTCCGTCGGCGTAAATTTCCGGACATTATAAAACCAACCAATACAATCCAATTCAAATATACCTACCTACTTTACTGCCCCAGAAGAAACAACAAAAAAGTAACAAATAAAATAGGAAAAATGGATAGAGCAAAAGGCGGATTGCTGAAGGGCATCCAATAGTGTTTGATAGCACATAGTCTATAGAATAATGTAAATGTTATCTCAAACCGTCGCAGTGCACAGGCAAACCTAATTTGGTTTTTGAGGCACTGAAAATATGTGAACTCTGCATATTGGTTTCTAAATAAATAAAGTGAAATAAAAACCCTATTATTGTGTTGGAAAAAATAATTAACTTTATAGTTTTTAGCTATCTGTGCCCTGCGGTTTCACCCGCATGAGTTTCGGAATTCCCACAGCAACGATTTTTTCTAAAATAAAAGTAGGCTAAGTTACTCCTTATAATACCAGCTACCTGCCAGTGAAGATCCCGTTTAAGTTGATCCAGCCGTAATACAGATTAGCCAAAACAAACAGACAGACAGACCAAAAATTTAAAAATAATTTTTATATTATATATAATTTGATATGCATTAATTTAGTGAAAAGCTGTTAATTTGGAATTACAAACAGACACTTCAATTTTATTTATAAGCACATAAATGTAAGTATAGATTAAAATAATTAAAATGTGTTCTAAAACTCAGAAAATCTCCAGTTTGATGAATTAAATATAGTTTAAATAGAAAGTTGTGGAGTTACTAATTATTAAGTTACAACTTAAAATTTAAATGATTGGTAGTTATTCTCAAGATATAAGTAGCGAAGAAAATAAATCTCTGATAACGCTGCTGCCTACGCTCTCGAAGCTGTTCGAGCGGCTACTGCTGCGACGTATGTGTCCACACATTGTTCCCAGGAGGGAGCAATTTGGGTTCCGGGCAGAACACTCCACCACCCTCCAACTGTCAAGGGTGGTTCAGCATATGACGGTGGCCCTCAATGAGAGGGCAACCACCATCACTGTCCTCCTTGACATGGAGAAGGCGTTCGATAGGGTCTGGCATGAGGGTCTTCTGCTGAAGCTATCGTCGTCCGCGCTTCCCCGGCGTATAGTCCTTTCTATCTGACCATCGCTTCTGTGTGGCGGTCGAGGACGTCACCTCAACCGAGCGTCAGATCGGGGCCGGCGTGCCGCAGGGCAGCTGCCTCTCCCCGGCCTGTTTCTCCCGATACACCGACAACATCCCAGTGGGGGATAGGGTTGAGTTGGCTCTGTACGCCGATGACGCGGCGTACTACACCTCCAATAAAAACTCTAAGTACGCCGCGCTCCGGCTGCAGCGTACGCTCGACCTTCTCCCGGACTGGCTCTCCAAGTGGAGATTGTCGTTCAATGTCGGGAAGACACATGCGTCGGCAATATAAAACGCCCGCCGAAGCCTCTCCGCCTTTTCGGACAGGACATAGCATGGTCCCCTCAGGTAAAGTACCCGGGGGTCACGCTGGATCGTCGACTCACGATGCGCACGCACGTGAGAAACGTCATCGCGAGCGCTCGCGTCGCGCGGTATCAGCTGCGCAGTGTGCTCGACTCTCGACTCCCTCTAAGGGTAAAAGTCGGGGTCTACAAGACCTACATTAGGCACTCACTTACGCCGCTCCGGCATGGTACGCACTGCCATGAGCATCCTTGCGCGCGAGCTTGGATTCGCAACAAGACATGGCACTGCGTGCCGCCGCCGAAGCTCCGCGCTATGTGCGGAACTCCGTCATCCAGAGGAACCTGAGAGTCGAGCCGCTGGGCGAGTTCGTCCAGCGGCTCACCTCCCGGATGTTCGAGCAGGCGGACGCGTCGGACCACGAACACATCCGTGGTCTGGCCCCCCTCCACGCCCGCCCACTCGAGGGGAAGCGTTACCCGCGCGAGCTTATCGCTCGCGATGACGATTCATCGCTGCCTACCTAACGTGACTGACGGAGCCTAGACGCTGCCATGACGGGCGGCGTCGGCTCCGCCCCGACGATCCACGCGGTCTTTAGACCGCTCCCCAGTTCCTGTCCGTATTTGCGGACAGCGCCGGATAAACCACTGCAGGGGGCTCTGCCCCGAAGCAGTAACCTCTGCTGCCTCCCCATGCTGCGCATATCTGATAGTTTGATTTTATCTTTTCTGAAAACAGGTCAATAGATATTGAAGAACCAGAGGTTACGTTTGTTACCAAATTAAAACACGTCACTTCCGTTGCACGTGCAAAAAAACGTACCTACAAAAAATGTGTAAGGGACATTGTGTCCGTGTGTCGTGCGCGTAATTCATGAAGCAATAAGAAGTCGCCCAGCACCCGAATCCGCCGAATACTTTTATGCGCAAACGAAGGTCATTACCGACGGATATTCAATTTACCATTGCGCTGATTCGCCAATAATTCTGATTTAAATCAATTTGCGGTCACCGTTACCGTTTTGCTTCCTATCGTACCTAATTGTTCTTTTTGATGTAATGAAATTGAATTTTATGAGAATCCTATTCTTATGTAATGAGCTAATATCGGGTATCTATGAAACGATCTTTGTCGTTAACTTAGTAGAAAAAATGGAGTCTCAAATCGATACCAAAGTCTTATAATATGATAAGGAATATATTCCTATATTTATGCCTATATCCTAAAAGCCAATAGTCAAAATATCCTTAATCCAGCATGTGGTTCACAATTAAGGTTTTCTGTTTTCGGGGTCAGATTTGTAGAATCCAAAAAAAAACCGGCGTGTAATAATGTAATACCTATTGTTGTGCTACTGTGTACAAGTGAAAGATACTCTACCTATTATAAAAAAAGAGATTTTTCATAAGTACCTTCATATGATGGCGTTGCATTTTGGCGATTTGTTTATTTATATGCATATGGTGATGCAGAGAATAGCTGGAAGAAGAATTAAGTCACGCAGCGTTCAACGTAAAAACATCACCAAAGAAATTTTATATAAAAAAAGTGTGAAAAGGTGGAGATACTTGGTAACATCTTTAATACTAACCCTATAATACATATTATGTTGTGTATGAAAAATCGTTAATCACTTCGTTCGCGAGAAATCCAAGTCTTAAAAGCGAATGCCTGTGGGACACTATACCGCAGAGAAATAAAACATACTAACTAGAGAGGCAACTGTAAACAACAGTTTGAAAGTATGTATGGATGGATGGATGTTTGTTACTCTTTCACGCAAAAACTATTGGATGGATTTGAATGAAACTTTACAATAATACAGTTTATACATCAGATTAACACATAAGGTACTTTTTATCCCGGAATTCCTGCGGGAACTTTGAAATTAACGCGCGTGAAACCGCGGAGCACAATCCATATAAAGATAATCCATTTAAGATAGGTACTAGTATTTTTTAGAATATTCCAAGCACAGTTAATTTTGAAAACAGCCTTAATAAATAAAGGTATGCAGCTAAATGGCGTATCTAATACTATATTTCGTTACGTTAGTGAATGATCATGTATGTTACGAATAGCTTTGTGTGCAAAAATCTGCCGACGACACTGGTTTTTTTTCTCATATAAAACTGAGTTAATGTCCCTTCTAATAATGTCAGAACCCATTCTGTGGACACTACCGTCAATCTGCCGGTCATTCAACATAAATCGGTTACTTTTACGACGTTAGCCACCAATAAAGCGGTCTGATACTGCCATTTGACTAATTTTAATTGCACTCGATTTTTACGCCATGCTCTCGATCCGCGTCCTATATTTTACATACAATTTATCGTTTTAAAACCCCCGTACAATAATTTACAATACACTGAGCCTTCGATGTGGGTCATAAATAAACAGAGGTTTAATGTAAAGCCACTTCGCAGTTCGTTTGATCTCATTTTTTACTATTTATTCAATGGTCGGTAAACAATGCGTTTATGTAGATAATTCTGTTAAACTCTCTATATAAAAGTCATACAGATGATTCATTAATACCGTTTACATAATTATCTTATTATAATGTATCTACTTCCTAAAACTTTTACCAATACGTGTAAAATACCGTGGTTTTAAAAATACCACATTCACTGTGTTGGAATTTTCAATTGTAGAGCTAACAATTATTTATTAGGTTTATTTTATGTACCAGTTAGGTTCAAAAGGGCAACATTTATTTGGCCAGACACAAACTACAAGCAAAATTAAACAAAACAGAAGATTATACATACCTACTCATTCATATATCCTTACTGTGTTTGTTTGTTTGGTTGTTACGCTATCAAGCCTTGACGGTTTAACCGATCGTAATGATATTTTGTATAGTACATGTTGTCAGGGGTACAGAAAAGGACATAGGGACATACTTTTAGCAATACTACTGAACTGATCTTAAAAATTATTTCACTTACAAGTAACAGTATTCCTGAGTGACATAGGGTACTTTTATCCCGGGATTCCCGCGGGAACTCCTTCATTAACGTGGGTGAAACCGCAGGGAACAGCTAGTCTATTATGAATACCTAATGCCGGTGGTTTCACTTACATATTATTATGTTTCGGGTTGTTTAAGAAATCAACTTAAATGCTAAGTTTCATTCAAATCCCGATAGGACTTGATGCGCGCTTAAACAAACATATGAATTGACAAATAAAAAAAATCGAAGTGGATTTTACTGTCTACGGACACGGTAAGTCTAAATTTTTGTTAGGTAGATATTCATGTATATATAATAAGGTTAGTATTTATTTACCATGATTATTAGTTTCACTATATCGATGTCCGGGCACGTCACGCACGTCACGCACGTCATAAACGGGATGTGATTCTCAAATTCGTATCTCACTAGTGGGCGGGGCTTATCCGTGTTGTAATATCGACGACATCGTTTTGATATGACAAATTCAAAGAGGCGATTCATATTTTATGCATAAGCAAGTCCAATGTGCGCTCAATTTTCTGCTGTGTCACGGACCTATTCTGAAACGAAACGTTTTATTGAATAAGTAAATATAAAATAAAAATTCAATTGAAATTTTTTATGTGATGAAAATGATTTCATGAATTGAGATATGCATAAATATTGATTTAAAATAAACAACTATAACTGATATACCTAATATAGACGAAGCTTTAGCGATTATTAGGTAAATAAATATCGTTAAATGTTGCATAATATTATCATATAATACAGAAAAGTAGGTAGATATCCAACTAACGAACCCATTTTTTATATTTTGTTTGGAACATTTTTTATCACCTCCAGAAGTCGCTAACATCTTACTTTTCCATTGAAATTTATTGTTTATAAATAGGTATGTTGATAAAAACATGTTAACAATCTATAACTAATTAATCAAAATAGAGAAAAAGTTTATAAAAGTCAAATTTAATTAAAACTATTGATTATCAAGAATTCTTAAAATAAATAAATTATTTATTTATTAATTCTTTGATATTAATCCATCGGTATTCGAATAACGAAGTGCAACATCCAGGCATCCATGCGCCAGGCGGAGAATAGGGCTGCCTGGAGATCCCTGGTGAAACGTGTCGTCCAGAGTAGTCACGACCCTCAGCCATGAGGAATCGACTAAGAAGAAGAATTCTAATAATTTCGAATATAGCCCCGGCAAGACAAAAGTATGGTGCGGTGCAGCTTAAAATGAGACGACCGGATCTCTCTGTTTTGATTCGAGACCTTTATAAATTGTTGCTTTACCGTGATATATTGTTTTGAAAGTAGAGACGTGAGCGCGGAATTTGTTTTCCTTTATCATTTGTTTTTTATTTTTATTAAAAGATCGCATACGAAGATAAAATAATAAATAGGTACGAATCCGGGTATCTTTTGACTTATGTCGTTGGGATTTAGAAGTTTTTTTTTCTCAAACAACCTATTTGAAACTATGATTTATAAGATTTCACGCATATTCGAATAGATGGATGTTATTCTTTGTGGTAGATTCTATTTTTCCACTTTGCCGTTTGCATGGCACGTCAAAGTTAGAAATAGGGTTGCCGATAACAAGTGAAATATGACGTTTTCTCTAGAGCTGCCTCTGTGTTCACATCGGGTGTTGCTTGTCGAGGTTATCATTTATCATCGATTTATCGCAAGATCGACGCTTCTGTGTGTCAGATAGGAGGAGTCAATCTTGGATAGTCAATAAATATCCAGCTACTACCACACACTTAATTACGTATGCATATTTATACCTACCTACTTGTACCTGTTGTTTTTTTTTATAACCATTTATCATAATGTACTTGCAATGTTTTGTTTTCTTAAAAAACCCGTTACTTTGCATTTTCTAAGTTCAAAAAATCCACTTACATAATATTAAAATCTTTCTGTTTCTGTAACTGACAGATTGTTACTTAACCTTCTGTAGAAAAAGTTACACTGCACGATTTTTGTTAATTTAATTATCATAAATGCGAATATGGGTTTAAATAAATAAATGCGAATATGCGAATATTTGTTTGTTACGCTTTTACGCCTTAACTACGTAACCGATCATGAAATTTCGCATAGGTACACGTTATGAGAGTTACAGAAAAGGACATAAGCACCCGAAGTACCCACCTTTTATCTAGAGAGAAGTACTGTTCCCGAGGCATTGACAATATCTACATTAACGCAAGCAAAACCGAGGCTGAAGCCCTCATAAATAATAATAATAAAATTCTGTTTACAAAGCTGTTGAAAAATCAACAGCATATTATTTTATCTCATAAGAGAATGACATGACTCGAATCGAATACTTAGTGCATGCAATGAAAATAAAAATCGTAAACTTGGAAAAAAACAAAAAAGAAACGTTTAGGCACTCTTAATAGGATAGCTGTAATCAAAACTAAGATTGTAGTATCTAATTGAACCTATTGATGATCTCACATCCGCCCATAAAACTTGATTAAAAAAATAACGTGATACCATAATACATTACTAAGTCGAAATTGGTAATTAAAATAACGCCGTATCACTCAGCCGAAAAAATAAACATCACACAGACAACATGGGTATGTAAGGTACTTAACTAACAATAAAATACAATTTCCATAATATAACATCTATGTGACATGATTAAATTAACATTTTATGTTCGACGTCAAGCTACATGTTGGACGATAATGTAGCATCTGACACATCAATATCTTGTAGGTCATCATAGAACAATGACAGTTGAGATGGGCATCATTTTGATATTGTTGATGTAACAAGTTATGTAGGTACCTTTACGTGTGACTAGCTGTGCCCTGCGGTTTCACCCGCGTTAATTTAAGGGAAAACCCTACTAATGCAATATATATTCTATTACGACATGATTTTTGCAAAAGTAGGTAATTTTGACCGTTTACGTAGTGTAGCAACGGAAGCTCTCAAAAGGAATAATTTTTTCCGTGTTCTGCAACATTTTTCATTGCTGCTCCGTTCCTATTGATCCTAGCTTGATGTTTTATAGACTTCCCCAATAAATGACCATACAACATAAGAAGACTTTTTGAATTAGAATCAGTAGTTCCGAAGATCAAATTAACAAGTTCAACCAAACAAACGAAAAACTCTTCTGCAGCTTTATAATAATACTAGCTTACCCCTTGGTTTTACCTCGGGGTAATAAAGAGCAAATGTTTGTGAGTTTGTGGGTTTGTGAGTTTGTGGGTTTGTGAGTTTGTGAGTTTGTTGTAGGGGGTAATCTCTGGATCTACTGAACCGATTTTGAAAATTATTTCACTTATAGGAAGCTACAGTGATCCTGAGTGTCATAGGGTACTTTTTATTCCAGAATTCCCGCGGGAACTCTGGATTTCCCGCGGGTAAAACCACGGGGGAACAGCTATCTCTGGATCTACTGAACCAATTTTGAAATTTATTTCACTTATAGGAAGCTACGGTGATCCTAAGGGACATAGGGTACTTTGTATCCCGGAATTCCCGCGGGAGCTCCAGAGTTTGTGAGGTTGTAATCTCTGGATCTACTGAACCAATTTTGAAAATTCTTTCACTTATAGGAAGCTAAACTAATTTTGTGTGACATAGTGACATATGGTACTTTTTATCCCGAAATTCCCGCGGGAACTTCGAAATTACCGCGGGTGAAACCGCGGGGGTCAGCTAGTATATAATATTACAGTATCAATAATTTAAAAAATTATTAAATCAAATATTAAATGGATCTAGTTGAAACTTTATTTTGGCGGCTTATGCTCTTTGAGTTTATTTATAAGATTTAGAGAATCGCTACCTATAATTTCATATTTTATAACTTTGTCATACTTTGTCAACTCAAACTTCTCTTTACACGTAAAGTACTAAATTGTATAATTCACCGCCAAAAGTTATTCAAATAGCATCTGTAACAGAATAAATTTCAATAAACACTTACCTAGTACTTTATCCACACCTCGGTCTTTTGATATTTATATTCCCGTTACAAACAAAACCTTAATACCAATGGTACAGCATTAATATTCGATTCCATTTTAAATTTTAGATTTGCTTAAACCGCTTTATCAAAAGCAATACCTATCCTCTATGTATAAAACATTAGGTAAGTTTTAAATGCAACCGGAGCTGGGTCGTTATTTTCCTTCATAACTTTGAAGAACGAGTCTTTGAAATTTAAAGATCGAAAAGTGTAACCACAAACCAATGTGTAAATGCAATGCAGGATAATATAATATAAATATTTGATGATGTCTTTTGACCACTGTTCATTATAATATTTTTAAACAACTGATTTATAATGAACAGTGGTCAAAAGACATCATCAAATATGAAAAAATACAGTATGATTAGAATCTAATTTACCTGACGCCACCAATGGAGTTAGTTCCGAGAAGTGGTGATTGTTAACAAAACAACACAATTCCTATTCCCTATGTCGTTAAGGAGTTCAAACATTTCGGGGTATATTTGTACTGATTACACCTTACCTCGCAGGACAGAATGCAGTGCTATTAAATTGTCATTAAAGTCACCTTAGTGTCATCTGTGGCGTCCATTTTCGTGAGACCAACTTTTTGCTGCAGTTTTTGTTTTACACGATGATCATTATGAACCGTTCCACTGAAATAAATTAGATTACAATTTGGAACTTAATACCAAAGCAGTAAAGATTATTGAAACGTTTTCAATGTGAAATTATAACTTGGTCAAATACGTTAATGACACTCGATGTAATATTTTGATGTAAATTGAACGTCGTCCGACGGGAGCGAGCACGCAACATGTCAACTACGGATTGTTGTTTATACTTACAAGTTACATTTAAATTTATATGATGTATCTTTGATGTATTTTTGATTGTTTCTTTTGGATCACCATATTATTTATCAATCGATCTCCAACGGTCTCACTCGAATTTTCAGAATTCCCTTGAGAATTCCAGAATAAAAATTAACTTCCTATGAGTGAAAGATTTTTTAATTTTTTAATTTTTTAAGTCAGCTCTAACAATAAGATGTTTTTGAATTTATTCCTTACAAACAAACATACCTACAAAAAATGTTTTTTCTTTTTATAGCATTAGTATAGATTCAAAACCCATCAACTGGTATAAATAACGACATAACATAAAAAGTATATTAATAAATAGACGTTGTTACCACCTCATTCACAGATCGATCAGTAATGATAAAATGTTATTTAGTTAATCTATCACAAACAAATTTTACTTATACGTGTTGTGTGAATGATGTAATGAAAAAAAGTCTAAAATGACAAATTTTGCCAACTCAGTAATTATTTTATCTTTAATCAAAAAGATTGAGATGATAATCTTGTTGTTCCTTTATGCTCGAGGAACAGCAATACTTCATTGATGGTTGTCACGGCAATTCCGTGGTCGAGAATTACGGAGCAAAGAAATTACCAGACCAACCTCCACCATTGCGTAATGGCCGATGTGACCGCGATATCTTAATAAGTGGTTCCTGATCAAGTTCTCTCCGAGGCAGCCTCGGGCTTTGTATAATTGTTAAAAGCTCGTACCATCGCCGCTTCAGATGCGCAAAGTTGGTTAGCATTTACACTATTAAGGTAATCTTCAATGTATAAAAGTTGTTTGATAAATCACACGAGACCTTTTGGACGCTTGCATCATCAAATATTTTAATTGGAATTTCAAATAGTTTCCGTTAAGATGAATTTGTATCAGAATTTTTATGGTTTTTAAGTAATGCTTATTTTAGTATTCAGGATATTATATTCTCCATGGTATTGTAGTTCTACGTAAACAAGCATCTCTGAATATTTGTAATGCGTAATCTATTCAGAAATTTCGTAGGATTCGGTATTTATTACAAATCGTTCCTCGTCGTTGCCAACATAGGTATTTTAAAAAGTAAATAGATCGCACGAAACACGTACATCATAATAATGGCGATGAACAAAGAACTTGAACCGCTCGCTCTCATCATTAACGTCAGTAGATACCAACTAAAAAGTTATTCGATTTAGTTCATGTTACAATATCTGTGGTCATTACTTTTTTGCGAGCACTATATTACCAGTTGCAAAAACCTGTACGTATCTCGATTCTTGATGTAGCAAAAATAAAATATTATACTGGACTTCTGTTGTATTTTTTCGTATTATGATTGATAGAACAGGTTTCTTGTGCTACCAAGCTCAATCGGGATAATAGTACGATCAATGCTGCAGATATTATTTTAATAATTGATCATCTTTCTTACTTTATTTTATCCGTCTGTGTCTGCGTTACTTTGGCATAGCCAGATCTATCTTTTTTGACTATCTCGTAAAGTTACTAGGTACCCTAAGTGTTATCTTATTCATTTGTAACCCACATAGTCTGATTCCCATATAGACAGACGTCTATCATAATATACACACCGGCAGAATTAGCGGAACATAAAAAGGCAGAGTATAGAAATAATTACGTATATATATTAAAACAAATAATAATTAGACGTGAAGTAATAAATTAATATACATCTTTTAACACTTTAAAAGTTTGTAATAAAATTATTAAATTTTATTTAAAATAATAATAAAAAAACACTTTTTCTCTAATTTGTGGGCACACAAATAATGTTGCAAATTAAAGATTACTGTGATTTTAACACTAAATAAATGAACGATTAATAACGTGTGTTTCCCCTTCGTGATTTTACTTTTATTTGCAACATTGTCTGTGTTCTCACAAACTACAGATTTTTTTTATTTTTTTTAATTTTGATAATTTTTAATAAAATTTAACCAAAAACTTCTTAAAGTCGATGTTAAAAGATGTATATTAGTTTATTACTTCATGCCTGATAATAATTTGTTTTAATATATATACGTAATTATTTCTATACTCTGCCTTTTTATGTTCCGCTAATTCTGCCGGTGTGTATATTTATACGAAGAAATTAAGCCTATGTATGGACACATTTAAAATATTATATAGGTACTATGTTAAAAATATCGAGACCTTTTTTCTAATTTTACCTTGAATTTTTGCTTAATCGACTTTGAGCAATTTCGAGTTTGAGAAGTCACATCCATTAGCCACCGCATCAAAGTTATAATACTTGAAGTGCAGAAAATAGAACACACTAGAAAGTTCACATTTTTACTTTTTAACGATTTTCAAGTCTGTAATTTTCAGTTTAGCTAGAGCGAGGTCCATTAGCTAGATAGGTCTGTACATTACGAGTACTAGCAGAGAGGTATAAAAGTCGAATAAACATACAATTTTGTTATGTAAAAGGCTGTTTGACGCAAACTCCTTGTTCCCCGTCGGTACAGTAATGACGGCAATTGAACGACGCCCCGAGGACTTTGTTGTGCCAAACCGAGTAGCTCCGGGTACCGTATGAATATTGTTATTACTGTTTTGTTAACTGTTTCAAACGAGACTGCTCTACATGTTAAAAAGGTAGAAATGGAAATCGTTATGCTTATTTACAAGTACATTCATCGGTAAACAAAGTTTTTTTCAATTCCAACACGTTTTATTTTGGAAAAACATAAGCAGTAAGTGATACTGCTTACCGACACCGACTAAAATAGGAAAAGTTACTGGTTGTTACAAAAACAGAACTGTTTAATTAATACACTGTCAAGACGTTACCTAACATTTGCCTCTTTTCGGACCAATAACTCTACAATTTAGATGTCTCCCAGACTAAAGTGAATAAAATATATATCAGGCGATTTGAAAAAAAAAAACGTCTTAAGAATGTGAAATGTAATAAAGGTAGGTACTATTCGTATTGTAGGCTACTGATAATATATATAAAAAAAAAAAATTAATAGATGTGTTGATTTATTATTTAATTCACATTAAGAAACGAAAATAAAACAGATTGATGGTGCAATAAACTTGTATGAACAGCGTAATCTGTGGGTTACATTATTTAAAATTACCCATAAACGTGTATAAAGGGTGACACTGATACACCCCGCTGTTTCTTTATGTTTTATGTTATTGGGCCGAAACGGTTCTTGTCTGAATCGAACCCGGGACAGGCGTTCATTGTGGACCAAATGATAATGGTAATGGGTAGACACCACGTTGCGCTTTGTATCGATTACATTGAACTACCATTAACTAAATAAGCCACATTTACTTCTACAGTAAAAATGATGACTTAACTGCTAAAAGTATTTTTCATTACTCATACTCGGAAAGTAGGTCTGAAGTTGCCTGAGAAGCGGGTTGAAAGTAACCCTTTTCAGCCCTAGGGAGAATCGCTTTCAACTGACAACTGTCAAATTATTAAAAAAAAACTAGGTCTATTTTCACATTTCTATTGAACCATGTTTCAACTTTCTATACAGCCAGCGCGATGTAAAATTGAAATAACGTAAAGTTTAAGTAGGTATTAATTAAAATAAAATTCACTCACTTTTTCTTAAGCTAATTCCTATTTATATTTTTTTATTTTCTTTAATTAATACTTAATAATTAAAGATAATATTTTTTTTAGGTCGCCACAATGTAAATAAAAAATACTGGCTGAATAGCTAGCTTGCCAAAGAAAAAGAAATAGGTGGGAAAGTGTCAAGCGACTATCCGATCTTCACTCATTTTTTCTTTAGCTAATTCCTATTTTTATTTTGACTTTCCTTGCATTCGTAATGAAAAGCACAGTGTTATCCTCGGGAGAAAGACTTATTTAGTCCCTCGATCTATAGGCGCCCTCGCTACGCTCGGGCGCCAAACCCCGTCTCGGGACTAAATAAGTTACTTTCACCCCTAGGATAACAATGTACTATTACAGATACGCGCATTGTTGTTGTCGTGAAAATGTTTTTTTTTTAAATCAACAGTGATGATAAAGGACTAAAACTTATATGAAAAGTAACAAACGTGCTTACCATAGTACCTGTCAGTTGATCAAAAGGTGTTTTTAAAACTATTTTTATCATGTGTAATGTAAAGTACATGAACAAAACGAACGAGCCCCGTCTTATTTGCAGTTTCTATTCCAGTAGTTATCTCCCGAACCCATTTTCAAAATGGAAATTACTCATGGAAATAAAACAAATTAGCTGAAATTCGACTGTCGTACCTTTTGCCATCGGGAAATTTCAGTCTTTACATCCCGACTCATCAGATCAGCTCAATAGTAAAATAATAAATCATATTACCACTAAACTTAAATAAGTATGCCAAAATCTCAACCAAATGCCTGCCTGTAAGTGGGTATACCTACACGCAAAAAACATGCAAAATTGCAATTATAAAAAAGAGATTCCATGGAGGCCACATCGGGAAGAGCCCGTGTCAAAAAAGGCAAAGGTCACTCAAAGCACCAAAAAAGTGATGGCTACTATATTTTAAGACTGCCAGGGAATCTTTATGAATGACTTTACTTTGGTATGAAAATTAAAATTCTAATTAGTCCGTCAGTTAAAAAATAAAAAAAATTATAGACACGTATTTTTTGGCTTCTCAAATAAATTAAAATAAATCTATGTTTATTTCAATCTATTATTTTTTTTATTTTCTAACTGACGGACTAATTAGAATTTTGATTTTTATACCCTGGAGAATGTGAATGACTCTTCCATAAGCTTTAGGTATACTTACGTATATCTGTGTTTTAATTTTGTACTTAATATGTGAGATAAAGGGCATTCTGTGACAACGATAATTTTACTACGGTAATACCGAACTAAATAAACAGAGATAAAATAAATAAATTGATACAACGCGCCTTCTGGCGCGAGTTTTAAATTAAAATGAATATGTTAACAATAGGGATTAAATAAATGCGATGGCCAATTTGAGTTTTTATATTAATTGCATTAAGTTATTATTTTTTAAATCAATGTTCATTAATTTTTATTGTGCTAATGTAATTAACTTAAATTTTAGATTGATTAATTAATTTGAACAAGACTTTTTTTAATTATACAATTCGATTGGTCTTTGAATCTTAAAGTAAATTTTAAAAACAATTTAACTCGATCGTCGAATAGGAATACTACGCCTTTCTATAGCAACATAACAACTATAGACTAGATTAAGTTAGGTCGAACGTTGTATAGGACTTATTATTATTAGTCTATGGATGAGAAATGTAGGTATAGGAGTAGTAACGTCAATTCGATGTGACAATAATGATGGATGAATTGTTATTGATGGAGCTATTTTAAGTAGCTGTTTAAGTAGTTGAAACAGTTGTAAATGTTAAATGCGATCTGTTGAATTATGAAGGGAAGGCATGTCGCTCTCGGTACGGCCGGGTCGTGGTTAACCGATGCGGGCGGACGGAATGCTGGACCCAACATCTGACGTTTCATGACTTACACATTGTATACCTATCTATCTGTCTATGTACTGGATGTCAATTTGCATTCCCGCCAAAGGAGTAATGGGCGCTTCCGTCCTAAGTGTTGTAACACTTCATGACATATTATGTCATTTCAAAGAACTTAAAAAGTAAAATAAAAAATATATGACATCAAAACTGGATCTCTTGCAGGTAAGAAGTTATTGGACATAGAAAAAAAATATTTTTACTAATTTTCGTCGAGATACGCAATTTCATATAAACTTGATAGGTATGTTATTTTATATTAGTTATATGTTATTACCTATAAATTTTGCATGTTATATAGACTTGATCTGGTTTTTTTTTTAAACTAACACAGTTTTTTAACATTTTGACTAGTGGTCGCTTTAATCCCAAGTATTGTAAAAGTTCATAACCAAATTGTCGCCAAGCACCTAACGGCGTTTTCCGGCAGCCTCACTTGAAAGCCAGTTCTCAATCCCGCGTGCCACCTGTCCGTTTGCCCTTGGTTTGCCCCCTATGACAAAAAAATATAGACTTAAATATATATATCTTAAAGGAACTTCAGTTATCCACATGAAGGTTTGGGACGGAACTCATATAATAAGGCCCAATCTCCTTTACTTATGAAATCTACATAGACTTTGTAAAGAGACTAGCTGTCCCGCGCGTTTTCACCCGCGATAATTTCGAAGTTCCCGCGGAATTGTTCCATACAAACTTTGCAACCCTTTTCTCCCCCTTAGGGGTTGAATTTTCAAAAATCCTTTCATATCGGATGCATACGTCATAAAAAACACACCCTCCAAGTTTCAGGTCTCTACCATCAGTGGTTTAAGCTGTGCGTTGATCCATCAGTCATTCAGGACAAAGTATTTTATATGTGTAGATAACGAGTATATTTTTTGGAATTATATTTTGTTATTGTATGGTTGTTATATGCGTATTGTAATTTTCATGTTGTGTTAAATAAAGCTTTTTCAATTTCAATTCCAAAAAAATTATACTAATAAGAAGCTACAGTGTCTCTGAGTTGTTAACTTTATATCAGAACAAAGAGATTAAGATGATGGTACTGCAGGGACAGCAATTTAGTAGGTAAGTATTTATTTAGTTACGAGTATTTTGAGTCTGGAAATAAGTTTTTTTTTACCAATACAAGGAATTTCCGAATTTATTCCGAAACCGAAGGAGAACAGCTAGTACCTTATAATGTACCCCATTATTAAAGCATGTTTTTCTATGTAAAAGATTTCCTGCAAATCTTATACATTTTGAGAGTATAGGAAACTTATTTTAAATAATATAATATGATCTAGAATTTATAAAGGGTTGACCAACTTTGTACGAAATCCTCTTGGCCGTAACATCCCAAGAAAATATTTTGTATTAGGTACATTTATCATTCCTACTTAAATATTCTTATACCAAATTATCTTATTGAACCGTTTAAGAGACCGCAAAATCAGTGTAGGAGGCTAATTAAAGCAACTAGGAGTTTAGTTTGTTCATTCTTATTGACACAGCTCTAAACAGGTTAACATCACTTGTGAGTGCACCGTCACACCTAACTATATTTGTACAATCACACAATTAGCCATGCTAATCTGGTTTATCGGGGTACTTGTGTGAGTGGCGGGACTGGCTGTACAAACTGATTTACATATCTTACATACATTAGTACATAATATACGTTCACTGTGTCTGTCTGTCACACGGAAGTTACATGATGAGTTCGAATGAATGAATTTTGGTAGGTATTCTAATATGTAGGTAGTTTATATTTTGTTTCTTCCGCTTTAATTTCAGAATTTCAGGATGAAAAATACCCTACGTCCTTTTCTGTATCCAAAATTTCAACCGTGTTACGGTAAATGTGATAGACACGCTAAATTAGTTAATTAATGGTAATTACCGATAAATATCCCAATAACTAAAAATATAGCTATGGTATATCCAGTTCTAGGATAAATATGCAGACCGTCGCCAACTTCAAGCAAATATCAACATAGCGTAAGGTAATTTTAACATAATAAATAAATAAATAAAAGCTTTCTGTCCTTTCTTGAAAATAGGAAATCCATAACTTATTCTCCGATACATAAATAAACTGTATAATTTAAGGAAATGTATAAAAATATTTTAGTCTATTAAGACTTTTGTTAAATTTTATCATAGCTACAGGTCAGAAGACCTATCATACTGTTGTCATTGCTGAAACTGCAAATTTTAATATAGTTTTTAGTATCACATATACCTACTATACTTTACAGAGCTCAGTGGCAATATTGGATGTCTCATCTGGTATTCAGAGTGAGCATCTATGCACTTTAGCAGACTAGAACACGTTTAAACCGATAAAGTAGAACACCATACAAAATCAGTCAGTACTCAGTCTTCTTTATCTTCAATACAAAAACTTTCAGTGTATGCAAATAAGTTTAAAACAAATCATTAAAATTTATAACTGCACAATGTTTTTAAACCGCAAAATGTTCATTATAAAATTAAATGCAATTATCTTTTGAATTAATAGTCGTATAATTGGTGCCGTTTTAAAATTATTACATTTTCAGTAGATCCGTGACAGGTTGCCTGACTCTGGCGGCGCAGTGAAATATAACCACAATTACAACGGATTTTATTTACTAGCGAAATGTAAATCGTTCAACTACTGCGCTATATTCATAAGACTCATTATTCTATGGCAAGTGGTGAAATAATATACCTTGCCAAGTGCCGCATGATTCATTAAAACGATAAGTCTAAAGGACATCCACTATTATAATATTTGCAGTTCGAGTTACATTCTTACGTAGTAATGAAAATAGTAGGAAAAAAGTTAATTGGTACCTATGCGATAATTATAATGAAGCCACGCTAAATGAATGAAACTAGGCTACACGAAGCGCGGTATACTGAAATTAAAACAATGTCCAAATAGTAGAGTATGGTGAGTACAAAAACCAAGTTATATTATATTGTATATACAATATTAAACCACACTAACTAGTCTAAAATTAAGCAGACTATTTAAATACTTCTCTTACACCCGGACTAGGGTAAAAACAAAAATTCATCACAATATATAATGTAAGTATAACCCGACGTGGAAATCCAACCCCCGTTACTGAAGTATTATAGTTTTTCCAACCACTAGGTACACTAACGGAGCTGTCGGAATTAAGTAAGTATGTACTACATAGTAAAGTGTTCAAGTCGCATAATATCCAACTGGGAAAAAAACAACTAAATCTTATTTCATCTAAATCCAATTTTATTTTATTCAGTTCGTATTTTTTTCCAAGTCGCATTTTGCTCAATTAACGTGTTTTGTCCTATTATGTTGAGCATATTGAGCACTGTGTGAGTAATTCATACTATTACAAAATATGCGGATGTGAGTTTATTTGTTTGTTTGTTTGTTACGTTATCACGCCTAACTACTCAACCGATCACTATGAAATGCGTTGTGACGTTGTCAGTGGTGAAGAGAAGGACATAAGATACTTTTTATACCACGGCCCAAGCCGCGGGGAACCCGGAACAGCTTGTGAAAAAAAAAATTAAGTATACCTACCTAAGGTAACTCAGACTTTACCATATCATACTTTTGCATATCTTATTTTAGATATCAGATACTATAAAAGATATCGAGTTTTAGTTTATAACTTGAATTGAAAATTCAGTCTATTTTATGTTTAAATCAGAATAGCTGTGGAATCGATGGGTGTGCAGCAAATAACGTGCATTCGAGCGGACGCGTCGGAGCCGTGCCGTCACTGCGGTAGCGTTGGTAGACCGATGCTACGGCGGCGTGACGTCACGCGCACTGACAACCGTTTCACCATGCCTATGGGGGTTTAATTTAATGACATTGACATGTCTGCCTACAGAACGAATAAATTAACTAGAGAGGACATGTAGGCGGGGCAGACGCGTTACCGTTGCAAAGAAACAACAAATATCTTTTGCTGCCATCCCTGCAAGTATATTTACCACAATATTACCAAAACTGTCAATTTTGAAAACGGTGACTAAGTAAAAAATAAAATGTTGATGTCCCTTCTATCTGTTATTTTCTGTTCTGTGTCTACTTAGGTACTCCTAGCCACTTCAGGGTCGTATTATGTACGTAAACTGAGGCACATAATACGATCCTGAAGTGGCAAAAACTGAGGCAAAGAAGAGGATAATATTAATGATAGGAGATTATCACACAAGGTCATCAGTCTCAAACTAAGCCTAACTTGTACCAGACAACTGATATAATTTTTAAACACTTTCTTATTGTAAACTGTAGCATACTAAACAAACAGACTGAGGATCAGTTGTTCATCACGCAATCATGAGTCGAAGTACGAATCTTTTCTATTTACCGATTTAATATAAAATATAAATATAACTTAAGATTTCGGAATATAAATTTAAAATCTAAGTGTAGTAGTCAACTATAGCGATCTAAGTAAAAACATTCAACGGCTCAATTAATTTTTATTGTACAGTAGCTTCTGTTAAACGCATACAGAAGTTTCTGTCATTACATTTAATTTACTTACCTTACTTTTACGTTACATCAATAACGCAATGCACTCTATCCCCGGCATAATAATTTAAGATACTTAAAGGCTTTTTAAAACCTTTTTACGATAGTAATATTCTGGTATAAAATGATAAATCGAGCATCAAAATACATATTCGTAAAAGTTAAAATAACTATATAAAAGTTATTGGCCTTCAAACCTTTATTTGTATGTAGGTACAATTATTCTCTAGTTTCTTTTCTGATAGTACCTACATCAAGGTCATCAACAATACTATTTGTTAATTTAATAAGTAGAGTTATTATTTATTTCCCGGTATATTTTTTTTAACGCTTATTAAAAATAAAAGGTACTTATACGTAATATTTAGTCAAAAACGACGAATCAATTTCAATTGAATTGATAAGGCTCGCTTGGCATAAAATTAAAAGACTAACGGCTTATTATTATTACAGTACGTACAATTTTTCTATCCATAAAGATTTCAGACGGTTTAGCAGATTGTTGGTGTTCAAAATTTTAATGAAAAGTTTTAGTACCTTCTTCGTTTTTACTTAAAACAATCTAACATCACAAGTTTACACAATATTTCGCTTTAGTAAACTATCTAATTAATGACCGGGCTTTTTCTCCTACAAGCAAATATATTTACATTCCCATCAAATAGTCAAAGAAAGATGTATAAGACTTTAGTATGAGAATAGTAGTCCAAAAATTTTTATTGTGGTCTCCACAAACGCCATACGTTACCGACTTCCGAATGATTACGTTAATGGATAACCCCAACTTAATGATCTTTAGCTCTTAAAGTGACCATAAAAGAGATACGGCTAAATTTATGGCTATTAAGATACAAGCTTTGATCAGTCAATCTTGAATTACTCCTACGCGAATTTAAATTCCGATACATTTAAATATTTTTTAAAAACCTATTTAGATTAACTACATTTGGTTTCCTATGTGTTTTTCCTTTAAACTGGTTTCTGCGCCTATTAAAGAGAAGATAAAAACTTAAAAAAAGTGAGCGAATTTACCAATACAATTGTTTTTTTAATGATATAAATAGATATATAGTCACAATATTTCAAAAATATTATTCTTCGCGGTTCAACATTACGATGCTCGCCTAAGTTCCATCAGTTAAATAAATAACCGCAAAATTCAATTCACAAACCGTTATAAAATAAGCTTCAGGCAACAAAGTCAAATCGTTTTGAGTGGTTAACCACAACGCTTTCTGTCAGGTAAACCGTGGATTTGAAAGTTTATGCTTAGAGTTGTCGGTTTCAATCCCTTCAATATTTGAAATAGCCCATCATAATACGGGCTGTGCCTTTTAACCTACTATTTGCATACCTGTTGATCTCTGGCCGTGAAAACTCGCACCATTCGATTCTGTCAGAGTCAAACAATTTCACTGCGCATTATGTTCGCATAAAAGGCATTTTATATTTTCAAATAAGCCACCAGTTTCAATTTCGTTGATATTATAATATTGAATTGGATCTTTTATGGTATACTGCTAAATAAAAAAAAACTAATGGTAATTTTGAAATTCCTATTTCTACATTATAAAAACGTGTGTACCTACTTAACTACTTGATTCGGTCGTTTAATCCAGTTTGTTGTGGAAATAATCTGGAACTGTAACCAATTGTATGTAATAACCTGACTGTTAATACCTATAATATAGCTATTCTCATTTATCATTCTTAACATTATTACTAATACTTCTCTATTTTCCTTTTTACCTTAGCAGCAATTCCAATAATTTGTTCGCTGTAGTACTCGATCAAATAGCTAACGTCGCGTCGTCTGAGCTATTATGTTTTCTGTTTTTATTCAATCACCTCTGTAGATATTATCGGACCCAACGGGCTGTCGCCCTCTGACAAAAAGTTACTTTAAATTATTGCCACGCTATACGTTCTGTGCGCGTCTTGAAAAAGTCCCCCGGCTGTCCCTAATACCCGACGAAACCAATTTGAATTCAATTTAGCTTTTTTCGAGCAAGCTTTTGTTGGCTCTCAGTTGTGTTTACCTTATTCGATTTCTGTAATTTCATTCATAACAAACTGGATTTGGGGTTTGAAAAGCCCATCAGGATTGACAGGGGCGTTTGAAATAATATATTCTCTTTGATAAGAACCGGTTTGCAGCGGTGCTAAGTGGTAGGGTCTGTGTTATCGCCCCATACCTCGAGCAGGATTTGTCAACTTGAAGTGACAAAAACTAATTATGTTCCACAATGAATCGATGGAGAAAGGGATACGAATCGATTTTGTATTAATTTTGCCAGCAACGTTTTCAATAGCATCACAATTAATTTAAGCCATCAGCAAAGTAATTGCTTGCTAATTTGGCAATAAATTCATGAGGTCTGAAGTCGGTGTTTTCGCCACGCTTAGGAGTTTGGAGTGGTGGGCCAAAATGAATAATTTTTCAAGGAATATTTTGTTGAGTAAATTATGCATGTTGTTTTTAAACGTGTACGACAATATCTGTCAATTTGTGTTTCACTTACAGACACAGCGTCACGCTGTGCGAGTGAGACAATAGAAACCTTTTCACGGACACCCCGTGGCTTCTTTGTTTCGCTAACAAATCGATTATTAGATTATAAACTTCTTAATAAGAACGTTGGCATACCACTTAGTTATACACTTCAATTTAGACCAATTTTGATTTAAGATTGTCATACATATTTGCAGATAATAATATGTAATATTGATAGCACCTTCTCGTATAAGGTACTTACTACTAACCTACATAGGTACCCTGAGTACTAAAGTCAGTTGTCGCGAGTTCGATTCCCGTATCAAAGACTTGTTTGATTTACCCTGCAAAAATATGTATTTACAACAAAAATGGTATTGTATAAGTATTATAATAGTATTTTGTCACAAGTTCTGATGGCAACCGAAAAATGATAGAAACATGAGTTACATAATAGCCTCTCTGTACGTAGTATATATTTATTGTGTTATATGCTTATACTCTGTCACTTTTGGCACCCGTATTACATGCACTCAAAACAAATAATCTTTTTTAACCGACTTCCCAAAAAGGAGGAGGTTCTCAATTCGACGCGTATGTTTTTTCCTGAATTAGGTAACAACAGATTCATATTATGAAACAATTTATTTTTGTTATTACTGTAAGTACCTATATTACGTATATTTACGGAGCAAAAGGAGTTCAAGATGGGAATGGTTTTTGAGGGGGCTTTTTTACCTAAGGCATGCATCGCTGTTCCTTTTCTATTCTATTTGAACATACTTCGCAAATTGGTTTTTTAATTACAGAGGGGTACCTATCCTTTCATTCTTTTCATTCAACTAATGTGGGGCTAATCCAAGTGTATCAGGGAGGCCATTGCCGTAGGCGCCGGTTGTTCCTTCCCAATTTCTGTTAATACTTACCTATACTTGAAAGGCAAAACAATTTATACTTTGATGTCATTAAACATGTCTTTGAATGTTGCTATTAACAGAATTATAATTTGCTATAAGCATTTTATTTTGTGTTCATGAAAACATGGTAATTAAAGCATAAAAATACATAATAATTTACCTACTTTGGTTGTTATAATAATTATAATTGAAGCAAATGTATTTTGAATTGCCTATACCTACCTACGGTTATTGAAACCGAAGATATTTATTTAGGAGTGAATAATATTTTCGTTGTATGATGCTTAATTTTTATTAGTTTTTCCATTAAAGGTTGGTACCTACATACATGGTTCGTGGACGACGTTTTCCTAACATTGCGGAAAGGGCTTCATAAAAATATTTCCTTCCAACGAAAATATCCAGATACCTACTTTAAGTTTAAAAAATATATATTACAAAAAATAATTTGATAGTAAATGGCATGATAAACATTTAAATAATGAATTATGTTGGTAGCAGAGTTTGTACTAGGGTTACCAGACAACTGATACATATAATATTTAAATAGGTACTTTTTTTGGTTGTAAACACATACTTATGACACAAACTAAGCACCTAGACCTAGAGTAAACACCAATGTTTATCACAATAATATTTACCCGAATGTGGGGATCGAACCCGCGACACCCGACGTACCAGTCAGTCATTTACCATACCACTACACCAACGGTGCTGTCATCATACTTAATTGTTCCGATTGCATTATACCTGTAAATACGTTTAAGTTTTTTGTTACGATATTATTCTCCTACATAAGTATATTGGCCGACTCGAGGTTCAATTTATCTAAGAATTTTTTGTTGTTTTATCTTAGGTAGTTTCGCTTCTTGCGCTTGTACTCGTCCCTAAAGATACACGTGCCTGTTTTATTTTATTACTAGCTGTGCCCCGCGGTTTCACCCGCGGTAATTTCGGAATTCCCGCAGGAATTTCGGGATAAAAAGTACCCTATGTCCTTCTCTGTACACCTGACAATGTGCATGCCAAATTTCATCCAAATCCGTTCGCTATTTTTGCGTGATTGAGTAACAAACATCCAAATATCCACACTTTCACATTTATAATATTATATAGTAGGAATATTAAGAGTAAGTATTCAATCTTTAACAGTATTCTTTATTTTTTAGGAAACATTCAAGGAATTAAATATTAAAAAAGTGAGAAGTTTCTGTCGCAGGTGCCTATAACAACCTACAGCTACCTTAATCCAGTTAATAACTTCACCTTTTAGTACAAAGCGTGCAATTTATTATTTTAATATCAGTTAATTACTTACCTACTATAAAGCGGCCTTTATGAGCGTGCTACTCATATTTCGAGCATTTATAACATCAACACCGTGTAACATAAACACAATTTGTGTGTTACAAGGTGACTGGAAGTACTGAGTACAAGTCTCCTTAGTTCTGTTACGTATATACATAATCTATTGTTACTAATGTGGCATTAAGTCTCTCTTTTGTCCTTCTTTGTGTAATAAATAAAAAAAAATGAATTTTCAAAATTCATTCCCTAAAAAACGATCATTCGACAGAATATTATAATGACAACTAGGTCCTCTACAATTTGTTAAAAAGTATTTCATGTAGGTATAAATAGGCACAGTCCTCTGGCATTTTTCTTGATAATACTTTTGGATATTAAGTTACATGACGTGTAGAGCATAGAGCTATTACTTTTTAACCAACCATTCAATAATAAAACGATACGATATAAAACAATACGTTTATAACAATTAGTACTCGACATATTGGAAGTTTTCTAGCAATTCGATCAGAATCGCTAGTCATTATACTTCAGTGAACCCGATAGGCGACCTTTCAATTGTTTCCGAGCCTTTGTATTTTTGTTATCTAACGCTCTATGACTATTTACAAAAAAATGTCAATGCTGAAAACAAAAATTCCAAGGGACGCTTGTGGCGGAAATTGAAAGTTATATCCTGAAGAGTAATGACTAGACGAGGATGACACAATAATATGTAGTAATAAAGATAGTTATAACTAAATTGGGAGAAGCTCGTACCATGACCACAAAATTATCTGTCCTATGTGAGAAGCAAACTCATTATCTCACAATTTCAAAGCTATTCACCGACAACAACGGAAGCAATTACAGAACAGAATTTGTATTGGGCATTATGCAGTTTATTTTTTTCACAATTTAGTTTATATTCCTTCAGCGGCTATCGGCGCTCACTAAATGTCACAAACTAAACGGTTAATAGCTATAAATTAAACAAGAACCGAAAGTAGAAACAGGGTTAAGCTTTTCCTAGACACGGCAATGCGTCTTCCTCCCCGCTCCACGTTATCTCTGCGGCGCACCTGTCGCTGGCGCGGGACTTTGTTTGCGGGCTGCTACCGGCCCGCTTCTCTCTAATTAGCCTCTCTGATGACTTGCGAGAGTTCATTAATTATATAAAAAACAGTGTTTCAGTGTTGACAAACAGCAAGAAATAGGTGTGAGGCGAAAAAAACTTTTGTTAGTCGAGTTTGAAAAAATAAGTCATTGTTATCGGTTAAAAAAATTAATTCCATTTATTTTCAATTCATTACCTACTTATCCGTTTGATCTATACAATACTCGTACCTTTATATAAGGATTGAAAAATTGATCCTTAATGGAATGTTACAAAAAGCTGGAGCCCGCGGTTTCACCAGCTTGAGTTTCGTAATTCCCGCAGGAATTCTAATAAAATCAGCCTAAATTACTCCTTAAAACATCAACTAGAGAAAGTCCCATCAAAAATTATTAATACAATTGATACAATTATATAAAATTTTAAAGCCGATTGTATAATTTTATTATTGAAAACGATTTACTTATATTTATTTCATTGAGCGACGTAACTCATAAAAAAACATTCATTAATTAAAATTGACGTGGAAACACAAACACACTTCATTAATAAGTCGAAGTTAACTTCTTATAACCGACAGCCGTCCTCATCACGATGATTCAGCGGTTAAGTTATGATCCGTTTTGTATGGAGCTAAATTGAGTCAAAAGTTCGCCGTCAGTAACTTTTTAAAAACCTACGTTAAATTTATTTTTGTTACCTTACAAAACAAACGCTTTCAAATTGAAATTTTGTCATACCTAATCGGTGTAATGCAATCGAAACAAAGTACCTACATACCTACTGTCTTACATTGTTTTGAAAGGTCTTTATTTACACTTTTTTTGTAAAGAAAAAATGAACTATACACTATACAGTTACAACGTAGGTATTACAAATTTGTTATAAATTTACACCCCGAACAAAATCTCCCATGAAATATGAGTTCTTTTACAGTGCGACAGCTGCTAACAATGCAGCTTTGTCTTTGTCTCAAACTGTAAATAATGACCAAGAAACGCTGAGTGTTTCAATAGATTCTTAATGATATTAATAAATATTAAAATTTTATACGGTTGAAATTAACTAGAACCATTTCTTAGTGACACATTACAACTGACGTAGCGCGTTGCGTTCAAAACAATATGAAACGCAGTTTCTTTCTTTATTTTCATTTTTTTTAATAAATTAATCATTATGATAATCCGAGTGATGAGAGCGATCGCGAGACCGCTTTCCGTCGAGTCATCGGACAGGTCTAATTTAATGCGTGCATTTATTATTGGTAATGGAATTAACTGGGCCCGATTATCATATAATTTGATGGCCCCACTATGATCTTGGTATAGTGCCGCCGCTATACACTTATAAAAAATATGGTCAAGTGTGAAGTGAAGCTAATATCGACGGTTTCATACAATAGTTTTAGTTTTTTTTGTTGTTTTCGTAATTGTCAGGACAAGGTTTGTATTCAAGAAAATTATAAAAGTACCTGCGGGAGTAGCAAAAGTACCTTCCGAAACACACGCGGTTAAAACCGCGGGCAAAACTATAATAGATAGTATATTATAAAAATGAGTGTTTCTTTGTAGAGGCTGCGAGCACAGCTAGTCCATATAAATTGAGCTTACTATAAATGTTACTTTGTGTTTTTGTCTGTTATCTTTTCACGTCGATACCGCTTAAATTTTTTTTTTTTTTATTTGGCAAGGGGATTGACGCACCTCAGAGAAGGACACTTTTATTCAAAAACATAGAACTCCCAAAAGAATCTCGGAAACCTTGGGAAATATAGCTAACAATGTAACCATGGGTAACATAGACAATAAGATCAGTAAATAAATAATTATAGACCCGTAAGTATGATCTGAAGCACCGTGATTGTAACAGTATTTTAGTACACTTAGCTCAACCAACTGGTCACAACTCACAATGGACCACCAGCTTTGTCCACCGTTCCTTGTGAACCCCATAAAACCCAAGACGACGTACCATTAAGACTAATTATTGTTATCTTTATGATAGCAATCGACCTGCCGTATAGCTACGTTTCGAGACCACTTTGTGTAAAAAGCTACTTCATAACGCGAAATCATTGTTTTTCGTTGAAACAAAAAAATGTTTCCAGCCACAATTTTATACGTAACTTTAATTTGCAGCTTTTTTATTTCTGTAATAAAAGAGCGGTACACAGTGACTTGACTAGGCTTCACATCATTATTTGAGATGACACGATATTTAGTTTTTCGTCTCTGTAGAGTGATACCATCGAAAACTAACACCTTGTAGTTAAAATAACTACTGCTTGGCCGCTACCGCTATCTGATACATAAAACAATTAAATGTCCTGATCGACTGAATATTTGAATAAAAATAATTTATCGAAGCACGGTCCAAAAAACTGGGTCTGAAACGTAGTGTACAAAGCTTCCATAATATAAGCAAGCTCTAACTGGTTTGATTTTCTAATTTGGAGTCATGGAATCAGGGTTTTTTTTAATTACAGAAACTTAGGTACTCACCTATTTCAAGATTTTTGGTAATTCAAACCATAGCGGTAAAATAGGTGAAACCCAGATGTTTTATAATTTATTGTCTACGCCAAAAAAACAAAAAAATATGAGGTATACATAGGTAGATTATTTTTTAGTATTAAAAAAGTAACAAATAAAGAAGAAAAAAAGAATAATGGATGAGTTTACTGGCAAGTGGCACCCGCTAAGTAGAAACCAATAAAGCAAACATTGAAAGCAAGTACGCAAACGAGGTCGTTTTGACAAAGTACCGAGTTTCTGCAAATCCATCGGCAAAATTAGTGAGCCGAGCGTAGTTGGTCACGTACAGTGCTGGCCTGCTGGCGATAAATAGTGCTCTCCATCACAAGTAAAAGCCTTTTTGAGCTTTAATATAAAAATAATTAAACGCTTTTGGATTTTAAGGTTATTTGTGGCCCAGCCAGAATCGAGAAGCCGAAGCGAAACTCCGCTGAACAATGGGCATGTTGACTAATTTTTATTTTTTAGTCCGTCTTGTAGATTATTAAAAAATATTGGACACGTATTTTTTCTTTTTTTGCGTAATCAAAAAATAACGGCGATATATTGAGTTGAAATTTCGCATGTCGTCACTATTCTGAAAGTTTGTATGGCGGTTTTGCGGTTAGTGACGTCACGACCTCCTCATCCTTAACTTTAATGCCCTTTATCTCTGTATATTTTAATTTATTTAAAAAAGCAAAAAATACGTGTCTATTGTTTTTTATTTTCTAACTGACGGACTAATTAGAATTTTGATTTTCAATAGTAGTCAACATCCCTATTGAGAAGAAGCAAAAGACACACACACATAGTAGACGTATATTGAGAAAAAAAATTAGAGGTGTCAAGGGACACCCGGATGGAACGAAGTTGTAGATGAAGTGTGCACAGTTTCTAAACTGTTGATATGGAACGTGAATTTATTAAAATTATGCCGCGTACACTTGCTAAACACACAAAATGTGGAGATTATAATGCGTATGACTTGGTTAGCATAATAATAAAGAGAGGTTATAGTGCGTACTTAATAAAAATAATTTGTTATTTGGTGAGACATATATGACTGCCATGATTAAGGTAACACCGTTTTCCATTACACACTCTGCTGCATATAAATCTGCAACACTTGTACGCAAAAAAAAAAAGTGTCGTGACAACTTTTCGTAAGATTTTTTTCCGTCTAGCCCCCTTTTACAACGCGCGATAAGGACCTTCGTTCCAACACGAACACGTAGTTTTAGTTTCCGTAGAGAAAAAAAAAATATAATCATAAGATAATTTTTACAAGTAGTTAGGTACTTGGGGTTATAAACATATTAAAATAGTACATTGTTTGAACTGAATTGACTGTGAACTTTTAAAGTAAGTCAGTCGCACCGTTGTAAATATATAAAAAAAATTACGATGATTATAATATAAACGCTTTCATCTTATCAATTATGAGTAGTTACAAGTAAAATCTTCGATTGACAAAAATGTTATAAAGTCAAGAATAGCTACCATTGCGGTGAGTAAATTTGGGAACCATGGTAGGTAGGTACTAGGTAGAGGTAGGTACTGCACTCATTAGAACTGACGAGCGTAGCAAAAACTAACAGCTGTCGTTGATTTGGACGTGACCCTGCTATATCCATGCTAATTGAGGTAATAGGTTTGTAAGAGCACAAAAACTCTTACAAATAGACCTAAATAATTGTAAAAGGTCCACTACGGATTGAAGTTAGAAGAGCCGCATAAAATTAATTGTACAAACGTCTAACTAGACAAGCATAATACTCTATCTACAGCAATTTTTGCTGCCGCGATATAAACACGGTACTTTCGATACACCACGTAGAATTTGTGTTCGTCGTTAATTTAGTGGATTGAGTTGAAAATTTCAGTGATTAAGATAATCGACAATACACCACTGGGTTTAACGATAGGCATCCCAGTGCATTTTTTTTTTAATAACGAGGTAATGCGGGCCATATCGCGATTTTCCGATTTTTATATGGTACCGCGACAATACTATACCTATAATCATTAATGTACAAGACGAAGTTATTTTTAGACGATTTGAATTTTTTTTAAACATAGAACGTTAGTCTCTCAGTTACTCGATTTTTTAATCTAATAGGTATACTAAAACTAATCTATACTAATATCATAAAGAGCAAAAGTTTGTAAGTTTGTGGGTTTGTGAGTTTGTGACGTTGTAGGGGGTAATCTCTGGATCTACTGGACCGATTTTGAAAATTCTTTCACTTATAGGAAGCTGCAGTGATCCTGAGTGTCATAGGCTCCTTTTTATTCCGGAATTTCTACGGAAACTTCGAATTTCCCCCGGGTGAAATCACGCGGTTCAGCTAGTGAGTTATAAAGCTATAAAGAGGATAAATAATAAAGCTAAGCACATCATTGAGGTTTAAAAAAGTCTATGTTTCTTTAACAAATTTATAGGCCACGGGTGTGTAGGTAGGTACCTAAGTGTGAAGTGATTAATCGCCGATGTGGCCCATGACACGCGATAGGGTGTTATTTTGGAAAGAATGCCGGGAACGTGCTTCCAAGCTGACCCCCTGCGAGCAACGAATACCCGGAGCGACGTTGGACGGATGTCGGCCATTCGTTATGTGCGATCGTTCATTTTTTGGAACTGTGACTCAATTTCACACCTCCATTTGACTAAGTAGACACTTAGATAGGTTTCGAACTGTTTCAAAATTTGACGTAAATCAAAATCACGAAAATTATCCTTAGGCGAACGTGAGTTTGTTTGTTACGCTTTCACGCCTTAACGGCTCAACCGATCATCATGAAATTTTGCATGAGTACATATTTTTATGGGTACAGAAAGCACCATAGGGTACTTTTATCTCTTAATTCCCACAGGAACTCCGAAATCAAAGCGGGTGAAACTGCGGGGAACAGCTAGTTTACTAATAATACAATCAGAAAAAATATTTATGGATTTATATGTAGTTGCAGATCGTTACGACTTACGGTTCATACTAATTTCAATGTTTTTCTGATCTCACAAGTACCGAAATCTACGTAGAAAAAAATATCTCATTTTTTAGGTTCCACTGTAAATTGGCAAAGACCCTTTGGATTTCGTCGATCCCTGTGTCTGTCCGTATATGCCAGTGAAATTCAGTGCTCAAAAGATTGTGTAGAGTTATCGTCAGATCTATTTTTGAAAAATTATAACTTTCAACGAAACTTAGTTTGAATGCGAGTTTATAAAAAAAATCTACTCTGAACGTTTTTACCTACTACAAAACCCTTGACTTTGTTTTGTTGGACTCGCAATTGGTCCGTTTTTATTATTATTTTCGTTCCAGCCTCGTATAATTGTAGCGAGGTTCAAGGAAACAGGAAACCATTACGTATGGCGTCCTATCCATGCGGTGCGGCAAGAGTTTTCGGTAGATAGATCTATACGAGTAGGGTACAATATCATTGAAAAGGTTTCGGCGCCGTTTCAGAAATATTCTTTACTAAAAATAAAAAATAGAGTTGGAATTTAACAAAACGTAGACATAATATTGTGTAAAATACAAACCGATCATTATTATTAATTTAAAACAAACGCATTCGCAAATAAAATATGTACTTTGACTCGGAGGCTAAGCAATTAATAAGAATTTTGTTATCTACTTATAAGTAGAAAAAAAAGTTAATACTATTATCTATTTTGACTTTTTCCATATAAACCTCCGTTAGGTATTACAATAAATGGACAGAATTTAATATTTCTTGACACGTATCATATAAAAATAATAGTTTAATCTTAAAAATTATGTTATAACCACTGAGACATGATTTTTATTACTATGCTAATGATCTCTTTGCGACCAAGTCTTTTGGTTGGATGTCATTACTTTACAAATTTATTATTGAGTTGATTTTATTTTATAAACTAATTATAATACTTTTGGCTATAATCTAGACATATAAATAAAATTGAAATGTCTGTTTGAAATCTCAAATTAACAGCTTTTCACTAAATGCATGCGAAAGTATATACGGTACCTATACTTACATCGAAAAATCAATTTTTAAAATTTGTCTTTGTCTGTCTGTCTGTTTGTTTATTTCGGCTAATCTCTGAAACGGCTGGACCGATTTCACCCCCGTCAACCGGATAATATTGTTTGATTTCTCTTTTTGCTCGTAAAATTTGTTTTATAAGGTCATTATGAAGATATTATGTCTAAAGTCCAGACACATCATGCTAAGCCACATTTTATGATTGCTCCCTGCCTTACTATACTAGCCGAATCCAGAGCGTAGGTTTCACAGCCATAAAGGTACTGTTACAATTGCCAATCGCGTGACAACGCGTTAGTGTCTAAATTATGCCGCTCGTTTTAATATTCAAATCACTAAGTTCATTGGCATTAAAATTACATTAGTCAAATTGAATTTAGCTGTTTAGAGCTAATTTACATGACATAGTACTGGTGATCATATTTGTCACTCTCTAAATCTAAAACTCTCAACAAATCAGTTGTGAAATATAATTCTATAGCTGTGACAATTAACACGTTTACTGCGGCAAGTAAAATCATAATACTTCATCTAGTGCGGCGGCGGGCCAAAATGCGCCCCCAGTGATGTTTCCGCCAGTGCGTGAGTGGTCGATCTAGACCCACCAGCACTAGGATAGATTAAATTGCTATAACTTTGTGGAAACATAATGTATACATTTTTTTTTTATATTGTTAGAATGAGCTTGAACCCAACGTTCATAGGTTTGATTCGCCCCGGGATCTGCCAAACAAGAAATGAGAAATAAAGCAGGAAAAGCGGCAGGCCGATATCGACCTGAACCGCACTAGAAAGTATTTTTAGTAGTGACGGGACAGAGAAAAATAAGGGGATATCGAAAATAAAACAGAATTATCGTAAAAGAACTGTAAAATGTTTTTATCTACTTATGCCTATCTTGGAAACATGTTACGCAAAGGTTTTGGTTGCATTTCCTGCAATATTTCTTTATTTTCTTTACTTTTTTTTTTGCTTCGGTACTATTAAAGATTTTCCGCAGTCTGTCGTAGCACCCTGCACAATTTCTTCGTTTAGCGCTCATTTCAAGAACATGGTCATTGTCCTTAGGTTTTACTTGATTTTCTGAAATGAATTTTTTTGCTTAATTCCGTGTGATTTATTAAACATTGAGTTTTACCACAGAACTCGCGAAATTGAACAACTTTCCCCAGAGAACATAGGTCGAAATATGAAAAAAAAATTGGCCTTCCCTTACAAAATTGACAACCAGCTGATTGATTTACTACTACGGGAGGTCCAACATTTTTTTTCATACTTCGACCTATATTGTGTAGGTAGTAAATAAAACTTACCGCTTGTGCTTTGTTTTCCGTGCACATTTGTTTCCAAATCCTTTTTAGTTTTCTTAGTGGAAAATATTTCTTCACTGCTGTCACTATCACTGTCAATAACTGCAGGGCGAATTACTCTATTTTTCAAAATTTGTATTTTTCTTTTATTGCTTGCCATTGTTGATAATATCGGACGCTACGACAGAGCTGTTAGATAGCACAACACTAACTGGCGGGGCGCGCGCTCTGTGCGGTATCGGGTCGCCAGCTGCCTGGTGGGAGGGCGGGCCGAAATAGGCCCACTGCCGCACTCGCGGATGTTTTTTCACCGTCAGTGCGTGGTAGGTCAATAAAAGCCTGCCGTTATGTTTTGATGGGAAACAACTACGGCATTTACCGCAAGATGAAATATATATTTGTCTCTGTCGAATTTTTACAAACACCTGAGATAATCGTTTCGCACAAGCGAGAGGGACATAGTTTTCTTCGTCCGCACCAGTTCAAGTACCGCGGCAGGCCGATATCGGCCTGTTACGCAGTAAACGTGTTAAATAATGTTATTCTGTATATTGTATAAAATTGTTGTGTTTCATTAAATTACCTAATAAATAGGATTGGAATTGGAAATTCACTTTAATTTTGTTCAACGAAATAAATAGTCTGTAATTCTACATAAAGTTTTATACTTATAAAAAACTTAATAAAAAATATACCTCCTGATTTGCGAGGATATTATTTTTATTTAATTTTTATGTAATAGGCAGAATTAGCAGTTCCCTTATTTGATTTCGTACATATTAAATCAATTAGCATATTTAATGATTCGAGCCCTAAATTAACATTTCAGATAACATTAATAAATAATATAAAAGGCGTAAAAGCAATTTAATATTTACAGATAAACTGGATGTTTTTGTTACACCAAATTCATAAAAAATATTATGAATTGGAATTTGTCATGTATATACCTACTTATCATATTTAAATTGATTAAAATTTTTAATTAATATCGAATATCATTTGGTAAAATCCCTTAGGACCTGTTAGGACCTATTCACCTATAAGGCTTAGGAAAAGTTACAATAAGTGACGGGATGCGGCATTCGGTGTAAAAGCAGCTTAACCCACAATCTTGAGCCGGCGTAACAACCACATTTCCGTGACCAATCGTGACGGATAAGGCTAATTTATCAAAGCGCACTTCGATTTTATAATAACCTGCAGGTTGCGTGTGCGACAGAATAGGTATTCTATTACTTACGCCCGAACGATTAATCTTCAGCTGACTCTGTGTTATTAGTGTCTACTGTCTAGAATTAATGACTGTTTGTTAAAAAAGATCGAATAAGTAACTAATATTGGAAACAAAGCCTCATAACGCATGATTGGGATGAAGCTTAACTTAGAAAAAGTGGAATGTCATCAAACGGAAATTGCAACACCCCTAATACGCTAGGTATTGTTCAAAATGTGTTTCCACTCAAGCCATTCATAGTGTCAGCAATGTTATCCTTTATTTAAAAGATAGCCTTTAATATAGGTACCCAATTTTTGATATCATCAATAGTGAGAGGCAAAATAGTCATTGAGATCTTAATATAGAGAACGACCTTCCTTTGTAAGATTTAAGATTTTTTAGTTTAAATAAAGTTCTAAACAGAACCTTTACCCTTTATCAGATGGCAAAGGTGGCCACATGGTAGAAACATATCATTTAATACTTTACTACACAGTTTGTAAGAGCATTATTCAGGGTACCAGTATTGAGTAGGTAGGTAATAGGCATTGAGTAAGTTCATCTTTATCTCAGTAAGTCTAATCCTATTTAGGTTTCAATAATTATTTTAGTAAATTCATTGATATAATAAAAACTGCGATAGTAAAGTACAATAAAATTACTAGTTTCTAAAACAACGCTAGGTTCAAGCTGTGTAAGAATTCTATAAAAACGGTGGAGTTAGTTTGGAGAGAGAGAAATCTCTAAAAAAAAGTTAATTTAGACTCTGAATATTCGTTGTTCTCTTTTTTGTGAAATAATTTTATTTCTGATTTTGTAACAAGTTTTTTCCATACGTTTAATTTGCCTCTACATTTTTAAACTTTCTGAATTCGCTTTTGAGAGATTGTTTTTTCTACCTACAGCTCTTTATAATAAAACTATTTTTTAGTACCTACTGCAAACGAAATTGTGTTAATAGCATGGATGTTGTTTTTAAATCAATGGGTTTATGTAACTGTTCAAATTTTTTCCTATGTAATAAATATTAAATTATCCAAAAATATGCATTAGATAGGTAACCCTCTAAAATTTTTAGGACCATGCTGATAATATAAAGTTGAGGATAAGTCTTAAGCGGCCTAACGTTCTTCACGTATTTATTGCACTAATAAATATTTATGTCATAATCCGAAGTAATTGTAGCGAGCGATCAACGGTTGCGTCTGCTTACAACTCATCGTATAACCTAACCTTGTACACACGTAGCACACTCTCTAACGATGATGTCACAGGCTATAGTTAGCCTAACCACAGCCAGTTAGGAAGCTTCGAATTATAGTATGGATAGTTTGTGCTCTGTTACGATTGGTAGCCGAGTAGGTGCGGGATGCGAGCGGTCAGCTCTGTCTGTACATAATGGAATTAACCGTGCCCGATTATCATATAATTTGATGGACGTGCTATCTTCACATCAGAGCCGTGAGGCGGCAATTGAAGAAAAAGGCCTCTGGGCAGCAGTGGAACGCGTATTAGATCTAATTATTGTTATCTCCCCTTCCCACTCATTTTTTGTTTTTATTCTTTTTTCACATCAGATTAAACTCGGTAGTTTTTTACTACCTATCTTTTCTTAATAAGGGGCAAAGATTAAAAAAAAAACATTTGATTACGCCCATTTCCTCGTTACGGTAGCTTTCAAAGTAAAGAAGATTAATTATTTAGAATTACTTAAGTCAATACAAACAAATTTAGATTAAAATGTAATTCAAAATACTTAACCTAAGAGTATTTTTCTCAGAAACAAAATATATTAATCTTAAAAAAATTACGAATACAGTTTTCATACCACTGCACTGGTTTCGTAAAATATTCTAAGTATAAAAACACTATGTGAATCGTTGATTAGGTACATAATAAAGTATCTACCAAATTTATTAATTACTTTTTTTTATATTTCAAAACATCAAACTAATCAGTAAAGGAAACATAAAAAATGAGTACCATAATTAACATGATCAAAGTCAATACGACTACTACCATTAGCAAGATGATATTTTATTAAAATTTGTGTTCCGTTTCTGTATATATAGGCACATAGTTGTAAATTTCGAACAAAATTTATTTCTTGTTAATGAATCTATGTATAAATTACATCACCAACTAAGCCTCATACAATATGTAGATAGATTTTAGCGTCGTAAATAATATTATCAGAAAAGGAGTTAATCTCTGACGTGTTTCATATTAGGGAAAGAATATTTTAAATAGAATCGATTCGATAGTAGTAATTCAGTAGTATCGTTACCTCTTTATAATATACTAGCTGTGCCCACAGTTGCACCCACGTGAGTTTCTGGATTCCCGCAGGAAATCCCAATTTTTTTTAATACAAACCTTCCCTGAACTTCCAAAAATATTTCCAGATCAAAATTTACCTAATCGGTCCAGCCATTTTCGATTTTGATTTCGTGAGATAAACGAACAGCAATTCATTTTTATATACTTAGGTATAAGATTATACGTATTAAAAATATGCACCAGGAGTGCAAGTTTAGTATTGGGTTTAATACAATAGGTCTATAACTCCTTAACCTTTAGGTCTATAACTCTATACCCACATGCTGTATTGTTTATTGTGAAATCCTATTATTTTCATATACCTACTACCAGTGGTGCTTGCGGTTTCATACCAGTAAATTTATTACTGCAGAAAATTTTCTGTTTTTGAGTTTTTGGGAGACTAACGCAAGGCAATTAATTTTTTAAATATAGGTAGCCTAGGTATAGTGTATGAAATGAACTAGGTACGTGTTAAAATTTTGTCCATGGGGGATCAGGATCAAAACACACAGACGTTGTAATAGCGCTGAATATAGATAAAATATTATAGGTACGTAGGTAAGTACATTTAAATGTAACAAAGTTCACAATTCTCACTTTATTGTCTTTTTATCTGACGTGCGTGAACATTTTTTATTTAATTACCCCTATTATTGTAAGTAATTGGTTTTTTAGACAGTTATACGATACGAGCCATGCCCGGGGTGACTACCACAGGCAAGTAAAGTTAAAAAAAATCCATTTGTAAATGATTATAATATTAGAATGGTATACGTATAGAAGGGTCGTTTTTCTAATTTCCATATCAGGGCTAACCTTAGATGAATTTCAACAATAGAATTTTTTTTTTATGGAACGTGAAAGAAATGCCTAACTAAACTGGTTAAAAAAACTCAGCACTTAATAAATCAAACTCGTAGCTTACAATATAATTGGTCGCTCAAGGAATATTAAAAAAATCAGGCTAGATATAGGTAGGTACTACAAAAGTAAAGCGTCACAAACGCTAATGGTCGAATTTTCATGAAATTTTGACGACTTAGGTCGTTTAGAGGCTGGTAGGTACTTTTTAAAATAATAGCTACTTACAATTTTATCTAACGAAGACAAAACTAGTAATAAAACAGATTGTTATAAGAAAATTTCATGTAAAGAAAAAAAAATAGCCGAGTTCGTTCAACTGCTTTGAGAAAAAAAGAATCTGGTATTTGGTAAGCAATTAAGACCGATTCGGTAATATTTGTTTTTATGCATAAAATTTAAATAAATAATAAAGAAACACATCCGCCGTGACATCCACATACCTACGTCGTTAACGAGATGGAAATAATTAATATAGGCTTAACAAACACGGGGCAGGTACGACTGTGTTTTTATGTGAAAATATTAGAACATATTTTATCATGGTTTTTTTTCTTCTTCTGTTAATTGCCACGGGCGTTTCGTTTTGAAAGTTTGAGATAATATTAGAACTGATTAAGGTCTTATGTTACCATTTGATAAAAAAGTAAGCACACGTAACGCGTAACGTGTAACCCGCAGTCAAGTAAAACTTCTTTGATATTGTAACAGTTTTAAAGTTACCACCTCTATACCTACAGTTAGTAGAAACTGATAGCTCTATCTTAATCCAAAGCATCCAGTTACCCTTTTGCCGCACCTAGAGAAGTTTTATTTAAAAAACTAGCTTTGCCCCGCGGTTTCACCCGGGTTAATCTGAGAAAAAAACTAACTAAAATATTTCACAGCTAACCGTCAACGCAGCGTACGCAATGGAAGCTCTCAAAAGGAATATTTTTTACCATGAGAAAATATACAAGTCCGAAGATTATACTGAAGTGATGACAACGATAACTACAATTGGCGAAAATATCGACATTAGTATTTTTAATAAACCTATATGAAGCTCTATGAAATGGTTTGAGTGGTTTGCCCGCATCCCTATAGGCGATTGATTCTTTGAGTCTTGTTTTCGTTGATTGACTGTCACAAGATTGTTTTCAATGGGTTGTAACTAAAACTTAACGAGGCTGTATACCGGACTGTTACCACATATTGCAATATATTATTATCTGTATCCTCGTTTCTTTTAACAAAGCTTGTGTTTTTAAATTCCTTATTTTATTCCTCTCTGTTCTGCCAACTAGTCAGTCATAATAAGTCCGGAGACTAAACAACTATAAGGGTGCGTACAGACTATGTAACATAATTATAATTAAAAATTTAATATATTATAATTTAATTCAATTTGATTAATAATAATTTATGTTATATAACACGTCCACATGATTTTGTTATTCAACATTGCTACATAAAACAATACTGTACTCATTAGAATAACAATGCAATATTACAATGTTATAAAACATTGTCGTTTCTCATTCTTCAGTGCTATGTCATCCTCAATATTGTAGCTATCATCGCACAATAACAAAACTAACGTCACTAAGTTGTAAAAGATGTTATTATATCATTCAGTGTCCACAATATTATCTGAAACATATAACATGTTGTATAACATACAACATGTTTTATAACATGTTATGTTATATAGTCTGCATGCACTATTAAATATTAAACTATAGACAGATCTAGGCTTCGCTTGAATAGGTACATAATACATATTATACACCATACAAGTTTTAATAACGAACATTTTAAAGAACCCGATAATTCATTATTTTATGTAATCTATGTTATAGTAAAAATATACTTAAAAATCACACTGGCAACTAACATATACGTTGGTACTTGCACTTGGTATACGCGGGTGAGTGACCTTTACATAATATGATTTTTCGGTGCGTCGGCGACAATTGAATTGAATTGAATTGAATTGATAAACTTTATTTGACATAACACAAAGATTTACAGCATACGTATACAACAACTAAACAACAACAACACAAAGAAAATGAGCGTTAAATTTAATTATTCTCCTTTTAGGTATAATGCGCTATAGTGTGTTTTTTCCACGCTCAATTTTGAAAAATATTAAATGATATTGGATAACTAAGTAAAAACTGGCTAAGTCAAATTTCGAAAAATAGGTTAGTCGTCGAATCCAGCTCGGCTGGGCAGCGTTCGGGAGGCTACAAATAATTTTTTCGTCCCAAATACTGCAGTGTCTCAAGACGAAAGTCTTCCACCAGCGTGTGTCGGTCACTATAGGCCTTATATAAGAAGGCTTAAGGTCACCTGAAGAGCTATATGTATAGAGGGCTATCAGCTTGGAGTTTCGTTGCGGGATCGAATCAGAATTTATCCCGGAATTACTGCGGGAATTCCGAAATTAGCGCGCGGAACAGCTAGTAAAAAAATAGAACAATATTATATACCTAAATGCGATAAGTGCATTTGGTTTTTCTAAACTTTTACCTAACTTTAAGTCAACATTAACAAAGTTTGTTATCTGAAAAGCGCACGGCAGCTGGTGTTCAACTTAAATAAAATGGATTGATATTTTGCGTGCCGCCGTTGCACTGCGTTGACATAGTGACACTGGCCTGACACGATACGTTCATGCACACAGCGCAGGGGTTAAAACATGGCTACATTGTGACACACAATTATTATGTGAGTCATGGGGTTCGGGCGTGACATATAGGTATAGTCATTCGCTTAATTTTATAGATACTCTAGCTGAGCGCGACGTTCGCTCGCGTTAATTTCGGAATTCCAGGGTAAAATATACCCTATGTCCTTTTCTGTACCCCTAAATACTTGCATGCAAAATTTCATGGTAATCGGTTAAGTAGTTATGTGAAACAAACAAACAAATAACCTCACATTCGCATTTATAGTAATAAGGACTAGCCGATTCCCTACGGTTTCACTTGCGATAATTCCGCAGTTCCCATAGGTATTCCGGGATAAAAAGGACCTTACTATAATAACCCGTTTATTCATTACAAACAAACAAACATAGACAATAAAATCATACCTATATTTCCACTTTATAATAATACTAGCGTCAGCCCGCGGTTTCTCCCACGATTATTTCGGACTTCCCGCGGGAATGCCAGGATAAAAATTACCCACACAGGATCACTTTAGCTTCCAATCTATAAGCGAAAGAATTTTCAAAATCGGTTCAGTAGATCCATATTTTACAACCTCACAAACTCCGGAGTTCCCGCGGGAATTCCGGGACAAAAAGTACCTTTTGTCACTCAGGATCACTAGAGGTTTTTACAAGTGAAAGAATATTGAAAATCGGTTCTGTAGATCCAGCGATTACCCTCTACAATCTCACAAAAACGCGGACTCACCAACTCCGGAGTTCCCGCAGGAATTCCAGGTTAAAAAGTATCCTATGCCACGCAAGATCACTGTAGCTTCCTATAAGTGAATGAATTTTCAAAATTAGAATCGGAATCGGAAGAGTTAGTTGTTCCCCCGTGGTTTTACCCGCGGGAAGTTCAGAGTTTTCGCGGGAATTCCGGAATTAAAAGTATCCTATGACACTCAGGACCAAATTTTTGAAAATCGGTTCAATAGATCCAGAGATAACCCCCTACAACGTCACAAACTCACAAACTTTTGCTTTTTGTAATATTAGTATAGATTAGTAAAGAATTGACAACCTATAGAATGAAATTACGTGCACCGCATTGACACACACAATAAAAAAATACTACAGCATGGAAGTAGAGTTTTAATATTTCAAATCCCTTGAAATAAAAATAAAAGAGGATTGAATTCAGCATGAATTTATTAAGTCACGTGATTAAAAAAAGCCATAAGTTACGTTTGCGGCTGCCTGTACTTAAGTGCTGGTGTTGTCGTGTGACAACATTGCATGTCGATTGATAGACGATGTGAGTTTTCTCACTCTTATAATATACATGTTTTGTTACGCTATTATAATCCTAATACAAATAATACGTGACACATTATTGTGCTGTGTTATTGTTATATCTAATTGTTTCCCACGGTTCTAGACACGTGAATAACTGGATTCCCTAGAAAATTCTAAGCTAACGCCTATACTCCCCTTAATTATCTAACTGCATGATTTCATGATGATCGGTCGAGTAATTAAGACGTGAAAGCGTAACAAACAAACAAATCACATTCGCATTTATAATACAACAAGACATTTCCCGTAGTTTTGCTCGCATTAATTTCGGTGTTTCCACGAGAATTTTGCATATTTTTGCATTCATTTTTGAATTTTGCATGCATATCATTGAATAACGCAATTGAATTGGATGATATTGTGTGAGCCCATTGGATTCACGGAAAAATATCTACAAACTGGTATACAAACATGGTCAATTTTTGACTTACGCGGTATCGTTGTATAAGCGACGCTATGTCCTTTATTGTACCCTTGACAATGTGTATGCATAATTTGATGACGATCCATTGAATAGTTAAGGTATTAAATCGTAACAAACAAACAACTCAAAATTGCAATCATAATTAGGATAGAAGGGAGGGATAACGTTTTCAAATTCTATACATATTTGTATTTTTAGCAGGTTAGAAAAAATAACTTTTATTTTCTAATAAAAATATAACAAGACAATACACGTAGGCGCCTAATTAACTAGGTGATTCATTTCATATCCTAAAAATAATATGCCGTGGTATAAATTAGCCATGGCAATGACAAATCGCTTAATCGTTGCTGGGTAGCGTTTATGGTAGGTACAGGCAGCAATTATAATACGTGAACACTTGCCAGTCGTTGAACTTTATTGCAGTAAGCTTTAACGACTTTGAAAACGGTTACATATTTCCAATGCTTACTGTACAGTTTGATAGTTAAACCGCGTACTACATACAAGTCACAACAGTCCTAGTTTCAAATTCAAAACATCATTTCTCAGTCTCTTTTGCAATTTTATACATAAGTAATTGCAAATGACCTTGCCTATAATTTATGGTAAAATTTTCGAGTTTCCGAGATAAACTGTTTACAAGTGAAAAGTATAGGTTTACAAGAAAACAGATATCTTACCTGGTTCTATTAAGAGACATCTTGAATAGTTAAACATATAAAATGAACTGTAAAACGTATAAGTAATACCTACATGGAACGCTCCAAGTAACGATCGAAACTTTACGGGCGCAAATGTATACACTTATAGTACTAACAATACTCGACGCTTCAGTTTGTTGTTTTGTTTGCTTTCTACTCGGTAAACTCTATTTATTAACCAGTCATTGGTTTTGATTCCGAGAAGTCGATGTTTATCTTTAAAAAAAAACTCAGTGTCGCAGTATCATAATATTTTACTTACCAACTAAGTACCCAGGTACTTGTCTAGTTTGAATGCTGTGAGAAAATTTATAATATTGCTATACAAGCCGGGTAGTCTGTTCGTTTACATCTCGATAAGTCGTCAGCTTTGTTGTTTTATGTGTTTCCTGTCCAACTTATTGATGAATTAAATTATGTTGACAGTTTTTAGTTGGCTAATTATTTATTAATTACAAACATACACTTCAATGTTATATTTATAATATAAAACTAAACTTAACCTAACCTAAAATAAATCTAAAATATATTATTAAAAGGAGTCCCTTTAGGCAAGGTTCCGAAGATAGTGGCAGCGTTCCCCCTTTGAATAGCTAGGCTAATTCTTTGTCCGAGGTAGCTGCCAGCTCTTCGGTCTCCTGTGATGTCGATTGGCTAATTGTAAGTCGTCATGTCACCACATTCGTGACATTTCATACATGCGAATCGATTTGACTCCCTCTGCAGTGGTTGCACACCTGCAGCGTGTACAGTGGAGAAGGAAGAAAGTTGGCGGGGGGTGAAGAGTGTCGCTTATTTAGGTAGTAATGATTAATTAATCAGTAGGAACCTACTCTTTGACATCAATACTTGACGCGGCATTTGTTTCCTTGGTCAAAACAACTAATGGACTCCGGTATTAGCGGCCACCTCGACGAAAAAGTGCATTAATGTACCGTAAGTGGGATAAAACTATTTGAATATGGAGCTGGAAGTAGGTAAGTGCACCACGCTGTGAGTGCTCAAGCCACTTTCCATACGATTCGCCTCAATTACTATAATCGCTACACTTTTCCCTTTTTTTAACTTTTTGTAATATTTTCTTCATGTAAAATGTTTCGTGTTATAAAAGGGTAACGAGTTCCATACAGTTTTATTTACGAACTAAATAAGTTATTTACCTATGTTACGGAGTTAATCGACTAGCCCTGGCTATTATCGAATGAATGGTCATTTAAGTACACTTACTTACGTTGTGTTCTTATTTCAATACGTAGGTATATTACCTATTTAAAAAAACAGGTGCGATTCCTGGCTAATAAAATTTATTTAAATCAAATCTAAGTATCCAGTAAGCATTATAGTTTTCATCAAAGTCGGTCTCGGGGCTTCTTGCTAAAGCCTTAATCCTCATAATTTCAGATTGTGTCAGCCACGCCCACTCGAAAAATTTCTAAATGTAAATTTATGTATAAGTTCCTTATGTATATAAAAAAATTGATACTATCACTCAAACATTAAAGTGTACCTAGTAATGTCTCCACAATTGTACATCTATTTCTGTAGGTACATTTTATTGTTGTCATTAAGTGGTACGGAATAATTTTCTCTCGGTAGGTTGTGACTAGTGGTAGGATTTATATATTTATATTTTCACATTTTCACTAAAATTCTTTGCAAGTAACAAAATATATCTTTTTAAATTGGGCAGTGATTTAGTTTGCGGAGTTTCGAGTACGCAGCCCCTTCTTTGACTCTATCACGGTTAGTTAGTTGCGCCCCGGCCCTCGGGAGAGTCGCCGGGAGTATGAAAAGAGAGTGCCCTTTCTTTGAATATTGCATTTGACATCTGAGAGGTTGGCTTATCATAACTACTGTGTAAGTAAAGAGACATTTCTGCTTCATAAAATATGTATAACATCAGCGCACTACTACAGATACGTTATGAATTATGATCGAGGTGAGATTAACTTGGTCACTGTGAATATAAATACATGTTATATATTTATTATCTTTATGTTCTATCTCCATGTTTTATTTAGTTTTTTATTAGTTTTAGTTTATTAGTTTGGTATTTATTATTAGATATTTTTTCTTTTTCTTCCGTAGGTTGCATACCCCATCCTCTATATCTCTCTGTCAAACCAATGGTTAACTGGTAGAGAATGCCGCAAGGCATTGAGTTCGCCATTTGTACCTTTTGTGCAAAAAACAATAAATTAATTTATTTATTCCAAAATGATGACACCGGGCAAATACTGTAACACTACTCGTATATGGGAAAAAAATTTTAAGGTTCTCATTAAAAGTTCCAGTCACTAGTGGCTTAAATAAATGTAACTTTTTGGAGTTACAATTGTAATAGCCCTTGTTAGTTTGAATTTATCGGTGTTATACGCAAAGTGTACGCATCATTTCTATTCCACTTTAATGTAACAGCTTTATAGGCCGTCAGTTTCACACAAAGCATGAGACATAATGAATTTCGAGCGAAGAATCGAAAAATATAAGTAAATAATTCACTGTGAATGATGTTCGCAAAGTGCATGTAAACATTCGAGCTCATATCGTAAAGTGCAACAAATGACAAGAGTCGTTAAGTTTTATGTGCGCCACGGACTCGTCTCGTCTCAATTACAATTACAAATTATTACAAGACTTTCATGTCCGTCTTAGTGTCATATTTAATATTCAAAAACCAATGCACGACACAATGTAATTCACACATGATTTTTAATGTCTCATCATCCGAAGGTGATAAATATTACAGGTTTAAACTGACTTTGAAACTGTAAATAACTGACATTTATTGTTTTACCCAGCGTTTAACCCCTTTCACCTTAGGAGTTACATAATAAAGAATCTGGATAAAAGAACTGAACATTTTCTTAGTAGGTACTTGTGTAGTAAACTTATTCATCTTAAGTAAAAAACAGCCTGGCCCAAATTTCAAGTTTCTAAATGCAGCGGTTTGGTTTCTCAACGTCTATAACTTTTATTTAGAGCTTGTATTTTTTAATATAGAATATTTATTTACAGATTAGGATCATTGTTATTAATTCATATAGTATGGTAGGTACTTACTGACAGGTAACGCGAATAGCCTCCCAGAAAGAGCCTAGAGCGCACTACAAATCTAGACTTCGCTCCGACCTACTATTAAGGAACATCTCGAAGCACTTTACTCATATGCGAATTGGATATCTCCTCTGTAATTTGTGACAACGCGCAACGGAGAGATTGCACTATTATGATTTATTTACATAAAACAATAGACTGTGCTACATACAAGTTGTTATTAGCATTTTTCGATACCTATTAGGTAACTTTGTGCTCCGTAACGAATTATGAACATTAGATACTCGGTGGGTATACATTTTTTCTGTAAATACATATAGAAACTGTAAAAAAAACATGTATTTTTCAAGATACTTAAAGTAAAATAAAAACATTGACTATTAGGGAGCACAGTTTAATATATATGATAAATTGATACGATAAGATTGACGAAGTATGAAGTATTTGTTGAAATTTATTATTATTGTAATTAATAAACTTCATATTTATGAAACATATCTAAAGTTTAAACTCTCAAATGTACCTATAATATTTTACATTAACCCGAATGAACATAAATTCAAAACAGTTCATATCCTACTGTTGATTTTAAACTTACGTATGCTTATAGTTTGTGGTAGTAAAACACTTAAAAAGTAAAAATTGAAATGTAAGGATCTGTCATGCGTAACCGAATAAATAAATTAAAAATTAAAAGATTTGTATGGTGCGAACTATAGTTTTTTAGGGTTCCGTACCCAAAGGGTAAAACTGGACCCTATTACTAATATTCGTCCGTCGGTCCGTCTGTCCGTCTCTCCGTCTGTACGTCTGTACGTTTGTACGTCTGTAGTCTGTACGTCTCGTCTCTCCGTCTGCCACCAGGCTGTAATCTCATGAACCGTGATAGTTAAAATTTTCAGATGATGTATTTCTGTTGCTGACAACAAATACTAAAAAATAAAAAAAAAATAAAAAAACAGAATAAAACCAATTTAAAGTGATTTTTTTTTGCCCTTTTTATTGATAATGGTACGGTACCCTTCATGCGCGATTCCGACTCGCACTTGGCTGGTTTTTTTTTTCGAATCTCAGATCTTGATCGCTTATTGGTAGGTAAATTATCCATTTGGTATCTAACTAAATAATATCATCAGCCAAAAACTGAGGTAATTTTTTTATTTGTGTGAATATTTCTATACTTAGTTATTTTCTGATTCAATGTCAAAAAAATTTAATAAAAATTATATAATAAAAGTACGATAAATATTTTTTCTATTCCTATTAAGTACTTATTATCATAATAGTTTAAGGCAAGATCCACTTTGGTTGGTGATTTGTGCGACGTATGCTCACTATCTGGATCTCATAACTTTGAAAGGTGAATTGAATCGTAATAATTAACCACTATAACATATAATAGCTTCATTAAAAACTATTAAAAATGGAATACGTTTCGTATAATAAAATTTTATTAATCAGACATTAGAACCAGAGCGCCATTATATTATGGGCATGTCCCCCACCATGGTGTCGTTAAAGATACAAATTTATGTGTGACAGACCAATAGATGATACTGTACCGCTTTAGTTTAGTGTTGTGTTATTTTAATTGCATTGCCAGATGATCTTGTTCTATTTTTAATTCGAGACGTTATCTACGTAACTTTAAATTTCGGTTGGTTTTAGAATTTTTTTTTTTTAATAAACTTTTATTCTTAATTTGTTTATCTATTGATTGATTGCTTAACGTGGTTTATACCTACTAAGGTATTGACTTTCGATCTGCTTAATATAAAGATTATTCGAAACTCATTTTTTTTTGCGGGGTTTAAACTTGACATTTTTTTTTATTCATTGAAAGGACAAAGGGTACTAAAATTCGAAATTAACGCAGATGAAACCATAGGCGCGGGGTACAGATAATAAAAAAATAATTGCAAGTAGGTATCACTTGCCAGCTTAGGCACTTTTTTATTGACTTCCATTTCCAGCCAGTCTAAATAAATTTTTAAATTTACGTTTTCGACCTAACTAGAGGTGGAACGAATAAATACTAAAACAAAGGTTCGTTCTGCGCACACATAAAGTTTATTTATTATTGTACAAGACCGCTGCGCGGCACGCACGTCTATTTCGTGGGCAAATTTATTGTTTGCCGATTTTGCATTATGCAGTACAGTTAGCAACCGCAGTTTTGCTTCGATGACATTGTGCGCCGACACTATTTTATTGCAATTGCAACCGTTACTTCTGTGAAATAATACCTCCGGTATGCGTATATACATGGTATATACCTAATAATTGTTTATTCATTACTTCTTGCCGTTAGAACAACCAATCCAATCAATAACATCTAATTCATATTTAACTTATCTACGTAATATATAAGTATATTTAAATATCAAAATAGTGGCTGAAATATTTAGGTAATGGAAGTTTAATGGAAGATTTAAGAAGGGGCTTAATGGAAAGAAATAATTCATTATTCAGTTTATCTTTAACATTGTTCTTAAGGCTCTTACAAGGGGGTCAAACTATAAAGCTCTACCCGCTATAAAACAGTTGTATCTTCTAGGATATTTCATTTAAATAGAAATCGTTGAGAATATGTAAAATTGAGTAAATACTTAGCAATGTGCTTGCATATTGCAATATTGTACAAAAAAGTAAAATAAACCTGTGAAAGTGGTACTTACTTTGGAAAGAAAAGTTTTTTAAACCAAATTTAAATTTTTCAGGTGAAATGATCATTAAATTCATATACTATTGATCCTATTATACACATTCTCAACTTTTTTTTAATGTAATACGTATATTTGAAGATAATATGATCTTTATAGCGGGTGGCCCTTTCTGTTCTGTAGGGGCCTTAATAAAACGCAAGCTCGAGTCGTACCATCTTCAGTGAATAAAGAGAGTCGTGCATCGTAAACCCCAGTGATACGCATTGGCATCTGACAATAAAATAAAACCGATAGTGTTCTTATCGGAAAGTCTCAAAAACATTGCTCTATTTTGTCATTCTACTTTTTATGTTTCGATCTTTTCCGTTCACGAGTGTTATACGTACCTAGTATATGCATTTTTAAAGTGTTACAAGCCACACTTTTCCATATAATACGGTATAATATACAATTGATCACTATTCGCTTATATAAACCTATTCGATTTTGTTGATTCTATTTTGACGTTTTTGATGGACAATAACGGTTTTGCGATTAATGAATAATGTTTAGAAGGCTGCAATGTTTGAAATAATGTTGATTTTGGTTGGTTGCCAGAAATTTTATATCTCAAAACATACATATACATATAATTGCATAGCTTCTTCATTTCAGATTGCAATCAAAAAGTGATGGCAACAAAAGTGATATAGGCAGCAGTCCTACAGATTTCAACTTTCTTTAGTGTTTGCGATTTAATCAATATAAATAATACATTCTTGTAACAAGCAAATTCAAATTAAATTACCAAAAGTCTAGTGTCGTTACAGAACGTGTACCGATAGCTTAATTGTCCATTTTCTTTGTGTTTATTATAAATTACGTAGGTAACATGATTTATAACGCTGACACGAGTTACCACCTAATAACAGGGTAGACTCGAAAACTTAAGCTTTTTAATTGGCTTGTTGTCTGGGTCGATGATCTGGGATGCCTTGAGATCCGGGTTCGACGTAGGTCAAAAAGTAAAAGAAAGCTAGATAGAGCATAGTAGGCGGTGACCTAATTTACTTATGCTTATGTCTTTTTGGGGCAGCAAAAGAAGTTAATGCACCGTTTCAAAGCACAGCGGCACAGTGTTATTTCGGATATGTACTAATTTAATTTTAGTTTTTTTTTTGTCACAACACTCGTTAGAATATTAACCAAAATTATCTTTTCAATAAGAGTCGAATTGTGAAGTTATAGTAACGTGATATTAAATTGCTGAACATAATATTTTAGGCCTTAGTTTTGTTTTGGTAAATACAATCAGCCTCCGGTTCGTTTACATTAATCTAAGCACAGGAATAAATACTGAAATTTATCGTTGCAGCTCTATTTTAAAACGTTCAAAACAAATTACATACCTCTATTATTACCATGGTCTACGTATTTTGTTTTACGAAAGTCGTATATGACGTAATAGTTAGACAGTCATATCAATGGCATTTGTATTCAGAATTCTCGAAAAACATGTTCCCTGCGTGGTTATCTTTCTGGAGCACATTAAATATTCCAAGTATGTAGGTCTCATAATCAGAATCCGAGTCCGTGGCACCCGCGGGACGCCTAGTAGGTACTCGTACATATTATGGTCGAAAATAGTGTTCCTATCTTAGTCTTTGTGACTATCTATATCTACAAATAATTACTATATCTTTACAAATAACTACTTTCTTTGTGGAATGACTGAGTACACTATCTTTATTCGTATTTAAACAGTAAACCGTACATTACATTTTTGAAAGTCCTGACAACTCATGGTTATTCGAAAGTTTATCCGTGCTCTCCTGGTAATCATTCCCACTTTCCGAAAAAAATTAAATACCATAGTTTTCGACTTCCACGATAAATTTTTAAAACATTCATCTAAACCTTTTACTAGTTTTTTTTTTTCTATTTGCGGCTCCACCCATTTAATATTTTGAAGTGTACCTATTGGTATCATTCTCGAGCCTTTAAACGCTTTTAATAATATCTTTTATTCTTAAACGATTGACATTATTCAAAGTCTATATGTTTGAAATAGATTAAAAACTAGGAAACTGCGTAAACCCGATTCAATTTATACAACTTTTGGGTAAATCAAGGGTATGTTCCGATATGCACTGCGAGCACTGTAAGGTATGACGTCAATTCAGTATACTGCGGAACCGTTCCTTTATAGTTCGCTGTATCTACTGGTTACTATTTAAAACGGAACGCAGTCCAGTTTACTGTTATCCATGTCAGTCGTGTCACGCTGTCGACCACTCATTGACCAATCATTGGTCCAAGGTTGATCCCGTGATCAAACCACTGAGAGCACCTTACCTCGAAAACACCAGTAGGTACTCACAGTACAAAAATGGCAACGATTATGATGTCATATTTTTTAACATATCATTGACATCATACCACCTACTACGTATACACGGAAAGAAATGGAGAGTGAACGAAACCTCTTCGGTTTCCTGAGAAATGTTTTAGCAACACAATATCAGTGACCAGCAGACGCAGCGACCGACTCCGCGCGTCAATAAAATTAATGTGCAAACTACAGAAAAGTTTACTGACCAAATATGGTGCCCAACCGAACACCGGTAGCAGAAATACCTATCACCGAAGACCAATCTTCGGTGGGGAACTCTTGGTCGCGAACTTTCCCGAACAAGCCCGTATTTTTCTCTCAGTGTACTGCGACAGTAGGTATACTGAAAATTATAACGGAACGAATTTCTCTTTACTATGAGCACTGGGCCAGTAGTATCAGTAATAGCAAAGTATACCCCAAAATGAAGAAAAAATAAACATAGAGACTTGTACGAAAGAATTGTATATGAAAATAAATAAATAAATAAATCATTATTTTAGATTTTGATATTAACTGTTCTCTTTGGAATCAACTCAGGAATTCGTTGTATCAAGATGGAAATTATCCTAAGTCTTATTCCAAAATCTAAACTACTTATAACTGAATAGTTGTTCTCTATGCCTCCATGCCTCCACTCTCGTTTAATTCAGGACTTTTTCGAAAACTCCTTGTATTGGCACAAAAATTTTACATGGTACTTAAGAATAGTTCAGTTTTATGTCGATGAAAGAATGTTCGCCATTTGTACTTATCGTGCAATAAAGAATAAATAAATAAATAAATAAAAGTTTTCCTCTGTATAATATTATCAATATACAGACGCGTCCCTAATAAATGTACCTACAATAGACTAATATCTTACTATCTCTGTGGAATAGATAGTAATATCAACACATGAACTGACAGTTTCCACGTAGCCAACACGACATACATAGGTACGAACTTTACCTGTGCGTCAATGCGAACCGAAACTTCTCTTATTTGCAATTCAATTCATGCAAAATTATAACGGAAAGCCAAAATGTTCATAGCGTTACATTGTACCTATATTAATAGTATGGTGAAATGCTATGTACCTACGTACAGCTCATGCTAATGCTTGGAAAGACAAGCTTAGAAGCTCACTTAGCCCACATTTAGTTGGCCACCGACGGTCTGAGGTTCCGTTCTTAATTAGCCATCGCTCGCAGCTGACCACTTAGTACTACGACGACCTACGGCACATGCAGTAAGATAAGCGTAATACCTATTTGACACAATGCATTAGAAACTCTATGTTGATGGCGGTAAGAGTTAAACCGAACATGAGGCAAGCTTAGAGAATTCAATAACGAATTTCTCGAATTCCAATACCTTTGTAGCTATTTCAATAATTTATTAAACTAATTCGAGGTTATTAATATCATTAATTGAATTGATTAGTGTAATACTTGACACGCCCAAAATAGCATTGGTATGTTTTACATCTGTGTATTTAATTTGTATTATAAAACGAAATAGAAAAGGTTCTAAGAAAATTTGGCGTAATGCAAGGGGTATATATAGTAAATTTAAACTTATCTAACCCGAAGGTACTTTTTTTCGTTACGAAGAAGTAACGGTAAATATAAAAACATGTCACAACTTTTGGTATAATAACTTACCTAGATCTCTCTCGGATCAGCATCAATCATGTTTTTTTCCTTAGCAAGGTGAAGGAAATGAATTAATGCTCTAACCGCCGCACTCAGAGTCGAATTTAATGATTACTTAGTTAAGTATAGATTTTTAAAACAAAACTGCCGCAATCAGACAAGTTTAATAAATTAATGTGAATTAGCATTTAACTAATTAAGTTACATCTCATTAAATGCCAATTAACATTAATTTACTGAACGTCTCTGATTGCGGCAGTTTTATTTTAAAAATCTATACTTAACTAAGTAATCATTAAAGTTGACTCTGAGTGCGGCCGTAAGTGTAGTCAGTCTTGCGTGAAAAAATGTGTGAAAAATTACTTCGATTACCTTTAAGGACTGAGTGATGTCAGATGAGAAATTATATATTCGGTAGTCTCTGCGCCCGCTAGATGAAGCGATATCGTTTCGACTTTTTTCTTCATTTCATCATAAATGTACATGAAATCTCGCATTTTTATGACATTCCGTAATTTGTGTTAAGGTATATTATTATTTAATATTGAATTTGCAACGTCTCGATTCGTAGTCTCGATACAAATAATTGCGAGCTTAATATCAGCGCAGCACACGTCTCATCGCTGAAGTGAAATGTTGCGTAACTAATTACGTTTAATTGTCGATTGGTAGCTTGATGTAAATTTGTAATTGCAGAGGCCAAGATTAAAGGGCGGTCTATAAAGTAGCTAAATAAATATTAAGTGGATACTAAATAATTAGAAAAAAAAATCCTATAGGCGGCACCTTTATAGTTAAGTCGAGCACTCATTTTATTTATCGAACAGCGGTCATTACCAAGCTGCACTTTGATAAGTTAGTCAGGTAAACGCCACCCACATTTGTTTATCTAGAACGAGCGTACACTGGACTCAAGCTACTGCTAACGTCCTGGGTATGCTAACAGAATCTCATCAAAAACATCCATGAATACATATTGGCTCTAAGCAGGCATTAATAGTAAATATTTTCTGCCTCGGCTAAAAAGGTCGGCGAATATTTAAAAATGTTCTCAGACCACGCTGTATTAAAGACGCCACGCCACGTCCGTGTCTCAGACTCGATCTTTTCCGCTGTCCCGTTTTTAAAAATTCCTTTTTTTTACCAAGTACTAACTTTCGTTACGGCGGATTACAAAGTCGAAGATAAGAAAAGTAATGTGCGAAAGTTAGGGCATAAATCTCGTCAGGAACGTCTGGTCTCGTCTCGGCCGACGATCGAAACAATCAGATTACCTATCCCACTTCGACAGTTCGTTCCAACTTTTTTTTTCTTTCGCTAAAGCAATAGCTTTGTTACATAAAGGTCAGGTGATAAATGGTTACGAGAGCGTTTCATTTCTTTTTTGCTTCCAAAACGGCTGGAGGCTTGTTGGTATTAGTTTAAAGTTATTGAAAATATTATAATTACAGACGATAAATCTGTTGAAACATGTTTGTCCGAAGAGATTAGTAATAATGCAGCCGCGATAGGAATGTATCGGTGAAATGATCAAGCTCGGAAGCCGGAGGTATAATAACTATGATCACAAGATGAGGCCGCGAGCGGCGCCGGCCGTCGCGCGACTCTCATTTGAGCTACATATTTATTATTATTAATCAATATTTTGTTACTATTATAAGACTGTATTGAACTTTGATCAGAGCCGCATTCCATTAGATTACTGCGTCCTACTTCTTAACAACATCTTTTAAGTAGCTAAATTAACAGATCGCTCAATAAGTCTCGAGGCTATTAATATGGGTAATACAAAATCGTAATGTATAAAATATTTGCAACTCGTCATGTACTGTGGCAGTTGGATTAACAAATAAGTACGAGTGTATATTTTTCATTTTGGACTAAGGATAAACTAGAAGCATATCCAAGGCCCTTCCAGTGCTAACCAGTTCATTTAGGAATGAACACCTATCGTTGAATGATTTTATAATTCTCTATCACTTTAATAATAATTATGCTTAGACGCTTACCGCCGCACCCAGAGTCGACTTTAATGATTACTTAGTTAAGTATAGATTTTTAAAACAAAACTGCCGCAATCAGTCAAGCTTAATAAATTAATGTTAATTGGCATTTAACTAATTAAGTTACATTTCATTAAATACCAATTAACATTAATTTACTAAACGTCTCTGACTGCGGCAGTTTTGTTTTAAAAATCTATACTTAACTAAGTAACCATTAAAGACGACTCTGAGTGCGGCCGTTAGACATCAATTAGTGCCTCCATGTCCAATAATTAAAAAGAACTTGTATGTGCACAACAACCGCCATCCTATAAAATAATGACGAAAAGACTTCATTGACCCATTACAATCCACCAAGAAGATTTATTTTTAATAAAAATTAACTACCACTTATACCATTGGAGGTATAAAACCATCCCTTAGATTAACCCTGTTTTACATACAAACCGTTTCCACAGCATTGACATTCTATCAAGATGCATAAACAGCGGGGCGTGAGTGAATAATTTCATCTGATTTATGTATTTCGTCTCTACGGAACCGTCGAGTCCTGCCTCATTACAGGTTGACGTTGAATGATGATCAGTGTGGAAGGAAAAATGCCGTGTTTAACCCTCGACGTTTATGATTTAATTCCTATTGGCAAAAAGTGCGACGAATTTGAGTTGAATGACCCCGCCCGATGGAGAATATTATTTTTGTGAGCTGTGTTTTTTTTTGGGACGCATAATTGGAATATGCCTGGATTGGTAGTCAAGCACTAGTGGTAAATGGTTTGAACTGCGATTTTAAACGTGAAACCTAGGGCATTGATGTTTTTTGAGAGTTATTATTGCAACCGAAATTGCTTACAAATCAAACTTAGATTTCTTCGTTACTGTTAAAATGAGTATTCAATAATTTTTATGAATGAAAATGAAAATATCATACACGTTATTTATTTATATATATTATTATATTAATCAAACTTGTACTGTCCTAACCAACTTCCATGATCTTTATAGTCATCAGTATCATCTTTATTAGCTATTTGCTAAGCGACAGCAAAATCTATTTCCGTTTATGTGGAGACAGTAAAAATGTGCCATTCGCAAAGTCTACCATTTTCCGGAAGCGGATGTTAGTCGGCACATCCGCTATCGCTCCGTCGAGGCACTATGCCAACAGATTGCGTGATGAGACATGTATCTAGGCAAGGAAGTAAGAAAAATATTGTATTTCTAATTGATATTACTCAAGAAAACATATTAGGTGGTCTGTGTCTTATATAAATAGGGCAGTAATACAAATTTTTACGTAAATTATAATTAGATTATACCTACCTAATCTATATATATAAAATCCTTTGTCCTGAATGACTGATGGATCAACGCACAGCCTAAACCACTGATCGTAGAGACCTGAAACTTGGAGGGTGTGTTCTTTGTATGACGTAGGCATCCGATAAAAAAGGATTTTTGAAAATTCAACCCCTAAGGGGATGAAAAGGGGTTGAAAAGTTTGTATGGAACAGTTCCGCGGAAACTTCGAAATTATCGCGGGTGAACCCGCGCGGGACAGCTAGTTAAGTGATAAAAAAGAGCACATTTACTTCATTGCAGGTGACAGTAGTGGAATATCTTTGCATGAGTGATACCTAACCTTTCGTATAAAAAGTATAGGTACTCAAATTCAATGTTGGAATTTTACTTTCGTCGTGATTAAAGAAGTTTCATTTAAAAACTTATATTTTGTCTTACGCTTCACTAATAACGGTCGTGCCAATACTGAGAGACTTTGTTGGAGCTATTGATAAAATTCTTTCAGGTATTTCATCATCGACTTGTGAGAATTTAAATTTAGTTTGACCAGTGACGAGGTGATCATTTGCTTTGTTTCTCTTGCCTCACTTTTCTTAATATATTTTTCCTTTTTGTCAAGCCAAATTCTAGAGCTGATTCGCCATGTTGGCACTTCAAGAATTGTAAAAACACTTCGTCGCATGATAATATATTTTTTATTAAAAATGAATGGAAATAAATGTGTGGTTTAATATGACAGATAATATTCGGCATTTCCATATGTGGCGGTACTCATATCTGTATTTTCACTAAACAAGTCACGTATTAAATGAGAATATTCGGGCGAGCCTCTAACTTATTTATCATTCTACTCGAAGCTACACTCCATGAATTTTATACAAGATTGAACGATTTACCGAGCAAAATTGATGGAACATCTATTGAGTGATGTCAGAGCTTGATTGAACAATGTTACCGAATTACGAAGAAATTTTGGTAAAAGCGAACGTACTTATACGTACTTGCGTCTTTCATACGGGGTTCATCTCCATAGTTCAGTTTTTTATTAGACGGTAATTGTCCCGTTCAATAAAATATTTTCGCAATATTTATTGATACGTGGAAAGTAAGAACCTACTATTTTATTTTATACGTAAGATTAAGATTGTATTTATGTGACGAATTTGACGATCGGACTTTTTAAATAGGTAAATACAATTTAAAACAAATTTTCGTTTAAACATCAAAACATATAATTTAGACGTTGATATAAAAAAAAAATTAAGCAGTCATTTACATGTTAAGAGAAAAAATAACAGTAACCAAAAAAAAATCAATTTAATATATTTCAAGGGAATAAATCTTCTAGATCCCACTACTGAATATGTAAAATATGTAGGTAAGTAATAAAAAATTTGTATTTCTGTGTTTTGTATAAATCCAATCAAAAGTTTTCATTAAAGAATGAGAAATAGCGCAAAGCCTAGATAATATTTATTTATTATGTAAATACAAAAGTATTCATTCAGCGTAATCGTGAGCTGAAAGCAACAGTATCTATATTGCGAAAAGTATAATGCTATCGATAACGATTATAGCTTAATCCTTTATCCAACAGAACGTAAGTAATACCAATATAATAATGTTATTACGAGTTACGAAGCAGAAGCATGTGTGTAATAAGAAGGATAACCCTCAACTGCCTGCTGCCTGCTGATAACATTGAGCTCTATAAGAGTTCGATCAATGTCGTACAATCATGAAACACAATAAATTATATAACAATATTATGTGGGCACTCTAATGTTAACCAAAAGTCTTTTAAAATCCCGTCTGCAAAAACATTTCTAACTGAACTGTATAAGCACCTTTTCACGCCTAAATTGCTGAACCGATTTGATCTACTTTGTTATCTCTGTACAAAGAACTCCCGAGGGAATTCTGAAAATCACAGGAATCACTGATTTATGTTTTTACACAGCTTAAAACTTGTACCGTTTAAGCCGAGTAAATAATTAGCTGTTTCCCACAAATGCCACGAGTGTTTCCCCAATTTTACCCCTTAGGAATCAACTTTCAAAAAGTCCTTCTTGGTCCTCTATAGCAAAAAAACTGCAAAATTTCAAGTTTATACACTCAGCTGTGTGTTGTTGGCTAACCAATTAGGCAGTTACGATATACTATAATATTTTATAGGTACGAGGGTAAATACTCAACTGGAAAGCCAACCATTTTAATCGAAAACTAAATCCGCCCTATACTGGGAAACAAACCTGAGGTCTCTTGATTGGAAAACGATAGCTTTTATTATTATTATATTGTGTTTAAATCTTACTACTATAATTGCTTACTGAGTGCAGATTCTAAGCCTCTAAATAAAAAAAAGTATAGGATTCCAAGAAAACATAAATAATAACTATCTACGTATAAGAGCAACTGGAACTATCAACATTCTTATAGGAAAATATTATAATCTTATTTCATTAACCAAAAATTTTACTAATTAGTATGAGTAACTAGAATTAAAACTTTTATAATTATTAAAACAAGTTAACTCATGGTGATTTTATTTTATGTCTTTGACAATAAACGATGGGAATAATAATTAATTAATTATTATTTATAGGTAATATAAAATGGCAATCAATTTATAATTTCTAAGACAATCGTTCTAATCAAATACCATTATAAATACAAACAGACAGTAAAAAAACCAATAGAGACATTAAAGATTAATGAACCGATATAAATAAAATAATGATCCGTAAATAAAATAATCAATTAAACGAGAGATAATTACGCGCGGGCATAAAAACATTTACAGTAAAAATGGCAGCAAAACAAATATAATGTAGAAGCTCTGTTGGAGGTATAAGTTGACTACTTCAATGCAAATAATGTGATGGGTTAAAAAAAGACATTAGGCAGCAATAATAATTTTGTGAGCAAAAAAAAAATTAAAGGTTTATAAATAGTATCTATGTCATATTTGAGTATAGAATGCTTCATTAAAAAATAACAGATATGAAAAAACTTTTAGGTAATAGAATATCTAATATAGTATACTAGCTAAAACATTAAGTTTTAACAAAGCAAGGCTCACTTTCTTCCGTTTCATGACTAAAAAAACAGTTGCCAGTTTTTTTAACTTTTTTAGTATAGTGCATTTTTGTGTTTTGAAGTCGGTTTTCATTTTTTGTTAAAATTTTCATATAGGTATGTGGGTATTGTGATCATACACGCCTAAATTCACGTCTTTATATAAGGGTTTCTCAGTTATTTATCAGCTTTTTAAGTACACATGTTTTTTTTTTCGTTACATGTAAGCATGAGTTATAGAGGGCTTAAATGAATTTCTCGTTCAACTTTACACCCTGTGTAATCCATTGCTTTAGTTATCTGTTAGTAATCGTTTAACTTCTCAAAGACTTGACTTAAGAAATATTAACAAAGTATACAATATTTTGGTCAACCCTATAAGTAAGCTATGGCTTAAAAGTTCCCGAAGGGTTCTAGAAAATCAGGAACAACGGGTTAAGGTGTCTGGTGTCACGAGCAGAAAAACTAAAAATAAATGTGCGACGTATATAGATAGCCGAAGTGGAAGAACCTACTATAAAGTAAACACATTTTAAGGAGTGATGGGCACCGTTCCTCACCTGACAAGTGGATTCGCATAAATGTAAAAGTGAATGATGTTCACGACGAGCCCGGCGAGCCTGTCAGAGCTTTGAGGAGAGCAATTAATTACAATTTTAATTGAACCAGTCGAGAAGTAGTGTTTTTTTAATGCAAAGCGATGACTGCAATCCTGTGTGCGAGCCGGTAATGCTTTATTTGCAATTCTATTAGGTAAATGTTGATTTATTTAAGTGGATTGTTCAAAATGCCGCCTTTGTGAATGACTATGATTGCTTGCCTTGGCTTCCTGGCTTGTATTCTGAAGGCTAAGGTTCGAATTCTATTGGATACACAGAATAACTTGTACTGATATTTTTATCACTAGGTATAGCGGGTGTTATTATTACAGGTACTAGCTATTCCCCGCGGTTTCGCCCGCACCTATTTCGGAATCCCCGCAGAAATTTCGGGATAAAGTACCTTAGGTCTTATTCTGTACTCTTGACAATGCAAAATTTCAGGACAATTGGCTGAGTAGTTAAAGCGCGATAGCAAAGATATTGAAAGAGAATAGATTGACAATACGCTCGGCCGCTAAGCTTTCCCCTTGAACCACGCAGCGGTCTAATGATCTCATGCTAACAAAATGATGTTGGCAATGCTGTTGGCTAGCAGAGACTATAGTCTATAGATACCACTTGACGGAAAGCGTTGTGATTGGCTATTTGAAATAGGTATACTTTGTGGTGGCTGGTATTTGATTGCGTCGCAACGATGTGATTGGTTTTTACTTTGATCATTCCCCCCGCAAAAATTGGTTGACGTGGATTGCGTAGTAAAAGTTTGTATTGTTCGTTTATTCTCTTATAATGCCTTTGTGTGAAAGCATACAAACAAACAAACAAACAAAATCACATTCGCATCTATTATAATATTATTTAAGTTTCGGGTGAATAGACAAACCTACACTTTATCTTTATAATAATATTATCATTGATTTATTAATATTCCTTTTCTTGCTGCCGCAGATTTTTTTGCTCAATTTAATTACTCGTAGAGCATCTTTATATTGTCATAATGTGATATAGATATTTAACCATACGGCATACGCTCTTTATTTGTAGAAATAATATAAAAGACGATTTTCTTTTATGTTTCATAAAAACACAAAGCTCGATGAGTTCTGTTAAAAAAGTTTATAAACAACTAAGAATATATTGTCACATGTTCATGTGGCAGTCATTCGTAAAATATTCTCCACAGATCATTATTTACGTCTTATCTCCATTATACTCCCTGAAAAAGAACTATAATTGGTGCCACATGTTTCAAACGAATGTTTGAACGCTGTCGACAAATATGTCACCAAGTCGACGTACCTCCGGGCGACCAAACTGTACATTTTTGTCATCAATATAATTGTTTCATTTGTCAGCTGACGCTTTTATTGATAGTTTTTGTTAAATAATAGCTATTTTGCCTGCACATTTATCAGTCATTTTATACAGATTTACTAAGTGGTGAGTGAATTAATTTTATCGTAGATTTTATTAAAATTTTGCCTCAGTTTTATTGAGTGGTAACGGGGTATCTATTTTCGTTACTTATCTAAGGGATATTGTTACCAATAAAGAAAAGTTGTTAATTTTTTATCACCAAACTTTATAGCCCCAAGTAACGGAAGTTCGAAGTGTAAAGGAAATTGAAATAAATCTGCCACAGATGCTCGAAGTCATTCACGCCTATAAAAGAGTATGCTGTGAAAGGGTTATAAAATTTAGCTCCTTTAAATAAAGTACCTATACAAAAATAGAATTACCGCAAGCACTATCACAAGTTCATTTCTTTAAGATACATGTACTTACCTCTACTTAAATATAGATATATTTTTTTTTAAACATCGTGAATGTTATAGTGATGTCGTCAGTCTGAAACTAACATACTGAAATATGGAAGATCTCATAATGTGTACATTTTAAATGTGGACATGTTAACTTATTGGATCTTGGTTATTTTAATTAATGAACAGAATAAGATCGTATTATACCTATTTAAAATGTCAATGTAAACGCTAGGTAAATGCAATAGTTAAATCTTTAAACAGTAATTATACTTCTTTACTCCTATGACTTCTATTGTGACTACTTGACTAGCACAATTATTCCACCAGCGTCAAGTTATGGATCTAACACAAAAGAGTTAAAAAAACAACTGTTCATGAGAGTAAATAAGGCTGACACAATGGACTATCTGTGTCGTATGCATATGACAATTAGGTATAAGTTCGAATATCTGGTCAAAATACCCGTCTCGCGATACCAAGACAAAATTGCGCAAAAACGTTAGTAAACATCTTATGTCAGGAATCGCTGAAAAATGCGTGAATCACTTAAACTTCGTCAAATATATTTCATCTGTGTTTTCACATCGACGTTATCTGCTTACCTCTTAACTGGATTGAGAATAAGGCATGCATGTATATCTATGAAACTTTTGATAATAAAATCTATCATTCTAATAGGTAAGTACATATATGACGATAATGCGTATTCTTTATTCATTTCATAATTTTGATTGCATTGCTTCTAGAGATCATAAACTTGACGACATATTTGTACTAAAAAGTGTGACATATGAACTATGTGAATTGTAATTTCGGTGTGTAATGGTGCATCCCGGACATTATGACTAGGAATTACAGCTACAAAATGGGATGATGTTCAAGGATTAGTGTGACCAATTTACGAAGACGTGAGCTAATATTTTATATTTAAGGGGGATGGTACAAGTTTACCGCTTATACAGATTTTGGTAAATCCATTTATTCTTCAGTAAGAGAAATTCGGTGCCTTTAAGGTTAATTTTTAAGTACATTCATTATGTAGGTACCTAACTGATAAAACCTGCGTACTACTAAATATATTAATTAATTTAAAATGAACTAGTAGATTGGTTAAAAATTCTATTTAACATTAAGCACAAGATTTGAATTCCAAATAAAGTGCGAGATTATGTTCATGTTCATTACAATAAGACATTAGCACTAATCTGTCATGTGATGTTAAATTACCTAACACTTTTTAAAATTCGAATTGTCTACTTTTTTTAAAAATAAAAGCAATTTATTAGCAGAGTTTATTAGCAGAGTATAAGCAATTAATAAAATTAGTAACGTGCATGAACTTTGACACCTTTTCTTCATTTCAAACCCTCGGAAACTGTTGTAATGAAAGCTATCTGTTCAGCGATTTTCATCTCCTTAAAGTAGGTGCCTATGTTATTTAGGAAGGTTGGAATAATATTGTGCACGAGTACCTACATAATACGTCACAATTTGTCTTGGGTATAGGTGAAACGTCAGAGCTCTATTACTGAATTTGTGAGATCATTGCCCGGAACCACCACGTCCTTATTCAAACAGATATACCTAATATTCTTTGTTGTCACTTTCTGTACATACCTTTACCAACATACGATCCGATTTGGACAAAAGGACTACGTCTCTCCACAAATCGAGAGATCCCGGATCCGCTTCTTGATGGGTGCACTTTTTGTGGTCAAAACCAGGTCCAAAAATATACGTATGTTTTTTTTTTATATATATTTTTTTTTAATTTATTGAGTTTAACAAACGGTAGTCATATTATATGTTATATCCAATTCAAATATTTATTGCCTTTATAATACTATATGCAATTTATGCAATTGCTTTTAGTTATTTTCTTATACTAACATAATATCTGTAGTTTAAAACTACGTTAAATTCATAATATTCTTCATTGAAATAGATATTTTTATATTAAACTAGCTGTTCTTAGCGGTTTCACCCGTGGCAATTTTGGAGACCCCGCAGAATTTCCGGTATACCTACATAGTACCCTATGTCCTTTTCTGTAACCCTAACAACGTGCAGTATACAAAATTTCTAAAATTTCATCAGCGTTAATTTCGAAGTGCCCGCGTGAATTCCGGGACAAAAGTACCCTATGTCCTTCCATGTACCTCAGATAACGTGTGTACAAAATTTCACAATTATCGGTTGAGCAGTTAAGGCGTAAAAGCGTAACAGACAGACAAACAGACAGAGTAACTTTCGCATTTATTTTTCGCATATTAGTAGGGATGTACTCTTTTAGTCTATAGTTGAATTTTATGAGGTTAATTTCTTCTCCTAAATACCTACAGCAGCAACGCATTCAATAGATATGTATATATTCTAATAGCTATATTAAATAAGAGGTTTTATTGATTTTTTTACATTTTTTTGTCGGTTGGTAAGTTGGTAATTGGTTCCACATATCACAATGTTTGCTTGGTTTCTACGATACAAGCTTACCTATATCTTATTTTCCGTAGACTTAATTAATGTTTTATTAAAATAATGATACTATAAAACATGCCAAACCTAACGATTCAATTATTTTGGTTTCAAAGAAAGATCAAAGATTGAACTCTACATATTAAACCATAATATCTTACCCAGACACATATCAAAGGAAGCATTATAATTAATTAAAATTAACGTGAATTTCAAAAATCCCTTAAATATAGACGTCAGAAGAATTTTAGTTTGGTGGTTTGAAATAAATAATATTCATCCATAATAATATTATTATAAATGCGGAAAAAAACTCTGTCTGTCTGTCTGTCTGTTACGCTTTCGCGCCTTAATGGCTCAACCGATTATCATGAAATATTACAAACACGTTGATAGGTACAGGGAAGGACATAGGGTAATTTTTATCCCGGAATTCCCCTGGGTCCGCGGGAACTCGGGTGAAGCCCCGTAGAACAGCTAGTATATAGTAAATATGTAATAAATGTATAAATATGTATATAAACTATATAGTTATAATATTAGGTTATAACAAATACCTAACTAATAAATAATAAATAGATACAGAGTAGCGAATAATAGATACTTGATTAGACTCAACTCACGGAAGGGTCTTTAATAAACCATGAGGTTCGAACCGACACCCGAGCGGTCACATGTCTAATCAGTCACAACTGCTTATGCAACCTTAAATCTAACGAAAAACATGCATTTTACGACGAGTGACCCAACCGCAACAAACAGTGCAGTAGGTACAAGTGTCAGAAGTCAAACAATCCATTTTGCGTCAGAACCGTATCGAATAAAACGTTACAAATTTGACCCTGAAATTTCACTCTCTGGAATCTGTAAAGGAATTTCACTTCGACAAATTAGTTAGTGCCCGCGAAATTCGCAAACGAAATAAGGGTGTGTTCAGAATAGGCATCCGGGAACGACATTTGTTATTGTGCGGATTCATTAATCACTGGCGGCTTGCTTTGCGTTACAGTAGCTTACCTCTACGCGTGTGTTGCGAATACGTGATATAAATGTGTGGTATTTGTACCTCACCTATAACAATTATATCTTATCTAACATATAATCTGCACTATGGGGGTGTGATTGGTAATCTTTAAAACTATTGAACAGATTTTTAAAATGATTTTACAAATGTATATCAGAGTAAGATAGACCGTAGATACTTTTTCGTAATAAAAATTTAGAGAAAGTATGCCTATGAGTAAATCTAGAACATATTCTGTGTACCCATCCAAATCCGTCCAGCTGTTTTATACGTGATTAAGTTAAAAAAATCTAAGCACTTTCACAAACACACATTTATTTTATAGTTTAATTTACTCTATTGACAGGAATTCCGAATGTCAGATTAGTAATATGACTAGAATACCATACGATTACTATAAATGGTATTAAAAATGTCAAACCCAATCTAATTAAATACAAGAAAAGAATCGAAGCCATTGTATTTCACATACCTACTGCACGTGGGGGCTATCATCAATAAATTCCATGATTGATTTATCGACTGACGCGTCCTATTCTCAACAGATTCGATATAATTTGTTAGCCAAATAATCCGGGATTTTCATGCGGACCCCGCGTCGCTATAAATAAAAACCCGAAAGCAATAATAGCATGGAGACAATCATAGAGCCCTGGTACACGAAACGGGCTAAATTTCACCCACATTATAGCAAATAATAGCAAACAGTAGGCAACGTGCGGCCACCCCTCGCCCGCTTTGCATCGATATGTTACGCCCGAATTCCCCTTAGGTATATCTAAAATGCACAACAGGAGACCGAATTGAGAAAAAAAAGTAATACAGAAGCGTTAGGGTATGAGCATTGCTCGGCTATAATGTACATATTTATGTCGTAGGCACGTGCTGATTTGTAATAATGGTTTACAAGGAATTCGCATATTGGTAATTGCATCCTGTGAGTATTTTAACATTGTTTGTTCAATTGTGTCATAAATGTCGCTTATTAAATATTTGTGGGCGACCAAGATAAAAGGTACCAGTTCTCGGTATTTAGTTTCCGAGATAAACTTAAATTCCGCGATTTTAATCGATTATTAATTAATGCTCAGTTTTCTTCAATTTAACATATCTTAATCTATAATAATATATAAAAATTTATGTAACAAGCAAGTAGAAGTGTGTTTTTTCTTTCATACAAACTTTTAAAATGCCTTTTCCCAAGCAAGCTTTTTCAGAATTTCAACTTTAAATTTCTGTTAAAATCAACTGTGCCAGTTTTTGTATTTTTTTTGATCCTCATACTATCAATTGACTATTCTAGATACCGAACTTAGTCTTAACTCAATACCTCACTCTACTGGTACTTTTTTACGTGGACGCCCACATTTTATTAAACATTCATCGCCACTGAAAACGATATATATAGGTAGGTAAATACATATTAATTTATTTATGTACCTACCTACATGTTTTTTGTTCTGATTGATTGGCTGATTCATCAACGCCCAGACCTAACTGCAGTATCTAAGAACTTGGGAACAAAGCTTATTTTTATAATGTAGCCTTCCAGTACTAAGAAAGGGGTTTCGAAATTTCAATTTTCGTAAAGGTGAAAAATTGTGTGGAAACCTCGTCACTTCTGAACTTAGGTTGAACGCGGATTGAAAATACCGGTAGAAATATTTTTTTATATTTGTTAATTCTATATAAATCAGTATATTTTTAACTATAGATAGATGCCTTAGTTTACTACTAAAATCTCAGAAACAAATAACTTGTTTACATGAATTTTTATTCAACATTAAATCGTTTGCGCTACATACCGCTTGAAAAAGAAAAGAATAAAGAATAATAAAAATTTTAATGGAACAAATGGCAAACAAATTAAATGTGCAGCACACAAGTTGCGAGACATTCTTTCGTATAATGTTCTAAAGGGAAACTCCGACAAAAGAAGTTAATGTCATTTTTTCGGGTAGCCAAAGCGTAGGGTGGTGTAGAGACACGCTAGCCTCAGGGGACGCAGACAGTGTGCGTCTCTAACTCTATTAAGACGACTGGCTGCGATCAGCGGGGTGGTTTGATCGCTTAGAGGCTATAGCGATAGAAAAACATTTTGTGCTGAGAACCAACATCTGTAGGATAAATTGAGATTTGAGACATTCATTTACGAATTTAGTCTTTGTTACATTGCAGCCGGGAGACACAGCTATCTTCATTTCAAAATAATTAGTTCCATTTGTTTCATTGAATAAATCTATTGAAACACGAACAGGGGAAATAGCGGTCACAAAGACAAAATAAATCTAGGGCTCTTGGAAACGCCGGTAATACCGCTGCCTTAGCAACGTAATCTTGACCGACTTGGAACAATGAAAGTGCATGGAGGTATCAACCGTCTTGATTTATTGTTCAATATCAATAAAATGAAATTGCGGCTTGTAAACTACACTAAGGTTTTATAGTTGTCGGACAGATGTATGTGTGACTGTCTGTGCTGCATCTGTACCTATATGTGGTTATTCGGCGCCTCAAGGGACGCCGGTCCGATGTAACATTGTTACCGAAGTTTTAGCAACGCGGTGGGACATTGCCGGCCCAAATTGTAACCTTAGGGTCACCGTTCCTCTATTTACTCGGCCAAATTACCCCGACCGAAGTAAATACTGACCCTATTATTTAATAACCTCAACAAATAGTTCGCGTTTAATTTTCTCTCTCGGTTATTTTTGAAACAAAAGTCAGACAGAGTTATTAGCTGTCATAACTGCACAGTATGCACCATTAAGTGTCAGAGTTATCGCGTTCCTCAGAGCCGTGTATGTTAATCCATTTAATAATAGGAATGATTCGCAAATCCAGCGTCGTCGCTGTCGTAAATTGATTTAGACGTGCCGCTACAATAATTAGAATCGCATGATGTATGGACGGTCCCGGTAGTCGTACATCCATGGCCATAATCCTGTATACTAAACTTTCGTACTTAATAAATGTGTTGTGCGATAAGTTACTTTAGTTAAATTTTAGCTATAACCTATAAAAGTTGTAAGGAACCCGTTTTTCCTTTTGAATTATAGTATCTATTAATAACAAAAACACTGGAGAAAGAGGTAAAATTTAAAAAAAAGGTATTTACACAATAGAGACTATCTTGCCCAACATTCTAATAAAGTACCACCAACCTCAGCACTTGATCATAAAAACCTAAGTTCATAGTGACCATCTTTCGCCCAAAATAAAGTTTCCGTCGAAGTTACCACTGACCATCCCAGAATAGATATGTTTCATTTTATAAGGAAAAACAATGCTTTCTTTCTGATACATAAATATAATAATTTGCTACGATGTCCTATCGTTTTTCTTTTTTTATTAATGAGAAACAAAGTTCACGTACTGGCTGGTTGTTCCCAGCCGATACATTCGACATAGCAAGAACAATACTCTTTTGTGGAATGGAAGCGGTCCGCTGACTCCGAGCCATTGTGCTACTCTTTCAACCCCGATCATGTCGCTCTATTTTCCATTTATAAAGAGAGACCGATTTATTTCAAAGCTCCCGTTGGCTGTCATTAGATTTTTTACGTGTATTGAATCTGATGTCTGAAAGGATATGTTTCAATGTGAGGTGTATTTAGCTTAAGACTTTAGTAATTCAGTTTGTTTTTACCGTTAAGAAATTTCATAAATACCGATTATTATTTTAAACAAGATAAATCTAACCTAATATTATCGTATTGTATAATTACAAATCTTTAACCGCTTTATTTTAAGCTACATAAACGAGATAAGGAAGAAAAAGTGCTGGCTTTTGTAAAGCGTAATTAATTATTACGGACCTTAGAATACTTATTGTGTGGTAGCCTATAGTAATTAATTCGTTAAATCCACTGGTAAAAATCAACTACGTATGCCCCCAACCAATTTACTATCGCATTAGTTTGGGCTATAGCACAGACTGCACAGATTATTTGAGCAAAATACGAAGCTCAAAATTAACGAACCTGCCATTTTAATTTAACCACCTATCTACTGCGTTTATCCAATTAATTCCATTAAATTGTCCATATCTCTATTTATCGGGGTAAAGGATTTAATTAAAACACACTCTGGCAACTTTTATATACCTAATAGTAATTATAAGAATAAATAAAACTTTTTATACTTGACCGTCACTTAAAAGTTATTTTTAAACTTTGAAGTTCTAAAATAGGGATAAGGAATAAGTATAAATACGAGTAATCAAGTTATGTAAGATTAAAATAAAATTCCTATTTTTAACAATGTCTTAGCACGGTGCTTAAGTGCTTATCGCAGATATCAAACACTAAAAGATGGGGCATTTGAGTGGCTGGCAGGACTCGGGCAACAGGCAGGGCCCACACAGTTAGGCTCAATTTTAAACAATTACCGCTGAGCGAAGGGTAAATGTTTGCGTTCGACTTAGGCCGGGCCGGTGGATTCGCCCACACGCGCGCTTGACAGGTATTCATTACATCCAGAATGCACACGATGCACCATTCACAGAGCTGGCCACAGAGATGCATGGATATTTTAAAATTCGTATGTTAGGTATAAGAATGGAGAATGATTAAAAAGTTACAACGAGAAAAAAAGGGAAGCAAATGGGTGAACTCGTGGGGGCAGGGGCACGTATGATATGGTATTTTTCTTTGTGTAAAAATGTTAAACAATAAACTCATAAGTAATAACGTTGAAACTCTAATGAATGCCGTCTATTGTGTCTTTAGGACTGGTTGTCTACTTCCAAAAGAGCGATACGCATTATATTGTCGGCTCAGAAATTGTCGGTTAGTATGACAAACCTACTGTCAAATTTTTGATATGTTGCAACTTCAAAACGCCGATTTTGAGACAGCTTGTTGACGCTTTGCCCGACTATTGGAAAACTTTACTCAAATAATTTTTTTAATAACACCCAAAGATACTTGTACCTATAACAAAATTGTTATGCATCGGTACTAAGATTTTATTTCTATTTGCCTTGGTCCTTTGAAAAGGACAGATCCTTTTCAATTTGTATTTCTCATTTGATGTTTATTAAAGAATAAAAATACCGCAGTCTTGTTCCAAGACATCCCAAAATAAAACCTCTCCAAAGAGGTGCCAATTAAAAGATGACGACTGTGTATGGTCAACATAATCATGTTGCACTTACAACTTAGCGTATCTACAAAATATTTGCTGTACGTGACAACTCATAGAATAATCTATGTAAGTACAAGATAAATGTTTAACACTGTTCTGTTGTGTCGGGTTTTATTGCCGCCTACGTTCAGCTATCTTTTATCAATCACCTCCCACGTATCTGGCCGCTTAAGCAATACAAACAGCCATGACGTCATAGTTCGCCATCTTTTATTTTATTATAAAATACAAATAAATTTTTTTTTACATTTCTGTGGGTCCCTACATTTTACCTTTTTAATAATTCATTTCAAGTTGTTCAAAGCAATTTACAAAATTTATTGCACTGGTAAAACTTACAACAACAAAACAAATTCCATACAATTACAACATTCCTACTATTTTAAATTATAGCTGCTACATTACAATTACACACAATTACATTTTAGATACACCGTCGAATTCTCATCCTGATGTTTGTTTTCCACGTCAAAATCAAGCTTTATATCGGAAGGTTTTACATTACTTCTGCTTATGAGAACTCTCAAAAATAAATAAATAAGTGGGTTTACAGCTACAATATAACCGAATTATTCTAATATGCATAATGCGGATCTACATCAATAGGATGAAGCACGTACGACATTCCATTCATAAGACGACACGTGATTAAAAATGTTCTTAAAGGATTAAAATTCTTTCACCAACCCTACAATATAGATCCCTTAACTAGCAACATAGCAAGGGGACGTTACTTTCGTAATTTGATACGCATTATGTGATTTATTGAAATAACTCAAACATCTTGGTGTTATATAAATCGCACTTAGGGGGAGATAAAACCTTTTTTTCTTTTTTTTTCCGCCATAGTCTACGAGGTTCATTTTACAAATAATAAATCATGGCGTCATCCGGTAGAAAAACGATATTTAGGTAGGTGTTAAGTTGCCACGCTGCAAGGATCACGCGATAAGGGGAGGCACACTTTAAGTGTTTCTTCAAATGTACTATCTCGAGATAAGTTTTTGTTTAAATATGGTCCTAAACAAATTTTTAATTGGAAGTATTAGAATAGAAAGACTTTCTTAAACACTCCAAAATTAAAAGTACGCACTACACGGTAGCGTTTTATATAAACATTCTTTATTTATCTTATAAATGTATAGCTTCTTTGAATTGCGTGAAGTAGGTACCTATATTCTTAATTGCTGTTCCCCCATTGTGATTTCGGAGTTCGGAGTTCCACATTGTATCGTTTTATGTACCCAGGACATAAAGTATACAATAATTTAGTTAAGGCGTGAACAGACAGGTAAAGTAACTATCACATTTATATTTACGAGTTACGACGTTTAAATATGGATAAAAAACATATAAAGAAGGTCGTTCAATGAACTAGATAGTTAATGTCAAATTAGGGCAACTTGTTTTGCTTTGTGAGTAAAACTAAAACTAGTCCAACATCTTTGAATATCAGAAAAAAGTTAAATCGATATTTAGTCACAAAAGCTAATGTTTTCTGGCTGTGAAACTTGTTGTCCTCCATGTGTCGAGCCCATAATCATTTATTTACTGAAAACAAAATTATTAAACCATTTTTGTTATACTATATAGGTATGGGTAAGTATTAGACTTACAATAGGTACCTATCTGCTGATGTTTTTTTCTTTGTTTACTACTTTTACTTATTTTCTCATGTTAAACACGATACAATGAAAAGATTTGAGAGAGATTCAGAGAGGATTATATTAATTTAGTTTCAGTACAAACCATAAATGTAAAATGTTATCAGCCTGTGGCGAAAACCATACTCGTATCATGCTTGTAGACTCCTTACTTAGTAACGAAGCAAAGCAAAACCGCTTAGTATATAGTTTATCAGCTCTCCGCCATATTGACTCTACCGCCAACGGCGCATGTAGTTAATTATAATTGATAATTTCCATCTCAAACATTTTTTTTGCTTTTGCATTTTTTGTTGACTTCCACGAATGTGGAACAAGGGCGGTTGGACACAGCACAGCGTGCTCTCACATAATTAGCGGGACCCGTATCGCACGCCCTCACCTACTTTACATATTTTGTTTGCGCAAACATAGCCTCTGTTTGACTGTTTAAAATCAAGGATCCCTACTGTCCTGCCGTCCGGCTATGGTCAAAGCAAACGCGGAGAATCATGTGTCGTTTCAAAACGTTAAAAATGTGGCGTAATTTTTAACAATCTAGAGTTCTAGACTCTATAGTACATAGGTACTACATGAAATGAATTCCTATTTCTCTCTTTTTGTTGTTTGGTATTGTAAGGAGAAGGTTCTTATGAAAGAAGTTTGGAGTTCCTGCGGTAATTCCGAAACTCAAGCAGGTAAATCTCCGATAAAGTTGGACCGATTTTGACGGGACTTTCACTGCTAAATTAGCTGATGTTATAAGAATTAAATTAGGCTACTTTGGAGCGTTGCTCGCACTAATTCTTGTTCAACAATTATTTCATTCGCCTATGTGTATATATTATGTACACGTTCACATTATCTCATGATTAATAAATTAAGAATATTCAATATTATGCCCAATTTTTTATTCTTTTTTTTGCTTATTTTGTCTGTTCGTCTGTGATTAAACATGCACTTATCACACTACCAGATCTAAAAACTTTCATGTTTTTGTAAGAATTTTTAGTCCTTTAGATATACATACCGAAAAGTGTAAAAAGTAAGACCTTTGATTATCCAAATCAAAGAATCAGATAGACGTTGTGACCAAAAAATTACATATTAAAAAATAACATATTATGGCAACGTATTTAAATTATGTATAAGTGTGATGGAAAATATTCAGTATAATTAATATTATTAACAAAATTCAAATATAAAACTACTTGTTGGTTGATTCTCATCGAAATTTGTATTTCGGATATATAGATAAGGCGATTGTGTCCTTCCATTGCTTTAGTGCCCCTTTGATGGGCATAAAGGGATCGTGTCGGTCTTTGTACAGAGGGATTTACGTAACATTACACAACAGAGCCTGTGAAATGCTACAATGTGCGTCAGAACCGGGGCCTACATAAACAACTGAAATTTAGGTTGCCACAAGGCATAAAATATGAAATTATGATTAAATCTGCTCGACCTAATGATAATTCATAATAACAATATTCATTAAAATGAAGATAATATTATTTTATGCCCTGTGTTTTTTTTATTAACCAAAAATAAAGGAGTTGTTTTCAATTTTTAATTTGAAACGCGCAAAAATGTTTTTTTTTTTTATGAATATAACCTGGTATAGAAATAAAAGTCCTTGGGGCAAACTTGAAACAACAGTTATCAAATCAGTAAAAAATTAAATTACTAAAATAATATTTTCCCCTTGATTTATTTGAACAACGGTGCGCTCAATTATACCTAGTTATATAACATTAGCTGTGCCCCGCGGTTTTACCCGCATGAGTTTCGAATTTACTTTTTAAACCTTCCCTGAACTTCTACAAATATTTCAAGATCAAAATTAGCTATTTCTACTCAGTCATTCTGGAGGTTTAGCGAGACAAACGAATACTTCAGATCTTAAACTATGCTAAAACCAAACGCTGAATACCTACATTCCAAATTAATCAGCAAGGGCAGGCTTTTAGTTCTCCAAAAATAACTGTACCTACTTACGGTACTATTACTTTCTTTAAACAAATATCAATGAAATTTATGTTTTAGCAACAATATCTTTTGCACTCTACTAAGTCCAAAAGATGACCTTGTTCTCTAAAGTATTTCAAAGGCCGAAATATTAATTTAAAGAAATATTTTTATTTTAAAACAGAAAATTACAATTTATTCATTATACTTTTCCTAACTCTACATTTCACATTTCATACAATATGTACCTAAGCAAGATTAAGGAATGCTCGCCTTCGTGCGATATGTCTAATGCCCAATGATTTATGAACTATAGTACTCGAGTATTTGCTTTTTCCGAAGGGCGTCCCACTTGGGGTAGATAAAGCACTCGCAATAAAAGGCACTACACATTAGAACTAAAACCAAACTTTACCCTCGACTACGTTTATCTTTAACAGTTACCAGACATTTCGACTTTGACTTCGTCTTCCTCTAGAATATTTAAAACCATAATAGAGTCCGTATGTATTTAAGATTATACAAATAATTTTTATGACTAATGTATCTGAAATCATTACTTATCTGTAATGGTTTCCAAAAACAGTTTAAGTGTGTAAAATACTTTGGAAATAAACACAATTTAATCACTAATTTTGTGGTTAAGTTTAGAGAAAATTACTAATCATTCGATAATAGTCTCTCACAAGGTATGCTCTTAGTTATACAGTAAAGTAGTTCTACTTTGCAACTAACTTTTATTCCTTCATTGTTGATGGTTCAAGCTGTTTTATTCCATGATAAGAACAATTTCAAACACATATAATGTTTAAGTGTTCATTTGCTTTTCGATCAATACTTTTGATATCGTAGTACCTATATGGGTTGTTATATTGATGATGTAAATAAATTAGTAAACAAATACTTATGCCTGTGAATGAAACTTTATTTATCTACTATTATATACCTAGTAGGTACTACTGCATAGTCAAAATTCAAAGTAACATTCAGTTAAATTTCTACTCATTCCTTTTGTTACATTTTAGCTTCCAGTACGATTATCTGTTTTATAATAGTATCTTCTAGAGTGTTAATTGCAACAATAATTTATTCAAAATCATCATTAGCCGGTACAATGACGTACCTATAACAAATCAAATGTATGAATCTCTATTGTTACAACATAAAATTACTGTTCACATTATGAAGAGCGCATTTCCCTTGGGTTGCGCCGGCCATTAACGCCAACTGTTCACAATGCTCCTTACCTATCGCAGCTAATATATTGCACACGCGGTCCCACTGTGTGGATATGCTGAGTTATGATTAAGCTCACGCTTGCGGCTTTCATCATGCTGAAATTTATAATAGTCATGATAATATGTGTGCGATTGTTTTAAGCAATCATGCATGGATTAGAGATGCTCCATTCTCTACTAGAACTAAACTGACGGATCTCATAAAGAATTACAAAGGAAGTTAGATCAAATGCTCTAATGGTGGCGCGCCTGCCCCGCCTACATGTCCTCTCTAGTTAATTTATTTGCTCTGTGGGGAATACCTACTATAGTAGATTTTACAACAAGTGCACAAAACGAATCATATTTATTCGAGACTTTTAGCCGCTCGAGCCGAAGGCGAGGGCTGATAGTAATGTCGAGGATAAAATGGTTTTGTGGACGAGTTATAAACTCTGCTTTTCACTTCGATTGCGAGAAAATAAAACAGTAGTATAACATAACATTTCTTTAGTTAAAATTAAAAGTACAATTAGTACAGTGTTGAATACTGAAGGAAATTGTTTTTCAGCATTTTAACCGTATTTATGTCTTAAAAAATACAGAAGGCAAATAAACAAAATAACAAATTTACAAATTCTATCTATGAACTTCTTATTGTGTTTGGCTGTATGGCTCATTTTCTTTGCTTTAATATAGATACATTTATGAGTAGATACGTTAATGCACTTGTGCACACAATTCGTTTTTGTGCAGCCTATATCCTGCACAAACAAGCACTTTCAGAGCATGAGAAGTAAAAAAATATAAATACACAAATTTTAATTAAAAGATTAAAAGTTATTTCTTAAACATGCGCGGAAATATTGTCATTACTTTTGAATAAAGAACACGCGAAGTATCATATTTACGTATACTAAAAAACCAAAATCACTTCCCGGCGCGTTCTTTGAATTTGGAACGAAGAGCGCGCCGGCAATGTTGTATGAAACGGTGTGCTGTTTGAATTTAGAACTCTTTCATCTATCGTACACATTGCGTTCTCGTGACTGTATAGCCACAGATGCGTTTACCTTTCGGCACAAACTGTATAATAAAAAATAAATTTGCGGTAAAGCGGAGTTCGTTGTTATTTTGTTAATAGATTAAATTTATTATGTAAAAGGCCCTTTTTTATTTCTTTGCAATTTTTTTAAGAAAAGCGCTATATAATACTATATATGAGTAGGTATATATTGTATGTTCTGGACCACTTCGTTCTTTCGCAATGAGCGAGCACGTGCTCGCTCGCGAAATCACTCCGATGGTCCAGACCATACAATATATACCAATCAAAATGATTCACTTGTCGGATCGATCATGCAAAAACAATTATCGCTCGCAAAATCATTCCAGTGGTCCAGGCCCTGGACCACACAATCAAAAAGATTCATTTGTCGGATCGATCATTTGTCAGATCAATTACAAAAGATTTATCTGTGGAATGATAATACAGCGAAATCCATACCATGAAACGATTAGACGTCTGGTAGTTGTCATGTTTTGACTTAAAAATAAATGTAACTAACGAAATAGCACACTACTGACTTGACACGTGCATCATGAAGTTTGTTAAACAGTCACAATCGTTAAATATTGATAATGTTTTTGTCGAAGTAAAAAATACCATGTCACGTCATGGAAGTCTTCTACCTAGCACTGTACGATGCATCATTTGTGGACCGTCGAGCTGTGGGAAAACAAATTTGATGATTGGACTACTTTTGCACGAAAACGGGTTACATTATCGAAATGTGTATGTTTATTCTAAAACATTACAACAACCAAAATATGTGTTTTTAGAAAAGGTTTTGGAACGAGTTCCGAATGTTTTATTTGAAAAGTATCGTGATAAAGATGAAGTTTTAAGTCTACAAGATGCTAAACCCTACTCCGTGATTGTATTTGACGACGTTGCATGTGAAAATCAAAATAACATACGAGATTACTTTGCAATGGGCAGACACAAATATATTGATTGTTTTTATCTCAACCAAACATATAGTAAAATCCCTAAACAGTTAGTGAGAGATAACGCGAATTTAATTATACTTTTTAAACAAGATGAAACCAATATGAAACATGTTTATGATGAGCACGTTAATACAGACATGACGTGGGGTCAATTTCGCGAAATGTGTTCAAAGATTTGGATCAATCCTTATAATTATTTGGTTATAAACAAGGATTGTACTAAAAATAATGGTTGCTATAGAAACAAATTAGACACTTTTGTGGTGTTCGACTAACAAAGAACATAAATAATACCTTTAAATAGAGGAACGCATGTTTTAAACTTCATTCGTTATCGGATGCTAAATCAATAACGACTCGTCCGGTTATAATGGAAAAATCATTAAAAAGACGAATTGTTGATGCTGCAGAAGCAGTTAAGAAAAAGGTGCGAAAAATGAGAAATGTCGAAATTGAAAATAAACGTGCATTGGAAACCGTGTTCAAGCCGGTCACAGAACCTCTTGCTCAATTTACGAAAGCTAATGAAAAAGCAACAAAACAAAAGCTGATTGAAAAATCTGAAGGCAACACCAACCATAACACCGGTACTGTTAAAGACACCAAGGATGAGAGCAGTGATAATTATTATACAGATAATTCAGAATCTGATTTAGACACAGACCCCTCAGTTTCATCCGTTATTGATACAACTCTCGATGATAAAAATACCTCATCATGGTCTGTGTCTTCAGAGGCGTTAGATGATGTTGTATTTGGTGTTAGATCAGAAAAAGGAAAACTTATGTTAGGTTCATCTCCTATAACGATCGGTGATCGATTTATATCTGTAGCTGGACATAAGTACGCTACCACTCCTGGCTTAAAACAATTGTTGCTTAAAAAAGATATCGATTTAAAATTAATTACGGATAGCGACATGAAAAATTACAAAACTATGTTAATGAACACAAACGCTCACCGTCGAGATTACGATTCAAAAAAACCCATCAAAAGTAATAAAGGACAAAAATACGTACAAATCATTAGACCTCTGTTTAATATAAAACAAACGAAAGGAGAAGGCTTACCGTCAATGAAAAAAATACGAAAAGATGTCGACTTAGTATACTGGGACGATCCTAATGAATTGGTGGAACGATTAAAACTATTGATAGCATCACGAGAAGCTGGTAACACCGGACTTGACAATGAAATCATTTCTATCATAGAAGAATTGCGTGAAAATGGACTCATTAATGCGTAAATAAAATAAATATGTGCATTACTAACGATTAGTTTCATTTTATATTTACTCTCCCTAAGTAGCAGGTCCTATCTTAAAATATGAGTATAGACAAATTTGGTCATCATATTCATAAAAGAATACGTTTTTCAGAGTTTACATTTAATGACAAGGTGTTAATGAAATCTGAAAATGGTGATTATGATCTAAAAACAGCTAGACTTAGAGGCATCAAATTTCCTATAGAAGCATACGATGCGGTTAATAAAGAGTATGTCGATCAATTACATGATATGATTATAAAAGAATTCAATAACCTTGTTGAAAATATGCGTTCACAAATTATAATTGACATTACAAATACCGTTACATCTACTTTAAAAGCATACAATGCTTTGTTGAGATCTCATAATGGAGATTATGATTTACAAACATCTAGACTGAGAGGCATCAAACATCCAGTAGAAGCAGATGATGCTGTTAACAAGGAGTATGTAGACCAACTAAACACCAAGATGTTTAAAGAATTCAATGGCCTTATTGACAGCTTACGTTCTCAAATTGATGAGTCTACTTTAAAAGCAACGTCTTTAGGGTTAGTAAATCAGTTGGAAGAGAAACTGAACAAGAACGGGGTGGACAACGAGATTTAAAGTGCATTACAAAATGACAAAACAGGAAGTAGTCAATGAAATCCACAAAGTCGCTCGAAAAAACTTTACAAGACGTCCTGTTTTTCTTAAGGGAATCGATGATTTGTGGCAAGCCGATTTGATAGATATGCAATCTCTTCGAAAATATAACAACAACAATAAATATATCCTTATAGTAATAGATTGCTTTACAAAGTATGCCTGGGCTGAACCGTTGAAATCAAAGAAAAAACTTGATGTAACTCAAGCTTTTAAACATATTTTAATCCGAAGCCAAAGAAGGCCGCACAATTTGCAAACCGATATGGGGAACGAGTTCTACAACGATTCGTTTCAAAAGCTTATGAAGACGAATAAAATTATCCATTATTCGACGTTTTCTATAAAAAAAGCTTCAATTGTTGAACGTCTTATCAAAACTATAAAGCAAAGACTGTTCAAACACTTTAGTCTGATTGGGAGTTATAAATGGTCTGACAAAACTTTGAATAATATTATGCAGTCTTATAACACCACAAAACATCGCACCACTGGTTTTAAGCCTGCAGAAATTAATAAAACTATAGAACCAGACGTAAAAAGAAATATTAATAAATTACACTCTTTTCCATCTGTACCACAAAAATCTAAATTTAAGGCTGGGGATTGCGTTCGTATTAGTAAATACAAAAATTGTTTTGAAAAGGGATATACTCCTAATTGGTCTACAGAATTATTTACTGTAAAGAAAGTAAATAATACCATTCCACAAACGTACCACATTGAAGATCAACGTAAGCAGCCTATTTTAGGAAGTTTTTATGAACAAGAACTGCAGAAGACTAACTATCCTAATGTGTATTTAATAGAAAAAGTGTTGAAAAAGAAAGGGAGTAAGATATTCGTTAAATGGTTAGGGTTACCTCCTGATGAAAACAGCTGGATTGATAAATCCACATTGTTAAGTTAAGAAGATATAAAACTATAAACAGTATCGTTACTTTAGTCATTTTACTACGAGTCATGCAAGGTGGTGGACTCGTTAACAATTTAATAAATAACTTACCTTTTGAGATTCATATACCTGGGTATAATTACTGTGGACCAGGAACAAAACTTCAGAAACGTTTACAAAGAGGTGACCGCGGGGTTAACAAGTTGGACGAAGCCTGCATGCACCACGATATTGCCTACGCCAATAACACAGATTTACCTAATCGTCACAAAGCGGATTTACAATTGTTAGACATGGCTAAAAAGAGGTTAGAAGCAAAGGATGCAGGGAAAGGTGAAAAATTGGTCTCATGGCTGGTTAGTAAAGCGATGAAAGCTAAAGTCAAATCGGGTTGGGGAGTTAAATCATTCAAACATTTTGTCACGAAAATTCGTTCACATGTTAAAAAGCTAAAACCAAAAAACCATAAAACGCTGATAAACCTGTCTTATGCAGCTGCTAAAAGAATGATTCCGCTAGCTCGTCAAATCAAATTACCTCGAGTGATACCAATACCAAAAACCGGAGGAATATTACCACTTATCCCAATATTTGCGGGTTTATCAGCTCTAGGCGCTCTGGCGGGAGGAGCGTCTGGAATTGCAAAAACTGTGAATGATTATAAATCTGCTCAAAAGAATTTGCAGGAGACAGAGCGTCATAATAAAACCATGGAGGCTATAGCACTGGGAAAAGGCTTATACATAAAGCCTTACAAAAGTGGGAAAGGTTTATACATAAAAGCTTCAAAAAACTAACTACGCTACCTAATCGTGCTTTGACAAATGTAGACATTTTGAAGTACGCTGCAAATATTCCGCATTTCCGAGGTGTTTACATGAAAGATGAATTACCCAGAAGTCCGAGGAAGATTGAATGTGGTATTGTTAACCTAGATGATTCGAAGAATGAGGGAACACATTGGGTAGCATATGCAAAACGAAATAATTATTGTGAATACTTTGATAGTTATGGTGATTTGAAACCGCCATTTGAATTAGTGAAGTATTTAAAAAATATGAACATTTTTTATAATTATACAAGATACCAAAAATTTAACACTGTTAATTGTGGTCATTTATGTTTAAAATATTTATGGAAATTTTGGAATAAAAAAGTATAAAACATTAAATTTTGTTTTAGTCATGTCATTTGCAAAATGTCTTTAACACTATCAATTACGGGAAACTCATCAATTTTAACTACTTATTACTCTCCCACCCTACAACTTAATGGAGAATATGAGTGTGCTCTGTTATATTTATCTACATTTAATTCAATTCCAAATATTGACTATAGAAATAATAAATTTTACTATGGTACTAATGAAGTAATTACTCTACCGGAAGGAGCCTATGAATTGCAAGATATCGGTGACTATATAAAATCAGAAATAAAAGACGCAACATTTCAACTTCACTGTAATAACAACACATTAAAAATATCCATACACTGCACCAAAGATATTGATTTTACCAAGACAGATTCTCTAGGAAATTTGCTGGGCTATGGAAATAAGTTTCTGAAAGCAAATAAATGGCATGTTTCACATCTGCCAGTGAACATTTTGCCTACGACCGTGGTGAGAGTCGAATGTGATATAGTGAGTGGATCATATATAAATGGTGAACCAAGCCATATTGTTTACGAATTTGCACCTAACGTGCCGCCTGGATATAGAATCATCGAAGCCCCTAAAAACGCGATATATTTCCGAATCAATCAAAGTAATATCAACTGCATCCATATTAGATTTTTGGACATAAATAATAACTTAGTCAATTTACGTGGTGAAGAAGTGCAACTTTTCTTGCACTTGAGAAACATTAGTAAAAATAATGATTGATTACAATAAATACGTGTCTCGAAAATCAAAAACTATCAGTTCTGCGCGAGTAACCCTCAACAAAACATCTCCTTATAGGAAAAAAAATAAGTTAATTCGAAAATCAAAAATCGTCAGTTCTGCGCGAGTAACCCTCAACAAAACATCTTGTAGGAAAAAAAATAAGTTAAATAAAGATAATAAAGCGTTCCTTAAATTAATCGGATTATTAAAATGAATATCTTAGACGTTTTATCTGTTCCATCTTACGACAATTCCGTTGAAGGAGTCGAATTCCATTCATATAAACCATATGTAACAAGTTTCAACAGGAATGATGAAATACGCATTCCGATCAACCAACAAGATTTGTACATATTGCCATCAGCGAGCACTTTATACTTGGAAGGACAAGTTGATGTTAAAAAACGCGATACTAAAGAGCAAGTAAACACTGTAAATTTTACAAATAATTCTCTTCTTTACCTATTTCAAGATATTCGGTATGAGTTAAACGGAGTTGAAATAGATAAAATAAAAAACGCAGGAATAAGTACTACAATGAAAGCGTTGGTTTCAATGAATGAGAGTGAATCTAAAATGTCAAGAGCCTGGGGCTGGGATATAGGCGGTATTACAAATACTCACCGAGGCAGTTTCGCAGTTTCCATTCCCCTCAAAAATATACTTGGCTTCGCTGAAGATTATCAAAAAGTTGTGATCAATTGTCGGCACGAATTGATATTGTTACGAAGCAACACAAATTTAAACGCTGTTAAACTTAACAACGATGAGGTTATTGAAGACGTAATTATAAATAAAATAATTTGGCGGGTACCACACGTACGAGTTTCAGATAGAGAAAGGATTAATCTTCTCAAGTATTTAGAAAAAGACCGACCACTCCAGATTGTATTTAGAAATTGGGATTTGTATGAATATCCAGCTTTACCTAAAACCACTAAACATACGTGGTCAATAAAAACTGCATCTCAAATAGAAAAACCACGATATGTAATTATTGGATTGCAAACGAACCGAAAGAACAATGCAAGTTCTGATATGGCGCAGTTCGATCATTGTAACCTAAGTAACGTCAAGGTGTACCTTAACTCAACTTACTTTCCATATGAAAATTTAAATATAAACTTTGCAAATGACAGATTTGCTTTAATATACGAGCAATACGCAAGATTTCAACAGTCGTATTATGGAAGGCGATCAGAAGCTTTGCTAAGCCCTAAGCAATTCAAAGATTTAACGCCATTGTTCGTTATCGATTGCTCCAGACAAATTGACAATTTGAAGTCAGGGCCTGTTGTCGACGTACGCGTTGAACTCGAAGCAGATTCTGAGATACCTGATCAAACTTCAGCCTACTGTCTTATACTCAACGATTGCATTATCGAGTATAAACCACTCAGCAGCACGGTGAAAAAACTATCATGAATCCTGACATTATAATAGCCGATCTTCAAGGTTTTAAAGATGCGAATAATAAATTCATTGTTAAAGAAGTGGCAATTGCAACAAAATACCAAACACAAACATTTTTAGTTAAACCACCATACTCCTATAATTTTTTAACATTCGAAGAAAAAAAGCAAGTTCAGTGGTTGCAACGAAACAGAGGTATTTACTGGAATGAAGGCTATATAGATTATAGAGAGTTTCAACGAGTCATCGCTCCTTATTTAGAACATAAAAAGGTCCTAGTAAAAGGAATCGAAAAAATCAAGTGGATCAAAGAATTATGCTCTAATTGCGAAGTTATAGATTTAAGCAAGAAACTTGAAGAAATAGGATTTTCAAACTTTTCTACATTACATAAAGTGTACTGTACTGATTTATTCAACCATAACTGTGTTAATCATAAGAAATATTGTGCGTTAAAAAATGTAACTTGTTTAAAATTATGTTATTTAGAAAACTATTTTAGTAATTGAAATCTATCACTTTTAATTTTTTCATTAAAAATAATTAATAATAACTTGGTTTTTTATTAAACCTTACCCTCGTATAGTATTATGAAAACACCGATTTTATTAGACCATTGTTTTATTACAAAAACATATATGAATATAAATATAGTCATCTTACATAAACAAATAACAAATTTTACACATAGCCGTTATACTATCGTTGAAATTTTGTTAATTAATGCTTCAGTACCATCCAAAATATTATTTGTAGCACTTTCATCCTGAACTGGATATTGAGCCGTCACTAGCGCCATCGACTTGGATTGCCAACATACTTTGTCTTCCTCTACGTTATTTTCTTCATCTTACTTATTAATTTTACATGTATAAACATGCACTATAGCCGCATATTGTTTTTGAAATTTTGTTAATTAATGCCTCAGCATCATCCAAAATATGATCTGTTGCACTTCCATCCTTAACAGGATATTGAGCCTTCACTAACACCAACGAATTTTCTGGATTGCTTACGTCAGTAATGCTAAGTTTAATTAGCTTTGTTGTTTTCCTTAACGGCTCCCTGCTGGCTACGAATGTGGTGCCAAAGCTCCTCTTTTTAACACTCTGCTTGCTCAATGAACTGCATGCTCCATCTTCGTTCTTGTTAAACACCTCTTCAAAGGCGGCTTGTGTGGTTTGTGAAAGCAACGTTGGCTGCAGCTTTCTGGACTTTTTCCTTTTGCTGACTTCAGGAAATTCTTGACTAAACCCTTCTAGAGGATCTTGTGCGCATTGTTCATCACTAGGAGTAAACATGATCTGAAACAATCAAAAAATTATAATCGGTCCACTTATCAGAATAATAGTAGGTACTTAACAAATAAAAAATGCATGCTTACAATTCCAAATCGATACGAAGCTGATGACAGTACCTCGGTCGAGCGCGTCTCGGTAATGACTGTTCGAGGAGCTAAACAAAACTACAGTGCCTATGTGTTGAAGTTTCCAAGTTGGAACATGTCTAAACATGTTACTGTTTGTACAAGCACGGAGACTGATGATCATATTTCTATGTTGTAATGTTATATGTTATTATTGTGATTATAATGAAACATGTCGGTACATGTTCAAACAGCAACATTGTATTTGTATCAAAGTGAAAGTCAAATAAAACTCTTGGTTTTAATGTAATTTAAAATTTATTTATATTTCAGAAAACACTAAAATTAACTTACACTGTATTCATATTTACTTAATATTAATACATATTATCTATTACATAATATTGCTTACAATTTCGTATATAATTATAATAATCATTATCCTACGGATAATAAAAACAATCTTATTTCTACCTAATATTTTATAATACTCTATATTAATAGTTTCATTCTATGAAATAGTGAAAAAAATTAAGCAGTACAACCAAATATTGTCTGATTACCCCAGGCGATGGTTGTCACCTTATCTGATTCTAACAACCGCTTATCATCATTGGCTGAAAGAGCAATTTTATTTACGGATTGAGTAAATATTTCATGCTTGATTGTTTTAAACAAAACGTTTCTTTTTCGAACGACATCACAATTGTATAAGACATGTTTATAGTCTGATGCATGCAAATTTTTAATTACATTTCGTTTTGTTCCTTTTGCTTTTTTAATCGTTCTATCTGAAGTTTTAATACAATAAAGCTTTGACCTTAACCCTACAAACTCCTTAACTATCTTACCACCCATTTCATCCTTAAACAACCCAGGAATCTTTTTGTTTACAATTGGCAAACCAAACTTGTTATTGTAATCGTAACTGCTAGTATCAAAATATTTTAGAAAATTCATTTTAAAATCTCTGTAAACATCTTCTGTCTGTATATTGTAAATAAAACTATCAGTATCAGTATAACATACTTCAATACGATTTTCGTAAAATGGCTTTATTACTGAGTAATGGAAGTCATACATATGACTTTTAGAAAGTTCGAGTACAGCAAATCCAATGTAGATCGGCTTGTTTAGAACAACCCTTGAACGTTTCATTTGTATTGCTACTAGGTCGTCAGAAAATATTGATGCGCTGTGAAAATTTGGGTTGGCTATCAACTTCTCGGCACCAATAAATTTTTTTGTTTGGTTATTCATGTCTGACCACTTATTTATCAATCGTACATCTACCCATTGTTCTGTGTTTTCCAATGTTTTTCCAGATATACTATTATTTAACAACTTAAAAAAATCTTGTTCAAAAACAGATTGAGCTCTTTGACGCAGCTCAGTATTAAGGTCTATATATTGTTTTAAAAAATTACTTTGTTTGAAAGTTATAGCTCGATGGATTTTTCTTAAAACCAAACCGTGTTCTAAGCATTTTTTAAGGTGAACGTAATGAATAACGTAGTGATATTTGTCATATAAGTTGGGTATTAATTTTTTTGTTTTTCCTGTGGGAGATTTAATTTTTTCAGGACAAAATGGAAAATCATTGTGTTGGGTGTGTAAATTTGGAGGATAAAATAAATCAACCTCAAGAATAAAGCCATTTTCAGCGTCATCCGTAATGTGTACTATATTTACCTCTAACTTCTTAATTTCACTATCGCTTAAAAATCTGAAGTCTGAATGAGGTAATGTTTGACACATACTATATCCATACAAATTATTACAATCTAAATACATAATGTACGAGCTTGGCGTAGAGGGGTCAAAAGTTTCCAGATATCTATGATTAGCTTTAGCGTGTCGTTTGGAGCACATGCACACGCCACCTCTAATACCTTGTTGTATCAAACGAAAAATTTCTAAATCACTTATAAGTTCCAACCGAACGCGAGTTTTTAAAAGCATTGCATCAAATGAAAGACTTGGTGCAGTAAGATAAAAGGCGGGATCGAGTTGATAATATTGTTTACATGTTAATCTAAAATTTTCATAGATATCAGTCAACAAAAGGACGTCTGACTCGAGATACAAATCAGTAAATTGACCCATATTATTAATAGAAAACTCAAGCCACATCGCTCGAGCGTGTTCGTAATCTTCATCGGTAATTGACTCATTCGTAAGCGAGTTAAAAAAACGGTCTTTAGACGGTAAACAGGTATCAGCATATCGTTCCCAACTAGACATGTAATCATATGGATACACTCCTTTTCGAGTGAGCAGATTAAAGTGTTTTTCATCAGGATAGTAAGATTTTAAGTATCTAAATTCATCCTTTTTCATGGTTGCGGCTAACTTTTCTATGCTTGTCCCCAAAAACTTGAATGAATCCACAAATCTTATTTGAAAATAATCTTGTCCAGAAATCGGAATAAACTTTGTGAAAGAAATATAGTTTTCTTTTGTTTTCGGTATTACCTTAATAGACCCAGGGGCTTTTCCTAATTCTTTGATAAAAAGATGACAATCATAACCAGACAGGTTATGAAAGACAACAGGCAAGAACTTTGGTACTTGATATTTTAAATTACAGTAACTATGAGCAGCGCCACGGAACTGTCCTGTCAAATGACAATGATCACGAACTTTATCTACTGTTATTAGACCCTCGCAAATGTGACAAGTCTCTGCGTTCTCATAATTATAAGCATCAGTATCAGTAAAAACCATAGGCACGTTTTTATTTAATATTTCGCAGATTTTCTTTGCATCGTCACAAATAGATTTAACAAACTTATCAGCACAATCACGTCCTCTATATGAGGTTATGTGGTTGTATCTTGAATCTACTGTACAAACGAGGTGATAGGCAAAAGCTACAGGTACATGTCGCTGTTCAGTCACTGTAGAAGATTTTAACGGATCGGGTTCGCAACTATCGTAAGTTTCGAGCATAGCTTCAAAATCTGCATAAACAACAAAAGGAACGTTTTGCTTTCGGTCATAATTTTTAAATTCTATAAAGGAACCTTTTGGAGGTAATTCGGTAGCCACACCTCCGCAGATATGAGAACATAACTGATCGTTCGAGTTGAAAAATTGTAAACAATGGTCGCAAAAGTGCAATTTGTTACAATGCTTAGTAATTTGACTTCTAACAAGACGCGACAGATCCTTTATCAAACAGTAATGCGACATATCACCTTCTTCAAGATAAAGTAAATGAATAACTTTTTTGTTCAATGCGTCTGATTTGTAAAGTGGACCGACCACTAACTTCTTATCATTTAAACCGTATACAAAAATACATATATGCGGATTGTTCTGTTCAAACCGAGCGATGTCTGAGAAACTCATTGGGAACGATAAGCCATCCACGTTCAACACGTCATTAAATTTAGGATATGATGAAACTCTATCAGAATGACGTTGAGCAGGATACAAAGCAGCAGTTACTGACCATAAAAAACAAAAATTATCATTATTCTTTATATTTAAACAGGCTTTCTTTGATTTGATTAAAGCCGGCAACTCAATGAAACTTGAACCACGCAAAGGCTGGTATTTGTTTATGTTAACTTCTAAATGGGAATTATGCAAAAATGTCCAACCACTATCACGCTCTTGAAATTCACTTGCTTTTTTGATCAAACTGGTTTTTACCTCGAAAAATAAAGTATCAAGATTGCAATTTTGATAAAGAGTAAAATTTTTCGTGCCAAATGATTTTATCTCTTGGGAATCATTTTTTAACAAGAGAAAAACTCCAAAATATTCGAAATTGGCCTTGACACAGTGATGTTGCTTAAGTGACATTTCAATTAACGATTTGATTTTAGTTTGTATATGATCTAAAAAACTTTCTATTGAAGTCTGATCCTCAGAATCCGATGATGTAACTTTATATGAGGCTATTCTGTTGCGAAAAGCGGAATTAATTTTGAGGATACCTTCACTTAATATAGAATAATTTTTATTTTTATGATCAGTACTTCGCAAGTGACCTATCCAACGAACACGACTAACAAAAACTTTGCAATCTTCACAATACGGCATTATGTTAAATTACTATGAATGACACTAAAAACTAAAACTAAATGGAGATACTTCGCAGAAGCTTGTGAAATAAATACAGTGTAGGTAAAAATAATTTAAATTATCTACTTAAAACCTTTGTCACTAAAAAATACAGGTTCGCTATCAGTAAACAGCTCGTGTGCTTTGTGCATAAACTTTTGCAAGGCTCCCCATTGCGAAGTATCCCGATTTAATTTTAATTTCAAAGCCACTTGCGCTGACCGCCACCGTTGATCTGGCTGTGCGGTCGCAGCCTCTTCAGTATTATAAACTCGTACCTCTATATAAAAATCTCCTTCCAGATGTTTATCCCGGCGAACTTTCCCGCCGGGGACTCGAGTGCTGAGGTAGGTCTGGAGGCCGGTGTTGGTAGACAACTTATTTGTTTGTTTTGTCACCGGCTCCAGACCGAAGAGGCCTCGTTCGTATTCCGAGCTGTCAAAAAATAAAATAAAAAAATGTTACACAACTTAAGCGATATTACCCATTAACTACCTAAAAGTCTAAAAGATAAATAATGAACAAGTTAAATTTTAAAATCAATTTTTTAGTTTGTAACTTATAATAAATAAGTTGGTTCACAGTAAGCGGTTAATAAGGCTACTGCTGTATAAAATATATAGGAATGTATAGTATAAAACACTCAAGCCACTACAAAAATTGTCGTGGTTCGATAGCAAACAGATGGACAACACGGCATAACACACAAGAAATAAAGTTCAAAACAGACATTTCAAAATACTAATAGGTATTCAATGTAAAATTTCTATTTACCCACCTCGTTGAGGTCGACGCACTCCTGCTGTCGCTGCTGCGGCTACTGGTGTCAGGCTTCTTTTTGGATCTGTAAAATACATTTTAATTTTTCATTACTAAATGTTAAAGACAACTATTGCATAAATCCCCCAGTGCAACATCATATTAAACTAAAAAATCTCATTAAACAGTGCATAAACAAATCTTACCTAACCGACAATGCCGAAGCCTCTAGCGCTCTTTTCGGTGCCCTTTTTTTTGGCTTTTCTACCGGCGCGGCAGCCACTGCACCCTGGATCTCATCCGATGAATACTCAATATCCGACCTGAAATTTAAAACATTATTTGTTATAACTTTTATTTAATTTTTTTTTATAGTACACAACACATATGACATGTTCTTAAACACATTTTATCTTGCCAAATAATTTAAATCAGATGCGTATCCTAAATTATGTGTACCTAATTTGTTAACACAATGACTTTACAACAACTTCACACAATAACTTTAAAAACATAATATAGAACCTCCAAATTATTCTCAATAAATTAGAATAAAATGTAAATAATGCAAGTACTTACGTACATTTTTGATTTATCCTTACTGCGTCGATGCACTTTAATCAAGAGATGAATTAATTATAATGCCATTTAATTGACACCCGTGTTTTTATAGAGCAAAAAAAACATAATAAGCAAAATGTCCTGAGAAAATGTCTTTACCACAGATGATGGAACGAACTAGATATGGCATCGAGCGTAACGTAACGAATTCGGTAAATACGTGTACCTACTTACTACTTTTTCATGAACACATTGATTTGCGTTATACGATTGCAGAATAAAAGTAGATTTTCGAAATATAACCAAAATTCAAACCTCAAAAAGAGTAACTAAGTATTTGTTCCTTGAAATAAAAATATGCACACGAGCATTTGTGTTTATAATTTCCGCTGATATCCCCTCCACGCCTCTTTCTATTATTTACCTACCATAAACCGCACCGACTGCCCCGACAAACTTTGAGCGCGACTCATTTGTATACAGCATACTACACCGATAAGATGGCGCACGAACGGCAAACTCCTAGCGCCATGTCGAGTGAGGAGGAACGTTTAAAATCATTTGTAAATTGGCCACTGGCATACTTGTCACCGGAAAGTTTGGCAAAAAGTGGTTTCTATTTCATAGGTCGCGGTGACGAAGTGCGTTGTGCGTTCTGCAATGTCGAGATAATGAATTGGTTGCAACTCGACGAACCTGACCAAGAACACAGGCGGTGGTCACCGCGGTGTCCACTATTTCGCTCCATTGCTGATACATCATTTGATCGCGACGAGTGCGGCATGTTCGGTGCAGACACCAATTATATAGACCCCCACGTTAAGACGCTTAGGGAACATGCGCAAAAAGAGCACCACCACAACAACGTTGTCGTCAGCACCACTACGCAAGTTCCTCACGAAACTGACGAGAAAATGTGCCAGGTAGACAAGTGTTGTAAAGTTTGTTTCGATGAAGAGTGCAATGTATGTTTGACGCCGTGCGGACATGTGGTTGCATGCGCCGCGTGTAGTTTTTCTATTCACAATTGTCCAGTGTGTAGACGTCCTATTGTAAATGTTGTAAGGTTGTATTTCTCTTGAATGAAAAACAATAATTTAAAGTAATTTTTTGGTAAATACCTGTTATGACATTAAATTTGTTTGGATTAAACACGCTAAATATATATTATCGTTGTGTGTATTATTTATTCCCCATGTACATTGAATTACGTTATGCGATTGCAGAATACAAGTATATTTTTCGAAATATAACCGAAAATTAAAACTTCAAAAATGTAAATGTACCTACTTGTTAAAATAAAATTTCAAACTTATTAAGGAATGGACTAGATTCATAACTTTCTCATCAATATGCCGCATCTATTATGTGTCGAGTGCAATGGTTCAATTATTTCCATTGTAACAAGTTACTGCATGCCAAGCAAATACTTACTTACCGGTATCACCAATGATACTATTCTCATGTATTTACTACTACCAGTTATTTCCTCGGTTTCGCTCACATGAATTCCAAACTCTCTCAGACATTTTTTTTTTTACGGAATGATAAGTAGGTATGGCATTTTTGAACACAAAGTATAAGTAGGTATATCAAATTTTATGAAAAACCTTTCAACAATTCTGAAGATTGTTTGGATGGATAGAGATAAAAAAATATAGAACATTTAAATGGTTATTAATGTTTTTACAAATGCAAATAACACTCAGTTGAGTTTTTTAGAACAGAGTTATCTCGATATTACAGACAGAAAATCGTATTTTAGTTATATTTAGATCCAATTTGTGGGAAAGCGACGGCGCGCGATGACATTTCAGCGAATTTTATAAATAATAAACATGCGCGGACCGTGGAACCGTGGTGATCAGCACTTTAGAGTTATGAGAACAATAAGTATACGTACTGATTGCAGAAACAGTACCTACAAACGATAAGTGCTTGAAGTCATAAAAATTATATGTTATACCTCTTAAATATATTATAAACAAATATTTTTTGTAAACCGCGGGAAATAGTTCCAGCTTTAAGAACTCGTTATCACTGTCATAATTTCCAAATAGACCAAAATTCATGAGTTTTCGTATTTTATTTTAGAGTTATGAGAACAATAAGTATACGTACTGATTGCAGAAACAGTACCTACAAACGATAAGTGCTTGAAGTCATAAAAATTATATTTTATACCTCTTAAATATATTATAAGCAAATATTTTTTGTAAACCGCGGGAAATAGTTCCAGCTTTAAGAACTCGTTATCACTGTCATAATTTCCAAATAGACCAAAATTCATGAGTTTTCGTATTTCGTTTTTCTACATAATAATTTATGTTTTGCGTTAAATTCTCAGATTAACTGTGTGTTTATTAATGCAACGTAATAAAGACATACATGAACCATTTAACAGAAACATGTGTGGTTATTACATATTTGCTAACCGTACCGAATGTCAAAGGTAAGTAAAAAAATAAAGATAAGTAGTAAGCGAAGCGAAGGGAAACATACAGTACAGTACAGTCTCTGCTGTTGCGATTTAGACATTGCGAGTGCTTAGAATCTTTGTGTTCACTGCGTAAAGTTATGGTGTCCTCGAGTCAATCTGATCACAAAATATGTGCTTTATTTATAACTCAGTGACGACTTGAGCAATCTAGCCCTAGTTTCTGATTTACAGAAGATCGTTGAGCCAATCTGGTGCCGAATTTGATTCGGCGACGACTTGAGCAATCTAGCCTGAAAATCTGAAACTTTGAAGATCGTTGAGCCAATCTGGTACTGAGTTTAAATATATGCTTTACATAACTGTGGAGAGACACCTGACAATATAGTGAACATAATAGTTTCTAACATAAGTATAATTCAATTATTAAATTCAAAGTTTTTATGTATAACTTGTATGTGCTTATGTGTGATGAAAATACTTAATAGTTCACATGATGGTTCCGCGGTACAGGCAGATAGTTCAGGTATGTTTTTATTTATTCATAATTTGGTAACTAAACATGCAAACGGGTTATTATTGTTTGTTTTTTGTTGTACGATCGACATGTGAATCTTTGCATGATCCATATGACAGATACATTTTTTAAATCAGTATATTATAATAATTATTGTTTTCACCGCTCCTGGCGAAAGAACGACATTCGTTGTTTTGTTGCATGGTTGATCAAATAAATGATCGATCCGACAAGTGAATCATTTTGATTGGTATATATTGTATGGTCTGGACCATCGGAGTGATTTCGCGAGCGAGCACGTGCTCGCTCATTGCGAAAGAACGAAGTGGTCCAGAACATACAATATATACCTACTTATATGTATGCCTCGGTCGAAATGGCAATTGCCTATATCGCTGCCTATGAAATAATGTACTATTTTTCCAAATTCTCTGAGTAGTCGATAATTATTATTTTTTAAATAATACATATTAATAAGAATGTCAAAAGAATGAAGGGTGTTAATTTCACGTTTCTCTCACTCAAGTTGGGAAGTAATTTTTTTTTTATATTAAGTAGGCAATCCTACAAACTTCATTCAAATTCTGGAATTTCGCAATTAAGTCACGAATAGCATCTGGAATTAAAGATCCGGAAATTAATTTTGCAAATTTTTCGCAGGTAATAAAAATTTGTATTGTCCTATACGGAAAGGTCGTTCGTAAAAATATTTTTAATTAAACGCGCTACGTTATGAAAGATAAAAGTTACTTTTTATAGCCAATTCTGGGTAACGTAGAAGTTCATTAACGTCATGCAAATATTCACTTAAGGAATAACTGAGTGGAAGTAAGTAAGGTGACCCGAATTTTTCTTATAATAAGCTAATGTACATTGGCTTATTATTTTTCTTTGATGATTGAGATTTTTTTATAATAAGCTTTTCCTAATACCTACTTACCATTATAAGGTTGTGAATGAATAAATGATAATAAAACTTCACAAAACACAAACTGCCTGAACACACAATAAGCTTCGTACCTATTAATAAAGAAAAGTGGAATATTATTATAACTATAGGTACTTACATAACTTTATATCAAGTCTTTTGCCCAAAAATTCCCAAGCAGACATAAAATAGGTTATTTAACGTTATTATTAAATCGCTACTACGTCAAATAGAAGATACTTTATTAGGTACCAGCTGTGCCCCGCGGTTTCACCCGCGGTAATTTCGGTGTTACCGCGGGAATTCCGGGATAAAAAGTATCCTATGTCCTTCTTTGTACCCCTGACAACGTACATACCAAATTTTATCCAAATCCGTTCAGCGGTTTTTGCGTGATTGAGTAAACGTATGCGAGGATAAGAGCTCGAAAGCGCATTTTCATCCGACTTGCTTCAAATTTATCGTCACTGCTCAGCTTCTATGTTTCTTAGCGTTATGTTATATAGCCTATAACCTGCCCAGGAGTATGGGCTACAATCGTACCAAGTTTGGTAAAAATCCCTTCAGTAGTTTTTGATCCATGCGCGCACATACAGACAGGCAGACAGACAGACAAAAAATTTACTGATTGCATTTTTGGCATCAGTATCGATCACCATTCATCCTCCAATATTAATTTTGAATATATATTCAATGTACAGAATTGATCTCTCTACAGTTTTATTATAAGTATAGATACCTATAGATAAACACGTAAGCATAGTTTGATTTGCAAGCCGAAATTCTCCTCTTTACCTTCTAGCAAGTTTGCATTTTTCGCAATCACAAAAACGATGGCAGTCAGTAGGTAGCTATAGGTGTAAGTTGGCACTTATACCAAAGCCTCTCATACAAAGACTAGATTTAGGTTGAGATATGGACGTCATCACACGTGGCAGAAAGGTAGTTCGCTAATAGACACCCTGTTTTCATACCAACTGCCTTTATAACATGTTGTGAAGGTTTTCAACTGCGAGCGCTGACCTGAAAAATGGAAAATATTTCGTCACTTGTAAAAAGCTGTTTCCTTATTTCCCGAAGGCCATTCCTAAATTGAAATTCTTGGCCTTACAACCTTATGATTTTGTAACCTAAAACCAATAATTCATCATATTTTAAGTAATTTTATCGAAGTAAAAGTATTTATTGAATCGGTAAGTAATGGAATCGCATTCAGCGCACACAGACATATTAAATTTCAAGTGTGGTGGAAACAGCTTACTACATTGCTCGGCACAAACATAATCACGCAGCGCTTACGCACAAATCGATAGTTTTTGTGCTTCAATTTCTAATAGTAGGTATTTTGAATGAAACCAACGCTCCATAATTATTCTAGGTATAAGTTATAAATACTGTGTCCGTACACTCCGTAGCAAATAAAACAGAAAAAAGTTTTTTTTTCTTCATATTATGTAAAAAATGTGAAACAGCTTTAGTACAGCTTATTGTCAGTGTTGTTGCTTAATTATAATTTAAATAAAAAACACCACATTTAACAGTATGCAATCGTTGCATTGCATGATAACCTTATTATATATATATATATATATATAACCTTTGAGTGGCAATACTAAATAACATAAAGCGGTATATTAGTAAGCAACCGCATGCAGCTATGCTGAAGTAACGAAATACCTATAATATTACTGTCGAGTAAAACATCGCTTGTTACAAAAACAAGTGGACTATGGTAACAGCTTGCAGTAACGACGTCACGCGAGAAAGCTATATATTGGCACTGAAGACGCCATTTTCCATGCGCAGTTTGGGCTTACTCTAGGTACATGTAACTACGAATGACCCGATGAGGTGAATATGGCTTTGATATTTCATATTTTATATGTACTTAAATAAAAAACTAAATGCTATCCTGGCACGGCTTCACCTGTGTTTCACCCTTTTCACCCTGCAACTAAACACCCCAAAATACACGTTTATAATTTAAAAAGTAGAGCTCATTATTATACCGATTGTGCTTTATATGTGACGTAATCAATTGTGTAATATGACAGCTTAAGAAGGATGGAAGAAGAAAAGACGAAAACTTACTTCATTATTATAGGTACTCCTATTTAGATGCCGACTTCAATTACCTTAAAATAATACCTATCCATTAAAACCAATATCCGCCTAATTCTGTACAAACGTAAGTAATACATACATACGTACAATATATTCTAACGTGCAATTAGCGAAACCGACACCACTACGTTGAAGTACAAGTTAAATTAATGCCGGGTTACAGTCACTCGAAAGCTCCATTATCGTTAGGATACACATACACGTGAAATGCTTAGACGCATAAACGATGCTTTCTCAGGGCAAACACAATGATTGGGGCAGATGATACTCCATAGTCAATGCTAAGAAAATGGACAAAACGAAAGAGTTGCAATTTTTTTTTTCTCAAATACCTGATGAACATGACATCACCGTTGGCGTATCCCCGCCAATTCCCGCATTAGAGTAAAAATTGATGACCATGGGTGTATAATATATCTGTCCTTATAATGTACTAGTTGTGCCCCGTGGTTTCCTACGTTAATTTCAGAGTTTCCGCGGGAATTCCGGTATAAAAAGTACCCTATGTGTTAATCTGATCTATAAGCTATATTATTGTAAAGTTTTTGCGTGAAAGAGTAACAAACAAACATCCATCCATCCATCCATCCATCCATCCATCCATCCATACATACATTCTTACAAACTTCCGCGTTTATAATATTAGTAGGATTTACAACAAAAAAAGGATATAAGGTCTGTTTAGTTTGGGAGTAGGTGGCGCTGTGTTTCAATGATTTTCAAATACTTATTATAGAAAACACGTTAGTGATTTTACTCTTACAGTATTCATGGTTTTTTTACTTTTATCTCCATTTTTGTGCGTAGAAAAACCGTTCTTGTAACTTGTTTACGTGCGGCAGAAGTAGTTATTTTTATTTTAACATTATAGCAGACGACTAAAATAATTATAAATAAGCCATCAAGAACCATATATACATATAGAATGACTCATATCTGTTTTTAATCGTCATACTCGTTACAACTTCGAAGAAATACTTCAACCGCTACAAGAAGTTTTTAGGCACTTATAACAGTAGACATTAGTATTAGACATTTTCTTTTGAAACGTCCTAATGTAAACCTTCCTCTGACCTTAACATATTAAACGTTTCCACCATGCCTACGTAATCCAAAGAGATTTCTTATTCCTATTAGTCGGACCTAAAGAAGTTTTACTAATTTTACCATCTAACTATTGAATAAAGCAAAAACCATTTTAAATATAGGTATTTCTGTGAAAAAGTGATTGGTTTATCAAGTTTTAAAATAACATTTGATTGAGATCCAAAAACAATAAATATTCATCGATACGGTCTTCGGTTCGCAGCACTGGCTGATATGAATAATTGGTTGATTTTTATGCAGTTGAATTAATGCGATTGGGTGCCATCATTTCTTTTTGTTGCTCTCGAATCGAACCGACCAATTTACCGTCGGGGAAGTTGTTTTTGTGTACATTTTAAATAACGAATATCAATACATTATTGATCCCACACCAAGCTATGAGTTTGTGCCGTGGAAACCAAGCAAACGTAATTTAAACTACATCATATTATTTTATAATATATAAAGCTGGATTACCACTCACTCATTGACATAATTGTTCTCCCAGAAGGAGCATCTCTAGGTTGATATAATGTATGGAACATGTAGAGGGGACGTTTCGGTGATTATGGGAAAACCTCGACATCTTCGATTCCTGCTTCTCATCAGGTAGTGAGTCGACTGCCCGCCGAAACTTTCCATCGAAAGTGAAAACGTTTCTAACTAAATTTCATCCACACCTTGGGCAAATTTCAATAGTGTAAATTTTTTTTCAAAATGGCGGAAAAAAACATGGCCGCCGAACAAAATTCAAACTCGATTATCTCCGAAACTAAAAGAGTCAGGTAGGGGGTGCTCAAACAAATGTCATAGAGGTCAATGGGGGGCAACCGCCTGGCGTGGTAAAAATCCAAAATGGCGGATTCAAAATGGCGGCCGAAAAAAAAGTTGATCCGATCCGGGTGAGGTTCGGCATCCGGGGGTTTTTGGGGTCGCTGATGCCGAATATCGAATCAGTTTTTCGATTGCGTCATTTTTCAAGATGGCCGCCGAACATTAGTTGTTTGTATGGGGGAATTGTTTCGGCCCTGGCTCGGAAACTACCGGCCGTGGGTATTGAAAAAAAATTTGTACAGTTGGTGGTGCACTATCTTCTTCTATCGGGATATAAGTAATTCCAAGATGGCGGACGGATTCGAAATGGCTGGCGAAAAAAAGTTAAGCATAATTGTTCTCCCAGAAGGAGCATCTCTAGGTCGATATAATGTATTTAAGATGTGGAAAGGAGGTTTCTGTGATTGTGGGAAAACCTTGACATCTTCGATTCCTGCTCCTCATCAGGTAGTGAGTTGACTGCCCGCCGAAACTATCCATCAAAAGTAAAACTGTTACTTACAAAGTTTGATCCACACCTTGGGCAAATTTCAATAGTGAAACTTTTTTTTCAAAATGGCGGAAAAAATCATGGCCGCCGAACAAAATTCAAACTCGATTATCTCCGAAACTAAAAGAGTCAGGTGGGGGGTGCTCGAACAAATAGAGGTCAATGGGGGGCAACCGGGCACAGGGCGACCAAGCCTCGCGAGCTGCTCGCAGCTCGCGCACAGGGCGAATCTAGTAGTTACATATAATTAGATATAACTATATTTAACTGATGTATAAACTCACCCAAAATAAAAAGTTGAAAGATCTTTATAGTGTCAATGCTAATTGGTCGTCAATTTGTTGACCCATGCTCTTGATTCATTTTATTGGATGGTAATATTTGATCATCAAATGAAATAAAATGGGATTTCTGCAATGACACTGACTCAAGTGGAAGTCCATTATCGAGTAGTGACCAAGACGTACCTGGCCCACCTCCTACAGGATGGAGCGACAACCTGGAATGGATCGCTATGATGAAGTTGATGTTGATTATTATTATGATGATAATGATATCGTTGTCATCGAAATCAGCGCCAACGATAACGATGACGTTGACGACGACGACAAATAGGTACACACAGGCAAAGAACAGTAGGTACTTAATACTTATTCATATAAAGATTAAATATCTATTTTACGATCGCACTTTAAATTTGCCGCATTTTGAATGTTAATTGGCATCTAACTAAATTTCAATTAATTAGTCAAATGCCAATCAACATTATTTTAATAAACGTCACTGATTACGGCAATTTTGTTTAAAAAATCTTTACTTAAAATTATGTAATCCTTAAAACGACTCTATGTGCATCCGTTAGATTGCTATTCTGGGCCCTCAATATTCACTATGACAATAACACGTTGCGTTAAGACCACCACACCACAAAAATAGTCTTTCCCGCGTGCTGAAAAAAATTTCACTTCAAACAAATTTTCGTCATGTCTTACGGTATACAGAATATTATTTTCTAACATTTTGGCACCTGGAGCGTTCGGGATCGTGTTTTTAGGACGCGCGTTACGGGCAAGGAATGTTGTTGTCGTAGTGAATAAGACTTACAAACTGTTCCCCTTAGCTTCACTAATTTTAAATTTAGGATTTCTTTAGAAACTCTCTGTACCAGAATGAAAGACGTTCTGTATTATATGTATCTAAATAGTGGGATGAAATGTCTCCCATGGACGTTACACAGATTTTTATCAACGTAACGATTTTTGGAATAGTTACAGAGACTACCAAAATTCGTAAATTCCCGAAAACAAACATTTCAAAAGAACTGGCGACGCGCCGGCTGGACCGTGGTCCGTGCCCGATTACTTGACGGGTGGCTTGGATGCTTGCCTGAAGACCTCGCACCTGCTACACTGCTTAATTCAAAAACAACATCTACATAATCCTTCTAGTCCTGCTAATATTATAAACGCGAAAGTTTGTAAGAATGTATGAATGGATGGATGGATGTTTGTTACTCTTTCACGCAAAAACTACCGAATGGATTTAAATGAAACTTTACAATAATATAGCTTATACATCAGATTAACATATAGGGTAGGTACTTTTATCCCGGATTTGGCTACTTGACAAAAAATTTTTTTTTAGTCCGTCGTGTAGAATAGTAAAAAATATTGGACACGTATTTTTTCTTTTTTTACGTAATCAAAAAATAATAGAGATACATTGAGTTGAAATTTCGCGTGACGTCACAACTCAATGCGGTTTGTATGGCGCTTATAATGAATATTGACGTCACGAGTCCCCCACCCTAAACTTTAATGCGCTTTATATAATGTTCATTTTCATTAAATTGAAAAAGCAAAAAATACGTGTCTATTATTTTTTTATTTTCTAACTGACGGACTAATTAGAATTTTGATTTTCATACCTTGGAGAATACCCAATCAGCGCGGGAACTCTGAAATTAACGCGGTTGAAACCACGGGGCACAACTAGTATATTATATGAACTTACTTACCTATAGTCGTGTGTAAGTCGTGTTACCATGGAATACCTAGTAACACTCTTAAGGAAAAATCTTATTTTAATAAAATTGTATTAAAATCTTCAAAGATAATTTACAATCTTTGGGTTAGGTACTTATTTACTAAGTAGCTATGGTATAATAAATTTATTTTAAAAATTTATATAAAAATCCGTTATGCTACTGCTTCACCTGCGTTAACGTTAACGTTGATGTTAATGTCTAACGTGGTAATGTTAGTAAGTTAACGCGTTAAAATGTTGACCACATCTAAATTAGCGCACTAATTTACGCGTTAACACGCAGGTGGAGCAGTAGCATTAATAGTATGAGCAATTTTCAAGGGAATCTGTGGGTGATAAATAACAGTATGTTTAAAAGAAAATATTTCGAGGTAGGTGCTGGCTAATGATTTATCTTCCTTACATAGTATAAAATGAAGCGCTTGCGCTGTCTGTTCGCGATAAACTCAGTAACTACGGAACGGATTTTCATGCGGTTCTCACCAATAGAGTGACTCACTAATAGTTATTCACTATGATCAAGAACATTCCTTGCCCATAACGTGCATCCCAAAAACACAATCCCAAACGCTCCAGATGCAAAAATATATTAATTTATATTCTTTATGATAAAAGAAACATTGTAAATGTATATTTTCAAAGTGAAACTTCTTTGAACACGAGGGAAAAGCAATTTAAGTGGCGCCTTATCTTAACGAGACGCGTTATGGTCATAGTGGATAAGGGCTCAGGAAGGTTTACATCTATAGTTTATTCTGTAATTCCTGCGGGAACTATATCCTATTAGTAGTTTTAGACCTTTTTATACACATTTACCGTATAATTATGAAGGCACAAGCGTCGTGACATGAGATCAGACATGACAGGAGGGTGCATATCGAATCGGTCAGCCTGTGTCGCAACAGCTGCCGCAGCGGATGCATTCCCATATTGCAGAATGCAATATTAATGTTTTGTTCTGTTCGTGTAGGTATTGGTGGCAGAAACATCTATGGTCATATTTTGGTAACCAAGTAGGTATTCACCTGTTAATCGATTAATAAGTTATATCAGTATTTTGAAATTGATATAAGGAAATTGATATTGATATAATATATTACACATACAATTGAAAAAAGAAAAACTAGTTTCGATTTTATTTTTAAGACTGCACATAATAATATTTCTTTAGATGCTTTTAAGAAAGTAAATGAATATAATTGTTAAAATTTAACACAGACAATACCTTATATAGTTCCACTTAACAATCTGAAATGTAGAGTTAATTTAAAATCCACTTTAAGACAGAGAAACTAGTTGAATTTTTCATTCTAGATCAAATTTCACACTTACTAGATGCGTTCTACCTTTCTAGTTATTTGATTTCGCTAGAGATATGTGTGGAGTCTAGTATAGTGTGGGGGTAATTGAATTGCAAGCTACAGCGGGCGTCGGCAGCACGTGCGCTGGGCCCAAGGGACCCCAGCCCGACAATATTTTATTTTATCCATTTTTAATGGCAGCTTGAGAGTTAATCATCTGTGTAGATTTGAAAGTCTGTGGTTTGTTTTGATGGAAATTATGATGATAAGTAAGTAAATATTGTACAATTTGGGGTTTGCACACGTATGGTATGTGATTAAAAAATGGAAGAAGAGGGGTTATATTTTTAGCAAATATTATAATACAGATTTTCATTTAATGAAGGTGTTAAATATTAAAATTATTTTCATCTTATTATCTATACTATAATAAAAGAGTAGAATCCGCGATTCTGTACATTGAATATTTTTAGCAAAAAACATACATACAGCCGAATGCATAACCTCCTCTTTTTTGGAAGTCGGTTAAAATTGACCGAGGATGATAAACGAAGAGTAACCAACCACAAAAAAGGGTTTTTAAAAATCTTTTCTGTCTGTCTGTCTGTCTGTTCACGATAATCTCTGAATCTACTGAACGGACTGTCATGCGGTTTCACAGGTAGATTAAGCTTAGCCTGGAGCTACATATAGGCTTTGCTTCATTGAAATCGGATGTCGGGAAAAATTGTTGTTCTATAAAAACCTTTCACGCGGATGAAACCGCGGGGCACAGCTAGTTTTTAATTTATAACTATGTGTCTAGTACTTACCTAATTATATTTATTTAATAATTAATATTATACACACAAACCTATAGTTTTAACTGCCTTAACAGGTTTTATTGAGAATTGAGAAAGGTTTTCTCACCTGTCCAATAAACTTGCTCTTAAATACGCGCTTAGACCGAAATGGTTGTTTTGAAGTGCAATTTAAACTTAAAAACACTAACAAAAGTCTAAAGTTTCTGTTTTATCGTTTAAATTTTATGAGAAGATATAGTAATACCAGTTTATTCCTCCTATTAAATACACTATATTAAACTAAATGACTTTTGTTTTTTAGACACGAGTTTCTATTTGAAAATATGAAAACGTGATAGGTACCTACGTACCTAGTATATTTTTGATATTTTCTTCCTACTTCATATCACAATTGTATAGACAGATAACGCAATAACCTACCTATATATGTATTATATACTGTAATGTTAGTGAAGTACCAAGATAAAAAACAGTGTGCGGTCAGGGTCCCCCATCAGGAACGTAGTTACTCACGCCTTCATCCGCCTTATCAAAATGTAACTAACTTTCTTTTCTAAGTTTCTATTAGATTGTGATTGATGTATTAGATATTTGTTGCAGTTTTCATGCCTTGAATCACCATTACAAAATTGCAATGATCATACAATGTAACTCACGTTAAGAAGTCACATTAACTAACACAATGACATGATGTTAACAAGTATGGCGGCCAGCGCTTGTCGACAATACATATAGGCACCTACCTATATCTGAACTACACTGGACGAAAACAAACGTCTCGATTTGTATGGAACGTCGATTATAATATTAAGTAAATGAAGACCAAAAGTGTTAACGGTGTCCGTGTGACAAAACTGATAGGATTAAAAATCGGGCAGTGACCGGCCGTTCGTTAGTACCCGACCGGTCGGGCGCTTGGCTGTATAATTTAGATTGTTTCGTGTATCATTTCAGCATCGAAGGCGATAAAATTTTACGGTTATAGTACGCCATATGCGCGTAGTGGCGATACGAACTTCCAGTATTACGGTGCGGTATATGACGGGTGTGTGCGAGATAATGTAATTTGGACTGATGCCTAAATAGATTACACTACGTGAAATAATTACCAATCATCGATTACAAATAGCTCGAGCGTGATGTTTTTTTTTTATAATTTATATATATATTTTGGAAAGATTATAGGTTACTTTGAGTTCATCCGAGGTGTTAGGTTGGACAAGCGACTTAGCAAAGATAGTTAAGTAAAACAGCTGATGAAACGCCTGAATAAAACTGCTATTAATTCATAGTGTAATCCTTATCATCCAAACCCATCCAGCCATTCCAGCGTGAAAGATTAACAAACATACCAACTCACTGACCCACAAACTTTTACTTTTACATTATTCCCATGATGTGATAGAAATAGTTCCATCAGTAGGTAAGCTGGAGTCTTTAACCACAATATACCTTTTTCAAACAAAGTTCTTTATTAGATGGTCACGTTACGTAACTTAAATCAATATTGTTAGAACAAGCGAAACTTGCTTGGGATAGGTAAAAGCAAGTAATAACTATTCGTGGCTCAACTCCAACATGGGAGTAGAAGACAAATATTGAGTGAAACTTAGTTTCTTAGTAAAGAAGACAGACACCGCGCACCCGATGTTAATTAATTATTAACTCCGGAGTTTAAATTTCATTAGCATAACCATTATAAATTCAGTATTAACGAATACTTCTTTGGTATTTTAAGCTACATAACTCTAGTTAATTTTAGACACTATAGAAGGCCATGGAGATATTATACATAAAGCGTTAGTTCGATTATAAACTCTGTTACAAATTGAAGCATAAAAACAATGTGTGTGTGCTGGTTCCACTATAAGTCGTGAAAGTACATCATTCTGCGTCTTCCGTACTTACTCTAATCATCAATAATGTTCTTCGGGCAACCTGTTGAGGAGTTCATAAGCGCTGCAGCAGCAGCTGCAGCTGCAGTCGCTCTGCGCTTGGGTGTCAAACGGCGATAACCTTTAGGCTAAAGCCATATTACCAAGAGCTTCGCTTATTGCTAAGAGCCAAGAAACTCACCGAGTGACTAATCCTAGTGAACAGACATACTGCATACTAAAGCAGGTGGCCACACCATCAACTAGCTATATGCACTTACCTAGGGGCGTCGCTTGCAGTGTGGCCAGCTGCGATAGTATGAAATATGTCTGTTTACCAGGATCGGCGAGTTTCTTGGCTGTTAGCAATAAGTGAAGCTCTTTCTAGTGTAACTTTAGCCTTAGATTCGGCAAATACATTAAGTTTATTTGACCCAGAGTGCGTTTGAGTCTAGATTTATACAAATCTAAACAAGAACGTCACACTGCTTTCTTTAAATATATATCTGTACAAATTCTGTGTAAAAAAATTATTTTGAACAGCTTTTTAACACAAAAAATACAGAAAACAAACGTTCTAGTTTACAAATTAATCTCAGGTTACCCGTGTACCTACCTACTGTGGATTGCAAATTCTACCTTTAGCTGAGAATCTAATTCATTTATTCACGCGTGAATACTGAAAGCTTATCAATTACTCAAAGCACCAGTCTTAATCTCTGACCCTAATTTCTCACAATCCTAAATCACCCATCCATTACCTCGGCCCCTAGATCGAATCTGTTACTTTCTTACCTATTAGCATGAAAGACGAATTATTTTCATTAATACCACTAAAACAAGCGTGTTGTTTCTTTAGCCGTAACCTAACAAGATAATTGACTTCACTATAAAAATCTAAAGAACACTTACTTAGTGTAAGTATTAAAATATGTAACTAATGTAATTGAAAACTGTTTAAATCAAAGAGACAAAAAGCTTGAGTATAATACATATATAATTAATATAATACGCGTATTTTTTCGGAAATATATAAATATTAAATACTAATAATACACACCAAACACTGAGACTCAGGGCAAGTATAGGTATATAAACAGTGAGCACAAATTATTTTCACATAGATGTGTACCCCGATTAGAGGATTGAAGCCGCAAGATCTGACGTAGCAGTCGAGTTAACCAATCAACAGTGTTTTCCAAGATTATTTTAAGACAAAGATGAAACGTTAGTTTAATAAAAAACTGCAACGAACATTTTCGTCGGAGAATTATTTTGCGGGAGCGCACGTTTGTTCCGAGTGTTAACTAAAATTTGCATAGTTCGACGGAACTTCGGCTGCGAAGTTGTACATCAATGTCCCATACCGGCGACTGCGAATGTTCACAAGGTTCCACACAATGCCGTTGGTTGCTAACTAGGTGAAATTTAATAACTTTGCCTATATTAGTACCCAAGGACGTCACTTTAATTTATAATTGTAATATGTAATATGATTAAATCATTAAATGTGTCATATTATGATAGCATCACTGGTTAAGCGGTTAGCGTTTGCTTTGATCTATAATACGTAGTTTGAATCTGAATAAAAGATAATTTAATCAAATTTTTTTTACCTTGTATTTATTTATCAATACCCAAACTCAATATCATCTTAGGTTTTTGATATTTAAACCGGGTATTTTTTAACCGACTTCCAAGAAGGAGGAGGTTCTATGTTCGATAGTATGTTTGTTTTTTTTTAACACACGTAATATTATTATTGGTTTTTGCTACCACTGATTCGTATGAAGTCGGTGACAAGTCAAATATGGAGGGGGTAGAAGGGCTAAGTCGACTCCCGCCACCAGCTCTTCGTGAGCAGAACAACCCAAGTGGGCAGACACCAGGCGGGCTTGTCACCGAATTCAAACCGATCAGTGGTAGCACAAACCAATAATAATATTACGTGTGTTTTTGTCTTTTGGATTAAATCGGTATTTTGTTATTTTTAGCTTTTTAGTTTTGTGTTTTTGGAAGTCGGTTTTAATTTTTTTGTTAAAAATTTGTTTACTAAATTTAGGAAATACACACAGTGTTAAATTGTTATTGGTTTTCGAGGACATTCGCTCTCAAATCTGTTATTTTTAAAATAAACAGCATTATTTGGTTAACATCCCATTCTTAACAGAGTGGTGTTGACCAACATAACACCATAATTCATAGCATGTCATGATGGAAGCACAAAATATTTGTATACACAACCGCTAGTTCAAGACATTTCCCGCTATAAAAACTGGCAGCGCATCTTGAAATTTATAGGTGGGACGAATAAAAAAGTTTCGGATCGGAAGAAGTTGTGTTACGGTTGTATATGTATACCTAAGTATGATTTACACGACTTGTAAAAAGTTGATAACAATGTAGGTAATAATATGTAGTATGTAATCGAGTCGCTTGCTATGATTTATAATATTTTGTTGAACTATAAACATTTTTCCATAACTTTTCTTGTTATCTTCGTATTAAAATGAAGTTGCATTATCGTATTTAACTTTTTACATAAAATACCTACAGTTGACTGCAGAAATTCATGGGTACCGTCGTGACAGAATCTTATAGTTTCTTTGAAGTCTGAGTACATTCATAAATTAAGATACAACTTTATAGCGTTGTACATATAAAGTGCACTGCAACAATGATCATAATACTACTATGTTTAGCTAATTAATATTTATTTATTTTTAGAAACATATTTTGTTATATTTCACAAACATAAATGATGCGAAAACCCAGATGTTCTTAGGTTAGATGTCTTGGCCATATCTAATAAAATTGGCCAATTAATTCATGATGTGGCCACGAAACATTCGATTAGGTTTGAACTTTGACGACGACAAAATCAAATGATAGCGAATTCGGATGCACGAGTATTCGAGATTTCAAGAACAAGCATTTTTCCTCTTCGACATTTCTTAAAAAAATACTTATATAATATCATTGGATAAAATATATTCTAATACTAGCTGTGCCCCGCGGTTTCACCAGCGGAAATTTCGGAGATTCCGCAAAAATTCGAATTTTCAAAAATCCTTTCTTAGCGGATGCCTACGTCATTACTCATTACCACTATCTGTATGCCAAATTTCAGCGAAATCTGTTCAGTAGTTTCGGCTGTGCGTTGATATAGATTTTTTTTGTGTATCGTAGTGATACTAAAGTTTAACCTAACATTAAAAAATTGTTGTATTTAGTGACCCATGTTTTTATTTTTTATTTTTTATTTGGAGCAAAGTAGTTCTTAAGCAGAAGGTAACTTTACTCTGTTATTTCTTTTTACAAGTTAGTCGTATATTTATCAATTGAGCAAAGTTGGATTTTGACATTTTTTTTGCTCCAGGATAGAAATAAAAATAACTGTATTAGAAAATTACCTTTATTTAAGAGAGATCAAACCACTGACTTTGAGATCCATCAAGGTCAAGGTTGCTAGGTCAAGAAATGTATTACTAGATAAAAATATTGGATTCTACTAACACGTAAAGCATTAGTTAGTCAGATATTCTTGTTTCGGATATGGAGCATTTTTACCACCCAAGGAGCAAAGTAGCACCAGGTTATGGTACTTATTATGTTGCAGTGAAATTTCACTAATACGTAGTAACGGCTACAAGCTTCGGGCACAAGTTCTGGTTGGTTGTACCGTCGAAATATACGTAGGTGTGCTTACAAAGCGTCGCGGCGCTGCTGCGTCAGCGTTGCGGTTAACCGACGCGCGTCGGACGCTCAGTCGCCGCGTGCCTCCTCCAACCAAGGGCCTAAGTCAATAGCGAAACACTCAGCGAGACCGAACCGAACACATTCACATCCAGTTAGCTCCCCGATATGGTTAACGAGAATCAAGGCACCCGAATATAAATTTTATCTTGTCACTAAGAGTTCATATGGGTATGTTTTCTGTACCTCCTCACAAAATATCAACCACTACCCCTGCCGAACTTCCTCATTATCATAGTCATCTGACTCGTCTTTGTTTTCGTAACCGTCACTCTGTTCTCTCGGTTTGCACGATAATAATGTGTAATGTTTTTATGAAAAGTATGCCTAGAAAAATATTTATCAGTGATTCGCTAAAGCTTATGCCTTGTCCCAATCTAAAATGAAAGGGCTCGAACACTGCACCATGTATCACCAGATTATATGTGCAGGCGTGTGACAAATGTCCTATGGTATGAACAAATGCGCCTAAATAAAGGCTCCTTGATGTATTTTATTTGATTACTTCCTAAACAAACACATGCGTAGAACAGAGCAAACAAACTCCTCCAACCAAACGCTGTAGTGTACAGTTGTATTGAAAATCCCATTTAGAACAAACTGAACTTGAATCTCCCGAGGCTCGTTCTCCAATCGATTTAGAAAACAAATCGACGTTTAAATTTGGAACGACGACGTTTACAAACCACAAAAAGTCAATGGTTCGAAACTGTAAATTGCAACCGTCTATATGACATTAAAAAGAAATTTCCGAGTTTCCATTTTAAATAAAGATTCACATCGCAATGTAAATTTTCCTCCCTCTCTGGTCTCATAAAAACATCATTTGTGGTTTCTATCTAGCTGACTCGATAATTGCTTGTGATAATTGGATTTCCGGTCATAAAAATGTAAAATTGCATGCTACCTTCACCGCCCTTTGCTGTTGAGTTTTCCGAGGGTTGCTGCTTATTTATATGCTAATGTTGCGCTGTAGAAATGCCACGCACGACTAAGGTGGTGCACCTGTTCAATTATGAGTACAACATTTTCTCTTGTGCATTTTCATACGGAATTTTCTAAAAATATGCCAGAACCATATTAATTATAGGTATTTATGCTGAGAAAAAAAATAAAGCTCATCTCTATACTCTGAATTACATTATTTAAAATTTTAAGCATTTCAGATACCATTTATACGGAGCAACATAAGTGCTTATTCTCAAAACTCTTTACTAGTTTATGCTTGCTGACTTTGTGCTTCATTATAGCGCTCTAAAATTTTTAAATTCTTTCTAATTTATATTATTTCATTCGGTATTATTCTGTTTAGGTCTAGGCGAAACAGAAGTTGAAAAAGGATGGCGAAAGTTTACTGGTGGAGAAGGGGGAGTTTTGAAAAGTTCTTATTATGATGCTTTTAGACAGTAAATCTAAGCTTTACCTCAATAAATGAATATAATAATAATAATGAAGATGATAAACAAAATTTCTGGGACTATAAATTATTTAATACTGTATTTTTTATCTGTTAGATGTTTACTTACCGTACTCGCAAGTGTAAACTTTTCAACGTCCACGGTCACACCATTATTCCGCAGTGCCATTTGTGTTGTCGATGTTTCTTCCCCTTAGCATTAGTATTCATGGAAGTCAGTCGATTGAGAAAAGAATTTTCTCACCCCCTCCCCCGATCTTGACGAGAGTACGGTCTCTGCTGAGTGGTTGCCATTTCCTTTCTCCCTTTATTTTTTCTCCAACAACTTAATGGAGTCGTAAAGAATGGCCTGGCATTTCATTATAATGTATTAACTTTATCCTGGATTGAAAGAAATTAGGTGCGATATTTCGAGAGTACCCAATTCTATGATTTCTATATTCGTCCATTTATGTAGGTTTATGAGGAAAAACTCATAAATCTTACTTATGAAGCCGGTTTACTTGAATATTCCTACATATACTAGAATTTATAACGTGAACGCTTATATATATTTCCTATATTGCTACCTGCCTTTCTCGTTCTGTAGCACTTAATTTTTTTTAACTGTACCTATATATTTCTGTAAAGTTTATCATTATGAGGAGCACAAAAATCTAGGTTGCCTCATCCTCGGAGACTTCTGAAACCATGTATAATAGATTTCAGAGTGGTGTATAAATGGTGAAATTACGTCATTGAGTAACAATCCTGAAAAAATAAACGGTAAGTGGAACTTTATATACCTACAATAATGTATGTAGCGTCATATTATTAGGTTCCACATTAATAGTAATAATAATATTAATCCACTTCACAACACACACATCCCACATTAAACTAGTAAAATAAGCTTGTGTCGTGGAAACCAAGCAGGCGTAGTAGGTATATAACTTCATACATTTAATTACATATATATACCTAGGTACATATGTATAGTTTATATATTATACTATAGATATATAAATACGCCTAGGCTGGAAAGTGGAACCCTGTGTTCATCACTCAAAGTCTACCCCCACCGGGAATCGAACCCGGAACCTTATGAGGCACAGTAAGGCATGTTGCTACCAACATTGACAGTGAAATTAACTATTATTTGGTTAATAATAAATAATAATGTATTATCAAACTATAACGTTACATTTTTTATTGGATCAGTAACTTAATTTTACTGTTTTTGTCAGTAGAGTCATATCATTAGATACTTTTGTAAAAAAAAAGTGAACTGAATCCTTTTTTTAAAGAAAGATGAATATAACGTAAATTGGTAATTTTATTAACTTCTTTCTTCAGCTTAGATCATTTACGCTGTCAAACATAGGCTACTTTGACTGCCCTACGGAAAAACAAAATAATTTCAGCGGAATAAATTTTACAGGAGGAACAAATAAGCGGAAATCGTTTTTTTTTTAGAACAAATCTGCCATAGTTTAACGATTTTATTGATTTTAATTTCTCTAAGGCCTTTTCGGTGGTTGTGTATGTTCATTATGCGTGAAAAGTGCCAAAAATACAAAACAAACTCATTTTGAAAAAAATGTCAGTTGCATAGTTTTTCCGTAGAGCAGCCGACTTACATAATGATCACATGAACATAATATTATCCTACACATAAGTTGTTATTCGCTTTCTCATTGTTTAGCCATAAACCTCTAGCCAAGCGACGCAACGTGAGAAATTGACAAGTAATACCCACCTGCTTCACTAAAGTTGTCTTCAGTCACTCTTGAGATCCAATTTATTTGCCAACAATAAGAAAAAGGATATAATATACTACATATTATTATGTCTAAATGTAATTTTATTATTGAAACTCAGGTAGATTCGAATACAATGATACTATTATTGAAATGAAATCGTCGAGAGATATGTACACGTAAATGATTTGGGCTTTATCCAGTTCATACATGTTTTTCTTTTTTCTTTTTGTTCACTTAAATCGGTCTCTACTAATTACTATAACAGTTTTTGGTATCCAATCATAGGTATTTATAATTTAAAAAAGGTTAAATTAATATATCTGACTTGTTTTTTAACCATTATTCATTAAACTCACCCAAAGCACCTTCATCGAGGTTCCTTGCCAGTATTATTGATACCTCATTTCACCATTAATTATAACAATATGTATTATTCAACTTTGAAATAACATAAAGGAGATCAGACACTAAATATTTATAAACACTATGAAAAGTAAAAACTATTGACATGAGAAAATTATTTTTCACTGAGTGAATAAACAAAAAAAAAACAGTAACAGTAAAGTCCATATAAATCACAGAGTATATTCATTACAAGTATAGGTTTCTTTCAGATGTGTTAATAAAATTTTTAACTACACACTTATTTAAATATTTATTTTTCCAATAGCTATTATGGAGCTTATATGTAATTCACATTGACATTGGCAGAATTAATTTTAAAAGTTGCCATTTAATTAATAAGAAGGAGAAGAAGTAATTTTTATTAGTTGTAATGAAAGAAATCACTACGTAATAAGCTATAATACATAATAAGTTATCCTAACACTTCATAATTTGTTAAAACAGAATAAATACGAAGTGTGTTTTTACGTAGGCTTATTTTTATTCCGCTACAGTTTAAGACTGAAGTAATGCTGAAAGTCGCCAGAGTAAAATCGTGGGTAAAACCTCAAATATAATACAGGTAACTTAATTACAGGTAGTTACTAATTAAACACACACACACACACATTACGTAAAGTTCAATATTCCGTGGCATATATTGGTGAATACGTATGTATCTATTCCCGAAAGTTACAACGTTGATATTTCTAATCCACGGAATCCTTGGCACGTGAGCATAGCTACGGATTACATATTCAAATAACGCATACCTACTACTCTCTACTGGGGAGGATTTCGTCAAGAACACAGCTTCGCACTGTGTAACACTGTAAGTGAGGTGGCGCAAAAGAGAAACACATGTGCACAATACGGGGACAAAGTAGTGTAACTTGTTGAAAAACGCACTCAACCAAAACAGGGATTTAGCCCAATTTTGGAGTTTATGCTTCTAAACGTTTGCAGACACCGACACTATTGTTGTTTCTCTTATCCCTATATTATGTAGGTATATGTATAATTAGGAATGAATGTATGTCATGTAGTATGATCTTCAATTGCATCAACTTTTAGTTCCCTTTTAGATAAAGGTAAGGTAGGATAATATATAAACATCAATTTCTGAAGACAATACGTCCACATATTATGTACGTACATATAAACAGGGAGAAAAAGAAGTATACACAGGAAAAATCACTAATAATGTATGAATAATTGTGGGAATATTTCAAATAAATCTATTAAAATAATTAAAAATAATAGTCTATACTATAAAAGCTCTATCATAAGTAGAGTCTTTAGTTAATGAAAAGGATTTTATTTTCACTTTTTCCAGCTTTTGTAAAGATAAATTTCTTTTAAGTATTTTACTACTCAATAATTATTATTAAAAGGAAACCGCTTAATAAAATCTTAGTATATTGTATTATAGACGAAATTATAACAGAACATCTCACATTTATCACCAATCAAGCTCCAACTTTATTAAATTACTCATGATACTCATATAGCTAAAAATTATGTGATCGATTGATAAACGATATAATAACGTAATAAGAAAACCTAGTTTTTTTTTTTTAACTTGCGATATCGCAATTGCCGAGCTAGCTCACGTGACTCGAAGTAGGGGTTTTGTGGCAATTGCAGCTGAGAAGTTGGAGCAATATTTTGTATTTGTGTGTAAAGTCTAATTTCCAACGGCGCACGCCAATGGAAAAGAGGAAAGTTTGTTATTGATTGTTGTTTCGTGTTCCATAGTGTAAGTCAACTGTAACCGAGCGCAGCTAAGCGAAGACGCTGCGTAGGGAAATGCATCTTTGCATTTTGTTTGGAAATCTACCAATAAAATTTATCATATCTATATCTATATACTATTTATTCTTTTGAGTAGAATCCGCGATTCTGTACATTGAATATTTTTAACAAAAACTTACAGAGGACGATAAACGAAGAATAACCAACCACAAAAAGGGGATTTTAAAATTATTTTCTGTATGTCTGTCGGTCTGTTCGCGATAATCTCCAAATCTACTGAACAGATTGTCACGCGGTTTTCACAGGTAGATTAAGCTAAGCCTGGAGCTACATATAGGCTTTTTTATTTGAAATCGGATGTCGGGAAAAAAAGTTGTTGTATAAAAACCTTTCGCGCGGGTGATACCGCGGGGCAAAGCTAGTACAAATGAAACAATTTCTTTGATAATCCATACAAAACTTTTTCCAATTTTTTAACTTAATCCCAGTATAGCTCTTGTCTCAGGAATGAAAAATGAATCCTTAAAAAGAAAATATTTATTTATTTATTATTACGTCTTAAAATTTATACAGCCTGTTACAGAACGGTGTAGTCATATTAAAGGATCGTGCAGTGTTAATGGTATAGAACAATAAGCCACTAGTACTTAACGCAAAAATCCAACTTCACAAATTCACACTTATAAAAAAACATATTTTTGGTATCGACACAAACAATGTCACATCACTAGTGAGGTCATGAACCGCTCAAAGATAACGAGTTCGCTGACCCGGTTTTCACGAACTTACGACTTACCCCCCGATTTGCCATGAGAGCCTGGTAGGCGCGTACGCCGAAGTTTGGTGGCCGGCATAGCGGGCCGACGCAGCGCGGCGGCAAACTTCAAAGGGCATGTTTCATTGCGACTTGCGAGTTGCAAATTGTTTTCAACAACGTCGCGTGGTGTAGGTACCTACGTGATACGTAACGTAATTAAACTTGTCGTCAATATTATTGGAATTTGAGACGAAATCTTCCACTTCACTTGCCAAAAAATACTTTAAATACACTGCACTATTAAAGTTTTGTGGCAATGTTGGTTTCATATTATTTGGATCACAAAACACTGTATGATGCTAAGTTAAGAATAATATCGCTGGTTCTGGTCACACAACAACACTCGAGGATGTTGGCTTTTGATTATTATCGTCTTGAAGAATACGCAAATTTGAATGATCACTTGTAATCACAACAATTCATAACATAACAGTTGTTTACTCGTGTTTACAAACGTTATTATTTGCCTCCATCTCGTTTCTTATTTCCTAGTAAGAACGGCGCAACGTAGTACCACAGTAGTAGGCGGCGTTATCAAAGGAAGTGCCGACTGTAACCGCGCAGCGCGGCTAACGGCTCGCACAGTAGCAGGCGGCGTTATCAAAGAAAATGACGAGCGCCACCGCGCGGGCGGCTCACTTCAAAGAACTGGCGTTAAATTTTTTTTCTTTCAATGACGAAGTAGGTAGGTAGTGCACACGTGGCACGTCACACGTGTTATCACTGGAATCATGCATCAGAATCATGATTCATGATCACGGCTCGTATTCAATCCAGCATTATCTCTCGCATCCGGCACTCATACTCGTATGTCGATATTTTGGTAACACTGGTAGAAACACATGAGAAACTAAGTCAGCGGGTAGGTACGATGGAAGTGGTGCCGTTGTCGACGATCATCCCACAGTACACACCAAACTTTTACACGAATTACCACGCCGAGATTTCCTGCAGCACTACGTTCTGCAGGTGGTTCTTGGGTTCTCTTTGAAGTGCTCCAGTATTTGACACCTCCAATTGCGGGTCCCATGCACCCGGGCGAAGTTCCAAGTGCGGACGGAAGGATACAGTCCAGTCAGCAGTCACGGCTAAGGTCAGCCACCGAAATTCACCCACTGATTTACCTTCAACAAATCTATCCCAGAACAACTTTCGAACTTCACACGGGCTAACTCAAGCTGCACTGATTTTTATTTTCAATAAAAACAATTTCGCCACTGGTTCACCCAGTGTGTGTAGGACTGGTTTTATTTCGTAGTGTTCACTGTTGCTTAATAAAGATATTTGTGATTTAATAACAATTCGAAATACCGAACTTTACTCCTGAACAAACAGTAAGCGACTGGCGAGTGGCGACTGATCTACTAAATACCTAAGAAATGAATTTTTGAAGTATTATAGCACGGGAGCCCAAGAAGGGATTTGTGATTTACTAAAGCGCGTCAGATTAACATAAGGGAGATACCTTGCATCTCTACACAGAGTCACGCATCTAGGATAACCGATCAGAATAGATAAAAAATCGATAGATAGAAATACTCGGGCGTGTGAAATTAAAATAAAGTGTGCATATGAATAATCTGACGATTTGAATATCACGTAAGGGAGTAAAAGGATCACAAAATTGCAAAAAAAAAAAAACACCACCTTGATATTCTCGAGTGTAGTTGATTTTTTTTTTTGAAGTAAATAATTCAAGGATGGAAAAAAATCTGCCAATTTCCACAAGCCGAAAAAAACAAAAATTGAATGTATTATAAAATATTTTTTCATGCTATTTTCTGTGTATTTTATTTATCACATTTAGTAACCTAAAAAAAAAATCTCATTTTTTTTAAGCCATCAGATTAAAAGTATTCCTCCAAATAATCTTCAGATTATTATTGGTCAGAACGACTAGTACATCAAGCTGAACCGTCTGCATAAAAATCTGACGCGCTCGAGTATTTTAAAATAGCTATATTTTTTTTTTAATTTTCCAAAGGCCGCCACGCGTTTGCGTTAAGTGCGAATCGTCAGTTTTTTAAATGGGACCTTTTTTGGGTTCACTTAACATCCCCTCTGAAATCTGACGCGCTCGAATAATTTTCTTTTCTTCAATTTTGACCCTTCCATACAGTGACCCCTACAATGTAAACCTCCATCATCAAATACCGTGGAGTAAACTATCAATATCTGACTTCCTCGAATATTATTATTAATATGTGACTGTGTTATTTTTTTTACATTTTTGAAACTCTGTAGAACTGAAAGAAAAAACATCATATTTTAACCTTATTTCGTTTCTACCTCCTAATCTTCAAAACTCAATAGGTCCCAATGACGCTCGAGTAGATCCCCATTAATGGGCTTATTACACTACTTCTAATTTAGGGAATCTAAATCGGATACAATTTAAGATCAGTTAGTGAGAGAGATAGCGAGTGATCACACACTAAATTGTACCCTAAATCGACTACTCTAGGGTACATTTTAATGTAGTGCTCTCTCTCTCACTCACTGATTCTAAATCGGAACCAACTGTTCTAACTTCGATTACACTTTCCGATTTCTTGGATTGGTGTCTGACAAATTGTAAAGTGTGATAAGCGTTTTAGCATTGTCAGCTCCGGTACTATTTAGGTTCCGGTAGTTTTTTTACTACCATCGCTCCGTAAATAGGGTCCCTTACTATTTCAGAACCATTTTTGACCTATGTAAACAACAGAACTATTTCCAAAAAGATAATAAGGAAATCCAGAACTACGTGAGAGGCGACTAGAGCTCACTGATTTTTTTATTTGACATTGGGGGGCCAACTTCACAGGCGTGTACAAACGGTTGTTTTTTTCGTTTATTTTCACAACCACAAGTGCATCAAACCTACTTCCCGTTGACCTACAATCATGCAAGAAGCAATATTTTAGATACAGCACAAGTAAAGGGTAAACTCCAAAACCCGTAAAGTAGTTACATAATTATTATTTTTTCTGAAATTTATTTGCAGTTAGTCTGACCGCGACCTATTGATGGGTGAGAGGACAAAATTTTTCCGATGACAAAGTGAAGTTTGTACCTCAATCTTCTTTACCACGAACTATTTACATATCTACAAAATTGTACAGAACCCTCAATGCGCTAGACTCGCACTTGGCCGGTTTTTTCCATTTTCACCGCTCGCCCCGTACCGCCGCGCCACCGTCGCTCCTTAGGTTACCTATTCGTTTTTGTTTACATTTCTTTACTACCTCGTAACTTCTAATGTCTTAGTAGTTTTTTTTTATTTTGTGCACGCTGTTTCTTTACTATTTAGGCGAGTAGACTCGCACTTGGCTGGTTTTTTTCCATTTCTACCGCCCGCCCCGTACCGCCGCGCCGCCGTCGTTCCCTAGGCAACCTATTTGTTTTTGTTTACATTTCTTTACTACCTCGTAACTTCTAATGTCCTAGTAGTTTTTTTTATTTTGTGCACGCTGTTTCTTTGCTATTTAGGCGAGGAGACTCGCACTTGACCAGTTTTTTTTAGCAGACTGCAGAGGTTAAACACAGACAGAAAACTAAAAGAAAAGAATGCAGAAATTATTTATTTTATTCCTTCTACTTTCCTAGTAACTTTTAGAACGATGCGCGGTGGGTTGCGGCCCTTCAGGAAATAGGCCGCGCCTATTTCATAATGGCCGCATGAGCCAGAACGAGATAGATATATCATTCATTGTACAATCGGCGCGTGCAAGATACCAAGGCCGCAAAGGTCGAGCTCTGCGGTGGTGCGCTTGGGCAGGGGTCATTGACTTGTTATCTGACCGATTCAATTGATTGCTAGTGATGTGTAGAGGCAAGTAAAAAAAGCTAAGTCGATAAAATTTTATCGTATTTTATTTCTTCGTATCAGCACTGCCATCATGGTTCAATCATTCTTTACCATTAACATTACACGATCGTTTATTATGACCACACCTTTCGGTAACAGGCTGTATATTATTTAAACATTTTAATTAAAATTACTTATACATTCATACTTACTTAGGTATTTAACTCGTACCTACCTAGATAATGGGTAAAATTCATCTAGAAAAGAAATTATGGTCATACTACTAAAAAAATTTTTGTGTGAGTCATTTACTGTACCTAACTGAAAATGCGAATGTGTGTACTAAGTTGAAAGCATGAAACGTGCTGTGAATGTACTTTACCATACAGTATATTCTAACCCCCTCAGTTACTTCCTCAAAATCAGGAACCCGGCTTAGACACGACTGCACAAATCCTTGGCAACCGATTGTCAACTGTATTCTTAGCACAAATATCATGGGTTTTACGCCTTTTTCACTGTTGTTGCACATGTGCGGCCTACTTTAAATTGACTCCCCTTTTGGTGAACCGACAGCGATGAAGCAAGTAAGGCAAAGGGCGAAAACCTTGTTCGATTTATTTAAGTTTTTTAATAGCATTTGTGCCGTATTCAATACCGCCCTTGCCTTCGATTTAGTCTTGCACCATGAGTCTTTCCATTGACGTTTACTTTTTTCTCAACTCCGAAATTACCACAGGTGACACCGCGGTCTACAGCTAATAATATACCTAATAATTAATAACAAACCTTATAGGAAATCATGTATTTACACTGAGGGATGATCTTTAAATTAGATTAGTTGGTGCGTCAGCGGCAACACAAAGGAAAGGAGCGATGACCGTCAGCGTTTCAGCAACTATGTAGTGCCTTAATTTCCATGGAAAAATTTTTTTACGTCACAAATTTGTTTTGTGCTTAGTTTTTATATTTGAAACGAGAATCGGATACCGAACACCCCTCATAAATTAATCCCTTGTTCAGCCTTACACCCTGTATGAGTAAATTATACTAAACGGAAACTAGCGCATAGCACGCGTTTCCGTCGCGCTTGCATCATCCAAAACGTTTATCATCTGTAATCAGTACATATTATGATAAATCAAAGCCCTCCGCCGCGTCTGTGTGTCTGTTCGTGATAAACTCAAAATCTACTCAACGGTTTTTATGCTGTTTTCACTAATAGATGGAGTGATTCATGAGGAAGATTTAAGTAAGTACAGAATTAGTCAAGGTTTTGTGTAAATTGGTTGAAATATAAAGATAATAGTTGCAAGTGTGCCTTCTGGTATATCTGCATGCCTTCTGGTGTTGCAGATGTCTAAGGGCGGTGGTAATTACCGTCAGTTGTACCACCTGCCTATTTGCCCCCTATATGACAATTGAAATAAAAAAAGTGTCAGAAAAAGTCAAGCGCCGACGTTGGCAGGGGCACATAAAAGGTCATAGGGAGCTTTTATCCCGGAATTCCCGCAGGAACTCCAAAATTTACGCAAGTGAAACTGCGGAGAACTGTATCGTTTTGGTCACTGAACTTAAATTGTGCAACATTTACTCCTACTCAACATTTACTTAGTACTCGTACCTACCTACTACTACCTAAAGAAATTTCACTTCAATAAATTCACAATTTGATTTGTTGTAGTTCAATATTTTGTGATTTATTTTATTCAAAGGACATTCGTGCTCAGAGTACCGACAGTGGACGAATTGCAGTCACGTAACGAAACGATTTTGAGTGACAGACCCCAGTGCACGCGTCGTAATAATGCGAGTAAATACCTACCTACCAAACACTACCCTCAAGTGTCGCACACGATTCAATATCGTCGTCGTTTGACGTGTTGGTATTGCGGTAATTATGTTGATCAATGGGGATTTGTTGATAAGAAAAATATTTTTTCAATCATAGTAAAGAAATATTCCAACTTTTAGGTTTTACGACACATATCCTTAACTAACCTTATAAGTACAGTAAGCACATACGTCATATATACATACATAATGTATATATATATATATATAGATATCATGAGATTGCAATGGCGATCACGCAACCATCGCTCGGCTGAATGACGGCGTGACAGGCCTATTCGAAATATTGCATTTACCGACCGGAATATATTATTATAATTTGGTATATTATGTTCTTTGTATACCCATGGTGCCGGGTACCTATATAGTACAAGTATGCATTTATTATACATACACTACAGTACAATACTTTACTTTATATTATGCACTACTAGAGATGTCCCTACTCCCTGCCTTCTTTCTGAGATAGGCATGAGTTAATCAATATTGTGGTATCTTTTATAATTTTGGATAACGCCTGAAACTAAAATTAGCAATTTTAGTAGCAACTCTAGGTAAAGTGGCAGGTTTTATAAAATAAATTAGGTATATTATAGATTTATAAAATAAATTCTTTACAGGAAAAAAAAAATTATTTAACGCGGTTAAAAAAAAGTCACAGAACATGCGTAGTTGGCAATTTTTTTTTCTCAAGATAGGTATTATGTTAATTAAAAAAATTAACAAGCGTGCTATATCTTTTTCGCAGGTACAATAGGTAGGAAAATCTTTGTATTTGTATATAGTAATCACAGAATACATTTCTTGAACCAAAAATAAAAGCGGATCACATTAATTAACCGTGTATCTGTGCCCAGATTAAGAGTGCAGCGACGTAATTTAGTCACGGGGTCAACTTTAATTGGCTCGTCGGCGTACTTCTGATGTGCGATACGCCGTCACAGGGTTAACGAATACGGTCCACTAAGTACCAACAAACGTAGTTTTATATGTTGTGATTTATTTTGTGATCGCTCTTAGTATGTTATCTTTGTTTAAAAATAAAATTTATCATACTCTTCTACTGTTTTAAGTTACAGCTTTTCCTGGTCCTTAGAAAGTAGATTACATAATAACTAACTTCGGTAGGTATTATTACAAAACTAAACTTCGGTTTAAATCAAATATATTTAGTCAGCTAGCTTATCTTCGAATTAAATTCGGATCGCTTTATTTAGACGTCTATCCATCCTTTAAAATGTTGTAAACACTTCCTTTTATAAAATACTAGCTGTCCCCGTGGTTTCACCCGCGGTAGAAATTAAACCCCTAAGAGTAAAATGCGGGCCAAACCTCGGACGAAACATCAAACAACTATAGTCAGTATTACGTAATTATTATGTTTTTATAAATATTTCTTTTAAATATAATATGCAGCGTGAATTAATTATCAAATATCTTTACTTTCCTTATCATCTAGGATCCAAATTAAACGAGTCAGGGTAATAACAGTAAGTAATTAGTGTTTGATATTAAATTTTAACTGAAAACACTCGAAACGGTAAAGTGGGTGCGTACGCTTTTCGTTGGGGTTGTGTATTTAACGCGGATGTGAATTTCGCCGCATCCGGCCAAAAATTAATGAGCTTTCTTCCGCTTACTTAATTAACTGCCGCGGCCGCAGCGAGCTTACAGTCTGAATAAATTAAAATTAATATTTCGCACTCGTTTAATGTCCCCTTTGTTGTCGTTATGATTTGTTAACAAGCAAGTTTTGTTGTCTAGTCGTTTTTAACAAATACCTCTTGGTATTCTGTTTATTAAAATATACGATTATATTTGTCCCTGCAAAACATTCAACACCATTCTGATGAAACGTATTCATTCATAATTATTATAGACCACACGGAGATTTTTATTCTTACCTTGTTAGAAATTAGAATATCTCTCTATATCACATTATTTCATTGTCATTTATGCCAGGTAAGTCTCGGTATAACATCTTTGAAATACTTAAACGTTAATCAATATTATTTTATCAACTGTAAGTAATCAGAAAATATTACTGGATAAATCACTTTACGCACTAGTGAAATTCTCGACTATTAATATTTTGACGTTATTAATCTGTGGTCACGTGGCGTCACAAATGCTTTCACGCACGTTGAACAAGTTGATATAAGCCCATCCCTATTGGGAATTCCGCACTATATTAATAAATAGAAATTTGCAAATTGTTTTATATAGAGCTGTTTACTCATCTCGATACCTAATTAGATAGATCTACAAAAAAAAATATAGTTTTAGATTCCGTGAGTAGATTCTTAGGTAGTAGGTAATTGTAAGTTAAATCTATACCTACTTATAATAAAACTGTAGAGAGGTCAATTCTGTACATTGAATATATATTCAAAATTAATACAGGAGGATGAATGCTGATCGAAACTGATGCCAAAAATGCAATCAGTCAATTTTTTGTCTGTCTGTCTGTCTGTCTGTATGTGCACCCATGGGTCAAAAACTAATGAAGGGATTTTAACCAAACTTGGTACGATTGTAGTCCATACTCCTGGGCAGGTTCAAGGCTATATAATATAACGCTAAGGCACATAGGAGCTGAGCATCGACGATAAATTTGAAGCAAGTCGGATGAAAATGCGCTTTCGAGTTCTTATCCTCGCATAAGTTTACTCAATCACGCAAAAACGGCTGAACTGATATGGATGAAATTTGGCATGCACATTATCAAGGGTACAGAGAAGGACATAGGGTACTTTTTATCCCGGAATTACCGCGGGAACTCCAAAATTGCCGCGAGTGAAACCGCGGGGCACAGCTAGTATAGAAATAAAATCAAAATCGAGTTTAAAAACGCAAAACATGCTATTTGCCGAACAAGTCCTAATGCCATACGACTGGACTACTAACCTCTCTTCTAACGATTCACGAGCATTCCTGTTGGGATTTCAAGTCATAATCGAAAAGAATTATTTTAGATAATACCTAATATATCAGCGGTTCATTACACATCTGCAAAATTGCAATTTTTTTTTAAGTGGGCAATTTTTTTTTTTACTATGAGTACCACATTACAAAACGCAACCTCGTCCGAAACTAAGCAAAGCTTGTGGGTTCTAGGATTTTCTTTTTCTAAATACATACGTATACATATAACCACTAGATAAACAATAGAAGATAGCACCTAAATTTAAAGGGTATAAAAATACAAACGAATTGAGGACCTCCTCCTTTTTGAATTCTGTTGAAAATATATGTAAAATATTTCGAGAGATAATGCTGAATGAGCTGTGTTCTTCGATGGTCGATACGACCCGATTTACAAGCCTACGTAATATACCCATTACCCAGTTCAATTATATTACACGGCAGAGAGTTAACGTGCGTTTAGCAGTTATAGTATAATTGCGAACCGTACTGCGTAACAACAGGGTGCGAATGACCGGCGTATCCTGTAGGGTTGGGAATAACTTGAAAATTCTGTACTACAATACCTACGTTGGGATTTTGTGCTACCAAAAACCAAAATCCAAATATTAAAGGTTATTATTTGGTTTGATTTAATATTTTCGAATTTGCCTGCTTGGGTAAAATTCCGAAACTTAGTGTTGCTATTTCAATAATATCCAAAGTGAATGTACCTACTGCATATTTATTTTATTACTAGCTGGTCCCCGCGGTTTTACCCGCGGCAATTTTGGAGTTCCCGCTGTATAAATCCTTTTCTGTACCCCCGCTGGCAACGTGTACCTAGTTTATGCAGTTTCACCCGCGTTAATTTAGGAGTCCCTATGTCCTTCTCTGTTCCCCTGACAACGTGTATGCAAAATTTCATGACAATCCGTTGGGCCGTTGAGGTGTGAAAGCGTAACAAACAAAAAAAAACAAACTCACTTTCGCATTTATAATAGTAAAGGTATCATATCACACATCATAATATATTTATGATGTGATATGCTATTATAAAAATGTTCACAAAATAAAAAAGTTTTTTTTTTTCAAATTAAAAAAATTAATCAACAAAAGGAAAACAACCTGTGAAGCCACTTTCCGCTTAATTGCTTCACACACACACCAGCACGTGCCGGCATTTTAACGTCAATGACCCCCATCGAGCCAACCAGCTGATTCATCACTCGCTGTGTGCGTGGCACATGCCTTGTAGGTATATGTATTAGTGAGCTACGGGTACTGTGTACATTGTGAATGTAATTAAGTGCTTTATTTTTGAATTTATTTTCCTCATATTCCGAAAAACTATCGAACTTATAATATGTTTTTTTCGCTTGTCCTGTTTGTTATAACGTATACTTTCAGGCATGTAAATATTTGCAGATAATTTTACCACATCTTATATATCAAAATCACACAAGAAAGCACAATTTTCTTTTAGTATAATTTTTTAAACACAATAATGAAAACCAATGCAACTCGTTGGCGAAGCTCGAAGTAAAGTCGAATTCGACGCCGCTCGTAACTTAATGATTCCCGTTGTAAGACAAACTGTTGAGCTACCGGACACGTTCGAGCATTGATCTCAGTTGGTTATCTGGATGAACACTAATAATTTTACAGGGTTACAGATTAACTGTATCCACCGACTTCTAACTGTAACAAATGTTGCGACAAGAAAATTAGCCTGATCATCTTCTAATATATATAAATCACGTGTCACGTTGTTTGTCCGCGATGGACTCCGAAACGGATTGAACGGAACGAACTGAACGGATTTTGATAAAATTTTGCAACCGTTTTTTATGGTCCAACTTAAAAGATAGGATAGTTTTTATTCCGGAATTCCCTCGGGAACTGAAGGACATAGAGTACTTTTTTCCCGCAATCTCCGCGGGAACTCCGAAATTACCGCGGATGAAATCGCGGGGGGCAGCTAGTCTTATATATAAAAATGAATCGTCAAATGTGTTGGTAAGCGCATAACTTACAAACGACTGCACCAAATTGGAAAATAGTTTTTTTTGTGTTCGATATTGTCCGGACAAGGTTTATATAAAAGAAGTTTGGAGTTCCTGCGGGAATTCCGAAACTCACGCGGGTGAATCTCCGAAACGGTTGGACCGATATTGACGGGACTTTCACTGCTAATTAGCTGTTGTTATAAGGAGTAAATTAGACTGCATTGGAGTTCCTGCGGGAATCCCGAAACTCACGCAGGTTAAACCGCGGGGCACAGCTAGTTTAATTATATTAGTAGGTAAGTATAGAAACTGATTTAACAAAGTACCTATCATAATTAACCGTACTAAGTATTCCGGAATTTGGAAATCCTCTCGAGAACTTTTTGTAAAAGCATGAAAATATCTTGTCACAGGGATACTGTAACTTTCTATCAACGAAAAAATTTTTGGTAATTCCATAGAGATTATTATTTACATCCAAACTTTCACGTTGGGGACAGACAGGGTTTGTTTGCTTGTTACGCTTTTACGACTTAACCACTAAACCGATCATGAAAAAATTTGCATATATGTTTTCAGGGCTGGGTACAGAAAAAGACATACCTACCTACTATACTTTTTGTCTGAAATTAACGCGGTTGAAAACGCGGGAACAGCTATTTTTCGTAAAACTTTTCCAGTTTCAGATTCCAGTCTGTGTAAGTTTTTTTACCAAGCAGAGGATATTATGTCTCTAGTTTTTATAAGGGTATGTCCATTGTCATACTCTTGTTAAAACAGGTTCAGTCTATTCCAGTACGATGATACCTCTATGTTCAACTGGACTCGGGCAAGTTTTAATTAAAGCGAATATCTCGCACGAGGCTGTAATGTGGACATTCCCTAATAGTTGAGGATAATGAAACCCGATGTACTTGCAACTTATTTGCTCTCGGTAACAAACCATTAATATTCCCTTGTTCCAGCGACAGATAAGACATTAACTGTGTCGATAACTTCAATTTATGGTGCAATTTTAATGGTCTCATTCTAGAATCATGCATAGATGGAGTGGAGTTTTATTTAATTCCAATAGAATTTTTTTTGCGCGTACAGAGAAATTTATTTTTATGAAATTATTGTTATTGATTATCATAAGTATGCATTTGAAATTATATGTAGATTTGAAATTAGTAGAAGGATGACAATCTTTTTTTATTTCCCTATAAAATTCACCCTAATATTAATAGTCCTATACAATATGCCTATTGCGATAAAAACCTCATTACAACCTCTTTTAAAAGGTCATTACGTAATTATTTCATAGATGTTAAAATTTGATAAAGTGCTTTGCGTAAACACAGGGGTAATCCATTAACAAACACAATTTTTTTCATATTCTCATACCACTTACATCAAACAGCTGCATGCCACGCGATCCAGTCAGAAATTATATCAAAAAAACATTCTTCGGGAAATCAAAATAGCTGGCACCGACATAGGGCTGTTAAAGGGGCCCATTTTCCCCCTAAAAGGCCCGTTATCCCCGATCCCCGCTGGCTGCGCGTGCCCCATTGCGGCTCGTCATTAGACGTGGGCACGCAAAGGGAAATTATCCTCACTTAACCCTCCTTCGGAGGCGTTAACTGGCACCTCAGAGAAGAGCACTCGGCTACGATTACTTTATTATACGGATTGGTACATTTTTTTCCTAAAGAAAAACTTTCTGTTTTCATTTTTCTTAAGACGCTGAAAGGAGAAACTGCGTAAATATAATAACAAGCAAAGGCAATCGGCGGGTTAAGGATTTTCTTTCAGAATCTATTTTTCTTGCTTTTCTTCTAATTACTAAGATGTATAATATATTAATGTTCATCGCAAATACCAACATAAATATGTCACTGGCTGTTCCCCGCGGTTTCACCTGCGTTAGTTTCAGAGATCCCGCGGGTACCTATTCCGAGATAAAAGTACTTAAGTACTAATTTATATTTTTTTCTGTACCTAGTACCTACCTACCCTTGACAACGTGTAGGTAGTTTGCAGAATTTAATATAGTTTCTTCCCCTGTAATTTCGGAGTTCCCGTGGGAATTCCAGTATAAAAAGTAGCGTATGTCCTTTTCTGTACCTCTGACAACGTGTATGCAAAATTTCGTGGCGAATGGTTGAGCCGTTTAGCCGTGAAATTGTAACAAACAAACAAACTCACTTTCGCATTTATAATATTAGTAACGATTATATACTTCTAGCTGCTGTCCGCTGTTTCACTCGCGTTAGTGTCGGAGTTCCCGCGGGAATACCGGGATAAAAATACCCTATTTACTTCTATATGTACCCCTTACAACGTGTAGGCAATATTTCATGATTATCGGTTGAGTAGTTAAAACTTGAAACCGTAACAAACAAACAAACGAATGAACATAAAAAATAAGGAACTTTAACTATTCCAGTACTTAGTCCTTTCGTTAATTTACTGCCATCCAATTATTGTTTTCTGAATGAATGCTTCAATATAACTGTTCGTTAAATTCCTAATCGGAGCGCCCTTCGCTCAACTGTGTACACAATTATAGTCGACTGAGAAGTTCTATCGACGCATAAATATTTCTTCAAGTAAATAATTGTGTTATTCTTAATTATTATTGCACATAAATTACATATTATTATTTTCACTGGGTTGATTAAATCTGCATCTGCAATTTATTTTTTGTATAATATCTACCTACCTATGTACTAGTATAATAACAATACATAGTTAAACTTGTCATAATTTTAAGTAATAAAAAAATACATACAGCCGAACATGGAACCTCCTCCTTTTCGAAGTCGGTTAAAAAGATATCGATATTCTTCTTCATTTTATCCAGAGTACCTACTCTGAACCAAAGTCATGTGGCTAACTTTGTTCGGAAGTTCATAATAAAAAGGGAAGAATACATAGGATATTAGGTAATAAACGATTGAAGCATAATAATTTACCAACATTAGGTACATGCATTGTCTGCCATAGGCAATAGAGAGGCTGAAATCCGGGGCTTGAAGCCCCAACAATTCCATTGACTTTGCGGTTTTGTCATTACGTCAATGTTAATATTTGCGCATGGAGGCATGCCAATCGCTTGTAAAGATACTATACTCGTACACATTATAGATATGGGAAGCCACACTATTAGCAAGCGCGAACTAACGCAATAACTCTGGGCTGCACTGTGGACAGATAAAATAAAATTTTAATTACTTAGAATAGTAAGCTTACATTTATAGCTGACTAGCTGTTCCCTGAGGTTGAAACCTCGAAGCTAACTCTGAAGAGTTTCCACGGGAATTCCAGATTACAATATAGCCTAGGTAGGTATATGTTTTAATCTCGATTACGTTTAGAGTAAGCCGGCTGATGTATCTTTACTATATTATAATTTGTGAGTTTGTGAATTTGTTACGTTGTAGGAGGTAATCTCTGGATCTACTGAACCGATTATGAACATTATTTCACCTATAGGAAGCTACGGTAGCCCTGAGTGACATAGGGTATTTTTATCTCGAATTTCCTACGGGAACACCGATATTACCGCGGGTGAAACCGCGAGGGGCAGCTACTAAGGAATAGCTATTATTGTAAAGTTGCATTAAAATCCATTCAGCAGTTTTTGCGTGAAAGAGTAACAAACATCCATACATCTATATATAAAAATCTTTCGCATTTATAATATTACTAGTTGTGCCCCGCGGTTTCACCCGCGTTAACTTCAGAGTTCACGCGGGAATTCCGGGATAAAAAGTACCCTATGTGTTAATCTGATGTATAAGCTATATTAATATGTAGTTTCATTTAAATCCCTTCAGTAGTTTTTACGTGAAAGAGTAACAAACATCCATCCATCCATCCATATATTCTTACACACTTTCGCGTTTATAATATTATAAATTAAGTAGGACTAAGGATTTTCAACCAAATGAATTTCGGTATTCATGCTCTCTACTAAACTGTTCATTCCGGGATACAAAGTAGGTGCCCCCTACGTCCAAACTTTCAACCTTGCATACTTTTGGTACGTACCTATCCCTATACATAAAATAAGGATAGACTATATATAGGTTAGAAAGACGCGGGATTATTGTCTAATTATTCCCGTGTCACGGTCAATTTTCAAATCATCTCACACAGAAAAGTTTGAATCTATCGTCAATACCACTTCCCTACTAATATTATAAATGCGAAAGTAACTCTGTCTTTCTCTTTGTCTGTTACGCTTTCACGCCTTAATAGCTTAGCCGATCATCATGAAATTTTGCATACACATTATCAGGGGTACAGAGAAGGACATAGGCTACTTTTTTCCCGGAATTCCCGCGGGAAATTCAAAATTAACGTGGGTGAAACCGCGGGGTAGGTAGTTTAGGAAAAAGTTAGTAGTTTCAAATTACAAAAAGTTTAATTTCCCAAAGTGATACATTCCAATCCTCTCTCCTACTTCCATAGGCGAACTTCTACATTCGTCACACGTAACGTCTTGGAAACTTCGTCACGTACCTAAATGTACCTCCTGAGAAGAAAACTTTTATTACTTACTTATCCGTAATTCTGAGACGTTCCCGATATCTTTATTACAAGAAAAAAACTTTTGTAATTGAATTCAATATGTTTTGCGATATTTAAGATTAGGTAACTCTTAATCTTATTAGTTGACAAATAAAAACTGAATACAGAAAATATAATAATTAAAATTCTGTGTACTGGCCTGAAATGCTATTATTGAGAGGTAAAAGATATGGCGAAGAAAACACAGAACTATAACTAATATCACCTACCTTCATTCAATTACGCAACATCTTTGGTTTAAAAATAAGTAATAACTGCGACATAATATGTAGACCTACTATGGCTTAGGTATTTCTGGAAAAACAATAAAACTTACGTAGGTTCCTATAGAACCAGTTATTTTTAATATGTATAATGATTTGATTTGAAACATCAAACTCTGAAAAAATTAAAAAGATATTAGGTATAAAATATCAGAACAAAACTATAAAAACATAAATTTATTATGGTCAAATAAAATAAATTAAGCTGAAAATGGAAACGGTTTTTGATTTATACACAAAAATATGAAACTTTAAAATAAATCTAATATATATAAATCACGTGTCACGTTGTTTGTCCGCGATGGGCTCCGAAACTACTGAACGGATTTTGATAAAATTTTGCAACCATTCATAAAATGGTCCAACTTAAAAGATAGGATAGTTTTTATCCCGGAATTCCCTCGGGAACTGATGGAAATAGAGTACTTTTTTAACTAGAGTACTCCGAAATTACCGCGGATGAAATCGCGGGGGACAGCTAGTTTCTTATCAAAAAAATCAAAAAATCAAAAATTATTTATTACTTTCACAATATGAACTTATAACTAGATAAATAGCTGGAGCCTCCTTTTAGGCATAATTATGCCTGTGCCAGGAGACTCCGCTCCTCATAACTAATTTAAATTTAACAAAATACATATCCGAAAGCATACATATATTATAACTTAATATTTAAATAAATTGTGTGAGATAATTTTGAAGTGTATGTGTTTATGTGAGTGTGTGTGTGTGTGTGTGTGTGTGTGTGTATGTGTGTGTGTGTATGTGTGTGTGTGCGCGTGTGTGAATGCAAGAACCCAAGCAGGTGAATGCAGCAACCCTGACACTTCCGACAGACATTGAATTGCAATAGCAGTAGGGATCAAAATACCGACCAAAATGTACACTTAACCAGCCACGACGAGAACAAGTCAACGCCACATCCGCCTATGTAGGTGGCTGTAGAATCAACTCACACTCGCCGTAACTAATCAGCTTTAGAAATTGAATCAGCACGGATTTACATTCCTTGCTAGTTTTTGTATATATTTGTAACTCTTTATTGATTTTATTGTAGAGAAAAGATGACCTATACCCATATTGAGTGCTTGCACAAGCAGTTCTTACTTTACGCGAATTTATTACAATGTCCTTCCTTCTCTTGTTTTGTATCTGAGGATCATAGTTTATTGACTTATGTGTTTTTAAGATAGTGTGTAAGATGTATAACTTCCGAACAGACAAAAGGCCACTAATTCTATAAAGACTTTCAGTTGAGTACCACCGCTTTTTGAAGTACATAACTTTTAACAAAGCTCTCTGTGCTCTTTCTACTTCCAGAAAATGTGTTTTAAAGGCACCACCCCAAACGGGGATGCAATATGTTATAGTTGATTGTACAAGGGCAACGTAAATTTCATTAAGAAGATTTTTCGATGAGTTCTGTGCACCCAATGCACACTTTGGAGTAACATTCCTTAGCAACTTGAACATCCACATAAACTTTCTTAATCTCCCAATCAGCTGTTCGATTTGTTGATCCCAAGATAGTCTTTGATCAACCATGATACCAAGATATTTTGTATGGGGCACCTTATTTATTATCGGACAATTACATTGAAGATTGGGTGAATCTTTACATTTGTGTATTTTTATGTGAAAGTCATCGCAAGGTTGATTTTTATTATATATACTAAAGCAGATGTAGTTAGATTTGTTTGTGTTAAGAGATAAAAGATTGTTTTTTAACCAATCAGAGACTAGAACCATACCATTCTCAGCGTGGGATTTGGTAGCATCCCAGGAACTCCCTGTGAAGACAATGGCAGTGTCATCAGCGTACGAGAAGATTTTAGCATTCGCGATGTGCATATTACAGAGATCGTTTATGTATATGAGAAAGAGAGTAGGCCCCAAAACACTTCCCTGTGGAATTCCGCAAGTTACGTCAGCATCCTCACTGATGTCCTGATCAACCTTAAGTCTTATATAAATACAAAATTTCACTGACGGCCTGTGTTATAATATACATAAATAAGTAAAGTTGAAATCATAATTAAAATACGTATATTACATTTGTAAGTATATATTGATATAGATATTATTGCCTGTTCCAATTCTTAGACTTAACTAGTTTATTAATTGGGTACGCTAAATAACGATCACAAGAACCAAACGTATTACATTAAACTTATTTGTTGTAGTTTCAATAGGCCCACTCTTTTGGATGAGACGGCAAGTAATTTCGCGAAAACCCAATTCTTAAATAAATTATTCATTGGCGACGAAACGCCTCAAGCCTCGTATTCATTTCATTTCGAAATCCCGATTCCACTTTTCTCTTTTCGCCTTTTTCTTCATATAACCTACCTTTGATAAATTTTAAATAAGATCTTAGATTAAAACAGTGTAGCAACGAATAGTAGGGTGGGGGGGAACACGAGGAGAATTTTTTATATAATTTCTAAATTACATTCAACTTTGTAAAAGAATATCAATTTTAGCTGACCCCAGATTTTTAATATTGTTGTTGAAAAAGTTTGACTGGCATAATTTTAATATTTTCTGATAATAAGCTTGGCTCCATAAAAAAAAGAATGCTAATTTAATTTCAGTCAGCTTTTACTAGATTTAATATTTTTTAAATTAAAGTTTATATTATTACTTTAGGCGACATCCGAGTCCTTTTTTCGATTTTCACCAATGAATTGTGGTTTTGTTTTTCGGATAATTTCTTAGTGTTTCGCACATAAACTTTGCTTTTGATTTGGTTTTCGCTGTCCTTGATGCCTGCTGCTGAACCATCTATGAAGTTATGACTTACAAGACGTCTCTTATACAGCAGTCGAACGTTCTTTGGGACAAAGCCCCCTGCAGTGGGTTATCCCACGCTCTCTGCTAAAGAGTGATCAGGACATAGGGGATTGTGAGCTCGATGAAAAATCTTAGTGAGAGCACATTTTATGTATTAGATTGAAAACGATTGTCATTGAAAAGGCTTTTATCTGCACCCTGACTTACTAGGTTATAGGTAAGGTTTCAACTTGGTACCTATTTCTCATGTGCAGAATTTCATATTATTCGGTACCTTTATTTTACAAACTAATTGTTTTCACAAATTTACGGTGATATATATAAGTTCTATATACCCCATCAAGATATAGATGGTAATTTAATCAAGCTGAGCAATAAGCTTTTAAGGGATTTCTTTCTGCTCAGGCGTGCTATTTAAAGTGTGCAGTGACGCCATACCACGATTGGGACGGTCCGATGCACTAACATCCTCTAAAATGCAAGAGGTTCAACACTGGACGAAGTCATGACTCCTCTCGCTCGACTTTCAGGACCGACTAAACTGAAATCACATTATTTTTTGTGTTTCAAACTAAAATTCAGTTTTAATATGTATTAAATCAAACTTTGTCAGTTAGTTTTATCAGTTCGCGGGTAATAGCCGGCGATCGGTTCCGTTTTCAAACAAAAGTCGTTTGGTGCCACTAAATATTACGGTCTATAACGACTTATGGATAAGATAGCGCAATGAGAAATGTAAATTGCTGTTTAGAATTGCTTTCAATACGCCTAAGGCCACAGTAGGTAATGTTGAAAAGGCTTGTGTGTAATAGGTAACTTTGCGTATGAAGGTATAGGTATTAGTTTAATTTGTACGAGTACAACAAAATGGATGACAAAATTTTACAGTTTCTACGATAGGTAATCCGCAAATTAACTACTTAACTAACCCCCTTACCCAAATTGTAAATCTATGATTGGTAACGCTATAGAAAACTAAGGAACATATCGTCATGTGACTTTGGTCACAAAAAACAAAACTTTTGATAGGACTATTTAATTTTTACGTGAGCACGTGTGTTAGTTTTCCAGAGCGTTCACGATTATATACCAGATCGTCAACTTATCTAAGGGGGCTGTACTCTAACCGTTTGAAGCATATTAACGGTATCACACATAAATTAAATAGAATGTGAAAAAACTGGTCTACTAGAATTTGCCTAAAGTTTGTGTTTCAAAGCTGGACCGTAATTAAGCGGCCATATATCGCGAGTGGCATATTGCTGCGGTTTAATTAACAATTCCAGCTAAAATACAGTGTGGCACAGTTATAACTCAACGGTTTGACGCAGATTCCTGTGACATATTCAATGTATTGGCGATCGTACGCGGTTAACATCAAATTGATGATTTTTCAAATAAATTTATACCTATACATTTTGTTCATTCATAGATGCAAAGTAACATTAATTAGTATTACAACGTACCCAAAACTTAGTTTAGGAAGTGCCTTTAACAGCTAAAATTAAAATGAGATTGAATCGAAAAGCATAAGAAATCTAACTGTTGATTTTGCGTATTAAACATTATTATATACCTATACATATATTTTTGTGGGTATAAAATAAAGTTATTTCATTTCATTTCATTATTTTTTGAATCTAAATAGGTACCTATACCATTATTGCATCTTCCTCTCCTGCTAGTGAGGTTTGTGACCGTGACGATTTTTTTGCGATCAACCAATGCGTCCATACATATTTTGGTGTTATCTACCTACTTTATGCCCTATTATGCTCCCCGCACTGTTTCTCGAGATGCTCCTTGCGTTGCCGTGAACATTGCCCTAGCAGCCACACATTCCCCTACTTGCGACATATTATATTGGCAAGGGCGTACCCAGTCAAATAAACATAAATAAAAGAGGTATTTTTTTTGACATTCTTTAATTATACATGTAGCTTTCAAGATGAAAGTAATTTCTACCTGTATTGTATTGCAAATAGCAAAAAGTTCTTTTTCTTAACTTTTATCGACAAAAGTAGATAGTTGTTAGTAGGGAAGGGACGTAAACAAGAGCCCCCGGCACCCCTCGGTACGCTCATGTACATTGACTTATGGAAAAAAAAACTAAGAGTATTGGCTAGAACTAGAACTAAAACTAAACTAGAATTTGGCCTTATATTCAAATTCTGCAGATATCAATCACCAGCTGTTTTCACGCGGTTTGCCAAGTGTTTAATTCGAGGGAACTAGAGATACCCCCGGGAACGCTTGTTTTGGAATCAAAACTGTCACTTTCCATCAGTGAAAGGATTTTTTGATTTGTTTGAGATTATCCCATACACTCAAACGTTCCTCTTAACGTATATATATTACATAATATAATAACAATGAGTTAGAAACTAAAAACTGGCTACCTACCTATTAGATATTTCTTCAACAACTATTTATCTTGATCCTAAGACAAAACATATTTATTCAAATTGACATTCCATGTATGCTTGATGCCATGTAGTGAAAATTTTAAACTGTAATATGTACTATTATATTAACGGTAAAAAATATTTATTAAAGTACAATAGTTAGTATTTCTCAATGGGTGATCGTAAATAAACCCAAGTTACAGTGGGCCCGATAAATTACGCGGTCGACCGCCGTCCGGTGCGGCCCGTCGATTGTGCGCCAACCAATTAGTCCCACTGAAGAATATTTATTTCCGGTTTTCTCAAGCGAACAGACACCTGACACTTTAGCCGACCATACTTTGTGACTCCTTTGTAGAGATTTCGATAAATGATTTTGTTTAGTTTGTTTAGTATTAAAAACTCCTTACTATTAAAAAATGCTAGTTTTAAGTTTATTCGTTTGTTTTTCAGGTACGCTTTACGCCTTAACCACTCCACCATAATTATGAAGTTTTGTACACTTATTGTCAAGGGTACAAAAAATTACATAAGGTATTTTTACCCAGGAATTCCAGCGGAGAACAGCTAGTTAAATTTTTTTAATTCCGAATTAGAGATAAGTATTATTATTGCTTCAAGCTTATTGAAGTAGATAGTATACAGACATTTTATAATAAGTGATAAGATGTCAGAATTAGAGAAACGATAAGCGGAATGAATCAAGTTAACAAAACGTAAAATAAAACCATGCACGTAATCCAAAGTCAGAATACAACGCAGTGGCTCAGCTATTTAAACTTTACATTATCATAATCCAGCGGCACGTATTACATTTTAAATGTGATTTCCGCTGCGGCGCGCCATGTTGCTTTTAAATCTGAACAATTCCCCCCAAAAACGCCAAGTTAAACTGTGAAACATTTAAATTGATTTTGAATAATTCCACGAGTGGAAAATTTCAGATCCCTTTTTCACTTCTTTGGCCGGTCGGTTTTTGCTCGTTCAGATAGCGGGCTGTATCCAACTGAGCCTGTTATCCCTCTAACTTTGGCTGTTCGCTGAAAAAACTCGTGCTATTACAGTAAATATCAATTTGTATGAAACTAGAGGGCGGAGACTTGGCCCCGGCGTCGGAACAACTTGCTCCACTGCAGTCTGTGCTCGTAATGTAACGGATCCGCAGCGGCTCGTCAAGTGAATTTAGGATTATGAAAATAATATTTTGCTACCGATTTCAGTATTTAATTAGTTTTTCGTTTTATTTCGTAAATTTTAAAATAAATGTAAAGAGTGCTAAATCAAATATTTTAGTACAAGTTTAAAACTAAAATATTTGATTTGACAATTATTCACCAATTGTCAATTTTTATTATATTTTATTCTTGAATTTTTATTATTTATTACTTATAGGTACTTATACTAGCTGTTCCCCGCGATTTTAGCCGTGGTAATATAGGAATCCCCGCGAGAATTCCGGGATAAACTATACGTATAAGGCTTCCTCTTGAATCAGTCTATCTATTGGTGAAATCTGCTGAAAATCCGTTAAGTTTATCGCGAACAGACAGACAGGCAGACGCAGCGGAGGATTTTGTTTTATATAATGTAAGGAAACTAACGGAACTCTTTATTGTAGCATGTTACTTAATATGCTAGGTTACTAAGAGCACTCTTAAAAGCTTTTTATTTATTTTTTATTTCAATAGTTCAACAGAGAGGTTATTATGTAATTTATGTTTCTATCATTTTTGGTTGCAATCAAAAATATGACGGTTTGTACTTACAATACGCACATTTTGATACCTATTACCTACGATATCTAGCAATCAACCAAAATAAACATACATACTTCGAAAATTGAAGCCGCCCAAACATGATTAAGCGCTATTTTTCTGATTGAAATTGAAATATGATAGCAACAAAAGTTACATAATTGACCCCTGAATCCCCTACATACATATATTATATTTTTTCTCTTTTCGATATTGTATTTTCACGTGCAACGAAGCATGAGGACAACTGAAAAAAACAACTGTATTTTACAGTAACGTAGACTAGGTCCCATAGGATGGGGGCGTGACTGTCGCAATAAATTCTTTATCCAATTCGATCCCAATTTGTATTTTTATCTCGTGTCATGTTGTGGGCACTGAGTTTTCTATCTTTTTATTTTATTCACGTCATGGGTATTGAATTTAAGTGTTTGCTGTTTGCGCTCAAACTGTAGTTCTCGATTCAATCTGTAACTAATAAATATATTCCAAGAACGAATGCCGAGTGAAAAATATTATTAACACTCTTCTCATTTCATAGGATTCTGAATGCAGAATCGTTATTTTATTAATGCAAAAGTGAGTTTATTTGTTTGTTTGTTACGCTTTCAGGCTGTAACGGCGCAACCGATCATCATGAAATTTTGCATATTATACGTTGTCAGGGATACAGTGACGTAGGGCACTTTTTATCCTGCAATTCTCGCGGGAACTTTGAAATGAACGCGGGTGAAACCGAGAGGAACAGCTAGTAATAAAATAAAAACAATTTTGGGATTTGTTAAAATGTAAAAATAAGATGTTCATTTCGTAAAACTAATGAAGAAAAGAGATTTTCACAGTCTGGTGTTATAAGATTATAGAACATTGAAAATTTTGTAACATTATTTGAACGAAAGAAACAAATCACTTTCTACTGATTTCTAAAGATTTATTGCAGAGTACAATTTATTACTTTTCCACTATTATTCGACTCAGTTAATTTGAGTGTCAGTAACGTTATTTGTAACTTGACTGCTCTTGCTAATGAAGAGCTTTTTGGTGACCCTGCTTGAACCCTTGTCAGAAAGTTGGAACATATACACCAACTATGGTGAAGTGCACGCCTCTAATATGACCTAGTTTAGAGGAATAATTAACGGGGAAGTTAACAGGCTTTTGTCATAGCTCTTTGTGTTACAATAAAGGCTGTTTCATGCAGTGTAAAGGATATAAGTAGTCTGGAATTTGGTACGGTTGGTACGAGATACGGCGCAGTGTGGTGATTGGATAAATCAAATCAATCAAAATCAAATTCTTTTTCTTCTTTTTTTATGAAAATTAATAGCAATTTGCTAACAGAAAGGACGATGTTAATAATTTGTTTTATACTTTGTTGTTTTTTTTAATACGAGTAGGTAAGTACCTACTTACCTATTTTGTAAGCTTCGTTGAAGACTAAATAACAGTATTTGTGTAGTATATTCATAATTTACTTGTTTGTAGGTACTAAACGGTCATAACTTTGTCCACTTTGTCAAAAATTATTTTATACTAAAAGCATTATATCTGAACATTTTTACACAGTTAGGTGCCTGTGATCTTTGCCGGTCAACTTTTCCACTTCATTTAAGTTTTATACTTAAATCGTACGTAATGGTAAAAAGTTGGGAGGACTTGGGAAAGATTTAACAATACTTATTTTGAGGGAGCCTCCTGCCTACCATTCAGGTAGGCAAGTACCAATGTTCCTTTATTAAGAATGGCCTTTGTAAATTAAGGAAACACTTCTAGTGGAAATTCTGAAATATTACAAGACCAAAAATTTGACTTTCGGGTCGTGCTGATAAATTCTTCTACTGTGAGTGAACATAATTATATATCTTTTTTAGATCATTGATATTTATATTTCTATAGAGTTTATCTGATAATGTCAAAATATACAAAAAATATATCTATTATTGATGCAAAAATTTCTGGTCCAAATCTTTTGATATGTTTGATCAATACTTTCTATAGGATGAAATATCAATATTATTAGTAGTCATACATATATATTATACTAAATAACAATACGTTTGTTGCGTGTGAAATTCGAACCAAGTGAAGTTCCCTATAAGATTTGGCTATTTTAATACAACTTTTACGTTTGTATGTATAGGTAGTTACGTATAATTATACAATGCAGTTTTATAAGGAAAATAATTCAAGAATTTATATGCATTTAAAGTAAACTGATAAAAAATAATGATCGAAATCTGTACCTATAATACTACCTACATAGGTACCTAATATGGAGTTAGTTTATAATTATTATCTATTTTTAAAAAGATATGTTAACTTTGTTTCGACGCGGTTTTAAAAAAGTTATAAATATATAATAGATAAAAAGCTATAAATACGTTTTGTATTAGGTACATTCACAGAATTTAATCAAAGCGTCAATGACTGTGATCTCTGTAAAGGAATAGAACGGCTGTAGATCATCAGTCAAGTTTAATTACGAAGTTAATTAGGTCGGTTTGATGAAAAATTTAAAACTTCACTCAAGTTAATTTGCTCAGAATCTGTGAAGATCCATTCTCTTATTAACATTACTGCAGGGAAATTTAATTCTGCTGATAGAAATTTTTTGGGATCTAATCTGAACTAAAAAGATGAAGAATTGAATGGAAATTCAAGTAGGTACCTATTATATACAGTTCACGAAAGTCTTCTAAAGGTAAAACTGTCTGAGTACTTTATAACTTGGTTTTTATGAACCTGGTTTCGACGTCGGCCGAAGCAAGCAATGTAATATAGGTATATCAACAAACTATACCTAAAATTGTTTGCTAGTGTAAGCGTCTTATCGCTTTCTTCATAATTTATTGTAATGCATGTACATGTGAGTAAGATTCTTTTATGAGTTTAATGCAATTTCATTTGTAGGTAATGCAAAATTTCGAAACATGAAACCCCACCAATTCCCATTTGATCCGCCTCAGTATTTTCATTCCTGTAACCAACTCATAAACTTTTCCTTTTTTGGAATAATGCGACGCGAGATTGAAATTCAAATTTTGGTTATCGAAGTCAATACGTGTATGTTCTGCTCTCACATGCGAAGCGAAAGCAATACTTTTCTAATAAAGGCGCGAGTCGTTCGGAAGCCAAAGTTATTACTGGAAATTAATTCCAATCCCGGCTCATATTAATTCAATCCAACGACATCTTTATGAGGTGTGACACAAAGTGGGATGTGTTACACGTGAAATAAATCTGTCACAAGTTAACGCCCGGTCACATATTTCAATTTACCGTCACATGTGTTGAACGAGTAGTTAGACTCCTAAACCGTATAGACGTCGTAATTGGGTGTGACTAACAATTTTTCTTCATGGTATGTAGTTTAGGCAAAAAATAAAGAAACCAAAACTTTATTGGAGATTATGATTTATTTTTATAACATTAATATAATTATTTATTTAAAATCACATTACATTTATTTAAAGACCTTTATCGCACTTTACTGTGCAAAAGGTGGACTTAATGCCAAAGGCATTCTGTACCAGTCAATCTTTTGGTTAGGTGATATTTTAGTGGCAGGTTACATCTATCTTTACAGATTTAACCAATGCGATGCGATAGTGTAGCACAATACGTACATTATATAGGTACAAAAGCGTATATGTATAGTGCACATAGAGCATATTGAGTAATACGATGTTTATATACTATATAGAGCACGGTACAAATGAACGCTACGAAGGTAACGTAATGAACGAAGTCAGATAGGTTATGTTTCACTAACAATTTACATTAAGACCAAAAGCTCGAGGCAGACACGTTAAACATAAAAAATATAAATGAGATAAGTTTTACGGAACTCACAAATGAGGCGTAACTAAAAAATAAAAAGCTAAAAATAACAACATACCATTTAATCCAAAAGACAAAAACACACGTAATATTATTAGATATTGGTTTGTGCTACCACTAATCGGTTTGAATTCGGTGACAAGCCCGCTGGTATCTGCCCACTTGGGTTGTTCTGCTCACGAAGAGCTGGTGGCGGGAGTCGACTTAGCCCATCTACCCCCTCCATATTTGACTTGTCACCGACTTCATACCGATTAGTGGTAGCACAAACCAATAATAATATTACGTGTGTTTTTGTCTTTTGGATTAAATCGGTATGTTGTTATTTTTAGCTTTTTATTTTTAGATTTTTATTTTTGTGTTTTTGGAAGTCATACATACATATACATACATACAGTCGAACATAGAACCTCCTCCTTTTTGGAAGTCGGTTAAAAAGAGCTAATTTTTTAATAGTTTTTGCCGAAGTAGTCCAAGTCAATCGAGGTAGGTGAAAGAAGTCTATCAATATAAGAATGAATGAACGAATCAATGTTTTCCCGATCCAAATCTGCACCTTTAGCTGCTCAATGTCGTCATTCTCACACTTCGGAAAACCGTGATACACCAAAATGAAAATGACCTAAACCTAAATGAAAATGATATCAACCTAAAGAAAATTTTGGGGTACAAGCACTTTTACAGCTTTGATTCTTACGATTGTTGTGGCACAAATCGATACAAACGAAACACGCTAAGCAACCATTAACAATGACAAAACACCGAGTTATTTCCTCGGCCATTGCCATTGGGCATTGACTATTATAGTAATGATGAGCGAACTGAATGTTAATTCCAGACCTATAAATACTATGATGACACTAATAGATTAGATATCCATTTAATAGCTGCTCGGTTTAGGGATTCTAAACCAAATCCCCATTAATATTATAAATGCGAAAGTAACTCTGTCTGTCTGTCTATTACGCTTTCACGGCTTAACCACAAAATTTTACATACACGTTGTTGGGGGTAAAGAGAAGGACATAGGGTACTTTTTATTCCGGAATTCCCGCGGGAACTCAGAAATTACCGTAGGTGAATCCGCGGGGAACAGCTATAATATGATTAAACGCAATAAGTATAAGGCATAAGCTAACGTTCAACTTCTTGAAGGGAATTTTCGCGCATTGTGTTCATTTAAATTGTGTGTAAACGCTCCATGATTACAAAAGTGAATATGTCTAATTTATTTATTTTTAATGACTACTATGGACCCTTAGGAATTTACAGAACTCTACTTGACTTTGCGAAGCACCATAAATATAGTTTTTGCAAGTAAAGTTTATACATAATATGTACAAACTTTAGTTTATTTGAAATTGAATTACCTATCGTGAAAAGTAAATGATTAATATATTTATACAGTTAAAATATATTTCATTTACTATTTCACGAGAATTCAATGTCAGTGAACTATAGAGGTACGTAAAATACTCATACACGATAAACAAGAGTACAAACTCAAATAAATACGATTAGAAAAGAGAAATCGATTTCGGAGTCGATGCAGCGATAAATCGGCAGCTCGATATCTCGCTTCGGTGCGACAATCTAATGAGATCCCGCGGGAACGGCACCGATTTCTATTTTCAGAAAAAAACCGTCCACTTACATTCGTCGTTTCCATGACAACTATAATAAAATATCAAAATTACTCCCACATTCACTCTGACTTACAGCTACAAGGAAAACAAAATGTTTTGTTCATATTATTCATCATTATTCATCATTATAATCCGTTGACATTTTAATGGTTTACTTGTACCTATCTACTCTTGGAGGTTGCACATAAGGTGACTGAAAGCATTTTTTTTTTATTCTCTTCTGTGCATACTGCTGCACGCAGAGTCATTTTAATGATTAGGTACGTAATTTTATGTGAAGATTTTTAAAACAAAACTGCCGCTATAAGAGGCGTTCATTAAATTAATGTTAGTTGGCATATAACTAGAGTTTACTTAATTAGTTAAATGCCAAAACGACTCTGACTGCGGCCGTTAGACTAAGAGATACCAAAGTTAAACCAGTTGAAACCGCGGTCAAAATATACTAATTTATCAGTAAAAAATAATTAAGATTTAAATTCAGTTGCATACCTGTATCTATGACAGAAGCTACATAATATTTTAGCGAAGGTAATATTAATATCGGGAGTTAAATCAGCTGTTATTTTTATAGTCCACATGACTGCGAAAATTGTGTAAATGAAAGTCAACTATAAAATGTGATTTTATGTACATACAGAACGATCGGTATTATTCTATCCTTAAATAAAAATAGTAAAGCATACGATATACCTAATAAAAAGTTACTCTTTGTTCCAAAACTACAAAATATACATGAAATCAATTCCGTGTTCCCAATGGAAATGGCGAGGATGAACCAAGCTACGTACCTACTCGTACCTACTATCTATAACTACGTACCCCATTTCCCCCGAGCCTTCGTTTCCTACGTGCGGAAACGTTCGACCATCTTTTTAATCACAAATCGAAATTTGCACCATTAATAATAGAAATTCAAGATATTATCAGTGAGTGGCTCCGGTATGCTGGTAAACTGGAATACAGCTGTTCCTCCAGGTGACACCAGCATTTCACGTTCGTTTCTGTAGATCTAATTTGTTAGTATTATATATGTAGGTGTTAATAAAAATTTAACATTTTTTATCTTTAAAATCTACATCATACCTACATATATTTGTACTTTAATACTTTATTGAGGTAAATTTAAGTTATTTTGACGTAAGGGACTACAACTACTAAACTGATTCTAAAAATTCTTACACTATTAGGAAAGTACAGTATCCTTTAGTGTCACAGAATACTGTTTATAGTTACCGAAGGAGTCTTGAAATTCATGTAGGTAACACTTAGTACATAATAAAATGTGAAATCACAAAATTATTATCATCACAGTCTTTCACAGACTTCAGCAGAAAAATTTAAACGCAAAGTTCGAAGCCTCAGCTCCGTCAAGGATCTTCCGAGCCGTCAAATTTTACGAGGCTCTTCTTCGGTTTGACGATCCTATCTACTGGATTAAGTTTACGCCAATAGTGTCGGTAGAGGTATACTTTTGCATTTTTTATCTTTAACTACCCAATATAGTGTCAGCATAAAAAGCGCTCTCTAGACATTTAGCGATGTTTTCGTCCCTTACCATCTCAAAACCTGGGCTATAACGCCCTATACAACACCTCTCCGAGGTACGGTTATATTTGCATTTAGAACGAACGACTGATATTTTGACCTTATCAGAGGGAGATTGTGTTTTGGGGAGCAGATCTGACGACGCGAGTATAGAAAGGATATTTTTATCTCGACTCATCATCGATCTTTTCTATTCAACAGAAATAGTCGATATACGTTTATGCATTACACAAGTTCCATATACATAAATACGAAAAAGTACCTTCAGGGAAAAGAAGAGTTTAGAAGTTCTGATATGAGTAAAATAGTGACAAAAAGCATCCATTGCAATCATAACCACCACCTAAGCTATTATTTTATATTTCTCAACCATACCTACTTTATAATAAAGCAGTAATAATACTAATATTAATAAACCTTTTTATTCCAGTACGATACATTGGATATATTTACCAAAAATTGAGAGGGGGCGATAAGAGTAAGAGAACACACAAGGTATTTTTGAATTTTTTGACAGTCTGTATTTCATTCACGCACGCATTTCATTATTCAGACACGCATTTCTCCAAATTTACAGAAAAGATTTGCACTCGGTTTTCACAATTAGCCTCATCATCATCGTCATCGTTGTCTTCGTTAGATGTAAATTTTTTATTACATTTCTGCGGCATAAATAATATCCGATGTAAATAACCGTGTTGATGTTATTGCGATAAATGTAGCGATTTCTATCAAAAATTATATGGTGTATTGTATTGTATTGTTTATTCATAAATTCATTATTTACATGTCAAATTAAATTATTAAAATCAGTGAAATATATCATTAGACATGGTGTAATGACCTAAGAACCTTCGCACACAACGCAGTCAGCAAAGTGTGGCGACCTAATCCTTAAATTTAATTTGTACTATGATATGAAGAATTAAAAAAAAACCTATAGGACAGCGAAAAGTTATCGTCATTTGCATTTTAGTCTGTCATTGCAGGGGTCGAAAGTGGATGGCCAACTTTCGAAATGTTCGGAACCGGGTGCACCAGTTAGTTTCTATAATATGTTTTTCATTCCCATTTTTTATTTCTCTTGCCTTTCCAAACTATATTTTCCCAATTTTAATGACGGGCTAGTTAGAGGGTTTTTACGATTAGTGGTCGAGAAATCCTTTCGGGACGGATTCAAAAACTGAATTATGGTTAGTTTGTAATGAGAGCTATTTATTCCATTTGTATGTATTGTATTAAATATAAACATAAGTATATAACTTTATTATTTACTTAATAATATTTTTATACGCAGTTTTAATTAAAATTAATAATTAACCAAATAATAAAATTGATGAAAAAATTTCCTGATAATAAAAATAACTAAACTTATTTAACCAATTACAAGTTGGACCAACTGTGAATTGGACCATTTGCGAATTGGACCATTTGCGAATTGGACCATTTGAGAATTGGACCATTTGCGAATTGGACCATTTGCTAATTGGACGGTTTGCGAATTGGACATTTTAAACCCTTTGGACCATTTGCGAATTGGACCATTTGCGCCTAAACGGTATTTTAATGTAAAAAGGTTGGTATTTGACGGGTTTTATGACCGAAACGCTGCCACAAAATATTTTGCTAAAAAAAAAACACGCATTCGAAATATAAATTAACCACAAAGAGAATGCCTGTTAGGTAACAGGAATAAAAGAACAAAAAACAAAAAACATTACAAAACAGGTGAAGGAGGGGAAACCGGAATATGATAATCATATTTCAGAGGGATTCAGTCCACTTTCCGCGCATTCGTAATAATACCACGGAATTGACCTAAATTCGGCCACTTTATACCTAATCCATGGATTAGTACTCCAAGTTTGTGCCAGTTTTTGAACCTGAATGTTTTTAAATAGTGAATATCGATTTTGAAATTGCCTTAGGGCTAACTTTGAAATAATTTTGATTCGAGTCTTCCAAATAGCAGCGGAGCGCAAAAACAGACAGCTATTAAGAAAGCAATGCTTTCTAAGATATTTAAAAGAAATCGATAGAATATTATATAAAATTAGCTGTGCCCCGCGGTTTCGGTCGTGAATTCGTTTTTGACTAACAACTTTTTTCCCGACATCCAATTTAAATGAAAGAAAGACTATAGGTATGTTGCTCCAGACTCAGCTTAATTTATCTGTGAAAACCGCATGACAATCCGTTCACTAGATTCAGAGATTATCGTGAATAAACAGACAGACAGAAAAGAATTTCAAAAACTTCTTTTTATTGTTGATTACTCTTCTTTTATCACCATTTCCCAATTTTTGGTAAAAATTTTCAATGTACAGTATCGCGTATTGTAGAGTACAAGTTTGTTATAGTATAGAATATAGATAGAGTAAATCCTAATTTATGATGAGGATTTTATCGTTAAAAAAATTGCCTAACACGCAAGTTCAGTTTAGTTTAGCTTTAAGGTGAATCGTCATGTTTACTTTATTTTAAACTAACTTTTTTAATTTTGGTAACAGTAAAGAATATTTGAATTGGAGTTACTCCGCCCTAGTGTTTCACTTTCTGATTTCACAAATACCAAAGCTTAAAAAGATAATTTCTATATTTCGTTTGCCTAGGTCATGGTAGATATTTGCGGCATCGGAAAAAAAAATGTAGAAAAGCGGTCGTAGTGTGAGAAAATATCGATTGAAATTCTTCCTAAAACTAGCTGTGACAACCCGTTTTGAATATCGTTTAAATTTTTCAAAGCAACTAAATGTCCAATTAATATGACCCAAATACAGACTTTTATAACAGAACCGCGTTTCCCTCTCACAAGGACGAACGAACACCAAAGTGGTTGGAAGATTAATAGCAACATTTGTCAGACTTTCGTTTGTTTTGAGTGTCGTCGGGGATTACCGGAATTAGGTTGTTCGCAGAATGTGCCGCGAAAGTAAAATAATCCAATTTAAATAATTATATCCGAGAGTGTCTGTAACAAGGTTGCTGTTTATTTTAATTAATAGCTTAATTAAGATTAATCCTTGATTTACGATTATTGACAAATACTTTTCTTCAAGTAGGTAGGTATAGTGGTAAAAGCACGTTTGATCTTTGCAATTATAGAACAACTAACTGTACCCCGCGGTTTTAACCGCGGGAATTTAGTAATACCCAAGGGTAAATAAATATATAAATAAATCCCTACATAGGTACTAATATGTATTATAAATGCGAAAGTAACTCTGTCTGTCTGTCTGTTACGCTTTTACGCCTTAACGGCTCAACCGAGCATCACGAAATTTTGAATACACGTAGTCAGGGGTACAGGAAAAGACATAGAGTATCTCCTTTTTATCCAGGAATTCCCGCAGGAACTTTGCAATTAACGCAGGTAAAACCGCGGGGAACAGCTATAGTAGATAATAATACCTGGGTGATAATTATCGCATGTGCAAAGTGTGTGTGTGTACGTGTGTGTTTGTTGTGTGTGTGTATGTGCGTGCGTCCCTACGTACGTGCGTGCGTGCGTGCCGTGTGCGTGCGCCGTGTATGTGTGTGTCAGTGTGTGCAGTGTGTGCAGTGTGCAGTGTGTAATGATAAATAATTGCACGTTAGATTTACCTAAGATATTGTAATTTTATTATTTTATTTAACTAACAATTAGCGCACAAGGATAACAAAAAGAAAAAAAAATGTATAAAAGTAATCACGTAGGTACATTCTTTATAGTTTCACCGATGTATGCCCCTTAAACAGAATCATTCAATTCTGCTTCATTATTAACTCACTACAGCTGGTCTCTATGTTATCATATAATTCCATTGTCGCCATCCAGTCGCCCACGTGACAATCAAATAATTTGCATATCATCTGCATATACTTAATCAATTTTATTTGCAAATGAAACAGTCATTCAGTACTTAAATTTGTATATGTATAATACTTTGAACTTTTCCCACTACACTTTTTCTTACTTTGTAACCTACATAAATTACAAATTTGTACCTAAACGACGATGCGATAAATGTAGGTAGGTACTATACAACTATAATTTAATCGCCTATACAGGTATCTGTATAATGCGATTTAAAAAAACAATCATTCTCAAATATTAAAAAAACTTTAGCTATTTTTTATACTATTATATCGATAACTTCAACCATAAAACTGAAAGCTTGAAATACCTCAAATATAGATTTTTTTTTTGTAACATCCTACTTAATATTATAAACGCGAAAGTTTGTAAGTATGTATGGATGGATGGATGGATAGATGGATGTTTGTTATTCTTTCACGAAAAAACTACTGGATGGATTTAAATGAAACTTTACAACAATATAGCTTATACATCAGATTAACACATAGGGTACTTTTTATCCCGGAATTCCCGCGGGAATTCTGAAATTAACGCGGGTGAAACCTCGGGGCACAACTAGTAGATACATAGTTTAATGCAACAATGTATGCTTTGCTAAAACAAATCGTTTAAACTTTTATATCGATCCCGAACTTACCAGATAAAGGTTGAATCGTAAAAAAAATTACGACGTCTGCTAACAATATTAACATAGAAAGTACTCTATGTAATATTAGACAGTTATATTCGTATTATTTCACCGCGACATTCAAAACCGTTCTTTAATATTAAAGAACCCATTGGTTTTTATGAGAGTTTTTATTGCGCATACGTTTTGTATTTAAACATACTTGACTTTATGGATACGTCGTATATTCTATTGCGTTTGCTTATTACAATGAGAAAAATTAAATACTAGGTAGCTGTTTCTCGCAGACCATCTTCCTACCAAACAGCTTCTTAGGTCAAATAATTTTCGTATAGTTTCTTGATTAATCAGTGAGTTTTAATATAAAATATCATTCGATTTATTCCTTGGATTTTTCACAAACTTTCTTTGATACAAACCTTGTCCTGACAATTACGAACACAACAAGAAGAAATCCGCCAATTCAGTCGAGTCGTTCTTAAATAGTGCTCCGTCCGTATATTAAAGTTCCATAATCAATTCAACTTGTATGAATTGAATCCTTACCTTAAATCAATTCTATCTATCACCTACATAATGTGCTAATTGACTTTTACTTTTTAGTCCTTCGTGTAGATTAATAAAAAATATTGCAAGCACTAAGTATAGGAATTTTTCCTTTTCTTACAAATTCAAAAAATAACGGCGATACGCTGAGTTGAAATTTCGCATGACATCACTATCCGGTAATAATAATAATAATAAATTTTATTTGGCTTAAAGAAAAACATTACATTAAAAGAGAAATTAAATTAAAACTAAAACACAGTTACAGAATATCTATCACTAAATCTAAAATTACTTGCTTAAGCCAAAATGGTGCCCAGCTCAGCACATTGCTAGGCACGGAGCCGTAGCGCTGATTTTCAGCTGGGCCCGAGATTTTTAAATTGACGATGATGGTACAGTTTTAGGGCTCATTATACCTACCGGTTGATGATCCATCAATTTGAAAAAGCAACTAGTACCTACCTATCTATATACCAGAGTCAATATAAATGTTTTTTTTTTCCTTGTTCACCTCGACACACACAGGATACAAAATCCACCCAAATAAAATTATATGCAAAAGTCAATCAAAACTGAACTAACAATTTGATAACTCAGACCAAATAAAAACTAAAGACAACGAAGTGAAGCCGGTTAATGCGTAGGTATGCATGTGGTGATTAGGAAAGTGTATGGATTTGCTAAGTTTACTTACTGGTGATAAGTGATTCCATGCTGTTTTTTTATTTTTTGACCGTTGACAACACAATATGGCATTTTTTCTAACTTAATTGTTGCGTCACCTCCATTAGCTAGGAGAAGCTCAAACTAAAAGGTATGGTGTCTTTTTCTTGTAAGTGTGTGCGTGTTTCTGTGTACGTGTGCACGGCGTGGTGTCTTTTTCCGGGCTTCACTTGTTTGTTCTACGCGTTCCGTCTTTAGTTTTATTTGGTCTGAGTTTGATAACTTGATAATGCAGCGAAAACACTAAGAACCATGATGTACTACTTGCCAAACCAAATAGGTAGGTATCCACTTTAACTCGTAAGGCCTAAGTTTTCTGTCCGTGCCCAAAACACCTGGCAAATTACCAAAGTAAACTTCAGTCCAACTCTGATATAATTTGAGTTTAGTTAGAAAACAAATCTCGTATTCTGTTCTCGAACAACGAGATTCCGTCCGACTCCAATAATGCAGCTGCCAAATGTTGCAAGCTACCACTGGATGGCCGTAGAGTATTGTGCACTTTTGCATGACATTTAACTTAATAGTACGATAGTATTATATTATAGTTATATATAGTTATATTAAAGTAAATAAATAAATAAATTATGTATTATAATCAGATAGGTACTATAGGTAAACTAGATTTGTACTAATATTCGGAGTCAAGACAAATAAAATTGACGTGCCGGTTTTGTTAGTAAAATTGACAACTTAAGCAGATGTAATAGCGAAACTATTTATTACTAGCTGTTCCCGCGGTTTCACCCGCAATAAGTTGGGAGTTTCCGCGGAAATTCCGGAATAAAAAGTATTCTATGTGCTTTTCTGTACCCCTGACAACGTGTATGCAAAATTTGTGAAAGCGTAACAGACAGAGTTACTTTCGCATTTATAATATTAGTAGGGATTGGTATTATATGTAGGTACCTATATTTGTCTGTCCGTCTTCATGCAATGGGCCTGATGACTAAATTTTAATTGTTTGTCCGTCATGTAGATGAATAAAACATATTGGACACGTATTTTTCCTTTTTTTTACGTAATCAAAAAAGAACGGAGATACATTGACATTCAAATTCCGTGTGACGTCACACCTAGGTACACTTTATACTTAGTGATGATGTCGCGACCTCCGTCTCCTAAAATGCATGTTACCTAAGTTTTTTTTTTTAATTTTTCGAAAAAACATAAAATACGTGTCTATTATTTATTTTTTTACTAACTGACGGACTAAATAGAATTTGAATTTTCATAACTTGTCATATGCAAAGCAAAGTATATAGTGTCTAAATTAAATCACAGATATTTTACTGTCCAGATAAATTTCTGAATAGTAAATTATAATAAGCCGTAACAACTCTCTATAAAAGTAAAGCTGGAAGAGCCATTACGAAAGGAGGTCTAATTATTTGTTAATCGTATTCTGTCTTTATACCTTACTATTCTCCACTTGTTGAGTTTTATCATTTCGGAGTGACAAACAAAAAATGTTTGAATGTCAGATCTGGTTATAATATTATTACTGAGCGTAATAAAAATATATGGCACTGAGTGAAATATGATCAATGCGTACTGTATGTATACGAGCACTGAGCAGTTTTGTCTAAATGCGTATGTATGCTAGAACAGTCAGTAATCATTAACTAATATTATACGCTCAACATAATATACCTAAGTACTTGTAGATACAATATTATGCAATATTAGGTACATAATAATGCAGGATACAACGTACGCTAGTACTAAATTAAAGACATACCTACTCTAAAATTACGTGTCTCTGAACAGTTAATAATACGTACGTCACCACATATTTCACGTCTGTTTCATGAGGTGTATGTAAATAATTTGTCAAGGCTTTGTGGATATTGATTGAAATTTAACGATAATAATTATTGATGGAAGTGTCGAAAAAAGTGCATTAAATCAGGAGTAAAGAAAAGGACATAGGGCACCTTTTGTCCCAGAATTTTCCGCGGGAACTCCCAAGTTAACGCGTGTGAAATCAAGGGGAAAGCTAGTTTTGTGTATTGAAAAGACCGATCGTGAGCTTGGATTGTAATATCCAGACTTGAACTTTAATTCTTCTATAGGATGGCCCATCACGGTCGCTGGTGGCGTCCGCTTGAAACGGCTCACATGCAAATTTGTGTTGATTGTCATCTGTATAGACAAATAATCGAATAGCTGCCTGACTAGCCCGCTGTCACTGTTGGGATCCTGTCTGTTGGTAATTGGTTGTTCGTACAACTGCTTTTTTTGTTTTATTTTTCAATAATTTAAAGGTTGCGAGGTTTTTAGCGAGATTCTAAGGTTCATTTGTTTCATTAAACTGAATTTATTATTTTACGATGCTGCTTGGCTTAATAAGGTCTCGTGATGGTAGTTTTTTTGTTTTTAACTTGAATAAAAAGTAAAGATATTATGTCTCAATCCAAACCCTTCGGTGTCTGCTAAGAGCTTTGAGAAAGATTTTACAGTTTATAGCACCATAAACCACAATATTAAACCGTACGAGGAGTATAGTGAAAAATTGTACCGTGTTATTTAATTGTCGCTGACTAAATGCAATATGTGCGACAGTAAAAAAGATGACGATTTGAATAATAGAAGGGTTGCAGCGGAAGACCAAATACATAGACATAGTTTGGAGGTAACAATGCATGCTGAGCAGACACTCTCTTTTTTGAAAAGAAATTTGCAATTGCCTATTTACCTACCTAAACTAATGTTGCGTGTATTAATATATTTTACTTTCAATTTCCCCTTCCAATAACTTTTCATCCGCAATAAGCACTTTTGAGTATCGTATTTAACGCAAAGAGAGAATGCCCTATAGGATTTAGAGGAACTTAAAAGTTTGTTGCAATACTCAGAACTAATTAAGTACGGCATTAACGATCTGCAAAAGTTTAGAGGCAGGTGTATCAAAGACACGTCACGAAAGACTCAGAAGCTCGAAAGCAACCAGTCTAATCAAACTGTGGATAAGACATTAAAGTGAGGTGCTTAGTTATTATTCGCAACAACTTAAGCCCGCGCACGTGCTTGTTCGCGACACGTACCTCTTGGGAGGATTGTAACAGTAACTAAATGGTACAAGTTGAAATTTAATAATACGAAATTTCTTATTTCTGCCGTCCCTTATCCCATTATTTGGGGTCGGATTCCTCACATTCTTGTGGCAAGATATTCTGTCTTGAGTAGTCGGTTCTGTCATTTGGGCTTGCTTGAGGTCTCTTTCCATGTTGGATCACCAGGTCAATGGCGGGCGGCCTCTACTTCTTTTGTAATCCAGTATGTTGAGTGCAATATGTATCTACTAGGTATATGGTCATAATCTCGTCTTTTGATAAGGCGGTTTTCGGTGATTATAAATAAAAGTATATTCGTCAAACTAAAAAACAAGTACATTATTAAAGCTTAAACATTCAATAATTCACAGGGAAGAATATCCTATTCCCTACATAACGTATAAACCTATAGAACATACATATTTTTTTAGTATATAATAGATTTTATGTATTTATGCTCAGGAGTTTTTGCTCGAGGCTGACTCCAGCTCCATTGAAACTTTGAAATATCAAGTTTGAATTTTTAAAGACCTTACCAAGGTGATGATCTACCTACATGGTACTTATGCTTATGCTATGTTTTATGACATTATATAAAGCATAACAAGGGAGTACCTGGGTATGATTAAGGATTATACAGTACCTATTAATTTCGAGAAAACATAGATTATCTCAACTTTATATCAGAAATACTCATTTAAGAGAATCGCTAAGTTATTGTTTTTCACCACACAGTATTTACGCAGAATCCAGCTTATAACCGGCTTTAACATCCCGCATTGTAGCTAAACTCATCACTTGTAATTGTAATAGAATACAGAAACGACGTGAGTTCAACTGAAATATTAAAACTTGACCGATTTTTTTATTATTTATTTATTACTTGTCTGTCAAAATATATAAATATAATTGTTTTACCAAACATAAAATTTGTCTTCTGTGTGTGATCAAAATAAGATCTGTTCTTGTTTAGCCATTTTAGACATTTTTGAACATTCACGCGGCGCTATCGAGTTCCGAACCGGCTAAGCATCACGCGAGTAGAGTCACATGTCTTAGCTAGTGAGAATATGACAAAATTGCCAAAAACTTTTTTTGGAACTATAATTATACTTTATTGATTGATTTAAAAAAATCTTTTTTGTTTGAAAGAGTATACTCCCGATCCCGAAGTGGTCCCATCGTCATGAAGTCAGGATCTGATTATGGAATCTTGGAGAAACCACCACCTATGGCGATTTATATTAATTTTTTATAGTAAATTGTTCATTTGTTTTCGACAATCACCAATTGATGAAGTGGAACTGATGATGGAGACCATAGATGGCCACCAAAACTATTGAATAATAAGTATTTTACGGTTTGAGATCCGATTGGATAAATTGTCACTTTATAAACTTATAAACCAACCCGCTTAGAAGCGGAAAATAAACAAATTTTTACAAAAATATTTAAACCAATTTCAAAACACACAAAAATTTAGTTAACTAAAAGGTAAAAAAAAAACAAAATACCGATTTGTTATTTTTAACTTTTTAGTGTAGTGCATTTTTGTGTGTTCAGTGTTCTATTATTTAACTTTTGTTTCCATCATTTTTCGGTTGCAATCAAAAATATGACGGTTTTACGATTACAATATGCACGTTTTGACACCTACAATATCTAGCAATCAACTAAAATAAACATACTTCAAAAGTTTAAGCTGTCTAAACATGATTAATTAATCACAAAATCACTATTTTTCTGACTGAAACTGAAATATGAAAGCAACAAAAGTTACATAATTGCCCTGCTATAGTGGGTTCGAATTTTTTTGTTATTGAAATAATAATTAATTATATTCAATCTACTAATAAGTTTATCTTTAGTTACCATTTTAATATCAAATATCAGCGAAAGAAATCACATACCTATATAAGTTATGTTACCTATTATTGTCATTATTCATTTGCTGCAGTCATAATTTCCAATCTGTGTCTATGTTTGCCGATATCAAATCAAAATACACCTGAATCTAAATCCGTGGTTCTCTCGGTATATTTGCAACTGTTGAACTTTGAACATAATTGGACTCCACCACTCTATAAGTGTTAACTAACGAGCTAGTCGTATGTACCTATGCCAAAACACGCGTCGAATTTGTAGAGAGATCTATTGACGTTTCGTGTGAAATTCTGTCGTAGTTATAATACTATCTGCGGGGTTAGCCAAGTTGACATTCTACAATCGTTGACGTATAGAAAACATAAGTAGCGAACAGTCATGTCACTTGGTCAGCCAATCAAAGCTCTAGTTTTCAAGCGGTCACGTAAAACTAGAGTTTTGATTGGTTGACCAAAGTTTTCTATTCTAGTTTCCTATGCGTTAACGATTGTAGAATGTAATTTTTGCTAACCCCGCTGTTCCTTATTCGTTTTAATTTCATAGTCCCCGAGGGGATTCTGCAGGAGTAAAAAGGGTAGGTACCTCATGTTCTTTTTTGTACCACTGAAAATGTGTAGGAAAAGTTTCATAATAATCGGTTGTATACAATACATGTTGTCAGGGGAACAAAAAAGGAAATAGGGTAGATCTTATCATGGAATTTCCGCGAGAACTCCGAAATCAATGCGAATATAACCGCGGGGAACAACTAGTTAATTATAAAGAGACTGTTTAGTGTCCTATGTTCCTTCAAGTATCTTTTCCTAACAGACTGACTTCTATATATTATACTACCTATAAACGAAATCTGCTTCATGGTAATTTTCAATGTGTTTCGTCCATAAATGAATGCGTACTTAGTATTTCGCTTTTACAGAGCAGTCACACAATATCCTATGTTATTCAATGGAGCATTAGGTACAAGGAACGGACAAAGAAATAAAGGTTGTGCCGAAAATAATTTATATTTTTGCTGAACTCTACGGCAAAATATTCCAGTCGAAATCAGGATCATTTAATTTTTTGTTATTTTTTATATTTTAATAAATGTATTACATTTTCTGTTTAACGTGTTTAACAGAAAATTCATATTATTATTACCCTACAATTGGGTCATTAATTAAAACCGAATTCAAACGGTCAACCTTGTAGTTGACTAATCGTAATAAAACCTGAACCGTAAAATGAACGACTAGGGATTTAAAAAGTAAACCTTTTATTCCCGCAGTGGGCTTAACCTAGTTAACTCCAGGTTTAACTTTAATTTAGTTCAACTGGAGATCAACTTTTTATACTTATACTTTTATTTCAATCTCCCTTTACGGGCCCCTAATTAAAAACCAGGGCTGCACCTGACGCCCCACTAAGTAATTATTCCTGCAAGTTTATCTGACTTAAAGAACATTTCACCATTTGTACTTTAAAGATGAGTTAGTTTTTTTTAGTTAGTCGTGCTTGTACTTATTGAAAGTCGTAATAAATTATACTTAATTAATGTGATTAAATATAAGTTGCTATGCATGCCAACAGCATGCGCTTCATTTCCGTTGATTCATGCGTGTCACTTCTATTATTTCATACATGTATATATATTATGCGCAATGCGTCACTTCCGTTGCCTGCAAAAAATATTACTCAATACTTACCCTCAATTGCCAAATTTACTATACTGGAATCCTTAAAAAAAAACACATACAGTATCTATAATACTGACGAGACACAAAGAGAATTGAAAAATTACTTGAACAACTTTGCAACGTTGTCTTTTATTTTTATTCACCAAAGTAAATACGAATGTTGCCATCATCTAAGAGAAAGGTAGCAAAATAAAGTTTCGCGAAGTTAGTTTTCATTAAGACGCTAAGCGAAGTTGAAACTTGAGGAGGAAATTGAGCAATTTCGACATTACCTAGCGTGCTTGTGTTGATAGCATCCATTCTTAACCGACCAGAACAATAAAAGTGATTGCCACTTTAATTAACAATTGTTATGTTACACGCTGCTGCTGAAACAGTAGATAGGTTACCTTCTTTTGCAAGTTCATTGCAAATTTTATAAACACATTTTATGCGTATTTGATTAAGTATCTGTATTTGATTTATCCGCAGAACCTTTTCATACATTTATTTATTTTATTTATTTAAACTTTATGCACATCATGGTACAAAAGGCGGACTTAATGCCACAGGGGCATTCTCTGCCAGTCAACCTTCAGGTAGTACAGAGAGCTCACTTGTAGGTGCATTTACGATATATATTGATATATATATAGATACCCACATACATACATACATACATACACACACACATGTGTATATATATATCCATAGCATAATATATAATGTAATAATATGTGTAGTATATACCACGCCTGCTCGGCCTCCACGACACAAGCTTATAAATCATAAATAAATCATTTATTTGCATAAAACATAGTTTGTTATGTGGTGGTACATTCTAAAAGTAAAATTGTCTTTGGGTGACATGCAAAATATAATTTTTTTCAATCAATTTTAAATTAGGAAATTAAATAATTATTAGATTCGTTACAAATATTACAAAAGATAAGAAATAGAATGTCATTTTATAATCAATATCAATTATTAAATTATGGTTGTCAAAATATTTTGTAAGAGAAAATCACTTAAATATTAAGATCTCCATTTGAACTCTTATTCAAGTACAAGAGCACGCTATAAAAACATTGGGATTGCAACCACTGCCTTAGACTTTTTGCAAATTTTAGGGTGGGCAACTCACTAATGTCCTTTGGTATGTTGTTATATAGCTTATTATATAGCTTAGTGTGGGATCAAGTAGATCTGTGTGTTGTGAAGTGGATTATTATTATTATTACACATAGGTAGGTTTCACATATAATGTAAGTATGGAATATTGAATTTTTATTTTATTATATTATTATGAATTCTATAATGAACATGTGGAACAACCAAGACTATAATTTGTTGTTTTTATGTATAATTGTAGTCATAAAAAGGTTCCTATAATCCTAATATTATAAATGCGAAGGAGAATTTGGTTGTTACGCTTTCAATTCTTAACTACTCAACCGATCATAATGAAATTTAGCATACACATAGTCGTGAAGAATAGGACAGAGTATACTTTAATCCCAACAGCTAGAAAATAAATAGGTTAAATCTAAAAAAAACTGATTAGTACTTGATTAGAATCATTGAATTGCCTTCTCAACATGAGGATTCTATAAATAAATTAGTTTCACGGTGTTCGTTGTGCAATAAATTCACTTTGAGGACAAGATAAGTGTAAATAGATAGCAATCAATTATTTATTTAAGCAATAGAACAATGAGTTTGGACAACATTAGAAATTAAAAGCACTTGAGATCATTGAAACGAACCCTTGTCAACGTAACTTTCGACGACGTCGGTTAACCTAACCCGGATCAAAGCGTTTTTGTGAAACACCCTTAAGTGATAAGGCTATTGTAAATTAACACAGCTAACATCATTGTTCAATATTAGACTTATATTCTGTTTGATCGACCCTTAATATAATTTATTAATAAATTAACATGACGAAACTTGGTTACTTTAGCGTTCGAACTATGTAACAGTAGTTCAAAATAGGAAGTAAATATATATTTATGTATTGAAATTTGTAAAATTTGGAAAAAACTAATACAATTATATATATAATAAAAATTGTAAGGTTTCATCTAAGTATGGATGGGTAAATCCGAAAGTACAAGAGCAATCATTTCGAACATTTGATTAGTTAAATAGAAGACATTATAATTATCATCTATATCTGTTTATTTATTTTATACCATGAACAAAACAATTACAGTATTCGTCGGCACAACAACATAAATAAAACTGGAGGTATCTAACTGTGGTGTTGTACAAAATTTCAATTATATCAGCGGAGTAGAGCAAGCGAAGCACGCTTCCTCCGGCAGCCGCCCAACGCCTTCCAGCCTCCACTTACTGTTTACATTTTGTTAACGGAATGAGAATTTAAAGGGAATTTTCTTAGCTACAGATGTGCGTTAAATGCCAGAGCAGAAACAGAATAGTTGTAGCGTGAAATCGACTGTTCCGTTTTGGACGTTACGTACAATTTGGAATTCAACTGTCTGCGTTAGGGGACGCCGACGCGCGACGTTTTAGAAGACAATGCGATCGCGCTGATTCAATTTCCTTCAAACGATACCGCTTTTTCAGTAATAATTAGAATACTTTTCCAAGTCTACTCTGAGTCGTCTTCAACTGTATTTAAATGAATGGAAAAGGAAACGATGGAAGAACAGGGATTTATTTTGTAGGTACTCATCGATCTTACTGTGGTCCAATGATGTGTAGGTATGGCGGTGTTGGGTATTGTGGGACAGACAAGATAATGGGAGTAAAGCTATGGAAATACGATATTTGCTAAGTGAACCTATCTATGTTTATAAGGTAGAAAGGATTAAAATAAATTTAAAAATAATATGGTACCACATAGCGCTATCTAGTGCCAAACTGGACTCCAAAAAACTGACAACCTCCTCTTTTTTCTGAAGACCGCCAAAAATTATTATTAACTAGCTGTGCCCCGCGGTTTCCCCCGCGTTAATTTCGGAGTTCCCGCGGGAATTCCGCGATAAAAAGTAAACTATGTCCTTCTTTGTACCCCTGACAACATGCATGCCAAATTTCATCCAAATCTGGTTCTGCCGTTTTTTCGTAATTGAGTACCTACGTAACAAACATCCATACATCCACACTTTCACATTTATAATATTAGTAGGATAAACGAAATACGAGAAATTATCCCCAACATTTATTTTACGTGCCTATAAAAATATTACAGAGTGAACCTACAATAATTGTTGTGTAACATGAACCAAAGATCACAAAGGAATTCAACAGTAAATGTAAAATGTTCAACGAAGTTGAATCGGTTACATACATTATTCAGTTCAATTAAAGGATTTATTTTAAGTGGGCAAACATGCCTTCTGTTGGGTCCAATTACTTAAACTAATTAATCGCTTGTTTTTCTCAATCGTACCTAGAGTCAGCGCACTTTTTGCTTAATGAAGCTAACAATAAAGTACTAGTAACTAGGGTTGATACTTGATTTTATTTTATTTGTTGGAGTGGATACTATACTATTGGTGTAGATACGTACCGTACGAGGGCTGTTGATAATATTTTTTCTGTACTTACTTACACAACTACCTATACTATTTTCAAATTTTATTTCTGATACATCGAGTAATTATTAAATGTTTTGGAGAAACAAATACCTAACACTATTTACTGTTATGTATCTCCAGACTGGCATCATAGATATTTTTTCTATTTATGATTACCTCCTTTTGTATTAAACCTTTGGGTTTTATCCTATATGTAGGTACTCATAATACATAAAATTACATTAAAATTATACTAAACTTACTTTTCTAATATTTTTAACTCAAAACCTAAACATGATAAATTGAGACTCTTACAGAAATAATCATTTACTGTTTTATCTCCGTTACAACCCGCTGCTTTTATGTTTAATAACTACTAATTAAAATGGTTGGGCAATTAGATGCTTTAGTACCTACCTTTCTGCCTATAAGTATAACTTTAATTAGATTTTTTTCTAATCTTTTTCTGACGGAAGCACTACTCTAAAATAAAACTTTAAATGATAGATACAAATGAAATTATAACCAGTGGCAACCCTATAGATTTAAGGGAGCACTGCAATCTTCTAATGGACCGGACTCTTTCAAGTGGGCGCCTAAATTATAGTTTCGACACTGTCTCGTGTAGCCTTTACATAAAATACCAATTTACTCTTCTAGCTAATCTGGTAAAATCTTTTTTGAAAAATTGTTAGGTTCATAAAACCGATTTATCAAAATTTCAAATATAAAGATAAAAGATTTGATTTTTTATGTTTCTTTGTTTGTTTGTATTGGATAAACTCCAAAATTATTCAACCGGTTTTTTTAAATGATTTTATTTAGGTACCTACAGGAAGCTAGTATCCTTCAGTGAAGGGGAAAGGGTACTTTTGTCCGGGAGTCATCCCGGGAACTCCGCAATTGACAAGAATGGAACCGTGGGGGTCGACTAGTCTACAATATATATTTATAAGCAATATATTATATATACATAAGCAGTAAGTTCTTTATAAAATAACTTTTTAATTCATAAAAACTAAATATTCATTTTTAATAAAAATACACATAACATTAATAAACCTGTTAATCCAAACTAGACAGATTATGCCGTCGCGTCCTTAATTAGGCGGGCCGGGTCATATCCCGCTGCGGTGCAAAATATATTTGTAACGGGTCTCGCCCCAAGGACAAGCTCAAACCGCCATGAAATTAACAAAGCTACATGCTCTCGTTTTTAGTGGGTCTGCAACATTTAACGGTTGATGACAGGCCGCGGGCGGTAGGTAGGTACTCCGGAACAAAGGACTGCTGGACCCGACTCCAAGGAGAGGGCGCATGGGCCAAAACATAAGATTCGTTTCCTTATCTACTTATAATAAATACAATTAAACTAATGCAGATTGGACAATATGAAGCTTGAAAATGAACTCTACTTATTATTAAACTAGATTGATCATGAAGTTTAAGCGTGAACTAGCGTGACCTAGTTATTGCAGAGATACCTAAAGAAAAAAGCTTTTTGCCCCTTCCATCCAAATCGAGACGTTCCGTTCTATCCCGTTCCGTCTAAGAGCGTATTAGGTAATTCGGATATTATGTGTAAGTTACATGTCACTTTATTCAAATTTCGTTGAAAGTTCAAGAAAAGACTTTTTTCTTGACGCCGACCCCCAAAAGTCACATTTAATTAAAACATGACGTAAACTTCTTTTTTTTAAATACTAAGTTTTTAATTAAAGTCTCTCGCTTTCAGTATTTATTTTGCGTATAAATTTTTAGACCACAACAAGCATGTACCTGCCTGGTGAAATACACAGCAGTCAGCGAGTTTTTAAAATTTAAGATTTCAATATATATCTATTTATATTTCAATATATCATACCTACCTGCGTCCTACGTGTACCTTTAGAAGAGAAAGCTACATTTCTAAGTTATTATTTACTAGCTGTGCCCCGCGGTTTTACCCGCGTGAAAAGTTTTTATGTAACAACTTTTTTTCCCGACCTCCGATTTCAATGAAACAAAGCCTATATGTAGCTTCAGGCTAAACTTAAACTACCTGTGAAAACCGCATGACACTCCGTTCAGTAAAAGCGGAGATTATCGCGAACAGAAAGACAGACAGACAGAAAATAATTTAAAATTTTTTTTTTTGGGCTTGTTTACTCTTTTTTTATCACCCCTCTCAATTTTAGGCAAAAATATTCAATGTACAGAATCGCAGATTCTACTCTTTTATTATAGTATAAATATTAAAACTTTAGGTAGGTAGGTAGGTACCTACCTACTGGGTATAGGTATTTATATAGGTTCGCATTGTAGATAATAGTTTGATTCCTTTAAATTATTAAATAAAATAAATAAAAACGATTAAAAGGAAATATATAATTTTAAATATTTTTTAATTTGGTTACTGCAATTTGTTTTTGTTATATAAATATTTTGTTTTTAGCGTGATAACAGAAACATATTGTTTTTTTTTTGGTATGAAGTTACGCGCATCAGTGTAAATCGCCTAACACGCTATGAAGTTAGTTTTTAAACTTTGTTTTTTTAATGGAATGTAATTAATGTTTTAAACCGCATTTCAACTAAGTTAGGGCAACAAAACCAAAACAAAGTATAGGAGAATTAGTTACTACTTATTTCGATTAGATATTCAACCACAATACAGAACTTGTTTACCTAACTTTACTAACAAACAGAAGCATAAACCCTAAACAACATAACAATCACAGTGTTATTATATCTATCATTCGTACGCGGTTGTAAACAGTAAAAAACAAGGCAACGTGTACTTATAATATACATATAGAGTAGCTGCAATAATAATAAGATCGTAAATGCTTTTACAATGTAAGGACGCTTGCAGAATAAACGTAGTCGGTTCGCTTCGGCTGTGTACGAAACTAGAGTGACGTAAAAATAATAAAGAAAACCAAACAAAAACATAATATGAACAAATAAATACAATGCGTGCCAGCAAACCTATACATAAAGATATAGAATAGAAATATAATATGGATAATATGAAATTGATATGATTTACAATTGTAAAAATGAAAATAAAACTATAACGAAATCAAAACCGTTGAAAATTTGTGCAATCCGGCCTACAATTTCGATCGGAAATCTTTACTTTAATTAACCAACTTACAAAAAGGAGGCTGGCTGTTCTGAAATAGGCTAAATGCATGTTTTTTTTTACTGTACACGCGGCCTTACCCGAGGTTGCGCTACACGCGAAGCAACGACGAAACACAAAAGGGAACAAAGCATAATCGTAACGACACGACATTATCATCGTCTATTATCTAAATAGTGATCCTATAAAGTTTTTATGGTTAATCGATTAAAGCATGAGTATAATAGCTAGTCATAGAACATGAGATTACCCAGTCGTCAATCGTCATAAAGATGAGTTGCGATGGCTCCAGTGCTTCAGCCGTGTCAAAGTTGTTTTGTTGGTTTTTATTATTACAATATTGGTTCATACAGGTTAACTCCATCCTATGATTTTTTTTACATAAACTTAAGAACAAGTTTTTGGAATAGATTGTTCATTACATTTAACTATCATGCAACAGACAAATCGTGCCCCCAAATAAAAAGCTGTGCCCCGCGGTTTCACCCTCGTGAATTTCGTGATCTCCTTACAATAACAAACACAACAAAAAAAAGAATTAGCGAAATTGGTCCAGCCGTTCACGCGTGACGCCGTGACCAAGGGAAATAGGGATTCATTTTTATATGTATAGATTAAAATTAACTAGCTGCACCATACATTTTATTTTAATTATTTTTTTTTTAACACAACAATCACCACATTAAAGTTTTAATCGGATGAACTACATTATTATGGTAGATATTAAGGAACGAACGAACAAATATTCATTTTTATATTCGAGATTTAGATTTAAACCAATCAAAATATATGATATATATTATGTTTTCTTTTTTCACAGGACTTTTAAGGCTCTGTGCTCTCTATTTCTACTATAAATACGTGTTACGGCTAATTTATTGTATCATACGACCTTCATAATATTGTGACGTCACTAATACTTTAAAAAAAGTAGCTTCCCGCTTAGATCTTTAAAAATACGCAACGGATTTTCATGCGATTTTCATCAATAGATACAGTGATTCATGAGGGAGGTTTATACCTATCTATATTTTATTCTGAAATTTCCGCGGGAACTCCGAAATTAACGCGGGTGAAACCGCGGGGGACAGCTAGTGTACTATAAAATCCATTGATTTACGGTTTAAAATTATTACGGAAATGTATTTTCCCCACATTGATAGGGAACAAATTCGCCACCTCATCTCTTAGAAATGTATCTCGATTACCAATAATGGTACAATGGGTATTGAACGGGTACCGCATTACCACCTGCTTTGCCAATAATACGAGTATCACTCGCCGTACAGACGCGAACGCAATTTTATTTTCTTCAATAACCTTAATTTATTATCAGCTGCGAGATACGTTTTATGTATTTACTAGCTGTTCCCCGCGGTTTCACCCGCGTTAATTTCGGAGATCCCGCGAGAATTCCGGGATGAAAAGTACCCTATGTCTTATTCCGACATGTAGGGTACTTTTCTTCCCATAATTATTGTAAGTTTTCATTAAAATTCTATTAATTTTTGCGTGAGACTTACGCGTTTCTAATATAAGGCTATTAGTAAGGATATAATAATAAAAGAACTCAGGTACTTTATTTCAATTTTATCATAATACCTACTAGTTGATATGCTTTCAGTCGTACTAATTCCGACATATTAGTAAGTACCCTATGTCCTTCTCTGTGATAACTGACAACTCCTGACTCTGTGATAACGTGTTGAAAGTTGAAGAATATTTAAATCGGTTACGTTTAAGTATTTTTGAGCCATCCATCATGCATCATCATCCATTACAATCAAACGAACCAACAAACAGAATATCGGGTGTAATCTTTTATCGTATCTTTTTCGATATACTCGTTTATCGTACCTACTGTTTTGTAGTATTTACGAATTAAATGTGGTTTTGATTGATTTATTTATCGGCTTTGGTCGAAATGTTTTTTTTTTTTCTTCAATACTGTCTAGTACATTAGTACATATAGGTCATTAGTTTTTTATCTAAATATCCCTGTAAGCTGGAATACAATAACAAAATAGATTTTGTATTTCACTGTACTTTATTTGTTGCAATATCTGCACCATATCGCAGGAGTTTGCGCTTTTATGCTGTCACTTAGTTGTTTAATATATCTGTAAATGTAGCTAGTTATTTTATATTAACATCGTGTTATTTAAATATTGACCCTTCCTATTTCATATAATTACAGTACTTTATACTGATAAATAAATTATTTTATAAAATGTTATTCTTAGAATGATGGAAAGAAACAAAAAAAATCCAATCCTTTCTCTTTGAGTATTGGTAGGTACGTATGTAAGTAGATAAGATTTCATAACTATCCATAGAATACTGAATGGCGTGGGTGCCGAGCGTTTATAGATATACAAAATAAATATAGGTAACGGGTACATTTTGTGATTGTAGTATGCAAGTAGCAATAGCAATGTGTAACCACTTTTGTCAGTTTGAACTTTATTGCTATAGCAATACGACGTAACAAGTGGTACCAATTTCATGTGCGTCACTTCCGTTGACTCCTAGCGCATTACTTCCGTTATCTTCTATTTTATTTTTTGTATATGAGCCAAGAGAAGTATTACTTAAAAAAATAACTTTAAAAACTAAGGAAAACAAACTTCGTTGTTAAGGATACGAATATTTGATATAATCAAAACAAATCGATACCAACTCAGCCACAGCTACCGCGCAACTTGTTTTTGTTTAAATATTATCTAGCCGTGAACACTTGCAAATGACTTGCACTAACATCTTACACTCAACAAAATATCCTTCTGTGTTATTAAAAAACAAATTTGATTTCTATTTCCATTGCAAAAAGCTTTAAAATTGAATTGTCTTATAATTCAATGGAAAATAAGGAGTAGGCTGTGCCGATCTTCCACACTATCTTGAAACTAGTTCGTTACTGCCTAGTGTAAAGAAGCGACAGTATAAAAGGATGTTAATTGCTTGTTTTTTACTTTCTTAACATAATTGAGACGTAGGTAATTAGAATGGCAGACAATACGAATAGCTGGCAACATTGTCGCACATTGCCCGTCTTATATTTGCATACGGACCCTCTAACTCGACAAAGAAGCGTAGATTCCTCAGTAATTACCTACGTATACACAAGTGTACAGAAAACTAAAGTTCATACTTATATGCCTTTATACTATTTTGTTTATTTGTTGTACCTTCTTGTAACAATCCCAAAAATATAAACTCCCAATTTATAGGTAGGTAGGTACTTTAGTACAGTTACTAAGTACTCGTACATAACGTGACATCTCATCGCAATTATAAATTTAAATAGGTAATGGTAGGGACTTACCTCATTTATTAAGAAGGTTTTATCTATAGGATGATCCTATACTTGATTATCTGAATTAAAAAAAATCATAAAGAAGTTGCCGATTAATTTCTGAGCACAAAACGGTAATTTATCGATAAGATTAAGTTAAAATAGTTTTTAACTTTTCTGATACAATAATATGAAAGAAATACTAAATAGCAAATATTAAAAATTGTAATCGGTGGAGAGGTGTACAGTAAGTAAGCTTATTCTCTGCAGCTTGATAAACAACAAACTCGGTAAACAAAACTTTTGTTACAGAGTTTAGTCGTGAACAAAAGGACGAACATAAAATATGAACCTCAAAGCGTACTTGTGGTCGCTTTGTATCGTTTTCAATCTACGTTATGAAAGCACGCTGTAACCACTGGCCTTCCACAAAGCAATATTGCTGAAAGCTTAATATGTATTAACTGCGTACATCGAACGACGTTTGATCAATGAACAATGTTTTTTTATGTGAGATCATCCACTTTTTATGAGTTTTCATATTACCTACCAATATTTAGATATATACCTAATACTAAAATTTTCAGTACATCATATAATTTGAGGATATAAACTCAATTGAGAATAAGTTCAAATGAGAGCAAATTTTGTATTGACTATCAGACGTGAGCAATCTGACATTGTGTCGATTGAAAAGTGAAATATATAAAAATAGTGTGAAATAATAATATTGATTAAATAACCTATTGATTTTAGTCTTTATGTAAAAATATCTTTGTCAAAATACATAATATTACAATTTGTCTTTTGTATTAGAGAACGAATAACAAAACTCCAACATTCTTTTGTATCTTCGGAGAGTGCTGCTATTTGGAGAAGTTATAAAACAATTTCCGTGAAAATGAATTATTATCAGAAATTGTTGGGAGCGTTTAATAATAATGTTTTAACTTGCGTCGAGTGTAAAGTTTTAAGACACGTTTTCTCGTTATGAGCCAACGAGGGTGAAACGCGGGGGATGAGGGGTAACATCAAAGTGAATTAGCGAATGTTGTCTAGGGGCGTCCGTTTGTAAGCCGCTTTGAAGTTATACCTACCTACCTGCAGGCAACTCCGCTGAAATGTGCTAAAGCGTAAGGCGCTTTATTTTGATACACCACTCTCGGCTAAACGTTGCGTTGCTGAGAAATGTCATCATCATAAATTATGAAGGCACAAAAAAGAAACCACGACCTGAAAATTTTTTAGCTCTTTAAATTTCCGAACGGTTAAAATGTCGCGTGTAATGCTACGTTCACTTACCATTATGGTAGGTTCACACGCGTGCGTTCAACTCTACATTCAACGTGCACATTCACATTCACGAGCGTGTAAACGGTACGCCCGAGCCCGTGAACGCACCTGTGAACGTGAATGCCGCGAATCGGGCAAGTGTCGGTTTTTTGGCAAAGTTCAAAGGATGAATGTGCGGGCGCCCGGCGCGCGCGGGCAGTCAGTCTGTCCCGCGCTTTCGCGACGAGTGAATCTTCATTCAACGTTGCTAAGAAAGTCGCTACGATCGGATATTACAACATGGCGGAATGGTCATAATTTTGTTTCTTTTTCCAATAAAAATAAGTTAAGCCAAAGGATATGGCAGCAACAACACCGAGATCCTCGCTGCTCGCCATTCTGGCACTGACTGACACGACGGCGTGCGTGTAAACAGCTTGAATGTCCGCCGGCCCGGGACGGGCTGCATGCCGCGCAGCCCGCCAGGCAGCCCGCCGGGCTGCACGGCGCGCGTGTGAACGTAGCATAAGAATAAAATATTACTAAAAAAGCCATTTTTGAAAGTAGATTTCATTTTCATATACCAACTGTAATACCTACCATGAAAAGCTCACATTGTTTTAATGGAACTTCTGATAAGGCTGCCAAATAAGATTTTTATATTTTAAGTATTAGGTATGTAGGACTTAGCGTCGCCGTTTATATATAGATTATTCTAGTCGTCAAGATTATGTCACAACCTGTATATTTTAAGTTTAATAAACTGTATAATTATGGATCTAACGATATAGCATTAAATAAAACTGAATCATTCAGAAATAAAAACGTCATAAGTTCCCTCAAAATAGGTTTTTTATCGAAGTATTTCGAACACTTAAAATGTACATAGCAAATATAATTTAGGCTAGTTCCTTGGTTCCAGTTCTTTTGAAAAATACGCTCAAATCAAATATAATAGCGGCAACTTACCTCCGTGGTTTTTTTTATTCATTTTAATTCTAGTTCGTATTATTTCTCTTACGAAAACGGATGTATAGAAGCGATGCGATGCCAAATGCTGTTAAGTTGAATTTTCGTTGAGTCTTAACAGTTGAACAGTTGCTTTTGTTACATTCTTGGCTAGAGAATCGGTAAACAGTACATTTTTCATGCTGGTAATATGGAACGTAGTACGAAGCTTATTTTATCGACATACCCAGGTAATAACCGCGAAGGAAAAACTATTCAATGCTTTATAATTCACGGTGAGTCTTTGAAAACTATTATCAATTTGTAGAGTTTATAGGCAACTATAATATGCTCATGGCAATATGTCTGCTCGACAATTTTCTGCATTTGGAAAACTGAAAGAAGCATCTCAAATAGAAAATAAAGTAGAAAATCCAACAGAATTCAATCCATAAAAGTTTTTTTTTTAAATACTTTTTGCTATTATCTTTATATATATTTTTTTACTGTTTTGCTTTGACTATGTGGGCTTATTCTTAATACCTTATTTATTCATTAAAACCAAGATAGGCTTACAGTTGTGACCGAAACACCTATTGCTACAGTAAATGTAAAAAAAAATATTAGAACTAGTTGTGCCCCGCGGTTTCACCCGCGTTAATTTCAGAGTTCCCGTGCAAATTCCGGGATAAAAACATACTAGAGTAATGTGTCAATCTGATGTATAAGCTATATTATTGTAAAGTTTCATTTAAATCCATTAGTTTTTGCGTGAAAGAGTAACAACCATCCATCCATACATTCTTACAAACTTACGCATTCAAAATATTAGTAGGATTAATATTATCTACTGATCTGCAAAATATCAATGTATGGTGAATCAAAAATCGCTTAGGTAGTTCTTAGAATCTATGACAAGCGCAGTATTTGCATTTGGGGCAGACGCAGCCGGGGCCCGGGCCTTATCTCGGGCCTCCTGGGGAACACTATCAGAATAATTTATATCTGCTCCGCTCTCTGACTGAGACAATTTCTCTATTCCCATGGTAATACGGTAATGTACACAATATGTATTTGGGGGGGGGGGTATTACTAACTTTTTTTTGTATTGAACCTATCCTTAAAATAATGATGATGATAAGATGATAATGATGACCATGACGAACGTTAAAAACTTAAGGATAACCCAATAATGCAAAAACCTCCTTCGGCTCGAAATTCTGAATTTGCAAAAGCCCTTCCTTGAACACTAATTATTGTAAGAGGAAAATATTTGAAGTTTCTAGACCCAATGATCTGATGAGGGCATAGATGAATCAATCAGATGAAATCATTCAGGACATTTTATTTCAAATAATATAGATTCACAATAATAAAATCGTTATGTTATTAATGAAAGTGGCGGCGTGGAAAGTTTTCTCTGCGACTATAGCACTAGGGCGACAGCCTGTAGGGCGGGGAGACAGAATATAGTGTCACACCGTTTCAAATACGTCACGTTTGATATGTAGGTATAAGTTTTGTTTAAAATCAATATTGTAACATTTAAATATGACGAAAAGTTACGTTTAAAACGAAATATTTTTTTTAAGCGCGTATGATTACTGTACAATTTTTGAAAGGCGCGCTTGTCGTGGTAAATATGTACGATACAAGCAAGACAGATTCCGTGCGATATACCGGAGCTTTACGCTCTCATAAAAAATGTCGAAGCAAGAAACTTTTAAGTACATAAATACATCTTTTTTTGGCCAAAGGCAAACAATAGGTTCAGATTAATTATAAATTGCAATTACAGTGAATTAAAATCACAGAAATCACACAGACCAAAAACATGCACCGCGGCATGTGCTAATTTATCCACAACACAGAAACTTCAACATTTTTCTTCAATATTGCATTTTAATTGTACATAGAATATGTAGTTAGATAAGTATTGTATCCCTATTAGAAATTGGTGTAACATGTTGGTTTATAGAGAGAGACAAACACTTGTTTTTATCAAAGCATTAATAACTTTTATATAAAAAGAGGTTTGAATTTAAAGACTAGTTTTTGTTTTTCGTTAGCGATCCTGTTGATCTCAGCACAGAACAACTTCAAAAGCCGAGCTCGTTAGAGAACACAAACCGTAACGTACTTATAATGTGCTTTGATTTCCTGTTGCGACGTTACATCTCGGTCTAAATGTTCGCTGTTTTTCTTCAGACGAATGGACATATTGCTGACGAGTGGCGCCATTAAAACTTTCTGATTCGATGACTCGTATAAGATACGTGAGAGAAATATGATGTATAAAATAAGAAAGAATAACGTACTTATGTAAGAAATAAAAAACAGTCATCCAATTTTCGTGTCTTATATAAAAATATGTTACTGGATATTTTGATTAAAATAATGTGGACGAAAGTTACCGAAATAAGTATAAATATAGAAATCTTCTTGAAATTAGGAAAAAATATCATGTAGGTAAGGGGAGGTGCAATGCTCATTTTCCTAAGTTACTTTCGCATTTAGAAGATACTTTGCATTCGCCTTCACCAAATGGCAAATACTCGTAGGTACATAGACCTTTTGAACAGAAATTTTCTTGTGTCTTATAAGAAATGTCTTATAAGACATCCAGTCCCTTTGGTTGTTATATGGGACCGTACATATTACAAGAAATGTTGGATAAGACACGCGCATAGTAATTCTTGTCAGATGCATGTAAGACACAAGAAAATTTCTTATAATGTGCCAAAGGCCTTAGGAGTACGTATTAAATTTAATAAAAAACAACCATATCTACCTAACATTCACATTGTTGGGATATGGACTACAAATGAGGTGAATAATGAGATAAATTAACCCGGTGACTAATTAACGCTATTGAATGTAATCACTCGTGTTATTTGCTCGTTCATTACTTCAGTCAATGAGCCTTCGATGTACATGGACTTCACCGCCAAAAGTTTCATATTTACTCAACCAGTAAGTACTCTACCTATACAGTTAGTAAAGTAAAATAAATAAAGCAACAAATTAAAATGGAGTTTAATTGAAGAGTTCGATAATTAAGCATGAATGTTTTAAATTAATTAATGAATTTCGTGGAATGAAACCGTTCGGCGCGGCCGGACGGCCAGACTGTATCTAGAGTAGCGACCTACGACCTTTGAAAAGCGACCTAGTGCTTTGGAACATTCTTAATTAATATGAAACAAACGTTACGTTCAATCTTTAACGATTGTTTCCTTACAAAGTGACCTTTGAAATTAGTTTTGGGCGATTCGAAACAAATTCTATCAATAAAATATACTTATGTTGGTATTAATTGCTTTTAAACTTTTCACAAATTAACAATATATTTTTTTTTATCTTTGTGGTTTTTGTGTTGATTTTAACTGTTTTTATATTTTTTTAAAAACCACTTACAACTTCGCGTGACAGAAATTAGACGTCTACATCAAATTAAAATAGGCGTTTCAATTCTACCAAAACTAATGGTATGAACATTAAAGAAACTTACCTTTAATTTTGAAACTGTTAATGTACCTACCTACTCATTTTAAATTTCCACAATGTGTGCAAGTATGAAAGAGAAAACCGTAGTAAGTGTGTTGGATGTGCGTCAGCTGGCAGACATTAGTTAGGCGATGCGAGAAATTTAATAAAAGCGTCACAGCCCGGCCCTGACTGTCCTGATCCCGAAGTATGGCCGATGTAACTTGCAACGAAGCGGCCTCCTTTTTGTGTGGAAATTTTCGAAAGTCCGTATAAATATAGGCAGATAACATAATATTTAATATAGGTAGTCAAACTTTCCCATGATACAAATAACGTATATGTATGTTGCGCATATTGTTATTTTGGAACTTTTACCAGTATTAAATCAGCAAATCTTAGGTTTTGTCGTGAAAATAGTCATGTGTACGTCAGAGCCGATTTGTAGAATTAGCCGTATTTTTAGCATAAATTTAATATAGAGCACCTCGACGTGGTATACCACAATGCGCTAGCCGAGCCAGCGCAGCAAGCTAGCCGCGATAACTTACTTGGTAAAACCTAGCATTTGGAACAGAAAATCGTCCTATTTTAAATAAAACACGTAAGTAACTGTGAATTCCCTATTTAATTCCGTTTCTTAGCTTTTCATGGTTACCGTCAAAACATATAAACAAACAGACAAAAAAACCAAGAGGTTCTATGTTTTGAATCCTACATAAGAGATATTAAGACACCTATGCAGGTGTACATGTATGTACATATAAAAGAAAATAATGCTATTTTCTTTTATATGTACATTGTACATCTTCAATGTAGAGGCACGACCCTTGTTGTAGTTATACCTATATCATGTATATTTAAGTACCTACACACAGTATTGCTCTAATATAACCCGTATTATCCAAGGAAATTGTTTCGTATTATTTACAACGATAACGACTCAAATTAACTTTGAATTCTGAGTTTTGCGGCACTTATAATTCCGCTATAAGTAATTTTACTTTTTGTTTTGTATTATTTTATGGTGGTAAAGCGTTTGTCGCCGTTGCGAGTGCACCTCGTCATTAGTATTCAAAATGCAAATTGCTGGCAGCACTTAGGGCAATGCCCCCGTCTCAGATCTTACTTTCCCAGAAATAATTTCATTAACATCTGCATAACCATGTGCACCTAGTACCTGCCTATACCTACTTCACCTAAGTCTTTGTGTGGCGATGGTAAGAAACTCCGAGGAAAATATAAAGAAAATAAAATAGTAGAAGAGAAAGCAGCATTTGCATTGAATTTAGAATATGAAAGCATATTTTATGCAACGTTTTGGACGAAACGACTCGTTACGGCACTATTCATTACGACTAGACTGCATCTCTGCGCTGCCGCTTAGGTAGGTACATGAAGTTTTGCACTTTCGTTGTGAATATGCATTTTACATTATTTTTCTCACACACTTTTAAGAAAAGTTATCTTTCACAAGAAAATGTACTATTAATGACTACTTATGTAAGAATTATAATACATACAACTTGAGTGTTTACCAAACAAAAACACGACACGTGTTTACTGTCTTATAATTTATGTGTCTCGTATTCTTTTATTTTTGCCTGCACAACTTTTTTCCTTTTCACGTGAAATAAATAGCCTAGTTCTACAATTAAGTGAAATTCCTAAACATATTATTTATGGGATGATTTGAATTGTTAGTAAGAAACAAAAAACCACTCGATTTAAATAAAACATCGCTCGATTCGTCGTTAAAGCTTGATACGACAACTGTTTCACCAGACTTGATTTAATTAATCTTTATTTGCACATTTTCATTTGCACCTAATTATAAGCGCGACAGACGTCATGTTAATTACCTTGAGGCTTGGCACCCTACAATCACATGTTAATTCACATTAATCTTTTATACATGCCGCGAATGCATTTTTAGTGCCTGCTTAGAGTGTGTAATTCTAAGTCGCAGTTTAATTATTATTAATGTGACCTTTTTTAATCTAATTCCTACTAATATTATAAACGCGAAAGTTTGTAAGTAGGTATAGATGGATGGATGGATGGATGGATGGATGTTTGTTACTCTTTCACGCAAGTTTTGGCGTGGATGGATACTGGATGAATTTAAATGAAACTTTACAATAATATAGCTTGTTGTTCAGATTAACACATAGGGCACTTTTCATACCGGAATTCCCGCAGGAACTCTGAAACTAACGAGGGTGAAACCGTGGGGCACAACTGTGTATAAGTATATTGTGAGTTTGTGACATTTTAGGGGGTAAGTAATCTCTGGATCTACTGAACCGATTTTAAAAATTCTTTCACCAATAGAATGCTACAGCGTTCCTGAGTGTCATAGAGCGTCAAAGCGACTTCTCATCCCGGAATTTCCACGGGAACTTCAAAATTACCGCGGATAAGACCGCGGGGGAACAGCTAGTTAGATATATGTGTATTTAAACAAAATGATTGACAAAATGTTTTACTTCTGAAGCTTGTTGATGAAGACATACCTTTTTGACCATAGATAACAGTCGTACCTAGGTCGCTACTCGCTGTATTACAAAACTTTAACCAGCTTTCTTCTATATCGATATAGAGCACGTCTCAAACAGAAGACGATTCCACTACACGCTTATCTCACCAGATCGTAGATTGCTGTTCAGTGAGATGCGGGATCTTGGTCACATATCGATTTTCTAATTGAATACGAAGCGGAAACAAACAAAAGAAAAACAAACAAAATAAATTGAAATGTAATATTAGTATTTATAGGAAATACCTTATCGTTTGAGCTATTGATATTCTTTTATTATACCTTGTTATATACATTTTGGCGGATTCTCTCTACCTATATTTTATTACTAGCTATTGTCCGCATTTCCACCTGCGCGGATTTTAGAATACCTACCGACTCTCGGGAACTTTTCCGGGTTCTTATTGGTATTAAGAGATATCAGATTCTACAATACATACAGAAAAACGTTATAATCATTCATTCTTTCTATGTGTGAAAGTCTGTTCAATAGGTAGTTTTGGAGATACTACAAACACTTCTATACTTCTACGAACAAACTTTACAATGATTTTATTATTAGTATATTGATAAATAATTTCAATCCATTTTTTAGTTTTCCGATTCATAGATATATATTTAAAGATTATTACAGTTCGATTTTTAAATTTTATATAAAAATATTTGGAAATGGAACATCCAAATTAAACAATAAAATATCTGCCATATACCTGTAGGTACCTAGTGGTTATATTCTCTCTTTGATATCTAAGTGCTACGCGGGTGCGTCGTGAACTTTCCTTTTTCTTTTCTTTTTTTTTCCTTTTATAATATAATACATATTGTGATGCCTATCGGTGAATGTTGACAAAAATTATGAAGACAGATATTGCAGCTCAACAACTTTCAGAAATACGTTTTATGTTATTACGTCTACGTAAAGTTTACCGTCAACTTGCGTCATTGCGAACAACTCCAGCGAATTTATATAGTGTAGTTACATACGAGTATGTTGTCTCAAGCAACAATAAACAATATGTTCTGCATATATTTTCTTGAGAGAAATCCACTTAAGAGGAATAAATACTTTGTCCAAAGAGTATAATAACTACACAACTTTGTCATATAGATATTTTTAAGTATATTATATACGCCCACTTACTTAATTTTTTGAACATAACGTTTAAAAAATTTTGCTTAGTGTTGTTACTAAAGAATACCGATATGCAGATACTAGTTCTACGTTTGTTGCAATTAGAAAATATCTTCTAAATCTTATAGTCTAGATTTAATTTTCGCAATAATATCAACTTCGATGGCTGACTGAAATGGATAAAGAACAGAAACTGGTAAATGGAAAACAAATTAAAAGTATAATATTTTTGACGTCACACGTGATTGTAACACAAACGATGGGTTCCAACAGCAAACATTAGCTTCATACCATGGTTTTAAACATAAGTTCTGTATTCGTACTTAGTGATGCAAAAAAGAGTGTTTCCAATCCTTTGTTTTTAATACTTTTTAAGCTTTTTAAAAGTATTAAAAAACCTTTGCAGGTTTATCTAAACACCAACATAATACAATTATTATACGTACCTATTACAAAAGTTAAATCATTTTGCGTCAGAAATGTTTCATATAAAACATTACACTCAAGTTTGACCTAAAAATCTAAAAATTATACACTTGTTACGCCAAAATATTTATATTATCAAAATAACGTAGAAGAGCGTTTTCTATAATTATAATATTAGGTATCGTTTTTGTGTATCGTACCTAAATTTTACACATATAAAAAGATTTCGATCCGAGTTCGTTTGCAAAACAATGAAAGAAAAAAAAACTAAATTGTAAATAATATAACGACGTGGCCCGAAATGTGTGCGTGCGCTGGTATTGTAAATCCTGGTGTGCGTTCCGTGGCTTCGCACGAATGCACTCGAACGCGCTCGAGCGCGCTCTGAACCCGTTCTGTGGCTTGGTGAAATTTTACTCTGACAACTGTCAGAGCGTAGTTTCACCCGTTCCGTGGCTTGGAGTGCAGCAGCCAAACAACCATCTCCGAAGCAGGTTAATTTTCACTCTGACAGCTATGTATTGTTTAAGAAGTGTCAAAGTTTGCGCCAAAAACCGGATTCGTTGAAAAAGAAATTAATCGGAGTTCTTACGAACAAAGGGGAGATGTCGTAATCACAAAAAGTTTATAATTGGATGTAAAACAGTCTTATTTGCAATGTGAGTGGAGAAAAACAAATGGCGCCTGAAATTTCAAATATTTTGAGGTTATAAAAACAACTCGATCGTTCTGTGGCTTGGTTGCAACTCAAACGAGTGAAATTTTAACTGAACAACTGCGCCCAAATCCACGGAACGCACACCTGGGGTGAAGCGTAACGAGGTGCCAGCGTGACGGGAGCAGCGCGGCGCGGCGCGGCGTGGGAGACGCGGGGAGAACGGGCCAAGCGAGCCACTCAGGCGACGGTTGCGTGCTTAGACGTGCAGGTTGATCGACGCCTTTTTCATAACACCGCGTACACGATCGAGTATTGTGGCGCAAGCGTTGTAGATTTACAAATCATTTTGTGAGTTGAAAATCTGAATTCTGATTTATTTATTATTTGTTGTTTGTTTTTTCTGTTTTATACCTATATTTCACGTTTTCAGGGGTAGGTACTTACAGAAAAGGATATAGGGTATCTACTTTTTATTCCGGAAGTCCCGCGAGAACTCCGAAATTAACGTGGGCGATCTATATTATGTGTTAAATATTGTAAATGATTTCACTCACATTTTTTTTATTTGTGTTAGGTACATAACGTAGAGACATTACACATAGAGCAATAGTTATATTCAAGATTTTGTTAGAGATTGAAGCACAAAAAAAACGATGTGTGAACCACAGCTTCCAGTTCCGTCATTGCTGAATGCCGTTCTGTGCCTAATAATTCTATAGTAGGTATAGGTATAACTAATTTTAATTGTGCCACATTCATCTACTGCATTTATCCCGTTTGGAAGCAAATCTTGTACGATTACGATGTTCCACGTCGCTTTAAAGTTATTAATTTAATTACTTTCAATATCCCAATCTCAATGGCAGGAGCATTTTAACCAATTCCCATTGTTAAGGTTATAGTGTTCCTACCGGTCCATCCTCATGCTGAGGGTGTGTGGGTGATAGTCAGCCACGAGCCCATTGTGAATTGGTGGACTTCATACAAATCTTGGAATACGTTGGTATGCAATTTTCCACGAGGTGTTTTGTGTTTATTTATTCGTAATATCTGGGCGACCGAGCTTCGTTCGTAGCGCCATCTGTTGTTAAATAGAAAAGCAGTACCAAACACTCAAAATACAGACATAATGACGTTTTCTAAAAATTAAACCTAGCTAGATCGATTAATCGTCCCCGAAATCCTCCTGCACACTTCATGAAAATCGTTGAAGCCGTTACCCAGATTCAGATTATACACAAATAATATATTTATATACCTACAAGGATTGTTCGTTTAAAAATAGTAGAAAGATGGATAGATAATAGGTTTTAAAAAATCTGATAGGTCTGAAATCCCACCTTTAGGATAAAAGGTGACGTTTAGGTAAAGGTACCTACCTACGTCTTATATCAAATGTCGATTACAACACCTAATTTAGGTACCTTATGGATTAAAGTTGAACACAATCGAACACTGTTAATTGATATTGACGTAAGACTACTAATGTTATCGATTGCTGCGTGTATTGGTTCCGTTTGTCTTCCGATGGAGTGTTGAGGCGGCATCGGGTTTGTATGGGATGATCATTAAACTACACAGTGTGGTGCGAAGTCAAGCGGTGCGGCATCCGTGCACTGTCAACTTATCAATGTGTTTATAATAAAGAACCTTTTTTTGATATTTTTAATCCCCTTTTCTTAACGAAGGAAAATTTATTAATGTTACCCAAGGTGATAAGACTTGCGCTCACTGACCTGATTCATTATAACCATTTTGTGCCGCATTTAACGCGAGTTATCGCGACGCAATAATTATTATGCGTATTTTACCTACGTTTCCAAAGAAGTTGTGTAACTTCTTCTTATAAAAAAATACGTAGACAACGTGTGCGTGAGAATTGACCCCCGGGGCCCTGATTCAGCATCACCAAAATCATTCCTTGCCCTTAAGGCCTGGCGTATACATACAATTTTTAGTTGAACAACTATTTTGTTGTGTTTCATAAGTTTATAGTAATGTATGTGAATCAGTGAAATGAGATTTGGTGTTCCCTGGTTATTCTTTTACTATTTAACTTCCTACAGAGCATTCCATCAAGGTCCAAGTATGAAATATATAAATGTTCACGAAGAATAATTGCAATTTTTTGTGACCACGTGACATGATCATAAGTTCCTTAGCTATAGCAAAGGTTGTAAACTTGGCTAAGAGAGCCGGCAAGACAAATATGGTCAGAAAATGTGAAAGATTTTGTTTAATAATTTTTGAAAAGGATTACAGTGTTAAACGTTTAAGTACTCACGAACAGAAAACCTTTTTCCCAATTTATTTATGTACGTCTTAACAATATTCTTAATCATTTAATTAGGTAGGTAGGTGTTACTTCAAAATTTTACTGTCTTCTGCTGCTGTTTAATTATGTTTGCACTTTTTGTATCTTTCTTATTCAATTTATTTTTACAAAATAATATTGTATGATATATTTATTTTGTATTTCCGTGAACGTAGATTAACTGCGACAACAAATCATAGTTCAAACGGTCCGGATAATACAAACAAAGACAAGAGAGCTAAGCGCATAAAGACGTTGCGCACCCAGAATTATTTATACGGTATCATAAGCGATGGTTGTCCTATTTCCTGGGCGAGATGTCCTCACATGGCTATTGTAATCGGCGATCCATTCTCCGAGTATCTCATCCCGCCGACTGCTCAGTATGCGAGTGATCCCGAAATAAATCCTCTCAAGTAAAGACAAATTACTAAACCTTTTTTTCTTTAAGTCCCAAAGGATAAAGGGTTCCAACAAATCCCTAAGATCATGCCGTTTAATGGAATGATTTTATTACTAATCTCCAAATACCATTTGCTCAATTCACTGTGAGCTTGGTTATATTATGTTTTGTAATATATAGTCATTACAACTTATACTTAATCTGAGTAATCTAAAAATATGTGCTTACCTTCCGACAGGGAGGACTTAGTAGGCTTACCAAGTCTAACGGAATTACCTACACAATCTATTCCACTTTATCTTTCCGCTTTCCTAATACGGATTATTAGACTAAGTAAATAGTGTTAGTTTCTAATATAGATTCATTTGTGACCTAAATTTGAGTCGAGTAGTTGCGACATCGCAATGTTTTACGTTCACGTTATCATACAATTTGTCCGTTGATTTGCTGGGATCACAAGAAAAAAATATTCTCACAAAGTTTAGCCCGTAGAGCTCTTACGATGCCATATTTTCGACTATATAAGAGTAAGTACTGTTACAAGATAAAACTTTGAGACATATTTTATAACACTGTTAAGTAAACCGTAAATAAGTCATCTCGGCTTATAACCTATCGGAGAACCCGGCTAACTTCCCGTTTTGGTAGTTCGCCGAGCGCGTTTATTACAATGAATACAAATACACATATAAATGTCGTCGACGGTACTATTTGAGCTGTTTTGTGCGGCGGCGATACGATCACGCGATTTATGAATCTATTGTTTGTTTCCGAACCAACTATTCTCATTAACGTCTCGCTTGTTCCGTGCGCGCTATGGAAAGTGTGCACCTGACTATGATAATGATATTTGTTTCTTTCATGAGATATTTATTCTTTCATATAATCACGCATTATGGCTATCCTATCTCACATGTTTATAGCCAATTGTGTTTTGTTATTGGTGTTTTCTTTGTGAGAACTCATTTCTGAATGCAAAATGTTATCCCACGGATGGTAGAAATGCGACAATGATCGCCCAATAATTATCATAAAACAACATTCATGTTCAAATGCTCGTATAGAAATTGTTCGAAAGCATCCAACATTTATCTAACAACCAAACGTCGAATTTCAGCAAATATCAAAGCACATTGTGGCCACGTGTAGTTCCATCTATCGCGGTAATTGTCGACGGGCGGAAGATAGCAAGAGAGTTATGACGTCACATAACGTGCTAATGACGTCATAACTGCATTGCCCCCGGCGCTTGCTAAGTTAGGTGCGTCTCTCACTAGCTGCAATGGATGCGATGCAATTTACTAAGTAAATCCTGTTTGCTCGACACATTTTAACTGGTTTTACACTGTTCGCAGTTAAAACTAGAAAATTATTACCATTTACGATTCTTTACTCTGATTGAGCTGTCATTTAGGTTGACGCGAAGGAGTTTTCTCGTGGGACAGGTTGACTTGGCGATGTAATACAGATAGGTAGAGTAACTTAACTGTTTTCCTTTGCGAAAGCTAAGTTCTACTCTGCCGATCCACTTAATCATCGTAACTCACCTTTAATATCCATTTATAAACTGATGAAGCAGACTGAACTCTCTATACGTATAATTCCATAATATATTTCCCATTAACTTCTATGTCTTATTCCGCCTCATCGGACTGCGTATCAATGTCGACAAATAGTGATGCTGAATTTTTAGAGATATTATTTTCATCTCTTAATATGACATAGTACAAAATTCCAAGGTACCTACTGCTTAAACTAGTAATATATCAAATTCAAATAATAATAGTTCGAAGTGAATAAAAATCAGAATTAATAAAATACACTACAATACCTAATGCTCTTTTGTACCGCTGCGTCTACAACATAGTAGTTGTGTAGTTGGCGCAATAAACGTCAAGCGTCAGTGGGAGCATTATAAATCTACCTCAGCCAGGTCGACCGTCGGCGCTCCTTCATGAATCACTCCAGAAATGCCACGGCCCGGCGAGGAAGACGCGAGACGGTTTTCGTATTATAAAATGTGAACTTTAAATAAAACCAGCTCTGCAACTAGTGTCTGCTGGCTTACTATGTTTGTATAAAGCTGATATCTTCTATACCTAGGAAACAATACTGTGACTGACTCACAAAGCTGGTGGTAGGGCACTCTCTAGTGCCAAGCTGGCTAACTACCACTTTCAGGTTGGAAATCTGTCTCCAAACACCTAACGGTGTGTTCTGGCAGCCTCACTTGAAAGCCAGTTTCCATTCCAATTCCAGGTCCTGCATGCTCTATGGTGTTGCGGATGTCCATGGGCGGTGGGAGTCACTTCCCTTCAGGTGTGCCGCCTGCACATTTGCCCCCTACAAGTAATAATAAATAACGTTTAGATCAAGCCACTGAGTCTATATAGATACTTGAAACTTAGAACAAGACTTCCTATTTTAATGAATGCTAAATGTTACTTGAATATGGTGAAACATGGGTAAAAACCAGAATAGACTAAGTATTACCAACTTAGTTCTAGCGATGCGGGTGAAAAATTCAAAATTAACGTTGGTTTTAATTTTTTTGAATTTATATGTTTACTGGTAGAGAATGCCACTGTGGCATTAAGTCCACCTTTTGTACTCTGTTGTGTAATAAGATTAAATAAATAAAATTAAAAAAAATAACAGATTTTAGTAGCACACCCATTTGGAAGGGGGCTTGTGTAATTGATGTAGAGTCAAACTTTACTCGATGGAAACTGATTCACTCAATATCGAGACTTTAAAATCAAGGGTAAGCCAAAACAAGTCTTCAGACTTCTAAAACCAACGCTGTTGGTCTCCATTCTTATCATTTCCAGAATTATAATAATAAATATAACTTATTTTACTACGCAATTCACCAAAGCGCCAAGTGGTAAAACTGTTCCTGAAAGTTTTCGGTTTATTTTATAAAACGTCTATAACACGTGTAACAAAATTTGCAGAGTTTTCACAGCAATTTTCCGGGCATTATGGTGAACGTGATGAAAATTATCACCCTCAACGGCCTAACTTACTCGCGTCACTTAGCCCCATGCGAGCGCGCAAACAAATATGAAACAATACGCGTTGCGTGCGGTAATGACCCCTAAACTGTTTCATGCTCGGTTTGCTTCATTCACGATATTTTGATAATGGCGTAAATTTATGCGGCTCTGCCTCGAAATCCGAGACTGCATAATGACTCGGTGTCGGACTTGTTTTATGCTAAGTACCACAATGAAAGAGCCTGCAAATGTATGCAGATCGCTCGCGTGGGAAGTGGCAACAAGTGGCCGAGACGTTAATTTCGAAATACAAACAAAAGTTATCTTTTTTAAAACGGTTGAAATTAAACACGGTTTAATTAAAACATTAAGCGACGCAGAACAAGATTTGCGTCCGAGATCACGCACACGACATACCTTTAAAGGCTACTTGCTTTGCTTCATCGCGAGCAATGATAATAATACCCGCTTTGTTTTTTTAGAATGAAACTTTGAGAAATTTCTTTGACCCGTCGCGTCGTCGATGTTGTTCTGGGAAGGTCGTTAATATATTCGTGCTAGCGAAAATAACTCAATGATTTTTATCTATGTTTCGTGTAAACTATATAGTAGTAGTAGGTAAGTATTTTGATATTGATTTCTAAAATGTGGACTCGTCTTTTTTTTTATTCTACTGAAGTGAAACGTTTTTATATAGATTGTATAAATCAGTGCCATTTCATCTACAAATTTGAGTGCATGTTGAAAAATGGAAAACTGAAACTATCCAACAATCAATCTCACCTTAGATGTCTACTATGCGATTTGATAATTTGATATATTTGAATTGAATTCCCTATAGGTATATTAGCGCAGCGGGAGGCGTGTCGCAGCGATCATATCGCCACTCTTGTAATTACACACTAAATTTTTACAGACGCCTTTATCTGATCATCATCGGTTGTACATTAATGACACATATTCCAAATACGTTCTAATATCTAAAAATGTTTGTAACAATTTTCTTTAAATTTCGAAGTTATTATACTTCTTTTAGAGTATTATAGTTATTATATTTAGAGTAGAATTTTAGCAGTCAATAGGGATGCGCCAACATATTATTAAAATAAAATAGCTAAAATTAAAAGGAAAAATATTTAATTATACATAAAAAAATCTTTATACCTACATCAAATTAACGTTTAAATAAGGTTAATTAAGTTTTTTATACATATACAATGCTTTGTCCTGAATGACTGACTGACGGATCAACGCACAGCCTAAACCGCTGATCGACCGCAGGAACTCGGAGGGTGTGTTCGTTGTATGACGAATAGGCATCCGATAAGAAAGGATTTTTGAAAATTCTATCCCTCTAAAAAAAAGGGGGCAAAGTTTATATGGAACAACTCCGCGGGAACTCAGAAATTATCGCGGGTGAAACCGCGCGGGACAGCTAGTGCTTTATATAACTTTAAATGATATATTAAATGAATACGCGCATCAAAAACAGAGCACTAACCTAAGTATAACTTGGTTTTCCCGCATAAATTTCAGGTTCCCCTTGTTCAGGATGAACACATCCTCTATCAGATTCTGGGATTTAAACTCAGGGTACATCGATCACATTAATTTACTAGCTATCTCCCGAGGTAATTTTCTATACGTGTAAACCTTCCTCTTGAATCACTCTATCTATTGGTGAAAACCGCAGGAAAATTCGTTTAGTAGCTTTTAAGTTTATCGCGAATAGACAGACAGACACGGCGCAAGACTTTGTTTTATAATATACCTAAGGATATAAGCATGTGTAACAAAACAATTCTCTTTTACGTTTTTGCTGTATTTACACTGAGAAACGCGATTAAAACACCTGTAAAAGGAATATCTACAAACATTTAAATATAACGTTTGCTTATTATTACTTCTATAATTGCATAATATCACTTACTCTGGGTACTTTTCATCTCTGGAATTACCATTTTTCTGCTGAGCCTACATTCATTCCGATAATGTACGAGGGAAAGGTATTTCGCCACGTTTAATATTTAGACCTCCAACAAACAGATCAAAGGTTGAGCAGTGACCATCAGACACAGTCATTATGATTTCCTTTTGATGATCACCACTCCACGTTTATCCTCGTCATTACTATATAAGGGCCGCTTGAGGCACCTCGTAATCTTGTTTGAAGTGATATTTAAATACCTAATGTATTAAAATTTGATCTTTTTTTTAGCAAATATATAATGCTCTTTCTCGAGATAAAGAATAATTTGAGAGATTTTGTGTTCACAATTTTATATTAGATATTCAATTATCATTTTTTTGTTTTCTACTTATCTGAACCATAATGTTTGTATCATACGCGTATCATATTTCTGATTTTCCATATATCACGTCCACGGAGAATGATTTCAAAACTCATTTTGAGAGGTTATTCCTCTTACTTTTTATAAACTTACTTCGGTAAATTTGACTCTGCGTGATAAATTACGTCGGTTAGTTCTCTTTTTTAAAAATAGATCCAGTATACTTACATTTCAATCAGCTATCTTCTAATCCTGAAACCCAAACCATAGAGATTGTATTTTATGTTTCGAATACATACTAATTCGAACTAATACGTTATATTAAGTGGTCACGCAACTTGATTACTATTCGAAACTCACCTAAATTAACTGGTATTTCGAGAGATAGTCATCAATTAATGGCTTAATGTATAAGGATTAAGGATAATACGCAAAAACAAAGCTGTTGTAGGTATTACTTTATAAGATTATTTCATTATATACCTTCTAACAATTATTTACAATCTTATTACATTTAATGTATATAGAAGATGATTTAAAAAATTTATCTATTTAAAAGCACTAAACAACTTCTAATTCAAGCGCTCCGAAAAAAAGTAAAAAAAATGTTTTTACTTTAGTTTTAGTTTCATATTTCTCTAAGTTCGTTAAATTAGGACCTAAATCATTACATAATTATTATAGCATACCTGGCTATTTCTAAATTCAACTTGGTACTATGATATATTAAAAATATATCAATGACTTGGTATTATTTTTTTATCTGAAGACTTCGTACCTTACTTTTATAGCAAACAATTGAAAACGTACCTTATATAATTTATTTTTCAGAACTATTTTAGATTTATTAGATTTTAGTAGTAGCTGTATGCACAAGATGACTAATATCTTTCCATTATTTTCTCTCGGGCACGTCATTAATCAGAAATCTCTTTTCGAAACCATAAAGTCAAGCCCTAAATAGATATAGTATATTTCATTACAAGTGCGGAAAGCCTGTCATTGCAAATAGTTCCGACATATGTCTACCCGAGCCGAGGCGCAGCCGAAGGTGAGGGTTGACAGTCGGAACTCTTTGCAATGACGGTTCCGCACGTGTACTGAACAACTATTTTTAATACAGTTGCGAAAAAATTAAGCAATTTAATAAAATATCAAAAACACAATAAACTCAACTAAGTTCCAACTGTGATCAAGAGATGGCGTTAGTCGTATTAGTAATGCGAAACCTACGTTTCGCAATGCAAAAAGTGTGTAAAAGTCGTGTCGCCATTTTTGACAGTTGGCAAAGAGAACGCACGAGTTCGGGAAAGGTAAACAAAAAGCTCGAGTATGTAATAGCCCACATCCCGAACGCTAAACGTCCCTGCAATACGCTACTTTTTGAGCAACTGTATTAAAATAGTATATTTCATTATAAGTGCGGAAAGCCTGTCATTGCAAAGAGTTCCGACAAATGTCTACCCGAGCCGAGGCGCAGCCGAAGGTGAGGGTTGACAGTCGGAACTAGTTGCAATGACGGTTCCGCACGTGTACTGAACAACTATTTTTAATACAGTTACGAAAAAATTAAGCAATTTAATAAAATATCAAAAACACAACAACTAAGTTCCAACTGTGATCAAGAGATGGCGCTAGTCGTATTAGTAATGCGAAACCTACGTTTCGCAATGCAAAAAGTGTGTCAAAGTCGTGTCGCCATTTTTGACAGTTGGCAAAGAGAACGCACGAGTTCGGGAAAGGTAAACAAAAAGCTCGAGTATGTAATAGCCCACTTCCCGAACGCTAAACGTCCCTGCAATACGCCACTTTTTGAGCAACTGTATTAAAAAATATTTATCTACCTATGTAATTTCCCCGACGCATTGCATCGTGACGATACGAGTAGGTACCTATTGTTTACTGAGTTTTGTTTCGTGCCAGGTGGCGACAACTCCAAACTTTACATCCGGGATCTCTAATTAATTCTCGGTTGTAATTCGCATAGAATAATTTTAAGTCTTTCCAGCACAATCTGCACAGTACTTACCGCCATAACTCATTAAAAATTTCAAACGGAGAAATATTTTACGAATGCTATATAATAGGCATAAACCCGACCTCCGAAATGTTGAAACAGTAATTTAACTTCGGTGTCGTTAATAAGGGGGCTTTAGTCGGATTTTATTATATACTCGCCACTAGGTTTACGACTCTGGTTTTACCTACAAAATTTACAGTGTTCAAAGGGTAACATTTACGTAAATTAACAAGTTCGTGTTGAAATATTTTGTACATAAAAAAATATTGATCTGAACAGCGCTAAGAAATCATTTTTTGGAAAAACAAATTGTAAAATAAAAAGGTAGGTAACTGTTTTATCTCGCAAGTGCGAAATGTGGTATTTTGGTGGTTAGGTACAGCAAGAAAACCGTTGATCAGTAGTCGATATAAACTCGAGCCGATAAATGCAATAACATTTATTTTATCACTGACTAGCTGCCGGCGCGGTTTTACCCGCGAAAATTTCGAAGTTCCCGCGGGATTGTTCCATACAAACTTTTCAAACCCTTTTCATCCCCCTTAGGAGTTGAATATTCAAAAATCCTTGCTTATCGGATGCCTACGTCATACAAAGAACACACCCTCCAAGTCTCAGGTCTCTACGATCAGCGGTTTTGGCTGTGCTTTAATCCATCAGTCAATCAGGACAAAGCATTTTATATGTATGTAGGTATAGATAGATGTAATAGATGAGAGAATAATTAAAAAAAAAATTGTTGAGTATACTCTATAAGTGCCTTTGTATACTACTTTACGTATACTATTACGTACGAGTTACGACCTAGTAAAGGCGTTCTTACTAGATCAATAGGTACCTATTTTATACAATTACATAATTGCGCGGTGGCTCTCCCCGAAACTGGTGGTGCAATTGGTCATATATTTTAGTGTGATGTTTTCGGATTATTTTCATGCTTACCGTAAATTACTTGAAGGTACACAATATGGTTGTAGTTGTTCTGAAATGAAAATTGTTCGACATTGCAGCACTCTGCCATCTCCCGCGTCCGAGACCTGCTCTCCTCCTTTCTTCTCAGCTCCCCGGAATGTAATATGTTTGTGACAAGGTCTGGGAGATTGATGACCGAGTGCAAGAAAATGTTAGAGGATAGAATGCCCCCTTATAAGTTCCTGAGTAAACATGTAAATAAGTAAATTTAAGATTGTGAATGTTGTTTTTTTTTAATTTAAAAAAATTGATTTTTTTATAATGTAAGACTATTTTTTAAGTTTTTATTTATTAGGCGCTAAGCGTAATGCTGTCATGCGTTATAATATTTATTGCAATAAATAAATGGCACGGTTCAGTTGCTCGCGTAAGAGCATCTTAAGGAATCCACAATTTTAACGTTCAAACGGCAATCATACATAGGTACATCCCTACAAGTAGCTCAGCACGAGTGCCTCCAGGTGTGGGCACAGTAATAACAGCGATTACTGCGCCCACCCACTGCTGGGAGCGACTTCAGCGTTCATCCAAGAGCCCCTTAACATCAAGCGTAATTCAATTCTATACAGTTTACTTCGAAGCTTGTGTAGCATTTTCAATTCAATCCGGTAATTATAAATTGTACTATAATTTTACATTAGAAGCTGCTATTTCAGAAACTAAGGTTTTTGGAGTGAACTCCGAGACAGTAGGTTAATAAAAAGAAATATTGTTTGTACGAAAGGAGTTTCCATTGTTGGATTATTCCGTTGACTTCATGCGTTATGTCTGTTAGGTATCTCCTGAAATTTACTTTCGACGTTCCAAAAGAAGTAAATTCAAAAGCTAAATTCAATATGATATATTTTAACAATTCCTTGATATAGTCGTTCAAATTAAAATTATATTTCTCATCATAATATTTTATCATCATTTTTTATGAACCACTTAAACAATAAAACAGTAAGCGCTAGTTTCTACCATAGCATTTTATTCTCAAAAATAGTTTTAATAATTAAGTTCAACATTGAAAAACACGCGACGGAAGTTGTTTTATCAACAAATTTCTATAACTATATAGGTAGTTAGGTACATGCGAGTAGCCATAATACTCGATAGAGGTTACAGCTCAACAACTTGCTTGATAAACTTGGCTAATAGCTGTGTTATTTGCCAACGATAAGCCCGTATTAACTACTGCATTTATGAAGGCCACCCAACTATGGGAACCAACAACTTCAACCTGTTTCCACATTATCTAGGTTGTATGTACACGGTTAAAGTATTTTAGTTTACGTTCGTTTTTTTATAGAGTTTAATCTGAAAAGTACCTACCTACACGGCCTGAATAACGAACCTATTCGATCTAAGCTCATATTTGCAGATCTATTTAGGTAATATACACCACACCACACACATAATTAACATATTACAATTTATATGTACCTATATACCTATCTAAGCCTATTAGACATTATTCCGCGATAAACAATAATTGATATACCTATCTCAATATTAATTAAATTAAATCGAAGTATCTAGTCGTCCACTAAGCAGATTATTATAAGTCGTCTATGGTCTACTAAACTACATAAATTCACAAAAGAGATTGTCAATATATCACCGTAAAATTGTAAATACCTACCGTTAGATTAAAATCTATCTCGCGAAATTGTACCTACATACATACCTATACACTGTCAAAAGATTATGAATCGTAACATAATGCTTACAATATAATACATTTAACGAATTATTTTTCGGTATATTTTACAATTTTACAGTGACATACTTATACAGTTTATTTTCAGACAAAAATTGTAGGTATATCATATAAAAAGGTTTTTAATCGGCGTGCAAATCTCGCCCAGCTTCGGGAGTATTTCGCAGCGCAGATAGCTAGAGATTTTTGTTTGCTAATCTTAGTTATAGGTACCTACAGTTTTATTATTGCGTGTGGGTATAATTGAAAAAATGATGATCGTAAATCTCGAAGAAAATCTTTAAAACTTAACCTAACTAAGCATGTTCGTAGTGTTATTAGGTTTCTCGCAAATACAACACATATCGGCACATTTTGTACTCAACATCTAATCTTAATTTATATAAATCACGTTTCACGTTGTTTGTCCGCGATGGACTCCGAAATTACTGAACGGATTTTGTAACCATTTATTCTAATATGGTCCAACTTAAAAGATAGGATAGTTTTTATCCCGGAATTCCCGCGGAAACTCCGAAATTACCGCGGATGAAATCGCGGGGGACAGCTAGTCTAATATATATAAATCACGTGTCACGTTGTTTGTCCGCGATGAACTCCGAAACTACTGAATCGATCGTGATGAAATTTCATCACTATGTTGTATTTGGCCCAACTTAAAAGGTAGGACAGTTTTATCCCGAAATTCCCGCGGGAACTCCGAAATCACCGCGGATGAAATCGCGCGGGACAGCTAGTAATAATATAAAAGTTCAATTTGGTTGCCTTAATGACACTGCAGTTATACGAGCATTATGAAAGCGGCATCTAAAGGCATTCGTTAATAGACACGAGTGTTGTGTTAAGTATTTAAGTCAAAAATAACACGTGTGAAGCATCTGTAATCCTCTTATAGATGTGGGGGCATTATTCTATTAATTCAAAGGTCCGCTCTTAGATAGCGGCCACCGCGTCTTTATCAAACGGCTATTAGCCTATCATCAATCTTTGGACTACAATGATCTCCTAACTACGAGCCGACGACAAGAAATCTGTCAGTGGACACGAGCAAGTGGTGGGAACATTGTTTATTTCGTCCGTTTACTAAAGACCCCGTCCGCGTCCGCGTATTTATAAAATACTAGCTGATTCCCGCGGTTTCACCCTCGGTAATTTTGGAGTTCCCGCGGGAATTCCGGCATAAAAGTACCCTATGTCACTCAGGATCACTTTAACTTCCTATCTGTAATAAGTAGATCCATATATAACAACCTCACAAACTCCGGAGTCTCCGCGGGAATTCCCGGATATAAATTACTTACCCTATGTCACTCAGGATCACTGTAGCTTCCTATAAGTGAAATAATTTTCAAAATTGGTTCAGTAGATCCAGAGATAGCTGTTCCCTCGTTGTTTTACCCGCGAGAAATTCAGAGTTCCTGTGGGAATTCCGGAATAAAAAGTACCCTATGACACTCAGGATCACTGTAGCTTCCATAAGTGAAAGAATTTTCAAAATTGGTTTAGTATATCCAGAGATTAACCCCTACAACGTTACACAAACTTTTGCTCTTTATAATATTAGTATAGATTAGTATTGATACCCAACGTTTGTAAATGGACGAATTATACAAATTTCCTGCGACAAGTAGGTATATCACGCGCCAGACGGTCATCGACCTTACACTTTCGCTGTACAAATATTTGACTAAATCCACGAGAAAAGGCTAAAGTCAAATGTCAACATGTTAACAAAATGCAAATCGGATACACAGTTTGCTTTGATGTCATTGCGTATTCACTACAAGACTCTTCTTTATAGACTCTACACACGAAAGAAACATTACAATGTCACTTGTTATTCTTATTGTAACATTTCATAGCTATGCAAGAAAGATAAAATATAGCATTGAAAATTCCTATTTGATATTGGATTTTTTACACAGCAATGTAATGCAAGTGGAATTGGATTGGACTCCAGTGAACGTACAGAATGAATATGCAAAGTTTTACCGCTGGCGCTCGAGTAGGCTTTCACATCTCCGATCCAATTCCAATATCGGTAGAGACCCGCGCATAATATTCATGGATTCTATTGTTTGATTGATACTGTGTTTATACGTTAGTTTAGAGTACCTACCTCACCTTTGTTAAGGGGCTCCATCTGGTAACACCACTCGTTAAAAAAAAATACCTATCCTTCTAATTCCAATATTCCATTTAAAGCTTTATGCAATTTTAGTTTATACATATTGAAAGAGGGTGTCAGTTTTTTTTTTGCAAAACACTTTTGTTAAAGTAGCAAAAATTGTTTAAAATCGTCGTTATCATTCCTAGGATTATCACAAAGATTCGATTGTTACAATTATCCTACCACATATACCGTTGTGTCCACAGCGAATTATTTTACAATTGATTCATTAGATACATATTTTATTTAAATTGAAAAAGTCTTAAGTAAATGTTTATAAAAGAAATCAACGTCATATAAAACCATTCGCTCACTCACTTTACAATAGTTAATCTACAGTTAATCATCAGCTTAAAGCACATTGAGGTAACAACTGAGATGCGATAATACTATACCATCAATCAAATCTGTTTGTTTTTTAATCTGAGATTAAATTTTGAGTGTTTATTTATATAAACTTACCTTTAAAAGATGCTGCTTTGCTTGATTAATGTTAGACAGCGCATTAATAATAAATTTAGATTTAGAATATGATAAAAACGTATAGTTAAAGCTTTGTAATAAACTATAATGCACTGTGGCAACCCAAATCTAAATTTGAAAGATTATTTTGAATTCCATTTCACATGTTTTTCCGATTAATCACGACTTAAGAAAAAAAAACGTAAATATAAGCATTATATATATATTATAACAATAGCTGGATCGAAATGTCAATTTCGATATTCCCGTGGAAACTTGTATTTTACTGGAATGAATAGTATAGTAGGTAGGTACAATAGGTACAATATACCTACTATAAGTCAACATTGTTAAAGGTATTTAATTAGTCTAAGTACATGTCAAACTGTAATTGTGTATTGTCCTATTAATGTTAAATACATACCTGAATTTTGAAATAAAGAAAATAAAATATAATAAATTCTTCACATTACAGGCTTTCTCACCTCGATTTCAACCGCGTCACTCTTGGAATCCCCTCAGAAACTGTAAACCAGGTTACACAGGTAAAACAAAAGCATGCAGACGTGAGAAAATAATATCAACCATCATTACTTACAGATCGACGAGTCGGCTAAAGAAAGAAATTGTTCCAATAATACATATTATAATCGATGTACACAGTGGCCGCATCGCATCGCCTCTTCGGTCGTTGGTACCGATCGATCCTGAGTGGGCAATCGTTTGGTACATGAATATTTATTGTTAATTTGTAAGCCCGATGCCCTGATAGTCCCAAGGCGGGCCGAGAGTTATATTTTATAATTTGGACATTATTATATCAGTGTTTAATGGTCCCAAGTTAACCATCCGAGTTATGTCCGTATCTCGTGTCCACATTTACGGTCACGACTCGATATTATTACATCGTCTAAATTCATACCCGAGCGTGGTCCTGTGCTTTATGAGTTTGTGGAATTAAAAACAAAATTATTTTATTTAGGACGGCACTTTTTTTTAGTAGGTACATATTTAATTATTTATTTGTAATTCCTAAATAGCATAAAACAAATTCGGTTTTGCTATCACTTTTACAGAACTACTTTGGGTTTAGTTTAGGTATAATGTATAATCCCATCAAAACATAAATATGAACGTGGAAGGCCAGTTCAGTATTAAAATTTGCTTGGTTGTCAACTTTGCCGACAAAAGAAATGATATTTAAATAGGTGCCATATTGTATGCTCCTTTAAATAAATTTGAGGATTTTCAGATCCTTCTTAGGGTTCCGTAACCGAAGGGTCCAAAAGTAGCCCTTTGCTATCACTCGCGTGTCCGTCAGTCCGTCGTCTGTCACACAGGTTTTACAGCAAAACCGTGGAAGCTAAAATCTTCAAATTTGTGCAGTATACGTACGTATTTTGATGACTCAAAGCAATTGCAATATAAGCAATATGCAAATTGGCTACTTGACAAAAAAAAATTTTTTAGTCCGTCTTGTAGATTAGTAAAAAATATTGGACACGTATTTTTTCTTTTTTTACGTAATCAAAAAATAACAGAGATACATTGAGTTGAAATTTCGCGTGACGTCACAATTCACAACGGTTTGTATGGCGCTTATAATGAATATTGACGTCACGAGCCCCCCACCCTAAACTTTAATGCGCTTTATCTATGTTCATTTTCATTAAATTGAAAAAGCAAAAAATACGTGTCTATTATTTTTTTATTTTCTAACTGACGGACTAATTAGAATTTTGATTTTCATACCTTGGAGAATACCCAATTGTCAAAAAATATTTTTAAGGATTTGTACAGCGCTAAAATAAAAGCTGTATTTTTGTTTTAAAAACATCGAAAAACGAAGGCATGAGAAGCCGCCAAAGTCAGCTTTTTTTACAACATTTTGTACTGAAGTATTTTCCAACTTTCCTTTGACCTATGAACTTAAAACTCGGTGATAATATTTATAACTAGCTGTGCCCCGTGGTTTTACCCGCGGTAATCCATTTTTCAGAGTTCCCGCGGGAATTCCGGAATAAAAAGCCCCCAATATCCTTCTCTGTACCCCTGACAACGTGCATGCCAAATTTCATCCAAATTCGTTCAGCCGTTTTTGCATGATTGAGATGAGAGTTCGTAAGCGTTTCATTCAACTTGCTTCAAATTTATAGTCACTGCTCAGCTCCTGTGTCTTAGCGTTATGTTATATAGCCTATAACCTGCCCAGGAATATGGACTACAATCGTACCAAGTTTGGTTAAAATCCCTTCAGTAGTTTTTGACCCATGCGTGCACATACAGACAGACAGACAGACAGACAAAAAATTTACTGATTGCATTTTTGGCATCAGTATCGATCACCATTCATCCTCCAATGATGTCTCTATTTTTTTAACCGACTTAAATTTTAAAACAAGATAAAATAACAAATAACTAAGTATAAAATAAAGAGGCTTAATTAATATAGATAAATTTCAATAAAAAAATTCATAGGTACTTATTATAAACAATAAAAATTATAACTAGTTAATAAGAATCCCTATAATAAAAAGGATTATTTAGTTAGTAAAGGTATTTAGTTAGGAAGGTAGTAAAATAGGTGTCGATAAAAAGATAAGACGTTAATGAATAAAGAAATTGCTAAGAATAGAACGATAACGAATATTCTGCAGATTAAACACGAATACACGTAACATTGTACCTTCGTTATATTGAAAACCAGCGCACCGCTGATGACAATCCAACACAAAGAACAAGACATATAGTGTAGGTGGAGTCGATATTGATTATAATCAATTGTTGGATTTCAATATATCGATAGTACCTAGTAGATACCCGTGCCTCGATACCAATTGATTAGGGTCCGAGATCAAAGATGAGCTTCCGCGTGACGGCCTCCGTATCGGACCATGGGAGATGGATTAACAAGTACCGTTTGAATATGGAGCAACCGTTTGCCAGAACGTATATAATTATTGCCAAGACAATCCAATTTACATGTCACTGTTAGATTAAGTTTAAATAAGCCTCCTCTATATCTATATATGTGGATACTAGCTGTTCCCCGCTGTTTCACCCTCGTTAATTTCGGAGATCCTATGGGAATTCCGGGATAAAAAGTGCCCTGTCCTTTTCTGTACTGCTGACAACGTGCAAAATATGAATGCAAAATTCAATGGTGATCGGTGGAGCTATAAGCGCGTGACAGCGTTACAAACAAACAAACGCACTTTCCCTTTATGCATAAGGATACCAAAAATTTTAAAAACTAGTGCAAGGTGTTGAAATTACTAACAAAATCAATTTTTTTAACTATAGGTATGTTTCTGTAAACACGCCAGTTAAAAACTATCGATGGGACGGACATGCACTAGTAGGTACCTACTGTGCTAGTACCTACTAAATTAAACAAAAATGCGTAGGTACTCCAATCTATAACTGCGTGAATTACGTAAGCTTTGTTCTAATTAAACATATATTGTCTTTTTGTATTGTATGAACTTTTTAAAATTTTGGCCAGTTTTTTCACCAGTAAATTGAAAACAAAAATGGTTTAGTGTCGTGCTGATTAATTATTGTGGCGGTCTATGGTAACGTAACGTTTACGGTCTTGTCTTGATAAATTCCATTCCTGTCTTAGTAGTTAGGTACTTTACTTACCATACTTATTATACCCTTGCGTGTACTTCAGCCAGTATAGCTCGTGAGCATCTAGAAATAGCTACATAAATTATATATAACTATCTATAGTTGGTGTTCCTTTAGCAACAATCGTGTTCACATCTAAGCCTACCCCAGTTCGCGTGTCCCTGGTACCAATCTGCGTCGGTAACTTCTTCTAAATAATAAGAAAGAATTCCTTCCAGCCGCTCCGACGACGGTTGCAAACAAATATCGTAGAGCGAACATCTCCCGGACCGCAGTGTAACCGGTTGTGAAAATCACATCGCACTGTTGCGGTCACAAACGAAAAATAGGCATACCAAATAATGGCAAATGTGAACATGCATGCATTTTTTATAAATATCTATAAATACTATTGAAAATGTTCAAATAAGTTTTCAAAGTAACATCGATAAAACCTGACCATTTGAAAACCGCCATATTTCGCTGGCCTTGGATGACGTCATATGGCAGAAAACAGCTAGTTAAGGTAGTTTATAATCCTAATACATGCATAATAGATAATATTATAAATACTATATACTATATATATAATACTATAAATGCAAAAATGACTTTGTTGGTTTGTTACGCTTTCACGCGCTAGGTAATGGCTCTACCGATCACCATAATGTTACCGGTACATATAAGGACATAGGGTACTTTTTATCCCGGAATTCCCATGGAAACTCCGAAATTGACGTGGGTGAAACCGCGGGAAACAACTAGTTATAACTAAAATACTGCATAATATGTCTACAGACTTTTTTGAAACGATAAACTTTCTTTTTTTATTACAACATGGTACTAGCTTCGTAAAAGAAGTGCGAATTAAATACCTATCTTAGATTTACTTATAACAATATTAGCTGTTTTTCGCAGTTTCACGATAATTTAATGAAGTTTCACCCGTGTTAATTTCGGAGTTCCCGCGGGAATCCCGCAATAAAAGTAGTTTTCCTTGTTCTTTTCTGTAGCCCTAGCAACGTGCAGCAAATTTTATAGTGATTGGTAGAGCTGTTAACGCGTGAAAGCGTAATAAACCAACAAACTCACTTTTGCATTTATAAAGTAACATTGTATAACCTATACCTATGTGCCGTGTTAAGTATAAGCATGTTTGCTTTGCTCTTTTGATTGCGATAACTTCCACTTTATTAGTAACAAAATGAGTAAATAGATAAACTTGGTTATGTTATATTTAAATCTATTTCAAAAGTTTATATTCAACTTATATAATTTATAAATAATTCCAACTTAATATTATAAATGCGAACGTGAGTTTGTAGCGCTTTCATGGCTTAACTACTAATCATCATGAAATTTCGTGTACGGTTGTCAAAGGTAAAGACAGGACTAAGCGTACCTTTCATCAGGATAAAAGTACCTACTGTTCCCGAGGAACAGAAAATTTATGGTAGGTATTGTATTCTTTGTCATACAGGTTTATTGTAGTTTTGATAGGTACCTACCACATAAATTTCCAGGTTATATTCTTCAAAAAGATAATATTTCAATTAACCTTCCTTTTGACTGATATAGGTACGCGTAAGTATTCACAACTATTATCATTAAATTGAAAGTATAAAGTAATTTGTGCAGCGAATTGTTGATGCTACATAGAATATTTTTTTATTGTAACAGCACCGACGCGTTAGTTTCTACCCTTTTTATATAAAAATTCAAATCGAATTATTAATTTATGTACTTTAATTTCAATGGAGCAGTCAAAATTGACATTTAGGATATGAAATATATATGTTGGACGTGTCCTTGGCGCGAGACACTAACGTGTCTCCGGACCTATCGTTATAGCTATATTAAATTTTACAAATGAATGTTTTAATATCTGTTTAAAGATCCATCAAAATTAAATTAAATTAATTAATTAAAAATTAGATTTTATAATAACTATGATTTTAATATTTTGCTTACAAACATGAGTACCCATATTAGGAGTATTGTAACCATGTTTTACTTTTTTTATAGTTACTTAGGTGCTCATCCTGAACGTGCTTTAAAAAGTCGCTTATAAACTATTCACATCTCAAAATGACCGAATAGTTAAAATGAAAGTCAAGTTGGTAGTAGGAAATCGATTATTTCGATCTCATCAGATAGCATAGCTATGTAGTTTGCTATCGCCAAGGTACCGCTAGCGGTAGCCGAGAGATTAATGACATGCGCCTCATTGTTTGAAATGCAAGAAAAATCATTCTATTAAATCTACGCCGTTCATCATCGGACTGACTCAGGCTGAGTGACTATTGTTCGATATTCGCTGACATCTATAAACATACGATTTAATGGCAGCCACGCAAATGGCTATGATTAATGTATCAATTTGAATGTAGTTTTTGAATAATCAATTTTTTATTGTTCGTATATCTTTTTCCGAAGGCGAACGTTTATTTTAAAGATATTGATTAGAATAGAAAACTTCTTTAGCTTCGTTCCGATTTGAAAATCGATGAAACGGAAAAGCGACAGTCGACACTAAAAAAGCTAAAAATAAAAAGCTAATAATGACAAAATACCGATTTAATCCAAAAGACAAAAACACACGTAATATTATTATTGGTTTGTGCTACAACTGATCAGTTTGAATTCGGTGGCAATGGAACCTAATTGGGAGTATAAATAACCTATCAAACAAAAAAAGAATTTTCCAAATCGGTCCAACCGTCTTCGAGTAATCGGTGAACAAACATAAAAAAAATAAAAAATAAAAATTTTTTGGAAGTCGGTTAATAAAAAGAGACAACCACGTATCTATATCTAATAGGATTAACGTGCGAGTATATAGTATAAGTGTAAATAGTTTATAATAATAGGTATCTAAGATACTATTACAGCTGTCCCGCGCGGTTTCATCGGCGATAATTTCGGAGTTTCAGCGGAATTGTTCCATACAAACTTAGGATACCTACGTCATACACCCTCTTTCTTTTAAGTATCTAATATGTAAGACTGCCTATTCCCTGCGGGTTCGCATAGGGATTCCCTCATAGGAACTCTTTGACACTGAAAAATTAAAGATATAGATGGTCGGTCTCGATATCAATTACGTACTTATCGATTTATAGGTATAATAGCGAACTGATCATAAATCTATTACCAATTCTCTTGTAAAATATCGTTAGTATTTTTAATCAATCTCTAGGTAATTTAAGATGAAATTAAATTTTAAATTTTGTTGAATTGAATTGAATTTTAATTAAATTTTTTGTTGAATGAAAAAATAAAATAAAATAAATAAAATAAATTAAAATAGGTAGGTATATTCTTAATATATCTACCTACAGTTATCATTATCTTTATCCCAGTGGGAATTGTGGACAGACAGCTATTCCCCTCCATTGGTGCATCGAACTGACTTCGACGACGGAGTAAAACATTTTTCGATCAAACTTCGAAATTAATTTCGAAGTCTCCGCCTGACCGACCAGCGCTCAGCGCCAACTGAGAGTTGCGAGTTCCCCCAACCACAGATAATATAATACTATACTCCCCAACCGTTGACTCGAATGGAGGATATAACTTATAATTTCATTTTACGACTCTCTCGTCTAACAAACCGAAAATCAAAAGAATTTACAAATTTGTGGCCATAAAATGGCATACCTACTATAAAATCTGGGCTATGTTATATTTTTATTAAAATTTTATACTTCTTTTGATATTATGATCAAAATACTATGACAGTCAATTTTCACTATTGAAGGTGATATAAAATCTATAATATGATGAAGTTTTATTGTACCTACCAAGTTAACTACCGACCGAAAATATGCGTGAAGTTGCCATCATAATTTGGGTTCGCTATCAATGCTTCATCTAGTTTGACAGAGCCATCGAGATGTAACTTAAGTATGTACCTACCTTTTTGCTATACCTACTTGAAACTAGACCTGATGAAGACTCGCACTCGAGTTGCATGGTGGTAGGGCACTCTCTAGTGTCCGGCTGACTAGCTACCACCTTCAAGTTGCAAATGTGTCCCCAAGCACCTAACGGTGTGTTCCGGCAGCCCCACTTGAAAGCTAGTTCCTATTCCCATTCAGGTCGGCAACGCACCTGCATGCCTTCTGGTGTTGCAAATGTCCATGGGCGGCTGTAATCACTTACCACCAGGTGTACCACTTGCCCGTTTGCCCCCTATGACATCCTCCTCAGATCCCATTGGCTGGACACTCGACTTGACGCTCTACGTGAAGCTAGACCAAATTCTACTAAAATATATCCCAACAAAAACATTTTCATGTAAAATGTTGCCAAGACGAGACCATATGCCAGCACTTTCAAAAAGTTATCAGATCTTATGTAGAGCCAAGCTTCTAACTCTACACGCCTTAACTCTACAAGGTCTAACTTCACAAACTCTACACCTTAGCCAAAATATGTGGCTTGACCATTTCGCTACATTCACATGGCCCTTAGGCCCTAAGGTGAAAAATTGGTCCATTTTTCATTACTTTTCTGTTATATAATAATAGTTCTTTGTAGTAACGAAACGGCCAAGCCACATATTTTGGCTAAGGTGTAGAGTTTGAGAAGTTAGACCTTGTAGAGTTAAGGCGTGTAGAGTTAGAAACTTGGCTCTACATAAGATCTGATAACTTTTTGAAAGTGCTGGCATATGGTCTCGTCTTGGCAACATTTTACATGAAAATGTTTTTGTTGGGATTTCATTTCTTTTTGTAAGTCAAAATTGCAGAAGTCTCATACAAACTTCCATCCCCTAATTTAAGGGGTTGGGAGATAAAAGTTACAAGTTTTATAATTTTTTTGTTGTTTGTTTACTAATACTAGCTTACATACCAAATTTCAGCTTTCTAGGACATTAGGAAGTACCCTAAGAATTTTGATGATCATCAGTGAGTCAGTGACGAAATCGAGGTTTTTTAGATATCAATAAAATCTAAAGGATGGGAGCTATACAATTAAAACTTTATACATTTAATAAGTCTGCTATTGACAACATATTCCGAAAATTTTGTTTATCCGGTATAATCCAGACCCAAGTTACAAGGGTTCAAAAAAACGACGAAACGCTTCGAGAAAAGGTAGGTAGTGCCCTTGCGCTTTGCTGGCTCGTCTTGGCAGGGGCACTACCGTGCCCCCAGATAGATTTAAACTCTTTATATTTACTCTATAAAATCTTTATATTAAATTGTGTGGCTATCTTTTATATTCTTTAAAAATAATATAATACACGTAAAAATAAAACTTAAGGCGTTGCGTTAAGTAGGTACTTATGGATACTGATATTGCCATTGTACTGCTCGGTACTTAGTAAAACACAATTTTCCAACGTCAATGTTATTCCAAATTCAATGTTTCAAGGATTCCATTTGCAATTTAAATTTGCCGTTTGGGAGACGCGTGTCTACGATATTGACTCAACGGCATCGTACGCGAGTACCAAGACCTACTTACTTGTTTTGGAGTTACGAAAAATTTACAATCTACATTATATTCAGCCAGTCTTTTTTGTCTTCTTCTTACTCCGTAATACCAAAGACCTAAGATTTAGTTTGTATCCGGCAGTAAGTGTTTTATCAGTAATCACTTACATGGCTTACTATACCTATAGTGATTGTTAACTTGTAATATTATTATGTTTCAAATAATACTAATGGCAACTTTTGCCTGTGAAACTTCTGCACTTTCTTAAATTTTTTTACGATTACTACATACCTAGGACAGAATGTTTAATTTGTTAAGGAACATATTTTATTAGGTACATGACTCTATGAGGCTGCAACAGACGGCCCGGAAATACAATCCGGATGTCCGCCAACAACACAAATCTCTATTATCTGTTATTTATCTTCTATCACATGTACGTATAGATGGGCAATAAACCCGGTGCTTGGGTTTAAACCCGATTTAAACCTGAGCGTTTACGGATTATTACTTTATTTATGTTACTGTTTACTGTATTCATGTTATAAACTACTTTTAAAAAACCGACCAGTACGTTTCGTGCCAATTCGGAAATTATAAAAAAAAAACCAAACTAGTATAGAAATAAAAAAAAAACTATTTCAAAATAATATGATAAACTATTTCAAAATAATATGAAATAGTTTGGACAAAAAACCGAGAAAGTTTTATTTTCCTAAGCTAATAAGAATATTAACTTTGAATTTTGACGGTGAACTATCTAACCTTGAGCAATCTTGCGATCTAGGTAATCACAAAATCACGCTCTAATTTATCATGATTAATCACAAAAATATATAAAACTATAAGTAGGTAAGTAGTTACCTACGTAGGTACTCTAATAATTCATTTAGTTGACGTCGTGATAAAAAATTTAATCAAAATTCGAGCATATACGAAATATATCATAGTAGATTAGTAGTTATAATAGCTACATCCTAAACATAAATGTGAATGTGAATTTGTTTGATTATTTGTTTGTTTGTTACGCTTTAACTACTTAATCGATCATCATGAAATTTTGCATACTCACACGTTGTCAGGGGTACAGAAAAGAACATAAGGTACTTTTATTCCGGAATCCCCGCGGAAGCTCTGAAATTAACGCGGGTGAAACCGCAGGGAACAGCTTGTACTATATGTATTAAATATCTATTATGTAATACTTGCCCATATTTTGGTTGTACGTATTGAGGTATCTTATTATGTTGTTAAACCATAAAACACGTCAAAATGTTAAATTATGTCTTTTCAATCATGGTTATAAGTCATACCGTCGTACCTTATGGCTTACCTGGTAATATTATATCTGATATTTAAAATATATCCAAACGTTACGACCCTCATTTCCTCATTTAGGATGTAATAAGAGTCCGCACCGTCAGCATGATAATTTATGAGGAAAAATAACGCATCATTAGATGTATAGACCCGATATTCAGTTGAATGGTTTTTATAATTTTCCCCATCCTGGGCCTCAATTCCACTCATACAAAACACAATTAACCCCGCTCTACTCCCACTTCGCTAAAGGTCTCTCAACATACAAGGTGTAAGATCAAATGAGAGACGAATTGAAGAAAGGCAGGTAAGAGAAATGCAATTCTTTTCTCAAAACATAAAAACACTTAAAATGATGATGATGTGCTGTCAAATCAAATTAAAGGTCAATTGCTAGCATAATCCCACTTTTTTTTTACCGATTGGTCAGACATTTATTTGTCCATCATCTCGCCTGATCGTATGCGTAGATATGGACCAAGGTGCTACACGTCTCATCTGTCATCTTTCTCATCTGTGATTTAGGTATATTGTGTTAATTTTAAATATTGTTTTTAGTTACAGGTAAGCATAATTATCGAGGATTAAAATAAGTTTCTTGTTGTTTAACCTTGTTTTATCTTACACCCTGTATACTGATATTCAATTACCATTCTCTTCATAATAACAGGATAATTCCCGCACTTATAATAAAACGTACCTACTATATCGAAGCAGAGGGCTGTATTCCACGCTAGTAGAATTGACGTCAGTCTGAGCCCGCCAGGCGCGATATGAAATTGTATTTTATTTTAACACTGCTATAAATCTCTTTACCTACTGAACCTCTTAAATGAACGAAGCTATCCAAAGCTGCTGAAATTGAGATTTCGTTTTTTACCTACCGATCCGATGAGTTTTTTCGTGCTTCGTTGAAATGTTCAGAATTTGCTTACAGGAATCTTAGTATAAACCGCTTACCTTATAGGTAAGTTCTATAATAGTGTTACGAATACGATAGGTAAAAAATCTGGTGTAAAGCTTTTCGTAAGTTTACATTTAAGTGATTGTGGTTGAATTAATAGACGTATATACAACTATAGTTAGACGCTGGCTCTAGTCACGGTGTCCCTTAGGACTTTCCGTTGGAAATCCCAATCTTTTTATACTGTAAAATAAGCCTATTACTTCCCGGAGAGCAGTTAGAAGTTCTTAAATTGTTATTTTTATAGAACTCTCTATTTTTTTTGTCTTTTGTTTACTAAAACTAAGATTTGGACTGACTGTTACGACTTGACTATTATTTTTTTTTAAACTGCTTCTCTTGTAACATCCATGCGGCACCTAAATTTTCTCACCTCACTCATATTTTATTTACTGTCTTGGTTTAAGTTTTATAGATTTGTTATTAATTTTAATTAGTTTAATTCTGTTTTGTACTGTCCTTTTTATGGGAAAAACATTAAGTTTTTCCTTCCAGGGCGAGCGGGGTATTGTAACGAGGGTCTCATTTCTAATACTTTTTTTTTTGTAATCTTTTCTTTTGATATTTAAAATACTTTTTGAGAGAACTAGAACGAGACTTACCTACCTTATGAAAAATACAACTCAAAATTACAAAAAAATATCTTTTATTTGAGCTAGCCGAAGGCCTAGACCTACCACGAACCTCACATTACTACAATAAAAGTTTTACTACACACTCATATACACAATACACGTCCTCTTTTTATATTTCATCCGATGTTTAAAAATACAAGCACAATAAAATAATATATTATTAATAAATAAATCGATGCATGTTTCATGCGTTTCTACAGATTCTATGTTAAAACAAAGATAGTGAGTGAAATATGGAAAGATCCTAAAAATAAAATGAGAACATTATATTGCCCCATACTCATGTTATTTTAACTCAAAACATTACGTTTCATAATAATATTGTGTAATAACATTCCGCTAAATTTAACAAAAACAAAGGCCGAACAATGAAACCTATTCTGTTGGAACAGGTAAGTAAGTAAGAAGGTATTCATGATAAAATCTACACGTAAATTACAAAAAGGATATTTTTGGTTAAAATATTCTAAATATTAATTAACAGAAATGGATATAATATCATATATCCACTAGCTGTTAATCGCGATTTCATCCGCGTACTTATCTTTAATATATATAAATCACGTGTCACGTTGTTTGTCCGCGATGGACTCAGAAACTACTGAACGGATTCTGATAAAATTTTGTAACCATTTATAATATAATCTAACTTAAAAGATAGGATAGTTTTTATCCCGGAATTCGCGAAAACTCGATAATTAATGCGGGGAACAGCTAATTACCGTAAACTACTGTCAGGGGTACAAAGAATGACGTAGAGTACTTTTTCCCGGATTTCCCGCGGGAACTCCGAAATTACCGCGAATGAAATCGCGGGAGACAGCTAGTATAAGAATAAAAATTGAAATGAAATAGAAAAAAAAATACAATAAAAGCATTCATTATTATAAAAACTCCTTGTAGGTATCAGAATAAAAAGACACATTTCCCTCAACCGTTTTCTTAAACTTTGAAAATTCTTCAGTTTCTTTAAAGCTATGTAACACATATTATCTACATGTTATCGAAAAGCTACTACTTACTGACGAAAAGTTTTCGGAATAATTAAAATCTTTCAATATTTATCGTCCATTCGTAAATTAGAGTTTATTCAGGCTTTGGAGATATCAATCCGTTTCGCTGTAAAACCTTAAGATTTACCTACCGTAGTTCTAGCATTCATAGTCATTAGTCACCTAACGTTATGAGCACATGTAGGTATATACTACAGGTGACTACAGGCATATTGCCTGAAATAAAATAATTTTAAGCATTTTTTTTTTAATACTGTATTAAAGGTGTTTTCGATTTTTTTATTATATAGAAAATGTAAACCTCTCTACGCAATAGCGACTCACAGAAATTAGAGATCGCTATAAATTGAAGACACGTGGAGGTTGGATTGAAAATGATTCAAGTAGAAAATTAAACCTTAATCACATCCCCCTTCAGTCGGGATTTCAAGGACGACCTGTGAACCTACAGAATTCATTATATAAACAGTAATGGTATCGTTTATTTTAACCGACTTTAAAAGAAAAGGTTCAAGTTTAATCACAGCTCATCAGCCGGGCCAGTGTTACTATGCTGATTTTTGTTTGAAATATCAACATTATGGGGATAATCTGAGGAACTACCTATTGAACCGAATCTAAAAATTGTTACACTGAGAGACAGCTACAGTACGATAGAGAATACATAAAGTTCTTCAAGAGAATTCCGAAATTCCCAGGGAAACATCTTGTTTTTCGTAAGGAAAAAAACGCTGTGAGAAGAATATGAGCTTTCAGGATAACCAGTGAAATAACAGGTAATGTTTCTTAAAACTATTTATGTTAACGTGATATTCGTCTTAATTTATAATAAAATATAAGCACTCAATTTTAGCATTACCACTAGGTATAAATTTTTGAAAACTTCTATAGATACAAACTAAGTAATAATATATTACATACCTACCTATCAAAAAGGTCGTTTTATTTTCTAAATAGGTGGTAATTAACAAAGTATTTTTTTACTCAGAATCTATGGATGGATAGTTAATAGTTTAAATGTATGGATTTATTTTATTTAAAGCTTGTTTACAGATGAATAGACGAGCACACATTGTCACGAAATATCAATAGTTACACGTGGCAATTTGGATTTTCTCTCAGGGAGCTCCCTCACCAAAAGATCAATTTCGCGCATGGACAAGTTTAATGTAAACTTAAGTGCCTAGGGGAGACACCGCCGCGCGCCGAACGATAGCCAGCCGCGTTGCTCTAACATTTATCTATATATTGATTTATTATTTCAATTTAGTTCCAAAGAATTCTCGTTGATAACTTTCGTAAAACTTAGTTTGGTAACGCTTTTTAAAATAAACCTTTTTGAAGCAATTTTTAAAGACATCTGCGACACTCGTAATTATTGTATATTTATAAAGCAGTTGTAATCTAATGGTTGCTAGACGCATGTGCCAACCTCTTAGTTTCTATTAGGTAGATGATTTTGTTTCTTTTTTATAAGTTTAATTGCTGGCGCGGGTTACGTGTACCCTAAAAAGAGGAGCATGTATTGAACTCGCACCACTTTTTATCATTTATGTGTGCATACATGCGTGGATGCAGATGCCTAAAATAAAGCTCTAGTAATACCTATGTATAGTACAATAAAATTATACCTACGTATCCGTGCTCATTTTTCATTTTATTTTCCAGAGCATAATATATCTGTTCGAATAACGCACAATTTACGAAAGTAAACAAGACCTATATATTGTGTACTCACTTGTGCTATCTTTAGTAGACATAATATACTATTATTATATTATGTTCCTATATGAGAGTGTTAGCGCGGAGTTATTCATGTCGCTTTTTCGCGTTTGAATTTGTAAGCGAATCGATGGCGATATTTGCACGGAGATAAAGCGGCATCACCATACGCCTATACACGCTTCGTTTGTAAACTCCTTACCACTCGACTCGACGGTGAAATGGAAAACTTTGATAGGAAACCACACATGGTAAGAAACTGATGGAACTCGTGAAAATGTTCCGCGGGAAGTTTCGTTGAGTTTTATCGGGTATGCTGTGCTGACGCACGACCCAAACCAAACAAGTTCGGAACACTTGGCGTATTTGAACCGAGATGCTCGCGAGATGGATTTTGATTGATTTTATTTAACTACTAGCTGACCCCCGCGGTTTCACCAGTGGTAATTTTGGAGCACTCCCGGGAATTCCGGGATAAAAAGTAGGTACCCTTTGTCATTTAGGATCACTTTAGCTTCCTATAAGTGAAAGAATTTTGATAATCGGTTCAGTAAATCCAGAGATTATAACCTCCAAACTCCGGAGTTCCCGCGGGAATCCCAGGATAAAAATTACCTACCCTATGTCACCTAGGATCACTGCAGCCTTTTAAATGTTCTTTTAAATTTTTGAATAACCTTTTAAATGTTTGAATTTTTAGAATCAGTTCAGTAGATCCAGAGATTACCCCCTACAAACTCACAAACTCACTAACTCCAGAGTTACCGCGGGAATTCTGGAGTAAAAAGTACCCTATATGACTCTGGATCACTGTAGCTCCCTATAAGTGAAAGAATTTTAAAAATCGGTGTAGTGATCTAGAGATTATAGCCTCATAAACTCCGGAGTTCCCGCGGGAGTCCCGGAAAAAAGTACCCTACGTCACTCAGGATCACTGCAGCTTTTTAAAAGTGAAAGAATTTTCAACCCCTTACAACCTCACAAACTCACAATCTCCGGAGTTCCCGCGGGAATTCCGAAATATAAAGAACTGTATGTCACTCAAGATCACTGCAGCTTCTTATAAGTGGAAGAATTTTTAAAATCGGTTCTGTAGATCCAGAGATTACCCACTACAATCTCACACACTCACGAACTCACAAACTACGGAGTTACCGAAGGAATTCCGGGATAAAAAGTACACTGTATCACTCAGGATCACTGCAGCTTCCTATAAGTGAAATAATTTTCAAAATCGGTTCAGTAGATCCAGAGATTACCCCCTACAACGTCACAAACTCACAAACTTTTGCTCTTTATACATATACACACCGGCAAAATTAGCGGAACATAAAAAGGCAGAGTATAAAAATAATTACGTATATATATTAAAACAAATAATAATTAGACGTGAAGAAATAAATTAATATACATCTTTTAACACTTTAAAAGTTTGTAATTAAATTATTAAATTTTATTTAAAATAATAATAAAAAAAAAAAAACACTTTTTCTCTAATTTGTGGGCACACAAATAATGTTGCAAATTAAAGATTACTGTGATTTTAACACTAAATAAATGAACGATTAATAACGTGTGTTTCCCCTTCGTGATTCAACTTTTATTTGCAACATTGTCTGTGTTCTCACAAACTAGAGATTTTTTTATTTTTTTTAATTTTGATTACTTTTAATAAAATTTCACTTAAAACTTCTTAAAGTCGATGTTAAAAGATGTATATTACTTTATTACTTCACGTCTAATTATTATTTGTTTTAATATATATACGTAATTATTTCTATACTCTGCCTTTTTATGTTCCGCTAATTCTGCCGGTGTGTATATATTAGTATAGATAACAACTTCGAAAGAAGGGAGGTTTTCTTTGAGGGTCGACGTAGGTAGTACATTTTATTTATTTATTTATTTATTTATTTAATCCTTTATTGCACATAAAATAACAATGTTACAGTACCTAAAGAAAAAGGAGAAAGCATTTCATTTTTTATGTATGCACGCAATGTTTGTCAAACTCAACAAACTCACAAACCCACAAACTCACAAACTTTTGCTCTTTATAATATTTGTATAGATTTGCCGTGCCGTGCATGTGGAAGAGTTACAAATCTCATTGTGAAGTACTTTTACTTAATGAGATTGTTGAAAGAATTTTAATGTTAATGCCTAAGTACTTTTTTCGAAGATACTATTATAATATATATCACAGTTATTTACCATACATATTTAAAACTAGTTGTGCCCGCGGTTTCACCCGCGTGAGTTCCGGAATTCCCGCACGGATTCCAAACTTCTTTTATTCTTCTTCTCGTTGCAACAACAAACACAACAACAAAAGAATTAGCGAAAATGGTCCAGCCGTTCACGCGTGATGCCGTGACCAAGGTAAATAGGAATTCATTTTTATATAATTACTAGCTGTGCCCCGCGGTTTCACCCACGGGAATTCCGGGATAAAAACTACCCTATGTCCTCTGTCCTATGTACCCCTGACAACGTGCATACCAAATTTCATCCAAATCCGTTCAGCCAAAATTGCGTGATGGAGTTACACTATTTTTAACTCAAGAACGGCTGACCGATTTGGCTGAAAATTGGTGGGGAGGTAGCTTAGAACCAGAAAACGGACATAGGATACTTTTTATCCCGGAATTCCCGCAGAAACTTCGAAATTAACGTCGGTGAAATCTCATGAAATTTTGCATACTTATAGGTACACATTGTCAGGGGTACAGAGAAGGACATAGGGTATACATTTGCATTCCGGAATTCCTGCGGGATCTCCGGGAATTCTTTGCATTCCGGAATTTCTGCGAGGCATAGCTAGTTTATAATATTAGTAGGTAGGATGACCAGCATTTTTTTTAATAGCTCAAGTCGAAAAAAACGAAACATTAGTATCTTAAGTTAGACCCTTAGCAATACAACAAAAAAACCGCATTCAATTTGGTGCAGCAGTTTTTGCATAGCACGAATACAAACATACAGACAGACAGACAGACAAAAATTCTAAAAACGGTATGTTTGGCTTCTATATCACTCATAGAGTCGCCTACATTTATTTTTTCTTATTTATCTCCCATGTACAAACATCGACCTGTTACAATTTTAATATATCTATAGATATAATAAGAAGATTGTTACTCTAATGCTCATGCGACCGGATTTAGATTAAATATATTCTGCTGGTTGATCACCTATAAGATTTTTTATCCTGGCAATTTCAAAATTGCAGCTAATAAAAACTGACAACTACTAGTTTTTTGTTTTTTTTTTTCATAGAGTTAAACCTTTTGCAAAATATGCGATCGTTTATTCTAAAAAATCGAGCTCGACTCAGGTGCTATTAAAACTACCATCTAATGGAATCGGGTTGTAAACGTTAGCCTATTTTGAGCAGCTGCTAACAATTAATTTATTATAAAACCGATAGTCTATAGATAGGTCTGTATACGCCAGGTGCCAACCGTAACAGAAACTCATTTGTTTACAGTGAGCGAACTTCACCTCGTAACCCTAAATTCTAATTGGATTTAATTCCATTAGCAAAGGTCCAAATGGGACCCCTAAATTGTGCTGACCGAGGCTGTTTTATAATGCGATCCTTGGACCTCGGCCATTATTTTGAGCGACCGACGCGGGCGTTAAGTACTTGACAACAGAACAGAATTGCAAACATAAACGATAAAACCAACCATAACCATGACCATATTGATGCGAGGTTCAAATAACAAAAACTACCTTAAACCGACGTAATAGAAGTTGGAGACGGAGGGAAACTACCTAAAATATTAAACTCATCAAAACTTTAGAAGTAAAAAACTGAATTGCTGTTTGTTTGTCTCGCTAAAACTCAAGAATGGCTGGACTGATTTGGCTAATTTTGAACTTGAAATATTTGTGGAAGTTCAGGGCCCTTATTCACTATGACCATAACACGCCCCGCTAAGATAAGACGGCGCAAAAACTGTCTTTCCCTCGTAATCAAAGAAGTTTTACTGCAAAAGAATACATTTACAACGTTTCTTATGGCATAAAGAATAATAATTTCTAATATCATGGCATAGAACGTTTGGAAATGCGTTTTTGGGACGCGCGTTATGGGCAAGGAATGTTGTTGGTCATAGTGAATAAGGGCCCAGGGAAGGTTTAAGAAGTAAATTAGGCTATTGGAGTTCCTTCGGGAATTCCGAAACTCATGCGGGTGAAACCGTGGAGTACCTACAGCTCTCTTCAAAATACTATCTTACGTATATTATAGTAAAAACCAAGAATTTGAGTTGAAAACAGTTTGAAATTTGGGTGTTGGGTGTATACTATTTAAAATGTTATAGTATAGTGTTACAGTACTTTGAGTACAGTTTTACCTATTTAAGTATAATATGATTTAAAAAAGTAGATATTTCACTTATAGTAAAATTAATTGTCATTGATCCTAGACAGGATGCTTTCCCTAAATCTCTGAATTTGATTACCGAAACTTTAAAACCGAAAACTCAGCCAGTATTCTTAGTATAAATGCGAAAGTGAGTTTGTTTGTTAGCTATGCTTTTACGCCTTAACGGTTCAACCGATCATGATAATTTGGCATTGGGTGCATTTGGGGTTCAGAAAAGGACTTATAGAGTACTTTAATTCCGGAATTAATTACAATAAATAAGTTCGATTTTTAATGATAATATGTAAATTTTTAATGATAATAAACAAAATTTTAACAAAAAAATTAAGACCGACTTCCAAAAACACAAAACTAAAAAGCTAAAAATAACAAAATACCGATTTAATCCAAAAGACAAAAACACGTAATATTATTATTGGTTTGTGCTACCACTGATCGGTTTGAATTCGGTGACAAGCCTGCTGGTGTCTGCCCACTGGGGTTGTTCTGCTCAAGAAGAGCTGATGGCGGGAGTCGACTTAGCTCATCTACCCCTTCCATATTTGACTTTGTTATTTTTACCTTTTTAGTGTTTTTGGAAGTCGGTTTTAATTTTTTTGTTAAAATTTTGTTTATTTCTCGCTTTTAAGTGACTTAGTTCGTAATTTCTCTAAGTTACAATAGCCTAATGTCAACTGCTCATCACTTTTTACAAAATATTGCTTTTCCCGACGCAGGGACGTTAATTGTTGAGGAGTTCTCCTAGTACATCATCATCAGTTCCACTTCACCATATACATTATGACGAGCATAAATTGTTTAGAAACTATATTAAAGTTAACGAATCGGAACCCGTGAAATACCTATTATTGAGTAGTTCCGATGACCATCTGTGGTCTTTACCATCAGTTCCACTTCTTCAAATTTTGCTTTCCAAAAGCAAATAAACGATTTACTATAAAAAATACAAAAATCGCTATAGGTGTACCTATAATTTTTGAAGAGTTCCCTCGATTACTCCAAGACTCCATCATCAGATCCCGACTTGGTAGCAATGGGACCTAATTGGGAGTATCACCCTTTCAAACAAAAAAAGAATTTTCCAAATCGGTCCAACCGTCTTCGAGTACTTCGAGTAATATAGTGAACCCTACATAAAAAAAAACATACATGCAATCGAACATAGAACCTCCTCCTTTTTGGAAATCGGTTAAAATAGACTAGTGATTAGATTTGCGTCGGGATTAACGTTTATCTGAAAAAGCTGTCTAAGAATGTTATCACTAAATCCTTTTTGTCAAATTCATTGCGAATATAGATAAATATTTCATTATCTGATTTCAAATATGTATGCACATTTATACGTAGGTAGGTACTGTTTCAACATATCATTGTCCATGAGTTTTGACGTCATTTATAATTAAATAGGTATAATATGTATTTTATCTTTTTATCGTCGTAGTTATTCCATTTGATATATATAGAATGTGTCACAAAACTGCATATCCTGCAAGTACCTACAGTATCGTACATAAAGATCAATATCTGGGCGACAGAGCTTCGCTCGTAGCGGCTCATTGCATTCAAATATGATAAAACAACATTTTCTAAAAATGAAACCTAGCTAGATTAATTAATCGCTCCTGAAACTAAATATACTAAATTTCATGAAAATCTTTGGAGCCGTTTCCGAGATTCAGATTATATATATAAGTACCTACAAGAATTGCTCTTTTAAAGGCAGTAGATAGATAAATGGAACGTGTCACAAAACTGTATATCCTGCAATATAGTACCTAAAGTATCGTACACAAAGATTATTATAGTTTTTTTGCTGTCCCGGATTGGAAAAACAATTCTATGTACCTACTTACCGACTCTAATTCGTCGTCGCGGAAATTCCGGGATAAGAAAACAATTTTCCTGGCACGTACATAAGGCAGCGTGTTAGTTTATGGGATAGGATTTCGATTTTGATTTGAGTTCAAATTGAGATCGTATTCGATATCGTTTTAATGTTAAAAGATGATATTTGACAAGTCATTAAAATTGGATTGTTTTCGTTGACAATTTAATGAAATCGAGTTTGACAGATAATTAATACGATAGAGACGCGATCTCAAAGCTTAAAAAGTAGCAAAATTCGTAGGGGGAGCACGAATTTTTTCGCTCTTGTCCTTTCGATATTGAGCGTTTTTTTTTGTATGGAAAATGAACAACGCCATCTATCCAGTGTCGTTCATTTTCCATACAAAGAAACGCTTTGACGACGATATATCGACAGACGAGAGCGAAAAAATTCGTGCTCCCCTATTGATTCCTTTTCAATCTAATTTCGATTCGAGTTCGATTTGATCCTTACTCTATAGCGTCAAGAGTGAGGCGATATGTCTGTGGTGAAGCGGCTGATTAATACGCACTCGGAATTGGGTTAAATCTATACTAATACCTACTATAAAGCTGAAGAGTTTGTTTGGATGAACGCGCTGACTCAGGAACTACTGGTTCGAATTGAATAATTCTATCGTGTCTGATAGTCCATTTATCGAGGAAGGCTATAAGACTATATCACCACGCTACGACCAACAAGAGAGGAGCATCCAATAAACACAGGTAAAACCGCGGGGCAGAGCTACTAAATCATATTTTGTTAAGAAACTGTTCCCGGTGGTTTCATCAGCATGAATTTTATAGCTCCCTCGGGAACTCTTTTATAAATATACTACGTGTTTCTAACGACTTAGGCCACTTGAATTTCGAGGTTCCCTGGGGAACTTTGAGATAAAAGTAGAGCTATTTGTTAATTCAGAACATTTTAGGTGTTTATCCTTTGTGTATCGTGATTCTTCCAAACATTATTAATTTTATACAGTGTATTATGCTTGAGCTAAATTATTTGGTGTACGTTATCGTATGAATAAACCAAAATAGACCTTTTGAACCGAATATTATAACCCATTGCTGCAGCCAAGATGTACCTACCTTCTACAGTTGCAATTACAGCCAGTGCATTGACTGCTTTGATAACATTTATCTGATCCATTGTTACTGTATATCTACGACCATATATTTAAATAGGATAGCTTGGACTTGCATGTTCATTACAGAGTTTACCTACTCTCAAGCGCGCGTTGTATTTGTTTGTTTTTCTGTGTCATATTAATTAGAAATGCCGCCATATTTTGCCGACCCTCCAGTTATTAATCATGACGTTGAATTCAATCATTTCAACAGAGATACGTCTCAAGAAGCGCCCTCGCGTTATTATTTGACTGTATTTCAAAGTTCTTTAAATTTCTTAGTTCACCTTTTGATTGGTATGATTGTAGGAATTTGTTTAGTGTATTCATTTAAAGGTGGAGAATTACCTATTGGAGCCACATCATTGCATATTGTTCTATGCGTTATAGGAGTAAGTTAAGTACATTATGTTTTATACTTTAATTCTTTACTTTACTTTTCTATTACCTATCTATCTAATCTTAAAAATAAAATAAAATAAAAAGAGTACTTTTATCTTCTAAAACTATCGAAAGGTGTACCTACGTATATTTCCTTACATTAAAATATATATAATGACAGAATATTTTGACCTAATATGTAAATAATTTCAACAGTTGATATTGATAATATATTATTTCCTCATAATGTGAAAAATTAATTACTTCCACTGCATTTCTCACATTGATCGTAACATTACATAGTCTAACAAATAAGATCAAACGCAGCTATCGACCGATACATCTCCATAAAAATATAATCGACTAAATATAATACTTTAAAATGTCTCATCTTCAGTTCCAACTGTTGATGGCTGAAGCTATTCTTAGCTTGTCTCCGAGTAATAGTTGGACAGCTCATTTGAAGCTGGCTGACAAACGGCGCGCTCACTGGATCATGCAGACCTTAGGGTCAGGTCTAGCTATTGCTGGTTGCTTCATCATCATCCTAAATAAAAATGTGAACTGGAATACTTATCATGGCCAACTGGGTAAGAATATAATTCCACATTACAATGTTGGTATAGGTATATGATGCAATATTCTTACCTATTTCTCTCTTACCATTCCCCAAACTATCACATTGTCCCCGGTTTCTCTTGTGACTGTGACAAGAGATAATATGTCATAGCGTTTATGGATTTTAGAATGGAAATATCGTCAAAATTTGCCACACGTCACTCTTTGTGGGTGTTGGTGCTAAATCTTCAGTTATATTTTATTTGCGCAAAACTGAGCCGGATGATTGTTAATGCTCGAGAACTAGAATTTGCTAAATCATTAAATTCTCATAACATTTTTGTTTTGCGCCTACCAGCAAAGTCTCACTTTGCCAAAAGTTTGTTAAATAAACAAATTATCAATCACATGTGATACCTCTATAAGAGAAAGGTTTAATTAGGTACCTAATCACCAACAATTTCTTTTTATAGCTTTGGTGGCTCTGGTATTTACATCAGTGTCCCTCTTCAATGGCTTCTCCTCGCTCTACGCCAATGAGCTACGAAGATTCTTGCCTATGTACTTATCTAAGGCAACACACATTTGCTTTGGTGTCATTGCTTACTTAGCATCTAACGTTTCTCTATGCTTAGGAATAGACAAGAGAGTATTTAGAACTTGGGCTACGGATGGTATGGCTGAAATTTTGATAGCATTTGTTGCAATTTCTAGTTTCGTTATTACCGTAGATCCTCTTATTACATTTTATAGGAAAACCAAAGTACTTGTTAGAAATTAATTTAACCTTTATCGCCGCAGTTAGAATCAGGTATCAGAATCTCACTGGAAAAGTAGCTTACAAGTCACAGGCAGATGGTTATGTTTAGTTAAGTAATCCTAATTTCATATTTGGTTCATATAAAATAAATTGATAGTTTTACTTATTTTTAAGAAAATAATTGAAACTCCTATGCCAAAAAAGTTTACACGAAAATATCCAATGGTAGAGTCATCCTGTATCTATGTATTATACCTATAGGTATACCTGTATAAAAATGAATCCCTATTTCCCTTGGTGCGTGCGGCTGGACCAATTTCGCTAATTTTTTTTTTTACTGTGTTTGTTATTGTAAGGAGAAGAAGAATATGAAAGAATTTTGGAATTCCTGCAGGAATTCCGGAACTCACGCGGGTGAATCTCCGAAACGGTTGGACCAATTTTGACGAGACTTTCACTGCTAATTAGCTGATGTTATTAGGAGTAAATTAGGCTACTTTGGACTTCCTGCGGGAATCCCGAAACCCACGTGGGTGAAACCACAAGGCAAGGTCTTGTAACTCCCTGTACCTCAGTATAGGCAGATTTCCCATACCTACTCAGTTGCAAGTATTATCGTACGTACTAAAAACTCTATGCTACTGTTATTGTTATTTATTAGTTTTATACTAGGCACGTTACTAGATTGTAATAATATTTTAATTATTAATATTATAATACCAAGAAATAAACTCCCATAGGTTTCACTTACTCAGCCAGCTTATGACTTAGATAAAATGACTGTGTCAAAAACTTATCTAATCTTTCATTGGATATTATCAATTTTCACGCCATACTCACATGCCAAAAAACCCTGTACAGTCAGCTAATATGTTATTAAGTAACCCCGGTGAGTATGACACTCACCACAACACAGTTGCATTTTGTTATTAGCATTAGGAAATAAAAAAGGTTGTAATTAATTGGACAAGCTATTTCAAGTTTAGAAGTACCAAATAGCATTAGGCAGGTAACCTCTCTTTTTGTCAACTATCAATTAAAATATGGTTCAAAAAGGTATCTAGTTATAATTTTTAATAAATATTATAAAACAACAATTTTTTCTTGACCTCATGTCCTTATAAAAAGTGGCGTCGGTAAATAAAAATTAAGAATAAAGCTAATTGTGTATTGAATTCGTAAGTTCCTACTTACGTAGGCATACGCCACAAAGCCAAACTGTATTTCATAAAAAAATCTCTATAATTCTATTATACACGTTTTTTTGTGAGGACGTTTTTGCGTATCTCTTTGTGTATATTATAGTATTTCAATGGGCGACCTTAAATGATTCTACTTGTTACATTTGCACTCCTGCAAGAAGCATGAAATACTTTATATAAATATTTCGTGAACTGTGTTTTTATTATCGAATCGTTCACTAGTGTGATGAATGTAACTACGATAAAAAATATCAAATCATATGTTAAATCATCAACTGATAATATAAATAGAAAACCTTGCACTTGTACTAACCCCATTCAAAATTCAACGTTCCGCTGTCTTACTTAAATTACTGTCTCATATTAATTTACAATGCCGCCTAACTTTGCTGATCCTCCAATGCAAGATGCAATGCATCCTGACGAAGAAATGAATCAATACAAACACGATACAGCACCTGAAGCTCATTCGCGTAACCCTAATTATAATTTAGCTATATTTCAAAGTTCTTTGAACTTCTTAGTTCACCTACTGATTGGAGTAATAGTAGGGGTTTGCTTATTGTTTGTGTTTAGAAATGGATTACCTCTCGGGGCTACACCGATGCACATTATGCTTTGCGTTTTAGGGGTAAGTCACAAGTGGTTTTATTTATACGATTTTAAATAAAAATTACGTTGAAAATTTATACCTATTCTGTTGGTGGCTAAATAAAACTTTGGACTTTCAACCCAAGCCACATTTTTTATATTATATATTGGTAATCGCACCAACGCGAGCCGTTTAATATTTTTTTTATGGAAAAACTAAGATCTCTTGAGCAAAGAAAATATCACGAAAAACGGTGCTGTACTTTTTTTGAAAAAAGTTTTAATTGAAACTTATCAAAAAAATTACGTTGGGACAAGATAATAAAATTACTTGTTCTATAATTTTCAGTATCAATTGTTGATGGCTCAAGCTATTCTCAGCTTGTCTCCAAACAATAGTTGGACATCTAACCTGAAGTTGGTCGACAAAAGACGCGCTCACTGGATCATGCAGATCTTAGGGTCAGGCCTAGCTATCGCAGGTAGCTTTATCAAGACCCTGGACAAATCTGTTCATTGGAATACGTATCATGGACAACTCGGTAAGATATTTCTTTTTAAATCTTTTTTTTTTTCCCCGTGTAATAATAACCAATAAGTTGTATTATTTATTTGTTTGTAGCTCTAGTGGCACTTGTGTTTACATCGGTGTGCCTCGTCAACGGTCTCGCTTCGCTGTACGCCAATGAACTCCGAAGGTTCTTACCAATGAACTTGTCCAAGGCAACACACATCTGCTTCGGCGTCATTGCGTTTTCAGCATCTTCAGTCTCCCTTTGCTTAGGAATAGATAAGAGTTCATTTAGAGGATGGGCTACAGATAATATGGCTGTCACTTTGATATCTTTCATTGCAATTTACAGTTTTATCATCATTATAGACCCTCTCATTACCTTTTATGGAAAGTCTAAATTACTTGTTAAGAACTAATTTGTCTTGTCATTTTTCATTAATTTTCCTTAAAACGAGTATAAAGCCATTTACTTGCCATTTTTTTCAATAATAACTTTTTATTAATATTTTTCAGTGTTGCTAGAATCTCACTATTAATAAATACCTCACTAATACTATGTAGACTCTAGAATATTTTAATTCAGTTATTACCTATTCATTTCATATAATTATCATAGGTATACCTTCGATTCTTCATTTGAATTTTTGTATTGATTTTAATATACTTCACATCAAAAAAATCGAAACACCTTGCAAGTTTATGAGTTGTAAGGATTATCAGAAAAATGTGTATATTTAGGAATATATTATATCATGTGTCGTTTATTAGGGAGAAATATGAGGTTTTCAAATCCTAATATTAATGTGCTAAATTCAAATTAATTTTACCTGGAATGAAAACTCTTTTGTGTTACATTAGGACAGAAATACTAAAAACGGAAGTGTTTCGATTTTTTTTGATGCGAGGTAAAGTAAAGTGATAAATGTATATTTGAAGACTGGAGTTTTTTTTTCTTTATTACTTTCCTTTAAAACGAATATGACATCCTAATGTAGGTATTATTTTTAAATAGCTGCAAAATAAACTGACCCTGTACTTTCCTAGTACTTTCCTAGTTCCCAAACATATCGACACACATGTGTCGATATGTTTGTACGTTACTGGTTTTGTTTTTTAAACTGCATGACCGTTTTTCACAATGTTATAATTAGAATAATCTATGAATTTAAAGAAAAAATGTTTGGTGCTAAATATTATGGTTACAGAATAGGCACTTTTTTTTTAATTCTGAACATACACAATTGCTACTAGTATAGTAATACACTAACAATTAGACGGAATACGTACACACAATATCGTCTGGAAACCGATGGGTAACAGGTAAGCGATCACAAGCGATAACGCCCCAGTATACGCTTGCAACTATCTTTATGGCATCTGAACGTGTAAAGGAAACTCTAGGGAAGAGTAATGGGTCTCGATACGCACATTCTGGAATATAGTATTGTTGCCGTTGCTAAATGTTTGAAATGTACGACCATATCGCTTGATACATGTGACACCGCTGCCGCGTGTGTGCGAACTTTTGACCGCAAGGCACTTTGCTGCATTATTTGTATTCTATAGGGGTTAACAGATTTCTAGAAAGAAAATAGTAAGTATCCATTCTTACTAAACCCAGAATGAGTTTGTTATTGATATCTCTACTGACATTGACTTATTTAAACTGAACTGCGATTCTTTTACTTCTTCTTCTTCTTCAATTATGGCAATATATCGCGATTTATCGCATTTAATTCTGCCAATGTACGTATTTTTTTTAGCAATTCAAGTAATAATGGCGAAACGCATACCTAAACTAAAAGTTACTTTGACATCCAAAGATATTGTATGTGATACTAAAAAACTAAGTAGGTATTAGGTACTTAAAATAAATATTTTGTTGACATCAGTCATGTAATGTCACGCAACCAATTTCTGTTATTTTCCACCTTTATAGAATTTTACGATTGAATCATTAAACCAGGCACACCGAAATTCGTCGTATTTACGTAATGGCAATGATAATAATATTTTTATAAGTATTAAGTATACCTAAATATCATTACGTAATTGTACCTACCTATATCTATTCTACGGTTTCGTGCACACTATTCATAATTTTTTAACTTTATAAATAAATAAAATTATAGAATATACGTGTATAATAACATAGAAAATGCTAATTTAAATCTCGTACCTATTCTGAATTGTTAGACTCGAAATGATTGGATACTACTGGCACTTTATATCTTCCCAAACTATTTTATGGTTATGGTTACCAGCTGTGCCCCACGGTTTCACCCGCGTGAATTACAGGATTCCCGCAGGAACTATTTCTTTCTAAAATAAAAGTAGTGTAAATTACTCCTTATATGTAACATTAGCTATCCGCCAGTAAAAGTCCCGTTAAATCGGTCCAGCCGTTTTAGAAATTAACCGGAGCAAACAAACAGACAGACAGACACAAAAACAAATTTACATATACCGATAACTTAATAAACAAGATAAGTACCTAAGTAGCACTAATTGTACAAACCTCTGTGGTTTCTTGTGCTATTTTATGTCAACCTTAAATTACATATTTTTGTAAATTTGGTAAATAAATAAAAAAAAATTAACATATATAGTTAGGTACCTACCTTTTAACATATTTATGAGTAATAAATACTCAATCGGATTTTACCGATGTCGGTATAAGTATTATGATTGTTGGAAATTGAAAAAATGAGTAAACCGATCATTACATGAATTTGCTTGCGGTTTAAAAATTAAATATCTACCTTCACGTCACGTTATATCTACGATTAGATTTGTTTATTGTTTGCTATGATATAGATTACCTACCAGGAGGGTGAATCACGTAGGTTAACCAAGGGTCATCGTAATATCTATTAGACGCAATATAGTATCATTTGTCTAAGTATACCTACATAATACTAGCAAAAACTCTGTAGGATAGTGCAACGCCAAGCTTGAATTACAATAATTGGCTGAAAAAATATGTAATAGGTAAGTATATCAATTACTAGCTGTTCCTCGCGGTCTCACGCGCGTTAATTTCGAAGTTCCTATAAGTCCTTCTCTGTAGGAATCTTTGACAATGTGCGATTACGCAAAGATTTATGATGATCGGTTGAGTAGTTAAGACTTAAAAGCATAACAAACAAATAAACAAATTACTAGTTTTGCTCCGCAGTTCCACCCGCTTGAATTTCTGAATTTTCGCTCGTTTCGTTCGCGAAGGAACTCTTAATATTAAGTGCCTTCGTGGAACAATCCACCAAAGTTTCATCACAATCGGATCAATATTTAGAACGCAAACTATTTTGGATACGGAAGAAAACGTTTGAGGCGGCGTGATTGTATAGTCATAGTGAATGAAGTCATGAACTGATAATAACATTGTTAGATAATATTAAATATGTATACTTACCACGATCATATATTTAAACCCATGGATCAAACCATTACTGTCACTGGCACGTAGACTTAAAAGCATACACTAACAATAAGTGGTATTTGGAAACGATAATTTAAAATAAGGAAATGAAAATATGTGATTCAATCATCCAGTCATCACACTTTTTGCTCATAAATGAGAACATCATAAACGCTACTCTCCAAAACTAGAGTTATATCGTGATTGAACCTTTCTGACTAATGAATTAGGTATATGAAATAAAGAAGTCATGCATCTGCAATCATAGATAACTTTCTCACGTAAGTTTGATAACTGTTACGTGGCGTTCGGTTTTGATAATACTAATGATAAAAGATATAATGTAACTCGACCTAACAATCAACCAGGGTTTTTGTACAATCCCTACTAATACCTATGTAGTATCCCTACTAATAATATTATAATGTGAAAGTAACTCTGTCTGTCTGTCTATCTGTCTGTCTGTTACGCTTTCACGCCTTAACGGCTCAACCGATCATCATGAAATTTTGTATACACATTGTCAGGAGTACATAGAAGGACATAGGGTACTTTTAGTCCCGGAATTGCTGCAGGAACTCCGAAATTAACGCTGGTGAAACCGCTTGGAACAGCTAGTGCTAAATAATGTCATTTTCAGTATCTAGTCGTCAGCTCTATAAAATTATATCATATTTTTCAAACTGACAAATAAAATTCAAACTATACAATAAATATAATTTATTTCGCAACTCACTGGAAAACCACAAAGGATAATTTCATTTCGAGGATTGCTATAGATACATATTTATCATAATCGCATCATGCACTTTAGGAAAGCTGTAGTGAAAACAAATATTGAATAAAACGTAATAAAACCTAATAAAATATATACCACACTGATACCTGCCCAGTCTCGATAGGCTGGTGTATATATACCGAGGACGAAACATAAGGAAGACATAGTGAAGGCAGGCAAACCCATACTGACGTGTACTATTTTTGCGTATCTTCTAAAATAAATAGCAAAGATACCACTTAGTAGGCTTAGAAACGCAAATATCGTCGTTATTATGCCTGAAAAAGTGATAATTATATTTTTTTAAATAGAATCGATATTTTTAAAGAAAATCCGAATTTTTGTAGTACTTAATAAAAAAAAAATCATTCAAACTAAAAAAATATTAGATAGAATTTCAATTTTTCATCAGCTTATTTGTCTGAGAAAATTATATTTATCTTCAATTAAATTTTGTATAAAATTTTAAGTAAATCATTTTCATGAAAAATACAGTGACAGACATATCGCGTGCATACATAAAAAATGTAGTACCTACGCTACGTCGACCTTCAAAGAAAAACTCCCTTCTTTCAAAATTGTACTTATAATACTAATATTATAAAGAGCAAAGTTTGTGAGTTCGTGAGTTTGGGACGTTGTAGGGGGTAATCTCTGGATCTACTGAACCGATTTTGAAAATTCTTTCACTTATAGGAAGCTACAGTGATCTTGAGTGACATAGAGTACTTTTTATTTCGGAATTCCCGCGGGAACTCCGGAGTTTGTGAGTTCGTGTGTTCGTAAGATTGTAGGGGGTAATCCCTGGATCTACGGAACCGATTTTAATTTTTTTTTCATTTATAAGAAGCCACAGTGATCGTAAGTGATATAGGGTTTTTTATCCCGGCATTCCCGCGGGAACTCCGGAGATTCTGAGTTTGTGAGGTTGTAGGTGGTAATCTCTGGATCTACTGAACCGATTTTAAAATTTCTTTCACTTATAAGAAGCTACAGTGATACTGAGTGACATATATGGTAGGTACTTTATATCCTGGAATTCTCGCGGGAACTCCGTAGTTTGTGAGGTTGTTATCTATGGATCTACTTATTATAGATAAGAAGCTAAAGTTATCCTGAGTGTCACAGGGTACTCTTTATCTCGGAATTCCCGCGGGAACTCCGAAATTACCGCGGGTGAAACCGCGGGGGTCAGCTAGTATACATATAAACCGCAACCTGTACATATTGGTTTATAAATTGTCAAACTTATTGATCCGATCTCATCACAGGAGACTTAAACTCTATATGGATCCTACTATCTTCGGAAAATAAGTCGTAATTTTTTGATACCTGTAATTCCATGACCCTTAGCAGTTATCCCTTTATCATTGATCACTAATATGGCACCAGTGATACCGCATGTCAAAGCGCAGGATTGAAGAAAAACATGGACACATCTTCGGTGAAGCAGACGCAAAGGAGCAGACCAGCCGTTCACGTAGTTAAGGCATAGTATTGCTTCAGCAGACAAACACTGGTACTAGAAAACCAATTCAGATAATCAACAAAGTTCTACATGAGCTCTGAATGCAATTTAATTTCAAAAGAGAATAAAATATATAATCTAATTCAAATCCTACTTCCTACTAATATTATTATAAATGTGAAAATGTGGATGTTTGGATGTTTGTTACTCAATCACGCAAAAATGGCTGAACGGATTTGGATAAAATTTGGCATGCACGTTGTCAGGGGTACAGAAAAGGACATAGGCTACTTTTTATCTCGAAATTCTCGCGGGAACTCCGAAATTACCGCGGGTGAAACCGCGTGGCACAGCTAGTAGATCTATAAAAGATTTATTTACCCCTATTGTTACTCTATGTCTTTTCTGTACCCTGACAAGGTGTACTTAATGCAATATTTCATGATGATCGGTTGTGTAGTTAAGGCGTAACCAACAAACATAGTCACATTCATATTTAGGTATATAGGATGTAGGTAGGTACCTTCATTGCAGATGGAGAAACAATTAACAAAATCAAGATATCCAAGGAATGGCAAAGCGAAATTATAGATCCCAATATTAGATCCTATTAAATACTTATCTATTTGTATTTAGTACCTACGGCAAAACAACACAGAATTGCATGTAAGTCGCCAGTTCTAATAGTATAAAGCAAACTGGCCATTGTAGCAGCTCCTATCATCAAATGCGCCACGCCGACCCCAATAGCAGTCCAAACTGTCCGACAATATGAATGTCTGCCTTCAACCACGAGAATTTTTACTGGCACATTAAATCGTATCTTTTGCTTCTTAACCTTATCCGTCATGATTCAGGATTTAATTATCAGAAGTTATTGATCGCATTGTTTTTGAAATTTAATTTAATTTGAATAATATCCAAAGAGTGTAATATAACCACTACGTATAACCTCAAAAAACACAACACAAATATACAAATATATTATGACGTTATGTTGACGTTACATTATGTTTCCAAAAACGTAGTGATTACCTTCTCTCTGGTTTCCAATAAATCACATTGGAAAAGCAAATAACCTCCAACAACATTAAGAATCACTGCGATGACATTGCCCCTCAGAAGAATAGTTCTGAGCATTGCCCATTTGAATTTTTTTATAATATTACCAAAAACAAATTTAAACAAGCTTTACGAGGCACCGCAATACACAGATTTTGCCAGTGCTAAAATCTTTCTTTTTTTTACAAATAAAGTAAAAATCGTGCATAGATGAAAACTTGTGTACTTTGGAATTTAACTTTTCAAAGGCTATATCCCTACTTTACATAGGTACGTATATCTACGTATAGGTGCGACTTGGAGCTGAGGCAAATGCAATGTTTTGCAACAGTCGGACAGGCTCATGGGATGGTCGCGAATTTTCCATCGCGTACAAACATCGTATTTCAGCTGACATCAAACCATTTGGACTATATTCATACAAGAATAGGGGTCATAAAATTTCCAGAACTGGTTGTACACATTCGTAATTTAGTTACGGAAGCGTGAAAAGCGGATCGCGGGGGTGTACACAGGACGCGATCCCTTGTCGATGACGCCAAGCGGAATAACAAACTACATTCGAAATTCAAAAAGTAGACACGTTTTACGGCGTTTTTCGACGAGAACAAAGAGAAAAATGTTGTTGTTACAACGCATCAACAAATTCAATTACTTTCTTGAGGAGTCGCCGAAAACTCTTGGCATGTCTAATGAGAGTAAACATATCTATACGAGGGTTAAATAAGCCTTATACTTTATTATTACCAAAACCAGAGAGAAGGTAATCACTACGTTACCAAAACTATTTCGGAGCGATGCAACATGGTGCAAAATGGTGGTTATTGCTGTGCTGGTCATATAGATTTTTAAATTACTGAGGTAGGTTAATACTAAGTAGATGGTGATCAACGGTAATTAATCATATTTTACGCCTTCCAAGCTGATTATATACGGCAGAAAATGAAATCTTTAATAAAATATATAATATATATAAATATAAAATGTTTAATGCGTCAGTTTGCTGCTGAATTTCAAAAACTTTTAGGTACAATACGGTTTAATGATGCCACCATCAAACTAATACCAAAAGTAAAGTAAAACTAAAAGACATTTTTGAACTCATATATTGCTATCGCCCTTCCCTCGTAACTGCCTGAACTAAAACTTATTCGTCTTCCTTGATTGTAGCTGACGTCTGAGAAAAGCGGTGTAATTGATCAATTTTAGTAGTACATAATTAGTACATAGTGGTAGATTTTAGTAGTACACAGTGGAAGGTTTCTTATATAAATATAAATATGAATCACAAGACCAAATGATGATAGGGATGTTGACTACTATTGAAAATCAAAATTCTAATTAGTCCGTCAGTTAGAAAATAAAAAAACAATAGACACGTATTTTTTGCTTTTTTAAATAAATTAAAATATACAGAGATAAAGCGCATTCAAGTTGAGGATGAGGAGGTCGTGACGTCACTAACCGCAAAACCGCCATACAAACTGTCAGAATAGTGACGTCACGCGAAATTTCAACTCAATATATCGCCGTTATTTTTTGATTACGTAAAAAAGAAAACATGCGTGTCCAATATTTTTTAATAATCTACAAGACGGACTAAAAAATAAAAATCAGTCAACATGCCCATTGTATTAAAAATATTTGCTGTAGTGTCTGAGGGAAAAAACCAGGGGCATAAATTTTTATCAGTTTTCTAATTCTTATATTATAAAGAGCTAAAGTTTGTGATTTTGTGAATTGTGAGTTTGTGACGATGTAGGGGGTAATCTCTCGATCCGCTGAACCGATTTTGAAAATTCTTTCACTTATTCTTATAATTGAAGAAAAGGTTATACCTTCTTGGCTATAACAGTGATCCTGAGTGACACAGAGTACTTTTCATCCCGGAATTCCCGTGGGAACTCCGAATTTTGTGAGCTCTACTAAACCGATTTTGAGAGTTTTTTTTTTTTTCACATGAGTGACGTAGGGTACTTTCTGTTCTGGAATTCCCGTGCGAACTCCGAAATCACCGCAGATGAAACCGCGGGGGACAGCTATTTTCAATAAAAGCAACCCAAGTTTGGCAAGGTTATTATTATTAGGTATCTACTTATATACTAAATATGCCCAAATATTATACCTACAGTTAATTTCGTACAGTTATAAATACAAATTATCAAACAACAAAGAGCGGACAGCGCGGGCGCCCACTAAACATCGTTGTTAACGATCACGCGGGGATGAAGTCATAATCCGTAACGAAATTACTTTCCCTCCGAGGTTCAGCTATCCTCCGACAAAACGATACGCACTCCGCATCACCTTCTGCCATTACATTTTATTACTGCAAAGGTACACGGTTTTGCTTTTTTGATATATAAATATAACGAATCGTCGTAATAAAAGTAAATGTGAGGTCTCGGTACCCGAGAATATGCCTATAGTGCGGAAAATGACGTGTTTCTAGGAGTAAACAAACGTTCCGTTTACGCTATACAATACAGTCATATTATATCTATAATATTATAATATAAAATATGTTATTCGTCTTCGAGACGATTGTTAGGGTTTATAAAAAAATGTTACACTGTATTTAATAAATGAGGGTTCTGTTTGTTTTTATGATGTTTTTTTTATGTATTTTATTTATATTATTATGAACTTTTAGTATGTATTTGCAAAATTGTATACCTCTAATAAACAAGGAGATCATTTATATAATTGAGAACACAAAATTGCAATGTAAATAACAATAGCTTTAAATATACTTACCTATAGCTGTTTCACGAGATTTTACACGCTTAAATAATTATTAATTACAATCACAAACTTTTTAAATAAATTTGTTTAATATCTAATAATTAATTAAATTTAATCTCTATGGTTTTTTACAAGAGAACAGCATTTTATTTTATATGTATAAAAGATTATTTATTGAGTGTTCAAATCTATAAATAAATAACTTAATTTCTCATTTTGGAAAGACTATAAAGTATAAACATTAAAAAATTATTTACTTCGATTATAACTTAGGGAGGCTGCATTGGAATCAATTACAAAAACTGTGCCATAAATACAGACTGAAGAAATTAATTCGATTGGCGAAGCAATTACGTACAGTCACGACACAAAGTGATTCATTACGTTTATTATATTATAAATTATTTGAGGTAGACGTGTGAATTTACATAGGGACTACACAAGCGTACTGATAAACATGCGAATTTTTACCTAAACATACCTACCTTAAGTATATTTAGATTAACAATAATGTATTTATCATATCCCAAATCTTTATTACTCAGTTATTCTCTCACTACTATATTATAAAAGTAAAAGTTTATGGACTTGTCATTCAGCCCTCGATGACAACAAGCTTTTATTGAAAGTTTATTTACTCTCAGAGTTATATTATTATTCAGAAGTGCTCCCAATTATTATAACAGGATTTATTAATATGTTGAACGACGATCGTAGATTAATTTGCTATTCTTTTATAAATTGTGTTTTTAAACTTGATTTTATTTATTAAAAGTACCAAAACATACGTGAAATTATCAGCCATATTTTGTACATAAAATATCGTGTAGGTACCTATATAAAAATAAAACTGTATTTTTTTCTGTTTTAAAGAGGAACTTCTGTACATTTTTTAAAAGAAAAATGCACCTACAATATAAGAAAATCTGAAGAACGTATCATTCCACGAAAACGTGCCAAATTTACTACTTTAGGTTCATAATAAATAAAAGGTATTTTTTTTTATTAATTCTTTATTGCATAAATAAAAGTACAAAATAATGTATAACTTGATGCTATTCTCTATCAGTCAAATTGCTAGTTAAGTAATAATAAAATATTGTTTACTTATTGGTTAACATCTATATCCAAGTTTGTATGAAGATTGTAGGGTATAATCTCTGAAACTGATTCTAAAAATTCTTTCTTTCATCATTCTCTTTTCATCCAGAT